>OZ026521.1:8081513-9281513 GCA_964019695.1 Loripinus fragilis | reverse complement strand
CTAAAATGCGTAATGGGCGTACGCCAATTCCCAAGGTGAACTGTTTAATGTAGATCCAAATCAATCTGCTCATTTAGGAGCTCTACATACTTATCAAAGTAATATTTTAGTATCCTTAAATTAAGAAAATAATCATTGTGTATTTTGTTTGTGATCATGCTTTATGTCCCTTGCAACAACGTTTTAGTCATGTCGGGACGTCTTCCTGGTTTGAACAAGTACTAAGCAGCTGCTTCAATGTCTCGCTCAAGGACAGAACTGTGACTCCAGTGGTTCTTGAACTAGCAACCCTTTGATCCCCAGTCTGAGTCTTAGACTTCCAACTCATAATCGTGTATACGCTCTTTGTGTATACGCTCTTTGTGTATACGCTCTTTGACTGCTAGTGTCATCCACAGATTACCTCCGCAAATAGTTTTAACCCAGATGAGGTACAACAATATGTCAGATATGATATAGGTCCAACTGTTTGACACTGATGATATTGCTGACCAAGTTATTTTAAAAAGTTAAATTTTGAAGAAGAAAAAGTGAGCAAACGACAAATACCCATTCTAATGCACTTGATTTTGTAACGCGCCGTCTGATTGAAAAACGTCAAAAATTAGCGCAGTATATCCTGTGATAAACTGTCGGAAATAGTTTGACGTCATTAATTACGTCGCAGTTCGTCGGTTGGCGTGTGGCTTCGCTTCAATTTGAAAGGAAACTGTAGAAGTGCATTAGAATGGGGATAACCATATTCAAAATTTTCATTTGGAGAGGTATATCGCCGGATATACGTTCGGGAATCACGTTTTACAGCTCCGCTCACGCATCGCCGTAAAACTTTTCGACCGCATATCCGACGATATTCCTCCCCAGATAAAAATTTTGAATACAGTATGCAAAGGGAATACAAGTAGAGCGGGTGAGGGTATTAGTGAACCATTAAGCGATATTTTATATAATATGTTATCTGATAAACTTTTCAAACATCCTGCTACTCAAATTGAGAGTTTGTTTCTTTCTTGTCGTTAGACAGTGGACAGACAGCTTCTAAACCGTTAAAGAAGCTACATTAATAGCATTGTACAACTATACACGATGGAGGCAGTTAGTGAACCATTCGGGTATTAGTGGACAGGAGACGATGGCATTATTTAGAAACGCCATAGAGATGAATATAGACATGCAATTAAGGCTTAGATTAGACCTGCACTCACCAGTAAATGTAGAACTACCCTGAACCTTGATTTGTTATTTAAAACACAGAAGCAGCTTTCCAAAATGGCCTGACTTTGCTCTTCAATCATGTTAATAGAATGTAGCAAAGTCTTGTCTGAATGTCATTTCCAAGGCAGTGCAAATTTATCAGCTCATTTTCAAACTGCCTTGAACTACCATGCCAAGTGATAACTGGTGGTTAATATGCGTTTGATAAAGCTCATTGCTTTACACTTTTGACAGAAAAATGTGATTATGAATGCATGTGTTTAGCTAAATACATATAATAGGGTTAGGGAACACATGACTTGTGACATCATATTTGTTGTAGCCATTTTGGAAATCGTCCTCATATATATATGGTAAGTTTATTTCCTCTGTAACACAAACGTTTTAGAACATAAATGAACCTACAAAAATTGTCTGTTTCAGTAGAGTATAACAGGTGATACTAACACAGCCTATTCTATTCATACACAAGCCAAACAAGAGCAAGTTTCCAGCAGACATTATAAAACATTCCCTAGGCATATAAGCCGCATATTTGTCATGCAGGGGATGTATTCCTATTGCTCATATATTCCTGTTTTTCTTGGAGCTTCTTTCATAAAACTAGCTTATGCATTCATGATACAAGAAGTGCAATATGCAGAAATAAACAGATGAGGTACACTTTATTCAATGTTCATGTTACTTGGTTCACTAATACCCTCCGTGAGAAATTTTCGTCGGGTATTAGTGAACCCTTTCTATAGACTAATCGAACACCGCCAGGTACCAGCGCAGAAGCGTTTTGGGTTAACAATTCAATTAGAAACCGGCTTTTATCAAAAAGCATGACAAAAACACTACACATAGGGTGTTGATCATTAGGACCAAATTTCTGTTTCCTTAACACCATGGTTAAGAATCGTCAAATTTATTGACATTAAAAAATAAAGTCTTTTTTAAAAACTTACATAGTGAATATGGAGATAGCACACCCTCGATACTAAACAACGCATTAGGTTGAACATTTTAAATGTCAAACAATAAGCTTCTATGCATTAGAAATTGGGATACAGAAATGGTTCACTAACTACCTATGGTTCACTAATACCCTCACCCGCTCTAGCTTCCTTTTGAAAAATAAGACTTATTTGTTCTTATTTTTCAGAAGAAACTAATCAGAGCTTCAACTCAAATCATCAAGGCCAGACAAGCTTTCCAGAGCATGGGAAGCATTGTATGGCCACATCCACAATATAAGAATCTATGATTGGTGTGAAGGTAGGATAGGAAAATAGAAAAATCAGTCCTGAGGATCGCCGTTTGGCATCATGAGGCTTGCCGATGACAAAGGGTGATCCCGAGGGACGGATTTTCTATCCTATCCTCATACAAATAATGGATCCTTTTTCTTGCTCACCATTAAATACCAAATTTTTATGTGAAAAAAAGGCTCCCAGAAGTTCCTGAGTAGGTTACGCTGGAATGCGACATGACATGATTACGTCACTTTAACACAAAATGACGTCACTTCACGAGTAGGTCGAGTGAGTTCCAATACAACCAATGTTAAGCCCTCACGTGGCAGCCTGAATAAGATAATATGGGTAAGATAAGATTTTCTATCCCAGGGTAAAATCTCAGATATCCTTATCCGTTGTGCAAGAATAAATGCTGAAGGGGGTCTCTATTGCAGTATTGTTGGAAAGATTCCAGAACTGAACTATTTAACTTTGGATGACATCACAAATGAAATAGCTGTTAAAATATCTGAAAACCTTTTGGAACTGTAACCAGTAAGGAATCATCTTCATCGACATTCTTTGCACTTTCATCCAATTCTTTGCTCTTTCATCCCAGTCTTTGCTCTTTCATTACCATTCTTATTCATGTGATGATTGAATAGAAAAATCCGCCCCTGGCGATCACCGTTTGTAATCACTCGGCAAGCCTCGGTGGTTCTCGGGACGGATGTTTTTATCCCACTTTCACACTCATAATGGATTCTTATATTGTTATAGAAGTGTCAATATCTATGATGATGACCAAATATATTTTTTTGATTTGAATTGCCAGGATGATAATAGATTGTACATGTATGAAAGATTCTGTGCATAGTCTTCTGAATAAAATATAGGGATCAAACATGTTTTTCTATGCATTAACATCTGCTGGACTCCGAGGTTGGTGTTGAAACCCGAGCCTGAAAGGCAAGGGTTTAAATGAACCCGAGGGGTCTAGCCGAAGTTAGTGCATCATAAAACCATGTTTGATCGTTATTTAAGAAATAGATAAGCTCTAGCAGTGAATTATTGAGTAATAATTCACTGTTTGGAGGTCAGTTGTAAAGAAGATCAAATCAAAAGCGCGTAGCGCGAGTGATCTATATTCCTACAACTGACCGACAAACAGTGAATTATTGTCAAGGATGGATGAGCCCCAGGCAAGCGTAAACCACAACGGACGATGACTGATCACAAACAATTGGGGAATTAAGTACAAAACAATGTTTAACTTAAAATAATAATATAATTAAAGAAAAAACGTTGTAAAAATAAAGGAGAGTAATTTCAATTGCATCTTCTTTCTTCTTGATGGTCTTGGTGACTGTTTACATGGCGCCAGAAAAATGAACAGATATTAGACGGATGGCTGAGAATGGGTTTACTCCCCACCCCCCTAGGGAATTTTACAGACATATCCTATCTTGTAGTAAATTGAAAACCGAGTCTTTTAAGAGATGTTTGCACTCTGTGCTCCGGGGCGTTAGTCTGTAAGAGCCTGTAACATACGTTACTTAATCAAACTAAGAAAAAGTAAATTGAAAGTTTGGGCTACAAATTAAAGACATTAAAATATTTATTTTTAAAAATCATTCATATAGTCTGCATACTGGATATCTTAACTACATATGACAGCCATTTGAACAAAATTGCCGCTTCCTAAGGTGTCATATGCGTTACATAAATCAGATAACCCATTAAAATTTGCAAGTGAGGCTAACATCATTTACATTCATAATCTCTCTGTGTGTTTTGCAAAATGTTTTTAACCATGTCTGACTAGCTTATGCAATTGGCTAACAGAAAAATTAAAGTTTGTTTCCCTAGCTTGAATATTTTTTCTGTAATAAGCAATTAAACAACCCTACCCCTACCCAGTTTTAAGGTGAAATGTTTGGTATTAAAACTAAAGTAAAAATAGTTAAAAAATATTTGCAGTTGATGAATGTGTTTCATTGTTTGGGATTTATTTGCTTATATGAAAAGACTCATAAATCTGCAAGTCTGTTGCAATTTTTTAAATATCAGAGGCTGTAACATATGTTACCTGGTGTAATAAATGGGCAAGCTCATTGTCTTTACATAAGATATGCCTAAAAAATGTTTTAATCTCCTCGAGGGAATTTTGCAGACATATTCCTTCTTATAGTACAACTCAAGCTGCATCAAATAAGGGATGTTTGCACTCTCTATGTTGAGGCGTTAGTCTGAAACAGCGTGTTACATGCGTTACTATATCAAATAAAGGAAATGTAGTTTGAAAGTTTTAGCTAAAATTGTGAAAAAACTTGCAGCTGTTGGATATCTTTCATTGTTTAGGGATTTTAAACTGGCTCCTTTGATAAAGACTTATATATCTGCTAGTTGTCATCAAGTTTTAAAGATCAGAGAGCGTTACATATGTTAGCGTGATAAGTAAAATCATCGAACAGTAATTTGACATCAAGCTGAGTAAGGGCCTGCTCCATCCTAATCCCCTTTGGAATTCTGTAGACAAATTACATCTTATGTAACCACTCAAGGTGCATTTAATAAGAAATGTTTGCACTCTGTAAGTCGGGGCGTTAGCCTGTAACAGCTTGTTACATATGTTACTATATCAATTTGAGAATAAGAAATTTGAATGTTTGAGCTACTAAAAAAAGACATTAAAATTATCTAATAAATTGACATTCTTATAGTCTTTATACTGGATGTCTTTACTACATATGGAAGCTGTTTAACAATAATACGGCTAACTGTGGTGTTATGTGCGTTACATGAACCTAATTATAATTTGAAAGCTATAATTGTGGCTATCGTCATTTAGTTAAACAACTTCTATGACTTGGTTTCAAACTGTTTTATTAGATTTTACAAACATATACTCAATTGATGAATAGGAAAAGCCAAGTTTGCTTTTCTATCTTAAATATATTGTCTTATAGGAGCTAATACACAGCCCTACTCCCAGTTTTACAGAGAAGCGAATTTTGTTATTACCATTTAAGTAAAACACATGAAAACGATTACAGCATGTGGATATTTTTAATTTTCTTAGTCTGTCTTGCTCATATATCTGCAAGATGTCATTAAGTTTAAGATCAGGACACTTAATGTGTACTTATAAGTCTTAGGTGCCAAAACACTAGAAATTATATTCATTTCTGATTATCAAGCCCATGGAATGTTTTTACAGATGTTATCAATGACCTTTTGGACACATTTCCTAATACGTGCATATAATGCTAAATATAGAGCCCAAATAGAAAAGATAGTTTTTCATTTTTACAAGAAAATACAATAAATGAAATGGTCCAAACTATTTTTTATCGATTTAACACTAATGTTAAACGTTTGTCGTTGTCTGCTTCTGTGGTAATCATTATTATCACACGCCTCCTTGCAACTAGTAAAATCATCACACAATATTTCAATCATTTACTGTTATTCAATTTTACCACCAGTCCACTCAAAATTGATGAGCCATTATCAACTTTCCAATTTTGCCATTTATGGCTTGGAACATTCGGAAACTGATATGAATTCCTAATAGTTGGCTCTTTGAGTATGTGTTTCAAGTGATACTCTGCAAGTAGGAGAAAGACTTAAGCTTTACAAGGAGAAAAACTATGCCATTAAGAGCAATGAGTACCTGGACTGATGTACCTTGATATTTCTGTGATAAATAATCATATCTTAGCTGGCTAACTTTTATAAATGTAGCCTTTCCATACATGCAACCCACATATTTTCATCTAATAATGTCTCTGCACTTATTATCTTTCCCCAACCATTCAAAAACTTATTTGAAGTCTAAGTTCTTCTGAAGTGCTGAAACCGAGGTAACTCTTTCCCTTCAGATAAACAAACTAGATGTATCACAGCAGGTAAAGCAATGAAATGCAGGATGAACAGAGCGCAAATAGACCCTTTCAATTCAATGATTCACTAAGTTTCTAAGATAAGAGCGCTTATTAAAGGATGTAACATATATAACTCGTCATAATAAATGAGCAAGGGCATTGTCGTGACATCCTTTTTGATTTCACAGTCAGAGGCAAGTGTTTTCAATTTCAGTGTTTTCAATGGATCATGAAATGAGGCACCTTATCAACTTGTTTACTCTGTATAAATCTTCCATAGAGCATAATACAGAACTACTGGTTATCCCATTCTACCTATAGTCCACTTTCCTTCTTTTGAATGCAACAGCTAATGATAAGGCTGTAAAAACTGTGAAATCATAGGTTTTACATTATTTTAAGACATGCTTCAATGTACTGACATCAAAAAACAACCTACTGCAAACATAATTGATGGCAATGTCCAACTTCATATTCTTTCTCTTATACCAGATAACTTTCAAGGTGTTGTTTCAGACGGTCTGCCAAAACCATCAAGAGTCAACATTGTAACTAAAAAAGACTTAAAAAGTTCTTTGGGCGTAGCAAAATACTATTGATCTAAGGCCTGAGGACTTAAGCACCAAAAGACTGGATAGGTTCCATGGCAAATGGTGCAAAAAAAGCAGCCTATCAAATTTCTGTTTGACCAACGTCAGAAATCTTAAAGTATTCTTAGAGGTACATGGTAGAGACATAGATTTTGCAAAATCAGAGCAAAGCTATCATTTGACTAGCACAGATGCAGATGCAGCTGTAGTTAGATTGCTCTTGCCACTTCACAGGAAGAGATATATAGAGATATATACCAGAATCAAACTCCATTGTATGCATATATGTGAAATGGCATTAAACCCATATTTAATCAGGTGTTTAATCCCATGTCACTGACATGCTGTTTCTGCTTTTGAAGAATGCTAAGGATTCAATTTTGGAGTCAAGTTGTTTGACGCTGGCACTGGCCACACATACAAAGAAAATTTAGTCTTTTGATGGCAAGAGAGGAGGATCACACGAAATGCTTATAAGTGATGTTTGTCACAATTACCAATTTTAAAAAGTTATCTTAATTAATGTAACACATATAACACCATAGGAAGCTGTATATTTGTTAAAAAATCTTTTCTTATGTATCAAAGGTATTCAGCATGCAAACTACATGAATAATTCAAATAAATAGATAGTTTTATGTCTTCTTTCTGTTTCTCAGACTTTCAATTAATTTATTCTTAAATTGATATGGTAACATACGTATCATACCATTACAGGCTAAACCCCTAGTTAATAGAGTGCAAACATCTCTTATTTGTTGCAGCTTGAATTGTTCTTTAAGGTAGGATATGTCTGCACAATTCCCAAAGGGGTGGAGAGGAACAGGATTGTACTCAGTTTGCAGTCCTAATACAATGCTATGATTCTACTGGTTGTGATGAAATGGGTGATTATTTTGCCATAGAAGCAGACACAATGATAGACATTGTGAGGGTGACTTGAATAAAGATTGTTTTTGAATAATTTTATTTAATAGGTATATTTATTAAATTGTGTCATTTAAATGAGAAGTATTATTTTCTATCTATATGTCTATATATTTTAATATTATAGGCATAAGGAAATATGTGATTAAAAAGGTTATATATAACATAGGTAACGCAATTCCATAGGCTTGTTATCAGCAATGACTGTAATTACTAAGACTAAGGCACCAGAGGCTAGAGATTAATAGGAAAACATGTGAAAAACGGCATTTTTCTGAAATATCATCTCTTACTTCCAAGAAAATTTCCTAGCTCATTCATTATGCCATGTAACATACGTTACATACTTTAATAAGTGCTCGGATCCTGATGGCACACTTGCAAATGTATGATTCTTTATTGCATTAGCAAGACAGTGCCAAAAATGTAAGATATCCACGAGCGACAAATATTTTCATATATGTTTCTTCAATTAGATACCAAAATTGGATACTTAAAATTGGGGGTAGGGTTGTTTAATAGCTCATATAAAACAATGTATTTGAGATAGAAAAGCAAACTTTGTTTTTTCTATTAGTCAAATGAGTATTTTAGTAAACTAAGATTAAAACCACTTGTAAAAATGCACAAATTGTCTGTAAAATGAATGATGTTAGTCACGATTTCAACTTTGAAAGGGAAATTTAATCTATGTAACGCATATAACACCATTGAAGGCTGAAATTTTGTTTGAAATGCTGCTTTTATGTAGCTTAGGCATCCAGCTTGCAAACTACATAAGAATTTTGAATTAATTAGATGGTTAAATGTCTTCTATCTGTAGCTCAAACTTTCATTTTGATTTTTTCCTTAGTTTGTTACAGTAACATATGTAACAGGCTGTCAGAGACTAACGCCCCGGAGCACAGAGTGCAAACATCTCTTAAAAGATGCGGCTTGAAATTTTCTTCAAGATAGGATATGTCTGCAAAATTCCCTAGGGGGGGGGGAGCAGGACCTTTTTTAGCTCGAAGTCTATATTGTTGGTTGACTGGTTTTCTAGTAAAAGAAATATTAGAATGGGTGTAAAATCCTGAAATCTTAAAACCTTAACTTTTATCTTGCTGCACTATTCTTGCTCTGGCCAATTACAAACGTCAGCATCAAGGTTGGTATTTATTCCTTAATATGTATTCTTCTCAAACAACAGAGCGACATGTATCCATATCCATGTATCCATCTTGATCTCAAAGAGAACCCTCATGTATATCATTGGTTAACGTCAGCCATAACATCAGGCCAACTTGTAACATTTATGGTGTTTTTCTGTTTCATATTTTGTTTACTTAGTTTCTGTTGACCCAGATATTGGAGATATTGATGGTTAACAAGTTGTTGTAAACAAGATGTTTATTTGATCATAAGATTTTCTAGAAGGATGACTTATCATCTAGAAATAAAAAAAATGTATTGTCATAGAAGTTTCTGGAAATGTCGGGAATTCACTAGAATTTTCTTTTCCATGCAAATAGAAGCTTCTGAAAGTAAGTGGAATCTTCCAGGAAAATGTAGAACTTTCCAGAACCCATGTATTGATTAATATTTAGCATATGATATCATAGTGGTTACTTGATCGTTCTTGAACTTTCTTAAACAGTATATATAAGAGTAAATTTTTCATAAGGGCATCTTTGAAATAATTTCACCATTTAAAAGTCTAAACCTTTTGTGCTGGAATTCTATACTGGAGTACTGTGTTTAATTTATTCATTCTGGATTACTTAGGATTATTCAGTTTTGGATTCAGACTTAGTGTTCACTTGGATTTAACTTCAAAATCTGGGGATCAGAAACTGCTGAAAGGCTTGTGTTGATAAATATTCTGAGGGACAGTTTGGACATATAAAGTACTGTAAATTAGACTTTCTTTGATCGTATAAATATTTTCCATTGCTTTTGTAAATGATAGTTTTGTTATTTTTAATAAATTTTGTTAAATTTCAAAAGTGCTTTTTGCTGACTTTCCAAATAGCAAAATTTGGTTTCCTGAATTCTTTTGTAGTTACGCCTGGTACATAACAGAAATTGGGGGCTCAGAGTCCGGTATTTAAATTTCTTCTGCATCAAATTAGTTTGAAATTTAAAAAAATCTTTACTGTTTGCTGTTAACTAGTTGAAGCCAGCAGAAAGCAAATATGTCATTCAAACTTAGTGATTTTACTGCGTCACCTTCTCAGGAGCTGTTAGACTTGGCAAAAGAGTCTGATCTTTTGGACATTGCTGATCGTTATGACCTACCCAAAGTAAAAAAGACTCTGTTAAAACATGAAATTAAGAATATTCATATTCAGTTCTTTGTGGACGAAGAAATATTTGATTCCTCAGCCACCTCTCAGATTCTGGTTACCCAGACAAATTTGCAGTTCAGAGAATTAGAAATTAAAAGGCAAGTTGAGATGAAAGAATTAAGATTAGAACATGAGAACAGAATAAGGGTAGAAAATGCAGAGCAGACAAATTTGCAGTTCAGAGAATTAGAAATTAAAAGGCAAGTTGAGATGAAAGAATTAAGATTAGAACATGAGAACAGAATAAGGGTAGAAAATGCAGAGCGTGAAGAGAGATTGAGATGTGAGAAAGAAGAGCGGGAGGACAGAATATGGCTGGAAACAATAGAGCGAAAGGATAGGTTGTTAAGACAAAAACTATAAATGGAAGAATGAAAGAAGGAAAAACAAAGAGAAATATATAGAGAAAATTAGAACATAAGAATTTAAGGCTAGAGATTGAAGAAAATGAAAGGAAATTAGGGCTAGAAACAGAAGAACGCATTGAGATTGAAAAAGAAAAATTACACTTTCAGTTAAAAATGAAAGAGCTTGAGTTACAAGGCAAATCTAAACCAAAACCTTTGCCTTTGGACTCTAGCAAAACTTTTGATGTAACAAAACACATCCAACTGGTTCCTCCATTTCAAGAAAAAGAAGATGACAAATATTTTTTTTTTACATTTTGAAAAGGTGGCAGAAAATCTGAAATGGTCAAGAGAGCACTGGACTTTACTTTTGCAGAGCGTTGTAATAGGCAAAGCTTGAAGAATTTACGCTCAGCTTTCACTAGAACAGAGCTCAGAGTAGGACAAAGTAAAAGAACTTATTCTTCAGGCTTATGAGTTGGTCCCTGAAGCTTACAGGCAGAAATTTAGAGATTGTATGAAAGAACCTAAGCAGACTCATGTGGACTTTGCTAGAACAAAAGAACAATTGTTTGATAGGTGGTGCTCTTCAAAAAAGTAGGTTCTGATCATGCAAAACTAAGACAGCTTTTGCTTGTTGAAGAATTCAAATGGTGTATAAATTCTGACGTCAGGGCTTTCTTAAATGAAAAAGAAGTTGAAAATTTGGATATAGCAGCTAGACTAGCTGATGATTACTTTTTGACTCATAATGCTTCTTTTGTTAACAAGCCATTTCCTAGGAAATCCTTCAACCCTCAATTAAAATTTACACCTCAATCAAGACCATTTCCCCTCAGTCAAAACCATATTCATCTCAGTCAGGTTCAAAATCCAAACCTAGTAATCCACCCGATAATTCCAGTCATTTATTTACTGCAAAACCTAGATCTTCTGGTGAAAACAAAAGTCAAAGTCCTTTATCCCAGCCAATTTGCAATTATTGTAAACAATCAGGCCATATAATTTCTGAATGTGTAGCTTTGAAAAGAAAGAGAAAAAAAGAAAAACAGGAGAGTCCTTAACCCACAGGTCTCATCTCTTTAAGGCTGAAACCACAGTCTTCTATTCAGGAGGGGAATCCTTTTTTGACCAAAACATCTGAGACTGATGCCGTTATGGAGATTTATGAACCATTCTTATCAGATGGCTCTGTGTCACTAAATAGTGACTTTGCCCATTCTACCCCTATTAAAATCTTACGAGATACTGGTGCTTCTCAATCCCTTAATGTACCGCTCCATAACATTTATTTGTCCTCAGATTATGTAACTGGTCTCGTGGCTGTAGGTATAAGACCTTCTTTACACTTTAAAGGTGTCCATTTGCTGTGAGGCAACGATTTGGCTAGAGATAAGGTTGTGGTAGACCCACTTTTGACCAGCCCGCCGTGTGTTGATCAACCACCTGATCCTATTGAGCACGAAATTCATAACCTTTATCCTCTTGTGTAGTCACTAGGGCAATGGCGAAGAAAGCGAAACAGAATAATGGGATGCAGGATATTAATTTAGCTGACACTTTGATAGGTTGGTCCTTTAATGATGAGATTTCAAATTCTCTTTCTCCCAGCCAGTGTGACATTCAGACTGACTTAGACACTTCAAGGTCAAACCTTGACCTTTCACCTTCAATTTCAAATGACCAGCTGTCAAGGTCACAGCTTTGTAAGGAACAACACAGTGGTCCTGAGATATCGTCTTTATTTGATAGAGTAAAAATGACATTTTGATGAGAAAATGGCGTCCTCCTGATGTCTCAGCAGATGATGAGTGGACAGTTAACCACCAGATTGTGGTTCCTAGAGCTTATCGTCCTGAAATTTCGGAATAGCCCTGTGCTTGCGTTGTTATTGATGTCGCGCACTTCCCGGAAATTAGGTTGCGCTTCTGACGCAAGCGCAATAGGATTGAAGTGTTCCTCGACAAGCGGAGACAACCTATGTTTCCGTAAAGAAGTATAGGAAAAGCTGACATTCAAATATAGTTTCTTAGGCAGGTTTTAAATGCGTTTAAGGAACTTTTTGTCCTTATGCCCTGCGGTAATTTTTACGCATGTTTTGAAAGTCAAATAGTTATAAAACGACGTTACTTCGTCTAGTATCAACGTTACAAGGCCGTTTGTGATAGGTGACGTCATGAAAATCAAACTGGTGACTGAATGACGTCATGCCAGTCCGCAATCGTGCCCAGTCCGTGCAGCGATTTATCAACCAATAAATCACTGGATTTAACCATTGGCTGTATGGGCGATAGTGCTTGAATTATAATTAGCAGCAAAAATAGTAAGTGAGTATGATCAGGATTTACCACAATCACAAACCGCAGACAACCCTGTGGCACCGCGAGGAAGAGCCGCTCAACCATCATCTTCTGGTGAAAACGAGTGTCAAAGACCTTTAGCCCAGCCAATTTGCAATTATTGTAAACAATCAGGCCATATAATTTCTGAATGTGTAGCTTTGAAAAGAAAGAGAGAAAAAGAAAAACAGGAGAGTCCTAAACCCACAGGTCTCATCTCTTTAAGGTTGAAACCACAGTCTTCTATTCAGGAGGGGAATCCTATTTTGACCAAAACATCTGAGACTTATGCCGTTATGGAGATTTTTTAACCATTTTTATCAGATGGTGCCTCAGCAACTTTAAGTTTGAATACAAAATTGGGTGTTTTAAAGTTTCTTATATGGCATGTATTACTCACCATACATTTGAACATACGAGGTTCGTTCAAAAAAAAATCCGGGACTGGGCAGATAACAAGAAAAGTTGACGTCTTTTCCTCCTGATATTTCAGTAGCATTTTTAAAAGTCAGTTCTGATTTATCCAGCGTTTTTGTATCATGTTACGTCCATATTTTTGAAATTTAGCACGAAATACACTTAACAACACTTATGAGTGTACACATATAAATGGACCCATATCTTCATAAAAAAGTCAGATCATTTTGAAATTTTCAACAGATATAGATGATATTCATGACATGGTATCCCATAAATTATAATTTCCATAAAACTTTAAATTTTAAAATGCGAAATCAAATTTCAAATATATCGTAAAATCAAAGTTCACAGTTTTCTTCGTTTTAGAATTTATCTTTCTATGACATATGATTTATGAATATCATTTTATAGTTAAGCATTTTTGAATAAAATTAGGTAGGGTAAGTTTTCACTCAGTTCCAAGGAATACATCATAAAACTAACATTGTCTTTATAAATGGGAACCTAACTGCAGCTCGGTCTCAACATGAAGTGCTGCATACGGAGGTCATTCCATTGTTGAGAAACCACAGAGGAATGCAGGTGCTGCACGCTGGTGCTCCAGGCCATCAGGCAAGGGCCACCACTGCATATTTGAATGCAAACAATGTAAATTACGTCGACTTTCCCACAAATCACCAGACTTAAACATAATTGAAATAAATTGGGATGAACTAAACAACCGTGTAAGGAGAACAAGGGCTATTCTGACCACACTGAATCTACTGAAAATGAAAATAAATGCAATTTTATTATATTTATGTCGTTTTATATTTGTTGAAAATTTGAAAATGATCTGACCAGTATTAGCAGAGATATGAGCCCATTTATATGTGCACACTTATAGCTAATTTCATATTGAGTTTTCCCGACACGTTCCGATTAGCTCCGAGCTCTCATGAATAGAAAAATATCTGGCCAATCAAAAAAACTTCCCAACAACGTGACATATATTTAAATGAGCATTGCAGATACCCAATGTTGACAAGGGAAAACGTGCGAATTCATTTAGTTTTCGGTTACATTAGGAACTTCTATCGCTAGATTGACTTGATAGCTCGATGCCACATTGCCAATGATGTTTTTGACGAGTTTTTGAGTCAATCTTCAAATGGTGATATGTTTGCATAAACACCGACTCAGTCAGTAACACCGGTGCTGTGACGTACTCAATAATGACGTCAGCCTGTTGACAACCACGGGTGCTGTTTGAAAAACATAAAATTGGTTTTTGGGGTAAGAATAAACATACAAAGAGGCTCTAAGTGGCCCCTTACAACTAACCCTCACTTCGTATGCAATATATACAAAGTAATAAGGTTGCAAAGATCAGGAATCGATACAATCAAGTACCACACCTGACCAAGGATACCAAAGGGAAAGTGACAAACTCACAGAAGACACCACAAACGAGAGCCAAGAGGTCAGCCCTTTCCCAGCAGGTGACCACAAAGCACATATAAACAGACGCGCACAAAACATAGCAAACACAAGACAGAACAAAAACATAAAAGATCCACAAAAGAAGTACCGCCTTGGAACGGTCAGTAAAATATTTTACTGGAGGGCTTAAACCGGTTTAACGGCGCCAACCTCACCCTTAATTCAGATGTGGATCAAGACACATAAATATTTGGTTTGCATGAAAGACCCCTAACTTATCAATGCATCATCTCCTAAAACATATAAATCAAGATATAACAAGGAGATAAAGCAAGGATAAGGACTCAACAGTAAATTAAACTGAATACCGGAGCAAAAGAAATCCAACAGGTAAACCCCGGTGGGCCCGACAAACAGCCAAAGCATCAGGCCCCTACCATCTCATCAATAGATAAGTCTTTAAGTCGGAACCATCATAGAGTCTGAAGTCCGACCCACCGGCGTGCAAAGAGGAAAGCAAAGTTGCCAACAGTGATTGGGTTGACTACTAAGCATGCAGTCTGTTGCAATACATTAATGTTATAGCCAATCTTTTTATAATGGGAAATTATTTCAATGAACTGCGCTGAAAAATTATTAGAGCCAACAATCTTCTTCAACTTATACACCAAGTCATCATAGAAATCAGGTTCCGAAAGTCCTTGGCGCAAGAGAGATTTAAGTCCAACTTGGAATTTAGAAATCAAATCATAGTATCGTCTATAAAATTTTGAAAATGTTTTGCGAAGTTTATGATACTGATAGCCCTGTTTAAGAAGTTTCTGAGTTAACAATTTATTGCGAGTGTTGAAGTCAGTAACATAGCTAGATGCTCTAGCAAAACGAATGAGTTGAGAGATATAGACTCCATAGGATGTAGAACGAGGAACATCACCATCTAAATATGGGAAATTGACAATTTCAAAATCAAAGTCGTCACGTTTATCATAAATTTTGGTAGAAACAATATCATTAGAAATTGACAAATGCAAGTCTAAAAATGCGGCTTCGGTATCAGAGGCATTGGCTTTATTAAGTTGGAGCTCTGAAGGGTATATTTGACTAACCATATTTTCAAAATAAACATTATTAATATTTAAAATATCGTCCAAATATCTGGAAGTAGTGTTAAACGCATCAATAACATCAGCCTGCTTATCATCAGAAAGAGACATCATAAAGTCCCTTTCATAACAAAACAGGAATAAATCTGCAACCAGGGGAGCACAATTAGTGCCCATAGGAATCCCAACTACTTGTCTATAGAGCTTGGTGCCAAATCGAATAAAACTGTTGTCCAACAAAAAGGTCAGCGCATCACATACATTTTGACACGACCATGCATGATATTTTTTAGGTTTTTCTGAAGTAAAAAATGCATTTCTGTCACTACATGCAAGGTAAGGAGATCCTTCTCTCTGGAAGGTTCTTTCAATAAGATCAATAAGTTTATCTTTAATTAAATTATGAGGTAAAGTAGTGTAAAGAGTAGAAAAATCATAAGTAGACAAACTGGTCACATTGAAATCTCTAGCTTTAAGTTTATCTAAAATTTCACCTGAATTTTTAATGGACCAAAATAGGTTTTTACCGGATCTCTCATATACTTTTTCACAATATTTGATAACATGTTTTTAACAGCTGTAAGACACGAGGTTAACAATTTAGAAAGTTCTGTTGTCGTACAAGAACTAGAATTTGCAATAAATCTTGCTTTATAGGGTTTTTTATGGAGTTTAGGTAACCAGTACAACGTAGGAACTTTGTCTTGATTTTCTTTAGCTTTGACCCCAAAATGTAGGGCTGTATGACAACCATGCCCATCAACAATCACCCTTTCACTTAAAGAAGGCTGCAGTTTATAGGCATTAGTGTCAACAAGCTCACGCTTAAGAGTATTAATATAATACAATCGTCAAACAACTACAACATTGTTAGCAGCTTTATCTGCTGGAACCAAAACATAGTTCATATGAAAATCCTGGATACCTCGTTTAAGATGACGAAAAGAATATTTAGGTTTAGGGGGCAAAAGATGTGTATTACGAGAGTAAAATGAAATACGAGTATCAATAATTTTAAAAATGTTAATCTTCCATTCCTTCAAAGCATCAGGTTCAACATTTTCCCGTTTGCACCAACGATTACTGAAGTCATTTAAAGAAGAAGCGATCTCTCTACGACATTTAGAGAAATTAATATTAGAGGGAAATCTATATTTAGGACCTTTAGAAATGATATTGCGAACTCTAGCGTCAGGAATGACATTTAGATTACCTGTAATAACATGCCCTGCAGAGGGATATAAATAATTTGAATTTTTACTATCTCAGGAGGCAGGAGTATTGGAATCTATATGTAAATCATTTACAATTTTATTAAAGTTAAATATCGTAGACCTTATTGGTTTGTTATATTTATAACAAATGATAGGAGTTTCAGAATTATTAAAGTAATTTGGAATAGATGAAATCACTGAATTATCCTTGAAGATACTATGTAAATCAATAAACTCAATACCTTTGTTAATGAATGGAATTTTGATAAAATGTCGTTTATGGTTGACTTCAGAATCGATATAAGGACTAAGGAAATGTTGAACATAACACCTTGTAAGGAGTGCTGCTTTATATAATTTGTTTGCTCTATCATAAAGTCTGTTTGCTTACAAAACAGAATTTCTTTTGTTGTTTTGATGCTGGCTTCGAGCACATGGCTGCTCGGTCTCGTGGTAACGGAACAAATTTCGAATGGCTGAGGAATTCATGTGATATAAGTACATGTGACTTGAGTCCCGATGAAAATCCGTAAAAGTACGGAAGGCCTATGCAGTCAGCTAAAAGTTTTGTTAAGTGTATGAACCGAGAAATCAATGCACTGAGCACTTTGATACTTCGACATTTTTGGCATTTTTTTTATAATTGCTCAATACACAGAAAGTATCCAATGTGGCGCCCTATTAAAGTGAAACGACGTATGACGTCACATTTCCGTACGTTCAACGTGCATGGA
Organism: Loripinus fragilis; assembly: GCA_964019695.1. Lineage (NCBI taxonomy): Eukaryota > Metazoa > Mollusca > Bivalvia > Lucinida > Lucinidae > Loripinus > Loripinus fragilis. The sequence goes on along the minus strand of OZ026521.1, from coordinate 9,263,768 downwards.
AAACACTCACGTCATAACGTAAACCGTTCTTTCACAGTCTCCCCTACAAGTTTAATTCGAAATGGCTAGCTGCAGCAGTGGTGAAAAATGCACGCTAACAGAGCGTTTTGAACAGCGAGCTGTGATTAAGTTCTATGCTAATAGTAGTATGACGCCCACAAAAACATGGACATTTTTCAGTAGTAATGATAGTGTGAAATAAGTGTTCCAGGACGATCGTGTTTGACTGGCAGAAGCGATTTGGGATGGTAGGGTGGATATCAGTGATGATTTATGGCCTGGGAGACCCCGTATTTCCGACGGTGACAAGAGCATTCAGGACGCAATTTTGGAGGACCAGACGTTCAGTTAGAGATATAGCCTATATAACAGGACTATCACTTGGCAATGTGTATGCTATTTTGACTACACAGCTAGAAATGACCGAGGTTTGTGCCCGATGGGTCCACGCGACACGAGGTTCTTATTTCGAAAAGGAACGCTAATTAATTCGACGACGTCAGAATGACGTTCCAAAGTGCTCTGTGGTCCTGGAACTTTTTGAAAGATCCTCATACGTGTACAAGTATATTCATCTTTATTAAAAAAAATGCAATTTGAATTTATTTAACTGACGGGCTAACATATTTCTTTAGTTTTAAATTTCATGAAATTTATAGAAGTGATATGGCATGTTGTGTCCACCATACACATAAAATTGTAAAGTGGGACTACTTTTTTGATAAATCTGTCCTCCATTTTTCTAACAATATTTGAAAATTTGCTTTTGGTTTAAATGCTTTAACATTGCAACTGAATCAATTTAAAATGAGCAGATGTACTCAACATGCTCATAAACAAGCTGATCGCCATCTGAACTAAAGGTGAGGTTGGCGCGCCGTGAAACCGGCTTAATCTCCAGTAAAATATTTTACTGACCGTTCCAAGGCGGTGCTTCTTTTGTGGATCATTTGTTATTTCTGTCTTGTTTTTTATGCTTTCGTGCGCGTCTGTTTATTAATGCCTTGTGGTAATCTGCTGGGAAAGGGCTGACCTCTTGGCTCTCGTTTGTGATGTCTAATTGTGACACATTCCCATTGGTACCCTGGGTCAGGTGTGTTGCTTGATCGTATCGATTCCTGATCTTTGCCCTCATTCTTACTTTGCAAGTATTATTACATGTATATCTGTTTCCCTTTTTGAAAACAATTTTACTTCCCAGCGTAGCAATACCATCTTTTGCGAGTGGAATATTATAAAATGGAAAAGATGTTTGTGTTAAATAATAGCTTGGATGTGTTGCAAAACAAACACTCTTCATATTGATATATAACTTTGGTTGACATTTCCTATTGTCTTTTTGTACAAATTTGAATTGGCCAATACGGCACCAAATCGTGGGAAAAACATTTACAGGTCTGGACCCTCTATTTGATCTTTGCTTTTCCGCCACGTGAATATACCTTGTGTGTGTTGACACCATGTACACCAAGACTGTAAAATGCATTGGACACTGTTAAAAAAGCGCGAGGCATGGATTTGTTTTGCAATAATGATGAACAGTATACATAAAGTATCAATAATGGAAGCCTCTAATCAATAAAGCAGATAAGGCGGATATTTGCTGATAGTAATCCATGGAAAAACATATTTGGACAAAAACAACAACAAATGTTGTAGGTTTTTATTACAATCGGCTCACCGAGGCGATTGTAATGAATACCCTCAATATATGTTGTTATTTTTACGAAGTTTTGATGAAAAATTAACATAAAAACTTAATTTCCTGTTTCACTGTACTTCATAGCTCAGTGAAGCAAATACCAAGAGAATACACACACTCTACGTTAATTGCATCCTTGATGAAATCTACATCAAAGAAGAACTAATTATGGCCGCTGAACCAGGTGAGTTATTTTCCTCTTTGTTTTGTATTTATCGCAGATTAAGTTTTTGTATACTAGAAACCCCTAAACGGGTGGGTACTGCTCTATGCCAAACAGTGGAAACCCAGATAAAATGTCACATCACGCGGCATTTCATCAGGGTCATCACTGTTAGCTATGATAAAACAATTTGAGCCACGACACGAGATTTCCAACAATGTTGTATGTGCTACCAGCAAAGCCTCAGATCAGCCTGCGCGACCTGCCTGCGCATACGCGCAGTCTGATCAGAATCTTTGCTTGTCCCTTTAATATTCTCTGCCAGATTTCATGAGAATTTAGTGCAGTGTACCCTAAAATCGATACACCATTAGTCGGGTGGTTTACAGATTTTGTAACGTTACGTTATGACGTTCATTTAAACTTTGTGTAAAAGACCACAAAATCTTGACGTTTTAACGTCAAAGGTGCGATTTTTAAGTAATGTTAATGTCATGTGATAAGTAGAATCTAAAACCCCCATTCCACTAGACGGCGATTCCGCTACGCTCATAGCGATCATAGAATTTCTCTAAAATTAATCCAAATCGCCGCGGAAGCGTATACAAACACACGATTTGGGGGCTCGACGCTTCCAGTACGCTTCCACTTCGCTTATTATTATTATTATTATTATTATTATTATTATTAACAATATTTTCAGAGGCGAAACACATTTAGCATATCGGCTATTCTACCATGAAGACATGAAATATATACATATACATAAACATCAAATAAATAAAACAACATGCCTAATGCAGACATAACCTTTCAGTGTTCAATAGACAAATTCATCCCAATATGATATTACCCTGATTCAGGTAAGATCTGGTGAAGGTTACTGATTGGCGCATAAAACTTAGAACATTTTTGGGAAAACTTAAATTTAAAGCAATTTCTACCAGAAGCATCTTATACTTGTTAAGTAAAATTCATAAGTTTATCTTTGAAATGTGTCTGAAAGCTAGACAGAGAAGGTGCATTTTTGATATAAGTAGGAAGTGAATTCCAGTATTTTGGTGCTGAAACTGAGAATGATTTATCGTACAAAGAGGTACGCGACCTTGGTACCATTAATGTGCCGTCGACCGATGATCTAAGTGTTCGATCATGAACCTGAGAATTTGGTGTCAGCATATTTGTGATATATTCAGGGGTAAGACCGTTTAGAGCTTTATACGTTAAAGTAGCCTTGTTATAGAGTAAACGCTTGTGTATTGGCATCCATTTGAGAAGATCGAACATATCTTTTGAAGGAGTAGAGAAGTCTGCATTTAATATTATGCGGGCTGCCCGTTTTTGAAGTTTTAATACTCTTTCTAGGTTAATTAAAGATGTTCCTCCCCATGTTATGGATCCGTAGTCAATTAGTGGTTGTATATATCCCTGATAAAATTTCTTTTGGACCTCAATACTTACATATGTTGACAGTTTCCGTAGAAGTGATATTTTCGATGAAATCGCAGAACATAGTTTATCGATGTGGGTTGTAAAAGATAATTTGTCATGAATATGTAAGCCCAGTAATTTTTGTTGAGACACATGTTTAACATCGTGATTATCAATTATGAGGTTCAAGAATTGTGAATCTTGTAATTTATATCGGGTACCTAGAACCATATATGTTGTTTTGTCGAAATGTATATGCATTTTATTTTGTTTGCACCAGACTTTTGCAGAGTTGGCATCTGATTGGAGATTCTCTTCAATGGTTTTAACATTTTACCATTTGTATGAATGGTAGCATCATCAGCAAAGAAATCAGAATAACAATAATTCAGGAAAAGAGGCAGATCGTTAATGAATACTAAAAATAATATGGGACCTAATATAGATCCTTGAGGAACGCCAGCATTAACTGTTATAAACTCAGAGAGACCTTTTCCATTAGGAACTGCCTGTCTTCGTCGATTAAGATAGGATTTAAATCATTGGAGAGACGAGTTACTAAATTTGTATGCAGCGATTTTTTCTATTAAAATGGTGTGATCAACAACATCGAATGCTTTTCTTAGATCCAAAAATAGTGTACCCACAAAATCTCCTTTAGTAATACAAGACATCCATTGATCAATAAGTTTGACCAGTGCAGTCTGGCAGCTATGTTTTTTATGAAAGCCTGATTGATGTTCATGAATAAGCTTGTATTTAGTAAAATAGTTCATTAAATGCTTATTGACATGTCTTTCAAATATTTTTGATATGGTTGTCAGTATAGATATAGGTCTATAATTTGATGGATCAGATTTATTTCCTCCCTTAAAAATTGGAAACACTTAAGCGCATTTCATTTCATTGGAAAATTGCCCAGTGTGTATGCTTTTATTAATGAGAATGGCAATTATTGGACTTAGGCTATTTATTGCAAGTTTGAAAATTTTGGGCCCAAGTCCATCTAATCCAGTGGCTTTTGATGGATCCAAGGCTTTTATGTATGAGTGTACAATGCTCAGATGTCACAAATGGAATATTAAAGTAGACATCAGAGGGAATTTTGTCATTTATAAATTGGTTTAAATTAGTAATGTTTACGTCATAGTCATTTGAGCTATTTTTATTATTTAGAATGGTTGATACAGATGTAAAATACTTGCGCATGTTTATCAAGGTGTTTCATAATTACTGAATGGAGGGCCACAAAATCTTTATCAACTGTATGACGGCTCGCCACGAATCGCTCAAGATCGGTATCAAGATCAGATAAAAAAAAAATGTGCATCATCAAACTTTTTAAAACAACGGTAAGATGATGTTTTGTGTTTTCTCTTGGGTATTTTGTTATTTATTTTTCTTGTGAAACAAACTGGATAGTGGTCACTTATAGCGTATTTGGGCACAAAACATTCAGTTATATTACCTGGTTCTGTGGTATACACGTGGTCAATGATGGTAGATGAAGTATCAGTAACCCGTGTTGGCTCAGTAATGAGTTGAGAAAGGTCAAACAGTTGAGTTAAAGTTGCCCACTTACTATTCGAACAATGTTTGTAATCAATATTAATATCTCCCATGACCCAATATTCTAACCCAGTTATTTGAGCGAGAGAGAGCTCTTCCTCAAATAAATCAATCCATTCAGCACATGCATTAGGGGTCGATAAATTGAACAAATTAGAAATGGCTTAGAGTTAGTAAGCGATACTTCAACCCAAATGCTTTCGATATGTGATACTTCTAGATCAATTCGACGTTTGAGGTTGATAGAATGCCGGTAATATACTAATAAACCGCCTCCTGATTTATTTTTCACATCGGTACGATCTTTGCGAATGAAGTCAAAATCATCAGTTGAAATTAGACTATCTGGATGGTGTTTGCCTAAAAAGGACTCACACAGTCCTATTATATCAGGGCATTTTTATGTGAAAGAAGTATCTTCATATCATCTATTTTGGGCAGAATATGTCTTATGTTAAGATTGCAAATATGAAGACCTTTAGATGGAAATATGATATTGTCTGGGTCATGTTGCAAGGTGCTTTTGCCAGTGCGAGACATATCATGTTCCAATAAGATGGAACAATCTGCGGATGGCGTGTCATCTAAATTAGATTCATCGGCGCAAGTATTTCGTAAAGTCGATGGAGGTGGCACAATGGCCGCTGATGTATTTAAATGATCAGTCTACATGGCATCATGCAAATTAGTGTCACCGATTTGAGCATTTCCCACATTGCCTGAAACTGAAATTGATGTGGTGCTAACCAAATTTATACTTGGGTGATCTGTTAAATGGGCGTTTGAATACTCTGTTAAATGGGTGTTTGAAACGTGTGATTCATCGTTTGATTCAGCATGGGTCAATTGACTGATTGACAATGCTTCATTTGAGTAAGTATCATCGGACAACGGCACATTTGCATAGATTTGGTTAAATGGAGAAGTAGCACATTGGCAATTTATATGGGTTGTTTTATGATCAAAATATAGAGATTTGGATGTCTGTTTAGATTTAAAGACAATATTGTGTTTTACACGCCAATCTAGTTCCTAACGGGAAAAATACTCGGTTTGCGAGTTGCTTCGACCATTATACCAACAATCTTGAGTAGCATGACCTTTTCTGGCACAAATATTTCTGGCTTCTACTACGCTTCCGTTACGCTTCTGCTACGACCCCACTACGACAATGAAGATCCGGCTACGCTTAGTCTACGCTGATGGCGATGCAGCTGCGACCTTGCTACGACCTAGGCGATGGAGATTGTTGTAGTGGTGTCGTAGCAGAAGCGTAACGGAAGCGTAGTGGACACGTACTGGAAGCGTCAAGCCCCCAAATCGTGTGGTTGTCTACGCTTCCGCGGCGATTTGGATTAATTTTAGAGAAAATCTATAATCGCCATGAGCGTAGCGGAATCGCCGTCCAGTGGAATTGGGGGGGGGGGGGGGTAACCAGTACTTCCTGCACATACTTTTGCTTGTAACTGACAACAACTCTTCTTGAATCAGTGGAAGGGAGGAGAATGGTTGTAGAAGTTATTTCGTGATCAATCTCCACGAAAGCATGGTGTTGTTCTATTTAAGCAGCGCTATATGGGGTTTTCACTCCAATTAAAGCATCCTAGGCCTGTTGTTTCTATAAAAAAAAAAGTCCTGCCGCAATAATAAGAAACGCGAAAATCTGGAATATTATTTTATTAGTTGCATTTTTCCGAACGTTAAGCTTAAATCTGGACTTAGAATATCCTGCAGTGTCAGAAGAAAATTGTTTGAACAATCTGCTACCACTGCCCTGACCCCTAATCTCTTGGGAATTTCGACATTTTTAGGCTTTCTGAAAAGCGGGGGGAACTTAAACGGTGTAACAGCCATGTGACGACCTATATATCGATGCTTAAATTTCTACAGGTAAGTGTCAAAAGCATCACCCATTTTAAAATCGTGATTGCTCTGTACATGCCACTTTTATTTTTAAGCACTGCCATTCAGTTGATAGTATCGATTCAATCAGCGTAGACACATTTCCAACTGATCCAATACGATCAGTTTGATCCTGGTAAACACTGTTTGCTATGTTTGTAAGGACATTTTCTACTAAAACAGCGTGTTGTGGCTATTATGGACAGTTTCATAAAAACAACTTTTACAGTGGTAAACGGCCTAAACGATATCAACTACCTATGTAGTACTCGTATTATAGTCAACTATACGTTTTCTGTAATAAGTTAATTTGAGCTGTTTACATACATTTTTTTCAATGGTATACTCAAGTCAGGGAGAATCCTGGACAAAAATGATGATGGGCCGTTAAAATGGGCCAATGGCCCATATCCAATTCAAATACATGCAGATTACATAATTTTAATGGGCCTTTTGAAATTTCTATGGGCCCTTTGCAAAATTTGATGGGCCAAAGAATCCTTAATATCTATATTAGAGCATAATTGACATGAGCTTTGAATAGCTTATATATGAGGCCCAGCTAAAGATAACGTCCATTTAGCAGAAATGATAGTTTTCTAACAAAATGGATTAGGCCTATCCCAGGATTATCCCTGTCAAGTGTCAAATAAGTGGAATAAAATGCCCAAATTCTACCATCAGAATTATTAGAGCAAAAATTAGCCGTAATACCAGCTAATATCTTTTGTCAAAATACTCCCTGAAATAATTCACGATTATTGAATGCTCAATGCGATGTAAATTGAAAACGTACATCTAAAGTCATTTATTTGTGATCCTAATTTATGCAGCAGTACTGTATATGAACGATACACTTATGCTTTACTGAACAATAGTGAAAATGCTACACCACAATATTTTATATTTTGTAAGAAAGCATTGGATGAAAAGTATTTACTATAAAAAATAGTCCTACCGCAATAATAAGAAACGCGAAAATCTGGAATATTATTTTATTACTTGCATTTTTCTGAACATAAAATTCAAAACTGGATTTAGAATATCCTGCAGTGTCAGAAGAAAATTATTTGAAGAATCTACTTCCACTGCCCTGACCCCTAATCTCTTGGGAATTTCGACATTTTTAGGCTTTCTGAAAAGCGGGGGGAAATAAAACGATGTAACAGCCATATGGGGCAATATATCTGTACTAAGATTTCTACAGGCTAGCGCCAAAAGCATCACACATTTAAAAATCGTTATTAATTTGTACATGCCAGTTTTATTTTTAAGCACTGTCATTCAGTTGATAGTATCGGTTCAATCAGCGTAGACTCATATCCAAGTGATCCAATAAGATCAGTTTGATCCGGGTAAATACTGTTTGCTATGCTTGTAAGGACATTTTCTACTAAAACAGCGTGCTGTAGCTATTATGGACAGTTTTATTAAACAACTCTTGCAGTGGTAAATGTCCTAAACATTATCAACTACATAGTCAACCACTCATTTTCTGTAATAAGATAATTTGAGCTGTTTACATACTTCCTTTCAATGGTAACACTCAAGTCAGGGATAATCCTTGACCAAAATGATGAAAATAGGCCAATGGCTCATATCCCATTCAAATACATGCAAATTACATAATTTTAAATGGCCTTTGGAAATTTCTATGGGCCCTTTGCAAAATTTGATGGACCCAAAAATCCTTAATATCTATGGCCCACTTCGAATCGAACTAAAGTTCCTACTATAGTTTTTACGTAATAGATGCGCACGCACGTTTACACCCGAACGGCTACAGTTGGAACTTTAAGTTGGTTGGCAAGTAAACAAAAAGAGTATCCCTGTATGCTCCACTTCAATTTTTCATCGTAGACAAATAGGATGTTATAAACTGCACAGCATTTTATCATATTAAATTACGAATAAGTGGGACCAAAATTTTGCTCAGCTAGGTTTATTTTAAAACAAACAAACCATTTTGAGGCTACTGACTGATCTTGAACCCATCTTGCTAGATAGGTATAGAGTTGGGAACCAGCCTATCTACTAGAGTAATTGTGCTCCGATCTCTAGTAGGTTCGTGACGTCACCCTAGTAGCGACTATCGTTGTTCGAATCAAACTATAGTTACTATAGTAGGGACGATAGTTCGATTCGAAGTGCGCCTATATTAGAGCATAATTGACATGAGATTTGAATAGCTTATATATGGGGCCCAGCCAACAATAACGTCCATTTTAGCAGAACAATAATAGTTTTCTCAGAAAATGAATTGGGCCTATCCCAGGATTATCACTGTCAAGTGTCAAATAAGTGGAATAAAATGCCCAAATTCTACCATCAGAATTATTAGAGCAATAAATAGCCGTAATATCAGGCAATATCTTTTGTCAAAATACTCCCTGAAATGATTCACGATTGAACTCAAGGTGATATAAATTGAAAACGTACATCTAAAGCCATTTCTTTTGAAGCAGTACTTTATATGCACGATACACTTTATGCTACACTGAACAAAAGTGAAAACGCTACACTACAATATTTTATATTTTGTGAGAAAGTATTGGACGAAAAGTATTTACTAAAGCTTAATAATGTTTTCCAGACAAACGATTCGTCGAAACTCGACCAATTTGTCTCTTTTGATGCCTGAGTTATGTTCCTTTTAGTGTTTAAAGCTTTATTCACTGAATTTTGCACATGCGCATGCGCAAAAAAGATTGTTATGCTGATCAGAATTTGTCAAACTTGTGTTGCATTAAAACACAAGAAAACGGTCTTATCACTTGAAACAAGCTCAGAAATCAATTTCGATTTTATCAAATTTGTAAAACAAATTGTAAAATGTCTCCCTTTGACATAAACGAATAGGGAATATTAAATATTTGGTAATCTTCGATTTATCACGATTTTCGATAACTTTCTTTCTTTTGCCAAATCTGGTAGACCAATCAGCACATCGTTCCTACCATTACTTGACCAGTAATGTGCTCAGACTAAGATGTAACAACACATTGATTTTCCTATGGAAATTTCAAGTTTGGCCAATTTGATGAAAACCCGCTTTCTAAGGTTGCTTTTCTAAACGACCAAAACACATTTTTTGATAAGTCCTTCACATTTGTGGTTGTCACATGTCTAAGACTACCATTTCGTTCAGTCGGATCTGGCTGGCAGTGGATTTCAGAAGGCCTAAACTGTGTAAGATCTCTATTCAAATTTGTAACCTGAAAAATTGGACCCCTGTCACATTTAAATGGCGTTCATGTGTTTCCTCGTAAAACATCCATTATGCATAACTCAGTCACATTCAGATACACTTTCATTTGCTATACTGGCTTGCATCATTTTGCATATAAATAGCATACAATTCAGGTGTAAAGTTTTCACCTTTGTTCAGTATATAACCTACACGGCGGTCACTGACCTGAACCGACACCGAATGATTTAGTCAACCGTTGCATATTATTAATAAACTGGGTCAGTTTATGTCCATTCTACCAACAGTAATACTCCCCCGTTGAAAAGAACAAAAAATATGCCAAAATTCCATCTAATTACAAAAAAACACAGCAAAAACATCAGGTTGAAAATTTTGTCAAAAAATACTGCAGCTTTTTCTACCCGCATATCGAAAATTGCACGAGAAAATACCGTGAAAAGATGCACTAAAAGTCGATTTTTCGCGTTTCTTATTAATGCGGCAGTACTTTACAGCTTAATAATGTTTTCAAGACATCTAGCAAGCGATTTGTCGAAGCTCCGCCATTTTGTCTCGTTTGATGTCTGAGTTAATTCCTTTTTTGTGTTTAAAGCTTTATTCACTGAATTTTGCAATTGCGCATGCGCTATGATTATTAGGCTTATCAGAATTCGTCATACTTGTGTTGCACTAAAACGCAAGAAAACTGTATTTCGACTTGAAACAAGCTCAGAAATCAATTTTGAATTTATCAAATGTGTAAAAAAAATGTAAAATGTCTCCCTTTGACAAAAACAAACAGAGAATATTAAATATTTGGTAATCTTTGATTTATCACGATTTTCGATAACTTTCATCCTCTTGCCAAATCAGGTAGACCTATCAGGACATTGTTCCTACCATTTTTCGACCAGTAATGTGCTCAGACTAAGATGCAACAACACATTGATTTTCCTAAGGAGATTTCAGTGTTAAAATTTTGAGCCTGGCCTGATGAAAAACCCGCTTTCTTAGGTTGCTTTTTTAAACGATCAACGCATATTTTGGTCGTCACATGTCTAAGACTACAATTTTGTCCAGTCGGATCTGGTTGGCAGTGGATTTCTGAAGGCCTAAACTGTGTGAGATTTCTGTTCAAATTTGTAACCTGAAAAATTGGGCCCCTGTCACATTTTAATGACATTTTTCTGTCTTGTTTTTGTTATGCTTTCGTGCGCGTCTGTTTATTGATGCCTTGTGGTCCCCTGCTTGAAAAGGGCTGACCTCTTGGCTTTCGTTTGTGATGTCTAATTGTGAAGGTGTCTCTTTCCAATACTTATCCTGGGTCAGGTGTGGGCTTGATTGTATCGATTCCTGATCTTTGACCTCTTTCTTACTTTCATGTGTTTCCTCGGGACAACATCCGTAAACCTTTTACTTTATGCATAACCCAGTCTTTGAACAGTCAGATATACTTTCATTTGCTTTACTGGATTGCATTATTTTGCATATAAATGGCAAACAATTCAGGTGTAGCGTTTTTACTTTTGTTCAGTATATAACCAACACGGGGATCACTGACCTGGACGACATCCAATTATTTAGTCAACCGTTGCATATTATTAATAAACTGGGTCAGTTTATGTCCATTCTATCAACAGTAACACTCCCCCGTTGAAAAGAACCTAAAATATGCCAAAATTCCATCTAATTACAGAAAAGCACAGCAAAAACACCAAGTTGAAAATTTTGTCAAAAAATACTGCAGCTTTTTCTATTCGCATATCGAAAAGTTCTAGAGAAAATAACGTGAAAAAATGCACTTAAAGTCGATTTTTCGCGTTTCTTATTAATGCGGCAGTACTTTTTTTTAGTGAGTACCTATCACAAGTCCCGACCTCAGTCCATGTTATATTTTCTTTTTTGTGAATGTTTGATTCACAGGTGATAACGACTACGTCTGCCAACTGGACAGTTTGAGTAAAAAGAAAGCCCGTGACGAACTGAATGAGATTGAAAGCGACAGAGCATGCGCAGTCCAAGTGTTCAGAAAATGGGCTCTGGAACAGGAGCCATGGTTAACATGCCCAACAGGTAAATGAGAGCGACGTGAGAAAAACCAATAATATAGAATCTATCATGAGTGTGAGGGTAGGATAGAAAGATCCGTCCTCAGGGTCACTGTTTGGCAGCACGAGGCTTGCCGAGTGATGACAAACGGTGATCCCAAGGGCCGGATTTTTCTATCCTACCCTCACACGAATAATGGATTCCGTTTCTTGCTCACCACTGTATTTATTTTTTTATTTCAAAATAAGCTTCCAGAAGTCTCTGAATACACTGAGATGCAATTTCACATGAAGACATTACTTTAACATAATGTTCAATGACGTCCTAGGTAAGATAAGATTTTCTATCCCAGGTAAAATCTCAGATCTTCTTATCCGGTGTGCAAGAAAATGACTGTACTTCTCGTGAAGATTCAGATCATCTTGGGCGAGAGCTCAGTCTCAGTATCCGTTGTCCATATAAGGAAAGCCTGTGTCCTTAGTTAGAGTATAGGGGCACGACGGAGACTCTGATAAGACTTGGCGAATGCACACTAATTTCGTTGGTTTGTCGTGGCATGCTCTAATAGTAGAGGTAGGAAAACATTTTAAAAATGTCAAAACTAACAGTCGGCCTATTTGAAATTAACTTGTCCGCAAATGGTCCTAGGATCACCTGCTACCAAGATTATACAGTGTTTTGGTCCGTTAAAAGCATGGCCGACAGGTAGCTTGCCACCTTTTCCTGTGACTATAGAAAAAGTGTTTGTGTGTGTGTTTTTTTAATCTTCTAACAAAGACAGCTTGGACGATTTGGAATTTATTTGGCACAATTACATTTTATGATTATTGGGTGACCATTTATGTAAAATTATTCGTTTTTTTATCTGTCCAGAGGGTGGAAATGTTTTTGGTATGATTATATAGGGAAATCTTTTTAAAATAATATTCTTGTCAAAGACCAGTTTGAAAATATTTTTGAACAAATGGTCATCGGATGATTCTCTACCAAGAGTGTTCAAATCACACGCCTCCATGGTGACTTCAATCATCATCTGTCTGTCAATCTGTATGTCTGTCAAGAACTGTATCCCAAATAGCCATTCGTCAGAATTGATTCATTCTTTGTGTTAATGTGCTCTACAACCTTTTACTTTCGCCACTATAACTTACTCCAGTCCTAATGAAACTGCCGATCCACCAAAAAGTCAAAGCTGGAATATTGGGAGCGATAAAGGCGCACTTCGAATCGAACTATAGTCCCAACTCTTATACTATATAGTTACTAAAGTTTGATTCGAACACCGATAGTCGCTACTAGGGTGACGTCACAAACCTACTAGAGATCAACGGCGGGTCGGAGCACCGTTACTCTAGTAGATAGGCTGGTTCCCTACTCTAGTTCTATCCTGCAAGATGGGTTCAAGAGCAGTCAGTAGCCTCAAAATGATTTGTTTGCTTTAAAATAAACCTAGCTGATCATAATTTTTGGTCCCATTTATTCGTAATTGATTATTAGAAAAGGCTGTGCAGTTTATAACATCCTTTTTGTCTACGATGAAGAATTGAAGTGGGGCATACAGGGATATTCTTTTTGTTTACTTGCCAACTAACTAAAGGTTCCAACTGTAGCCGTTCGGGTGTAAACGTGCGTGCGTATCTATTCCGTAAGAACTATAGCAGGAACTTTAGTTTGATTCGAAGTGGGCCAAAGATTAACCATTGATTCTCAAATGAGCGACCCAAGGTCCAAGGGGCCTCTTGTTGTTGCAACAATTTTAGAAAAGTTATAGTGCATGCATGCTTAAGTTTGTTTCATCAGAAGTGGAGATAATATTTTCCCCCCGAAATATTGTCACCCCTGGGGGAAGGCATAGTTGCCTCAGCTAATGCAATTGTAATTGTTTGAACGTTTATTCCAGATTTCAAGTTTTTGTTGAGATTTCTGCGAGTAAGAAAATACAGTCAGGTTGGAGCCCGACTGTCCCTGGAAAAGTACATGACCAATATAACACAGCTACCAGAGTGGTTCACAGACGTCGACCCCGCTGACCCCAAGATTCAGAGTGTTTTAAGGAGTGGGTAAATAAGGTTTTGAATCAGTAATTAATCTTAAAACAAAGTGTAAATCTAATAAAGATAACATCGTTCTTTTACATTCATTGTTCTTCAAAAGTATGCTCATCATTTCATTTGCACGCTCATTTAATGTGATGGTTTTCATATAATTTTAGTAAAAATCATATTTTAAGAGTACTCGATAGAACTGTCTCATCGACGTGGTTCGAGTGGATACTCACAGTCTGTTTTAGGGCAGAAATAAGAAGAAAAAAAAACATAAACACGTAACCCCAATTTTAATATATTAAGTTGAGATTCGAAGGTGCCGCCAACATTATATAGATATTTTAGTGAGATAATTATGTTAGTGGAAATTGATCCCGGGTGTTGCAAAAGATTCCACTCAACACTCATTAGCATTTCTCAACCTTCATACATTATGAACATTCTTGTCGATAAACTTACTATGGGGGAGAATTTACATTCACTAAACTAATTAGGGCCCCGCCAAGTTGTTGGAGCTCTATTGTTTTCGGCTTGTTCGTCCGCTGTTGTGGTCACTCTAACTTAGTCATTTTAATTGGATTTCTTCCAAATTTCATATATAGATTGCTTTCATCGAACTCTGTTTTAAGTTTGAATACGGTTTTTTTCCGACAAACGATTTTCAAGATGGCCGACAAAATGGCCGCCACGTATCAGTTTACATCCATCCGCTGTTGTGATCACTCTAACTTAGTCATTTTTAATTGGATTTCTTCCAAATTTCATATATGGATTGTTTGAATCAAACTCTGATTCAAGTTTGAATATGTTTTTAGCTCACCTGAGCCAAAGGCTCATGGGTGAGCTAATAGTATACCAGACACTCCGTCGTCCGTCCCTCCGTCGTCCGTCCGTCAACATTTTCAAACATCTTCTCCTCTGAAACCACTGGGCCATTTAAACTCAAATTTCATATGGAGACTCCTTAGGACGCGGGAACGAAAGTTTGTTCAAATGGTCCTGGTCACATAACCAAGATGGCCGCCATGCCAATATATGGTAAAAACCCTTTAAAAATTCTTCTTCTCCAGAACCAAAAGGCCGATGACCTTGGGACTTGGTATGTAGCATTGGGGGTGTTGGGCCTACCAAGTTTGTTCAAATAATGATCCTAGGTTGACCTTGACCTACTTAACGTCAAGGTCAAATTTGCTTCCTAATACATTTAAATGGGAATTTTATGAAAAGTTGATTTTTTGAATACTGTTGAAGCCAAAGTCATTATTCTTACTTGATATGTTAAAACTAAGGAGACAAAGGCTATAAATAAGTTTCAAAGGTCAAGGGTGACCTTTTCCCTTTCAGCCAAGGTCACTCATATTGTGGTCCAATCAATATATTAAAACTTTGTTTTCTCACAAACCATTAGCCCAATTGAACTCAAATTTCATGTGAAGACTTTTTTTGATAAGATAGCTAAAATTTATTCAAAACATTAGGTTACATGGCCAAGATGGCCACCACGCTCATATATGGTAAAAACCCTTTAAAAATCTTCTACTCCAGAACCAGGAGGCCGATGACCTCGGGACTTGGTATGTAGCATTCGGGGTGTTGGGCCTACCAAGGTTGTTCAAATAATGATCCTGGGTTGACCTTGACCTACTTAACTTCAGGGTTAAATTTGCTTCCTAATGCATTTAAATGGGAATTCTTTTGAAAAATTGATATTTTGAATACTGTTGAAGCCAAAGTCATTATTCTTACTTGATATGTTAAAACTAATGAGACAATGGCTATAAATAAGTTACAAAGGTCAAGGTTGACCTTTGACCTTTCAGCCAAGGTCGCTCATATTGGAGTCCCATCAACATATTTAAACATAGTTTTCTCAGAACCACTAGGCCAATGGAAATAAAATTTCATATAACCACTCCTTATGATTTGTTAGCCAAAATTTGTACAAATTGTTATTGTCACATGACTAAGATGGCCACCAAACCCATATATGGTAAAAAAAACTATTTAAATATCTTCTTCTGTGGCACCAAAATGCCAATGGCCTTGGGACTTACTATGTAGCTTTGAGGATGTGGTCCCTACCAGGTTTGCACAAATTATGAATCTCGGTTGACCTTGATCTACTTTATGGCAAGGTCAAATTTGATTCCTAATGCATTTATAATGGAAAACTCTTAAAATGTTCATTTTTCTATAACTGTTTTAGCCGAAATCATAATACCTGTGAGAAATATTTAACCTAATGAGACAATGGTTTAATATAAGTGCCAAATGTCAAGCTGACCTGTGACATTTAATCCAAGGCCACTCATTTGGACCACTACATACCTATCTAAACACCTTGTCTCAGAAATCACTGGGCTGTTAGATTGTTTAGGCTACTGGACCAAAATGGCTGCAACCCCCATATATGGTAAAACAAAATATACTGACGGACTTCAATTACGAAACACTAACTTCCCCTTATATCTTCCAAAATCCCTTTGAATGTAAACTTCCTTTGCTTCGATAATGTCATCATGAGTTGGCTTCTTCAGTAAACACTTTAGTTTTAAATGTACAACTAAACTGGACAACGTTATTTGCTCTGTATGAATTTAGCCATTTAAACATTTCTTAAGTTGAGGAGATTTTAAGCTATTGAATGAAAGGGTACACCCAGATACACGTCATATACGCAAATAAGCTGTATCGTAGACCTGCCAATCCATATGAGAGTGAGTCCTCCATGACTAACAAATTCCATGATACAAATTTGATGCTTCTAGTGTTTCTTGATTTAAAGAAGTAGGGAATCTTTAATTCACAACATTTGGTCACTTGAAACAGTTGACCCCTATCTCAAAAAGTTTACATTTTAATGCATTAAGTTCATCTAAGTTGGACAAGTTTTCCATGTTTACTTACAAATGAATGCTCTTTAACATACAATCAAAATTGTTGTTCTGCCTTCTTTTTCGAGACATAAATTAAAGCTTTTATCCAAGTGTTGCGTTTTTAAAGTCCGTCAGTATATGTTTCATTATAAGCTGTAGTTGACCTTGACCTGTTTTACAATTATTAAGGAGATCAGGTTAGCGATTCAGGACCTTCAGGTCCTCTAGTTCTTCTGACGAACGATAATCAAGATAGCCCACAAAATGGCCGCCGCCTATCAGTTTACATCCATCTGCTGTTGTGGTCACTCTAACTTAGTCATTTTTAATCGGATTTCTTCCAAGTTTCATTAAGATCGGAGTCCGACTGTTCTAGTTGCTGCAGTTCTTATGATTATTGAATGAATGTCCAGAAATTATCTTTACAATTATTTGATTCTTTGC
The DNA here is from genome assembly GCA_964019695.1 of Loripinus fragilis. NCBI lineage: Eukaryota > Metazoa > Mollusca > Bivalvia > Lucinida > Lucinidae > Loripinus > Loripinus fragilis. The sequence goes on along the minus strand of OZ026521.1, from coordinate 9,246,397 downwards.
TTCTTTTTTTCAGTTTCTATTTCGCTTCCACAAGACTTGACAGTCAAAATCGACGCATTCTCATTCACCGACTTGGTAATAAACTTTTACCTGTTTAACTATTGTCGTGCCAACCAAGAGTGACAGTGACGTAATACTTTGTTTACAATTGCTAAGTTAAACACTAATGTGTACACTTTACTTGAGCTAAACGCGAATCGATAGATCATTTGTGTATTAATCCTATCCTGCGGATAGGATTAATACACAAGTGATCTATCGATTCTAAATCCCTTACAACTTTGTAAAGAAAGCATGGCTCTCATGTCACTCTTGGCTGATTGGACAGTATTTTCGCACCAGTCATGGCTTTTTGTCGTTCGCTCTCTTATCTCATCACTTTGGTAGCCAATATTTGAAAAAATATGGAGCCAGATCAGACTGTTCTCCTTATTATATTGCTCATTGAAGAAATGTTATTCATATACTGCTTATTATTTAAAGGAACACTTGATAATTTTCCATACGTTACAATGTAAACCTCTGTCCAATAGACATGTCATACATTTCACTAGACAATGAGAGGAAAAGCCCAGTTTCTTTTGCTATCTCTGTTAAAAAAACAAAACAAAAAAAGTTTGGATAAAACAATTGCTGCTTGTGTCCATGGCTCAAATTTTGCGGGAAGTTTTGGATTTTTCAATTTTCTTGAAAATTACATTTTTTTTTCTCCAGAAATCTATTAAATCTTGGGAATTTGTTAATAGCATAATTTAATGATTTCTGATACATAAGAAGGCTATTGAATGTACAGAACAGATGCTCTTGTGGTGTTTGGTTAAAATACTGTAAATTCGGAAAATTTCGCGAGAATTTTATTTTCGCGAATAGCATTGAAAGACATATGTCTTTTCACCAATTTGTTCTTATTAGTTTATTAGAACAATAACCAAATTGTAAAAGTCTCGAATTAATTCGACTTGTACCGTTGCTATGGTAACAAAAATGGCAGCCAAAATAGGCTGAAAATAGGAAATTGACCATTTTGGAGCAAATTTTAGACGTTTGACAGAGAAATTAACATTGAGCACAAGCAAATATTTTAACAGAAGATGAAAATTATCACAACACACAATATATTAAAAGGTGTTTTTGGTATTAAGCTGTGCTGATATCTAATTCTTAAAACATAGTCTCCAAAAGCCTTAAATTTGGTCCAAATTGGTGAGTTCTCTATATTTACAGCCTATTTTGTCAGCCATTTTTGTTACAATAGCAACGGTAAAATTCAGATAAATGCCGAAATTTTCACTTCAGTTAATCTTCTAATGAACCAATTTGAACAAAATGGTGAAAAGCAATATTTAGTTATTGGCTCCAAAGGGGGCTAAATTAGGCCCTTAATGTACGTTCCGTTTTGGTTTTGAAAAAAATACCATTCAAGCTATTCTATGCATCTAGTTAACTAGCGGTAAACTAGGAACATAATACGTCTAGATATCAAAGTTAACTACAGGTAAACATGGCGTTAACTTACCTAAATTGTTTTAATCTAAAAAATAGTTAACTAGTCAATGTGCTAGCAGTTAACACCTCCTTTACCTGTAGTTGACTTCTGTTTAACTATGGTGTATAGAATAGTGTGAATGGTACAGTAATCGTGTAACTTCCAGGTGCAATAGATGAGGATCTTCTAAAAGACGAGTCCAGTCTAGTCACAGTTTTCAGAGCCCTATGTCTGGTAGCCCACTGGTTTTCATCTGACGAAAATGTTCAAGTCAACGGTATCAAAGCACTGGTCGACTGGTCGGGCATCACTCTACAACACCTTACAACACTGTATAAAGTTGAAAACGTGAAAAAGGTTGTGAATTTTTTGGAGGTATAGTTGCGTTTTATCACTTTATTTGCCAAGTTACTCAATGACGTTTCAGCTATCAAGTGGCCTCTTTAATACATTTTGGTACATGGGCGGATCCAGGTGACAGAGGGCTGGCCCCCGTCCCCAGGAAAATTACAAGTGGCTATAGGTAGGGTTCCCCTCGAGAAGCAGAATAGAACATGTGCAATTTGTAAATAATATTTTGATGTATATAGTTTTGATATAGAGGGCCACTTGATAGAATGGCTATTTCAGCTAAAAGTGCACACCTCTTTAAATATTGTATAAAAAAAGCCGTTGGGTCGAAATGCTTCGTATCGTAGATCAGGAAGACAAGTAAAGTAAGGTAAAGTAAAATAGTATGCAAGTGTTTCGCCCTGGGGAGGCGCAGTCATTCGAACATCATAACAAAATCAACAACGTATATGTACATGTGTCATTGGAAGACTCAAATCAGCCATGGTATCCGTTTAGTCTGATCTGTCTTCAATGTACACTCTTAAGGTAGCTAGTGATTCTGCTTTTGTATAAGCTGACAGTGGAGACTCTGGTCAGGCTAGATAGATGTTAAGGCTGATCTAAGTTTTTGTTGGGCACACAGACCACATTATCATTTTTGTCGTGTGATTACTAAAATTGCTAATGAACATGGAATGTTATAGCAACAAAGAGAGTGGAATGCTATTACGATTAGACGATCTGTTCTGTTCATTTGCAGTCTGAAAGCAAGTTTTTCTTCCTGTCACCGAGTTCCGGCATCTATACAGAGTTGAATTCGATAGAAGTAACCCCCCCCCCCCCCCCGCAAAATGGAGTTTTATAGGTGTTTACTGTTTAAGCCTGTCCACACTTCCATCTTTCCATCATTCCTTCAACAATACAAGATTTTTTTAATAACTTGCACAGGGTTTGTCCGATTTCAGTCAAATTTGCAACATACCTTTACCACTAGACTATGCATGTTTGTAACGAATATAGGGGCTAAAGGGTTAGTATTGCAAGAGGCATGCTACTTTGTAATTATAACAGTATGGAGTTGCAATAAGGCTAATAGTGCATACTTTGTGAAATCAACTCCTCCTACAGCGTTCAATGGATCCTTTTAGTACTATGTTACTTATATATTGAATATGTACTTGAAGAAGTTTAATTATGAAAACATAATTTTTGATAAAATTAAAGGATTTATAACTTAATACTTTGTGAGTATGTCGCAGTTATATCGACACGGTGAATGAAGTAGTTACATAGTTATTTTGGTTCTTTTTTTATGTTGGTCAATAATTGCTTGAGCGAATTTAAGGAAAACATAATGTTGTGGGAGGTATACTGAAAGCCTTGCTTACAGCCCGATTCTTGTTCTACCATTGAAAAAATATGTCGTGATGATTTTTGACAATAAGAATGCAAGAAATAAAATTGAATCACGAAGAGACCAGTTTAGTTGATATTTAGATAATCTGGAAAATCAGATCCCTCAGAAATACAGAGAACTTACAACATAAGAAAACAGTAGACTCGGTTTTATTGAGTCTGGTAATGTGAAGTAATGGAAAGTGCAACAATTCTCATGCCATCTAGCAACGGCTTAAGCAGTATTCTGCTTTCCGTCAATATTTCTGAAGGACCAGAATATGAAAAACTAGCAACACTGTATCGATGCACGGGGAGAATTTTTACCAACTCCACACATAAACAACGAAATATGACTGAGGGGTGTGTTTGATCACCAAGAGCTTGAACATTATTGAAAGTGTATGGCGTGACGTCACAAATTGTATAACGTTACTTCACAAAGTGATAAGGTCTTGTGACAAGCCCCAGCTGCCACACGCATCGTCGCGCCTTAGATAGAGACAGTCACAAGTTACATATTGTATAGGAAAAGGCATAATTATATCCAACGCGGACTTATTGCTGTTAATCTATTGTTTTATGTATCTCCCATTGTTTCAGGGTGTTCTCTTTGATTTGGTATGCATTACTTTGTGTCCTTTCTAGTTTTGCAATCATCTTGACGAGGAAATAGGAGCTTTTTGCTTTGCTTTTATTGTCGTTTCAGATGTCGTTTTACTGTAAATGTTTGTGGCTCTTCCTCACGGTACCGTAGGTTGGTCTGCAGTGTGTGATTATGGCATTTCCAGATCATACATATTACTTTTTCAATGGTCTGGATGCCTTTAAAATAGCTTGCAGGATTATTTGACAGCTAAATGGGATTTCCTTATACCCAGAGTGAGGTGTATGTTGATTCTGTCTTGTATTTGTTATGCTTTTGTGTGTGTCTCTTTATTGGTGCCTTGTGGTCACCTGCTGGGAAAGGGATGACCTCTTGGCTCTCGTTTGTGATGTCTAAGTGTGAAGTTGTCACTTTCCCATTGGTATCCTGGGTCAGGTGTGGTGCTTGGTTGTATCGATTCCTGATCTTTGCCCTCTCTCTTACTTTTAAAGTTGGCTTTTACTCATACGAGTATGGACTCCCAAGAATACCATACCCTGTGCTATTCTCTCAGAACAAATTGTTTGGTTGCGCATAAGGCACACATATTTCATATTCCATATATATATGTGTGTCAGTTCTTTACATTTCCAGAATTCTCTCCCTGTGAGAATGAAAGGCATAGTCATGTATAATGAATCACCGTTCTTTGATGTTATCTATGCTATGATCAGCCCTTTTATGAAAGAAAAGACAAAGAAAAGGGTAAGTACTCTATTAAGATTGCCGGTCTTGCCAAATACGATTTTAACGATATATCTATCATAGATCAACCTTTTTAGTAACAAAAATTGAAAACATTTTGCGGGAAATCGATTTTGTATCACACTGGAAACAGACTGCGACACATCTAGCACAAAACATCGTGTAAATAGGTATCATGTTGTAAAAGTATCATGTTGTAAAAAGTAGCTTATTCTCAAAAAGTGTATTTCTTTCAGCTGCTTGCAGCCATATGATATCATATTCCCTTTCTCAGAAATTGGCATTTCAGCGTACAGTGTACCTGTGAAAATATGACATTTTAATTGGTTAATAACCAGGCTGTTCATACACACTTATTCTGAAATAGCTAAAAATAAATGCAAAATCTTGGGATACAGACTGAAGCAGACGAATACTTCTTCACTTTTCTTCTCAGAAAAAAGCCAAATAAACAGAAAGTAAACTTTTATTTTTAGACAAATCTATTTATTGCAATGCTGATCAGAGATGTCACTGTTGAATACAACATAATTAAGTCATTAAATATCAAATGAGGCTTCTCGTTTGTGGTGTTTTATTGTTTTTTGTCACTTTCCCTTGTGGTATCCTTGGTCAGCTGTGGTACTTTATTGTATCGATTCCTGATCTTTGCCACCTTTCATACTTTCATACTGGGAAATTTAGTTAGGCTTAAAAGGGTTGCTTCTATGATAGTTAAATGCGCCAAAGTTAGTGCCTTGTTCAATAGATAATCAGAAAAAAAGGGATCCTTCAGAAATAGAGAGAACATACATTAGCACCAGCTTACGCGGTATTCTGCTTTCTGTAAGAACCCAATATTAAGGAAGGGCCAGAATATGATAAAAATTCCCACACTATATCGAAGCATGGAGAGAAGTTTTACCAACTCAACACAGAAAGAACGACAGTTATTGTGACCACTAAATAATCTGAACAAACAGATCCTGCAGAAATAGAGTAATGCTATTTTCGCTCTCATGACCATGTTATTTTCAATTCTCATTTCTGATTACTTTGGTTGTCTTCATTGCTACCCTGTTCAGTTTCAGATTCATTATCTTCTCATAGATTGCATTTTTCATTCTTAAGCCAGGCTACTTTTAAGAATTACATTTATTCAGCATTTTCAAAGAAAAATATAAAATGTAAAATGTTTCTTCAAAGCAAGGCTTATTATATTTCGGAAAAGAATTTCTAAGTTTTTTAGACTGTATGGAATATTTTGGTAGAAAAACAATTTTGATTTGTTTAATTTGATCGTTTTGTCTAATTGGCATATCACATGGGCCCTGAACGTCGATACCATGACGTTTATAATATATCACCTCCTTAGAACGGACAGCAGTCAAGGCTCCCGGGAGAGGGGCTTTTTTTCTTACCAAATTGTTGCCCTAAATATTGTTTAGCTTGCAAGGAGGCTGCCTTAATTTTGTAATGTATAATTACAGGGGGGAAGCAAATCAAATTAATTGTGATGTAACTAAGATATTGGCTCTATTTTGATTTGAGCCAGTGCATGAGATTTCCAACAATGTGTTATGTGCAACCAGCAAAGGCTCAGATCAGCCTGCACATATGCGCAGTCTGATCAGAGCCTTCGCTCGTCGCTTGAATATTCTATGACTGTTATGTTACTGACTGAAGATAATTTAGAGTTTCTAAGCTTAAAAGGAGGCCGCACAGGCTCGTCTGACTCTACACATGTCAAAATGCCACATTGTTGTAAATCACATGCCACGGTTCATTTGATTAACAATCTCAGATAAATCAGAGCAAATACAATAAAACAAGCATTTAAAGTTCACAAATACAATGCATATTTTTGATGTTTCTTACTTAAATTATTTTTCAGGCGAGTTTCAATGGCAAAAACCTGGTAAATGTATATACTGAGATAGACCAGTCTCTCCTACCTAGGGAATACCTGCCAGATGACTACGAGGGTCCCTGTGCTGGGTCCGTAAGAGAGGTCTGTGGTAAGTTTACATCTCTGGAGTCTCTGTGTATCTTCTTTTACTAGCTGGCTAAATTTCGGAAATATTTCTTTTGCTTTGTTTTTAACTTAATGTGAGCCATAAACTCCTTTGTTGCCTGGGCAGTGACCTCAGAAGGAGACAGATACTATCTATAGACAATAGTGTATAGGTGTATTTCTATAAGTCAAATAAAAACAACAGATGAAAAATACTGATATTTTACAACACTCTGCACAAAAAGTAAGATTGTGAGTGCCTATTAAGCTATATTTTAGTAGAAATACAAAAATCAATGTACATCTCATTAAAGTAAGAAAGAGGGCAAAGATCATGAATCGATACAATCAATCACCACACCTGACCCAGGATATCACATGAGAAAGTGACAAACTCACAATTAGACATCACAAACGAAAGCCAAGAGGTCAGCCCTTTCCCAGCAGGTGACCATAAGGTATCGATAAACAGACGCGCACAAAAGCATTACACAAGCCAGAAATATAACCGAAATGATCCACAAAAGAAGTACTGCCTTGGAACAGTCAGTAAAAATATTTTATTGGAGAGCTTACCCAACATTTTTACTAAACGCCGCCACCTATCAGAGCTTGAAGAAGCACAACAAACTGCATGATGCTTCAATACATAGCTGCAAACCGACTGAAACACATGGCCAGTTTGAAGGCCTACGCAGGGTATAAGTGCCAGGCCTTTAGTGAAGAGTGCCTACCAGAAAAATAATTTTCATATTTCTCAACAAAAACATATGTTTTGGGTACTCAAAAGAACCGTCTCAATGAGACGGTTCTTTCAAGCACCCAAAACATATGCTAAAAATTAAGGGGAAGAAAAAAATACACTTTTGCGCTGAAATTTTTTGTTTATCTTAACTTATGAAATTTAGTGCTATTATGCCTGCATCCATGAGGTCCTTATAAACTAGGTGACAATGTCTCAAATAGTATTCAAATATTGTTCATGTAAAACCTTCAAACAAAAACAATCATAAAAACACAAATATTTCCTTGTATTAGCTGGGGAACTGCAAGTCAAGTCATCTACATGTGCCCCTTGCAAATACTTAGGCAGCCCGTTTTGGGGGAATGTGTTTCTAGACCATATACGTGTTAAGGTATGTGCAATCTCTTTTTAAGGATCTGTTTGTAGTAGCTGAAACATAATTTTGCACTCGAATTAAACAAACTAATTAGCTTGAGCATGTATTTTTTGATTATCTCAAACCATTTAAATGATTTTTTGCAGTTATAACGTTAGGTTATATGATGTCATCACTAAAATAATTGATTTTGGTGTACTTTGTGCACCGCAGGTGGCACACAAATGATGTAATTTGCGACGTCTTAGAAATGCATGATTTCTTTTTTGTCTTCAAACACATCTGCATTACGTATCTCTTTAGAATTTGATAAAAAAAAATCCATTGTATACCATCAAGATAATTGGTCAGTTCACATTACATGTGAAACAAAAAACAATGTGTCTTCTTTACCAATCTGTTTAAAGAACATTCGTCCTCTTTACCAATCTGGTTTAAAGAACATTTATATTTCAAGACCATTGTCATTTCAAAACTGCAGACTAGGTGTTTTGGATAGGATTTTACCATAAGCTACAGAGCTTGTGTGGTCCAGTTCACGAGAATCTGGTACGTATCGCATCAGCGAACAGTGAAGTTCGACTCGCCAAATCCTTTGCTGCTCGCATACACAAAGTATGGATGCATATGAAGGCTCAGACCAAAATGTACATATAAATGAGCGCCGATCTGACAAAAGGGTCCTTCGGGCATTTTAGCAGTTTTTGCGTAATCAAAATTTCAAAAACGTCTAAATTTTCAAGATTTTGCATGTTCTTACAATAGAGTCAAATTGCTTCTAACATGTAATATACTTAAGACCAAAAGTAACTTTACACTGTTATTATATGTACCTTTTCTGGGTATTGGTGAGTGGTATTTTAAATGTGATTAATTAATATTAAAGTTCAATCACTTATTCATATGACCTTTTAAATTTCATGTTGTTGCTGTCATAAATGCAACCACAATGCCCTAATGAAAGAAGCAAGGGGGCAAAATAAACTTTTCCAAAACGCATCACTTTTGATGTGTTACTGTAGCTTTGCAATTGAACAATTTTTTATTTTAAAGAACCAGTCTGAAAGACAGACTATTGATCTGTTGTTTAAAGTTAAAATTAGCCTGGATCACCCTTCGAGTAACAAAAATTAGAGTTGTGTTTTTACGTACATACCCCTTTTGTAAACTTTTACAATGCTTTCAATGGAATTCCCCATAAGAAATTGTTTGCCGTTTTTCTTCCAAACCGATGGGAATTTTTTATCAGATTATCTCGTCACATACTCAGGGCAGAAGACCCAACAAATCGCTGGTAAAAAAACAAATGCCATCTTAGATAAAGCTTTTAGCAGGGACGACTAAAGTTTACTATTGTTTTAATTCAAAGGGAGATAATTTTAAAATGAACCAACTTTAAAATGCTGCCAAAAACAAATTATACGTCAGAGACAGAATGTCTTGCAGTATTTTTAATGTGCAATCGATGGCCCTTAAAATTACGTGTTCAAATCCAAGGTTTACTTTGGATTTTGTTTGGAAATGCTAATTTTGTGCTTTTAATGAAAGCACAGATAACTCGAAAGAAGATTAATATACCTAAGTTGTTTTTCGTGAATTAGGTCAGGGCGGGAACCAGCAACTCATTGCAATATTTAATTTTATTAAACTCAAAAACAGTAAAGATGTATTTGATAGTTCAAAGTGTAAAGTTACTTTTGGCTTTAAGTATACATTCAAAGGCGCAAACAGTTCTGATAAAATTAGGTGATACGTATAATGTATGTTGCCATGGCAACAGCTGTGCATATGGACTACACACTTCCTTTAAAACAGGGTACCTCATTTCAAATGCTTGTATAAACACGGGATGTGCGTATGTGGGCTATTTGTGCAGTCTATGCAATTGCAAACACATCAAATGTACAGAAACATGGAGCATCCTTGAAATATTGCTCCTAGGTTCTTTGTATTAGCATCATATGGTAACACAATGGTGTTGACGTCAGAACGTCATTAACAACATTAAGTGACGTCATGTTTAAAACGCAACATCTATACAAGTTTAAACGCTCAATTCTTTGTTATTTGTAAAGATAATCTCTTCAAATTTTCTGTAATTGTTCACAACAGCTAGGTCTTTCTTCCTCTGTAAATATCTCACTTTTGACTTTTATTGCCAGAAGGTCCCTTCTGTCAGATCTTGGCTCTAACTGTTGGTTGGATACGTCACTATGTGCGTTTATTTGTGGCCTAAGCAAATATGCGAGAAGTACCGAAATATCATGATCTGGCTCTTATATAATACATGAGCCGTGACAATTGATTTCCAACAATGTGGCATTTTGATAAGTGTAGACTCAGACGAGCCTGTGCAGTCTCCTTTTAAGCTTAGAAATTCTAAATGATGTTGAGTCAGTAGCTCAACAGTCGTAGAATATTCAAGCGACTAGCAAATGCTCTGATCAGACTGCGCATATGCGCAGGCTGGTCTGAGCCTTTCCTGGTCGCACATACCACATTGTTGGAAATCTCATGTCGCGCCTCACATATTATCTCCTCCAATTTTCCAGATGCCATGATAGAAGATATGATGAGACCAGAGTTCAGAGCTTATATCAAAAACTTGTCAAGCTCCAATTACAAAGTTGATCTCAACAAAAAGCCAAAGATGGACAATGCTCCTGGGTCTTACAGGAAGTTCAATATGGACTAAATATCTCTCAAATGAAGATATAGTGGTCTGTACTGCTCTCATGTTATTAACGTTACAGGGAATATGGCCAATATAGGTAACTGAATTGTTCTCAAATTTGCATTATCTAAAGGACTGAGATAGACTAAAATGAGATTTAAATAATTGAGTCGCCAACTTTTGGGGAAATTCAGCTCATCATGCATTTTATTTATTCATTTCATATATGTCATGGCGGAAAGGAAGTGTAAAATCAAGATCATGTGACCAAGATTATTGTTTTAGTTCTGTTTGAAATCTTACCATTTCAGGTATTTGCCAGTTTTTTTTTAATTTTTGCACATGCACATGCGCTAGCTCTTTTTGATGACAGTAATCCTTTGGTGAACATTTGCCCATGCCAATTGACTGCTGCACATGAGCTTGTGAATGAGTCGATCAGTATCTTCAATGAAAATTTCTAATCAAAATCAAATTAAGTAACTTCATACAAGTATTCAGATTATTCAAGCATCCAGATCATCCGCCATAAGAAACAACAATCATTTAATATTGAATATGCCATTCATTACCATGTTTACGCCTTTAAGCTCATTTGTGATAAAATATCTAATCTGGAACAATTGTCTCTGCTGAAATATAAAAACGTAAACCATGCCCTATATTTGATAACTTGATGTATACACAATACTACAAACTCAGAGAGGAGATACTTTCCAATATTTTTTCAGACGTCGCCATCGTGATAGAAACATATTTTTAATAGCGATAATTGAAGAATATATAATGAGTGTGAGGGTTGGAAAGAGCATTTTGCACACCGGCTAGGGACATCTGAGTTTTAGCCCTGGGTTAGAAAATCATATCTAACCCAGGCTATCTTACCCAGGCTGTCACGTGAGGGCTAAATACATTGGTTGTATTGGAACTCACGCACATGGTCGTCAAGTAACGTCATTGTTATGTTTAAGTGTCGTCATCATGTGCAAATGCATCTTAGCGTATCCAGGGACTTCTGGAAGCTTATTTTAAAATAAAACTTGAGCGCACAGTTGATGGTGCATCATCGCAAATCCACACGCTAAAGTTTTTGACTCCCCCAGCACCCCACAGTCCCCCCCCCCAGGCATGACCTTAGCAACAGAATGAAAATTCTGTTTAATATGTTTTCTGTATTTTATTTGTGAGAACACACATAAAGTTTGGTATAAAAAAAAATTGACCTTTTGACCTCGCCCCGAGGTCACCAAGAATGACCCTAGGATGAAAATGTTACTTGCATTTTGTTCTGCACGTCATCCCCGTCGATTTGATATGCTACATAACCATGTTTGGAAAAAAACTGTTTGACCCCCTGGGTACCCCCAGTGCCCCAAAGTCCCACCCCTGGGGCATGACCTAGGCGACAGAATAAAAATCCCGTCTGATATGTTTTGTATCTTTCATTTGTGAGAACACACACAAAATTTGGTATAAAGTTCTTTGAATGGTAACCGAAATTTAATGATATTTGACCTTTGACCTCACCCCAAGGTCACCAGTTTGACCCTAGGATGAAAATTTTACTTGCATTCTGTTCTGCTCGTCATCCCCGTTGATTTGATATACCACATGACCATGTTTGAAAAAAAATCGTTTGACCCCCTGGGCACCCCCAGTGCCCCAAAGTCCCGGTGTAATAGTTTATATGTCCAGGCCGGTTTATCTTACCCCCGGCCCAACACAAGTAAAAAAATATACATGTTATTTTGCTATTTTTCTGTATCATTTTGATGAATTCAGAACCTCCATAAGTCATAAAGTGTCAAAAATGGTGCCTGTGGGGTTAATATTGGTAAAACTATCTACAAATTATTTAACATAATTTTGAATAAAAATATCAAGATTAAGTGATTTTAAGCTTAAATTTCATCAAAGCTGGTGTGTGGCTGCCTCATAGGTCTGTTAATTTATGGATTGATGTATTTATTATACATAATTCAAGTCAAATTCAGCTGTTGTCTTCGTCACATTGTTCCATATACTTAGTTGCAGGGGTGGGGGCAAGCTGTCCAGGCCAGTTTATCTTGCCCCCACCCATTTGGGTATCAAAGTAAAATTATTTTGCTAAGTCTACTTATTTTAAACTATCTGAATGTGATGATGTATCAATTATAAGCATAATTCATGTCAAATTCAGCTGTTTTCTTTGTCGCATTGTTCGGTATGCTTAATTGCAGGGGTCGGGGGCAAGCTGTCCAGGCCAGTTTATCTTGACCCCCACCCACTTGGGTATCAGAGTAAAATTATTTTGCTATGTCTACTTAGTTCAAACTATCTGAATGTGATTATGTATCAAATATTAACATAATTCAAGTCAAATATAGCTGTTTTCTTTGTGGCATTGTTCCGTATGCTTAATTCCAGGGGTGGGGGGGGGGGGGGCAAGCTGTCCAGGCAAGTTTATCTTGACCCCCACCTACCTTGGTATCAAAGAAAAAATATTTTGCTAATTCTACTTATTTTATTAAACTATCTGATTGTGAAGATGTATCAATTATAAACATAATTCAAGTCAAATTCAACTGTTTTCTTTGTCGCATTGTTCTGTATACTTAGTTGCAGGGGTGGGGGGTAAGCTGCCTAGGCCAGTTTATCTTGACGCCCACCCACCTGGGTATCAAAGTAAAATTATTTTGCTAAGTCTTCTTATTTTTCACTATCTGATTGTGAAGATGTATCAATTTTAAACATAATTCAAGTCAAAATCATATGTTTACTTTGTCACATTGTTATGTATGCTTAGTTGTAGGGGTGGGGGGCAAGCCATTCAGGCCAGTTTATCTTGCCCCCACCTACCTGGGTATCAAAGTAAAATTATTTTGCTAATTTTACTTATTTCAAAATATCTGATTGTGAAGATGTATCAATTATATTCATAATTCAAGTCAAATTCAACTGATTTCTTTGTTACATTTGGACACAAGATAAAAGTTGATTTTAGGGGACTAGAAAATCTCATCACGCTATTCTATATATTTAGGCTATCATGACGTTACTTGCGTTATTACGTCAGTTATATAACTTACGTAACGTTAGTTGCGAGGAGATTGAGAGCAGTCATTGATGATTGAGCGCAGAAGAAGTAAAGATCGTTTATACTCATTTTCGGAGTTGTGTTTTATTTTGTGTATCTTCCATAATGGGGAAGTATCACACGAACATTCTGGTAGCAGAGCGAGGATAAATTATCAACGTATCGAGAGAAACCTAGTAGTTTACAATGTCAAATAGAGAAAATCTTGATTGTCGCGACAGCTCTTTTGACGTTGCTATGCTGGAAGCTGAATTTAGGAAGGAGAAAGCAAAAGGGAAGTCGAACTTTACTTGGTCACTAAATAACTTGTTATTGATAGCAGATTCTTATAAGTGAAGTATGTGACAGGGGGGGGGGGGTACTCTAATTTTTTCCGCATACGTAGGCTCGGACCCAGCATCTACCGTTCACCCAAAAAAAATATCAGGAATTTCAAGCACCCCAAAAAAATATTTGAAATTTTAGCAACCCAAAAAATATCCCAATTCTGTACCTTGGCCTTAAAAAAAGACCCTAAATTGCATAGAAATGACCCTCAAACTAGCCCAATTTTGTGATGACCCCAAAAAATATCCACAAAATCTTCATACCCCAAAAAAATATTCATTTTTCTGAAAACCCCAAAAAATATTGAAATTCAGAATTTTGAACCCAAAAAAATGGGCCGAGCCTACGTATGTGTGAAAATATCAGAGTATCCCCCCTGGGGTATGTGGTGCCTGTCATAGCATGGATTAATGCATAGAAATCGTGATGGAATGTCTATCAAATTTCACGAGTTTTTATATAAAAATTAAAAAACTGCAAAAGGCTTATGTGGTGGTCAGCGAGATGGAAAAAATAGAGACTGATTTTTCTGCAGCATATAAAATTGCGTGGGCATATCTAGACTCACTGGAAGGTGACAAGTCCAGTAGTCTTTCGATCGACCTTGAGAGACAAAGCCTTATAAACAAGGATACAGAAACTGATATTTATAGAAAACAGCCAGAAATTGCATCAAATCAGACAATAAACAAGGTATGAACTTTAAAACAGAATAACATTTGCGAATCTATTGATAAGACTTGCCCCACGTCATGCAATACTCTACATACTCAAAACAAAAGCTACAAAGTACAAGGAGACGGGCCAGTCGATCACGTGACAGCAAACCACTTTCATGAAGCTATGCTGAATAAATTAAAAAACAGTGTAACCACGGAGAAACCGAATGAAAACGCTGGGATATTCATACCGCCAGACGGATTTGGAACCCCTGGTGACAAAAGGTCTTAGTCTAGCTGGAAGGCTGCATTTATGGCGTGCGTAGATTGTGCACCCGTTACGCAAGAGTATAAAATGTTACAGCTGCGACAATACGTATCTGGAGAAGCGTTAATTGCAATCGAAAATTTAGGATACTCTCCAGCTGCATACGAGGCTGCCAAAGACCGTTTGGAAAGAAAGTATGGTGGCAAGCGTCGCCAGAAAGCCAGTTTTATGGAAGATTTGAAGCAGTTCCAGCAGATACCATCTGGAAATGCTGAGGAGCTAGAACGATTCACGGACTTGTTGGATATCACAATAATAAATCTCAGAGAAGTAGCCGAGCATTAAACCTTGAAGATGGATACTTGTATATTCAGCTGCAAAGGAAACTTCCCCAGTCTCTGCTGGCAAGATACCACCGCTGGCTTTTCAAAATAACGTTATCTAATTGGTAGTTGCACTTCAGACATTGGTACTTCAAGAGTCCCACTTCCAGACAATAGCTTCAGAGACAATCAATGGGTTAACTGGTCATACCTCTAATACGCACTTGACGCAATCGAAACCGAATATCGTAGAAGAGAGAACATTCTTTATTAGAACAGGAGCCAGTGAACCTCAACAAATACCACCATGCCATGTATGTAAAGAACAACACAGAATTTGGCATTGTAAGGTGTTTAAGCAGAAAGATGTATCGGAACGCTGGAATGTCGCAAAAAGATTCCAACTTTGCTATTACTGCTTAGCAGAAGGGCACCACGGAAAATCGTGCCCAAGAACTCGACGATGTGGTAAAAATGACTGTCATAAAAGGCACCATAGACTGCTACATCTACATCAAGAAACCAGTAGGATGGCAGATTTTAAATTAAATACCAGACTATGCAGCACCGACCTACGGTCGGGTATGAAAGCCCTGACCGCGCCGCGCTGCCGTGCTGAAATCTGCCGCGCCAGAAATAATTTTTCCCTTTCCCGATTCACAAAGAGGTGTAATTCCATATTTTTTCGTTCTATCGTCTGCAAATAGTATTATTAACAACTGCCAATAATAAAATACATTAGTTTTTCCCGAAATAATGATTTTAATGGCGATTTGACATGTGTCAGGGGTATGAAAGCCCCTGCAGCGCTGTGCCCTGCCACTTGCGTTATTGGCATCCTTACCCTCATTTTTTTAACAGTTGATTACTGAAACATTTGTCCTTGGTGAATCTTTACTAGAAATGTGGGCAAGGGTGATTCTTTGTGGCTGTTTTGGCATGCAATGGAATAAATTGATAATAATAAAATACGCACACACTCAATATGCCCCTTTGCATGCGTTGTTACAGCTGGACAATTAATTGGTCAGTTAAAATTGTGTTCACGATCCGCTAGTATCATAATATAATCAAGGGTCCATTATTTAATTAATAATCAAGAAACCTATATGCTGCTAACTTTAAACAGTAATAGAACCAAACAAGCTCATAAAAGATGTATGCGCATGCCTTTAGTTTTATCAATTAGTGCGATTAACAGATTCTTCCACCTTCTTTAATCATTTTCTAGAAAGAAGTTTGTGATCTTCAAAAAGGCGACATTAGTTTGTGTTACTCAGAACCCTATCAAACCTAAATGCACAGTCTTGTCATAGCTTCTACTGCTGGTTTATACAAGATGATAAGATACTAACCAGCGTCTGATCTGGGCCTGCACTGCATGTCAAGTACAAAAAAATCTCAACCTTTCGCTAAAACATCCATATCTTGTACTGATTCTGATTTGGGCAACTATAGCTTCATTAGCTTGCAACAAATATCGAGGCATTTTATTGTGCATACATGTTTATATATAATTATCAGCATTGGTTTATTGAATGTTGTTAATGTGATATAGGCATGTTTAAAAATCCCGGTATTCCCCAAGTCGGGCAACATTGTATAGTGCATGAGGGAGCTCAAGTAAAAAGGGTGATGACTATTTTGGCCTGAAGATTAGAGAGCGTGGCTTAAATTATATCGCTAATCTCCTAATCAAAACATATTTTATGGATGATCAAAGCACGGGTGGTAAACCTAGGAACTACCACGAAATTGTGTTAACGCAATTTTGTTCCCAAGCCACATCCGGGACACGTCGTGGTAGTTTCAAGGCCGAAAATTGGACAAAGAAAGGTTGGTGTCACTTTCATTTTTGTTTTATTTTACAACCAAGAACAAACAATGGTGAAATCCGACAATGTGGTTCCGTGTAAATATGTTTCAGCGTCCCCTCTAGCCCAAAATTTTGTTTGAAAAGTTATTTTCTTTCTTAAGATTCCTGTTTCCCCACTGAGCATCGGATAGGCGCGTTGCTGAATTTCATATAAGGCTTACTTTTTGAGAAAACTTACCTCATCGTCATAAAGGATGAAACTGATCTCAAATCATAACTAAATGCCTCTACTTTAATTTTGATTGGGTCGTACGTTCGAAAATTGGTAGCGTCATACCTAAAAAAGGGGAGATAACTCTATCCTTGTAATAAAGGGAATTGTGAAGTACGAATTTCGAAACGATTTTTTGCAGTTTTAAAACATTATTTTTCGTAAATTATTTTTTTTTCTAAAACCAATTTAACTTTGTTTATTTTTAAATCAAATTTGGCTCGTTTTCTTCATTTGCAGATATAGCTAATGAGGTATAACTCTTACTACCCTATCAAATATAATATTTCCCTCGATATCGTTTCTTATAATACCGTTATTGTTTGTAAAAATGCGTAAAACTTGATCAATTCGAAGAAAAATATAAATTTGCTATTCAAAAACATGATTAACAGCATTCTGGCATGCTTGACGGCTCGGAAAATTGCTTGCAAAGTTGCTACCCCCGTGTGAAAAATACTCTGTTTTCGTGCATTTCACCAATACACTTGATATACTATTAGGCGCAGTTTCTGAATGCTTTTGAGAAAATTTACCTCGTCGTCCTAAAGGATGAAACTAGTCTTCAATTGAAGATAAATGTGTGTACTTAATTTTTGTTTGGGTCGCACACTCAGAAATGGGTAGCGTCATATTGAAAAAGGGGAGATAACTTTATACTCGCCGAAAACAGATTCACGAAATACGATATCAAGTATGGGCATTTTTTTTCTGAAGACAAATGGTCTGACACATTTCTTTAAGGTAATTTGGTATGCTCAATCCAAAAACCAATGTTTGAAAGCTGAGAAATGGCGTCTTATTGAGCTTATTTGCATGTTTTCAAGATGGCCGCCAAAATAGTACAGAATCTTACATTGTTGTTGATTCATTGTTTAATGTACCTCGGAATATTTGTGGGGGTTCTGTGTTGGTCTTTGTTTTATTTTGCATCCCTTTGTGTTCTTTCTATTTTTGTTAACACATTGACGAGGAAAAGAATGATAGTTGCTTTGCTTTAATTGTCTTCCTGATGTCTTGTGACTGTAAGTGTTCTGCTGCTCTTCCTCACGATGCCATGGGTTTATCTGCAGTAGTGAGTGTGTTTTTTTCTTGTTTATACTCACTTACTTTTTGCTTATCTGGTGTCCAGCTATTATAATGAATGTTTCATTCGTAGCACTATTTTGAACTAGTTTCAAGCTTCTTGAGTGATAAAAAGAGAAATGAGTTTTGAGAATCGACAAGTAGTTTTGATTTAACTGTCGTCATAATGTCCATTCTTCCTAGCAATACCCACAAAATGTGTTACATTATCTATATATCAAAAGTAAAAGCATTTAAATTCCTTAGTACCCAATGGTCGAATTAGACCAGCCTGGCGTCCTCAGGACAACTTCTCATGGGCGTCAAATTGTTTTGTTGGACCGCCTTCAATAGGTAAAAGTATTGCCCTGAAAATAACCCCAATTGAGCTATGTGAAATTGCGTGGTTTCCAAGGCAACCAACAATGCGCTTCAAAACAGTTGGGTATGTCCCTACAAATTACTTATATCTCAGCAGAAACTCATACTAAAGTATTCACTCGATAAAAACAAAACAAAAGTAAGACATAGCAGCTTCATTCAGCGGTAAAGTATACTAATGATCAAATTTGCATATTCATGAAAATTAATGAATACATTAGGAAATCGTAAAAAATAAAAGTGTGTTCCCACAAAGATACTTACAACTCAGCTGCGAATTATTCTAGGCAACCATTCTTGGTACCAAATAATGCCAAAGCACTGCACTTTAACCAAATTGTCCATTTAACAATTTTTTTAACATTCTCACTCATGAATATTAATCAAATATAAGAAATAAGAGAAAATTTTGGAAAAATTAAATGGATGTACTTACAAAATCACGCATATGTCATTTGCTAGTTATCCTATTCTCAAATTAAAGCCTATAACTATTTTTTTTATCTTTCTGTGTTCTTCTTTCTTTTTAATGTTTTCTTATATATTCATGAGTATGCAAATGAGATCATTTGTATATTCATCATTGGGTCAACGAGCTATATCTCAACTTTGTTTGGTACCATGTTTGGTAGTCCAGGATGTAAGGCAGCTGAAATATATGTTATTTTGTAGCTCAAACCACTTTAGTTTTATACTATTTTTGACTTATTCTTTTTATGTGTTCTTTAATATTCGTGAATATGAAAATTAGATATTTCGAATACATATAAACATAGGGTCGATAACCTGTATCTCAACTATTATTTGGTACCAATTTGTGTCGTCTAGGATTGTAAGCAGCTGGCGTAGAGGTAATTTGGTAGGGATACCACCTTATTTAATCTACCAATTTTGTCTTATTTCTTATGTTTACACTATTATTTATGGGTATTCAAATTTGATCATTTGTAAATTTAACCATTTTCATCAATAGAAAATGTCTCAACTTTTATTTAGTACCTAGTTTTGGAGTTAATCATAGTAAGCAGCTGACTAACTGGTTATTTTGCACGTAAATCACCTTATTTTTCCACAAATTTCCTCTTATCTTTTAAGTATTCATTTATATTCATGAATATTCAAATTAGATAATTTGTAACTTTAATCACTTTGGTCAAAATGCAATGACTCAACTTGAATTTGGTACCAAGTTTTGCAGTCTAGGATAGTTTATAGTAGACATATAGGTAATTTTGTAGCTATACCCCCTTAATTTTGTCTACCGATTTTCTCTTATTTCTTATGCTTTCATTCATATTCATGAATATTTAAATTAGAAAATTCATGTTTTTTTATCATTTTGATCAAATGGCTATGTCTCAACTTTTATTTGATACCAAGTTTTGCAAGATAGGATAGTTATCAGCTAGCGTCATGTTAATTTTTGTAGGTATACCACCTTAATTTTTCTACCAATTTTGTCTTGTTTCTTATGTTTACATTAATATTCATGAATATTTTAATTAGATAATTCGTATATTTAATCATTTTAGTCAAATGGCTATGTCTCAACTTTTATTGGGTACAAATTTTTATAGTCTGAGATAGTTAGCCGCTGGAGTACACGTAATTTTGTAGGTATACCCCCTTAATATTTCTACCAAATTAGTCTTATTTCTTATGTTTACATTAATATTCATGAATATTTAAATTAGATAATTCGCATAATTAATAATTTTGGTTAAATGGCAAAGTCTTAACTTTTATTTGGTACCAAATTTTATAGTCTAGTCTAATAAACAGCAGACATATAGGACATTTTGTAGGTATACTACCTTCATTTTTCTATCAATTTGCTCTTTTTTCTTAGTTTTAGATTAATATTCATAAATATTTAAATTAGATAATTCGTATATTTAACCATTTTGGTCAAAATACAAGGCCTCAACTTTAATTTGGTACCAAGTTTTGTAGTCTACGATAGTAAGCAGTAGATATATAGGTAATTTTGAAAGTATACCACCTTAACTTTTCTACCAATTTTCTCTTGTCTCTTATGCTTTCATTAATATTCATGAATATTTAAATTAGATAATTCGTATATTTCATCATTTTGATCGAATGGCTATGTCTCATCTTTTATTTGTTACCAGTTTTTGTAAGATAGGAGAGTTAGCAGCTAGCGTACTGGTAATTTTTAAAGTATACCACCTTCATTTTTCTACAAATTTTGTTTTATGTCTTATGTTTACATTAATATTCTTGAATATTTAAATAGATAATTCGCATATTTAATCATTTTAGTCAAATGGCAATCTCTCAACTCTTATTTGGTACCAAGTTTTGTAGTCTAGGCTAGTACGCAGCAGACATATAGGACATTTTGTAGGTATACCCCCTTAATTTTTCTACCAATTTTTTTCTTATTTCTTACGTTTACATTAATATTTATGAATATCTAAATGAGATAATTCGTATATTTAATCATTTTAGTCAAATGGCTTTGTCTCAACTTTTATTGGGTACCAAATCTTGTAGGATAAGATATTTAGCATTTGGTGTAGTGGTAATTTTGTAGATATACCCCTTAATTTTTCGGCCAATTTTCTCTCATTTCGTATGTTTTCATTAATATTCATGAGTATGCAAATTAGATAATTCGTATATCTATTCAGTTTGTCATTTTGCTAATGTCTCAACTTTAATTTGGTACCACGATTCTTAGTCTGGAATGATAAACAGCGACAGATAGGTAATTTTGTAGGTGACACCCCTTAATTTATTCTACAATTTTTCTTATTACTTACGTTTTCATTAATATTCTTGAATATGCAAATTAGATAATAGTAATATCTAAAAAGAGCGTCATATTGCTGTTTCTGAAATTCTATTATATCTATATAAGAAAGAAAGACTAGACATTTCAAACAGATATACTTTTGTGTGAGTAAAAGTAAAAAAAAAGCAGAGAAGCAATATTTCAAGGAGGGACTTAACGACGCTCATCTATGCTGGTTTTACATTATTCCTAGTACCAGAGTTACTTCCCCATTTTATGAATGACGATACTCGATTTTAACGTACAATCCTCACAAATTGATAGTACAGATATATTTACCTTTAATTGAGCCATGTATCATCATTTAGAACGCTAATGTAAGTTTTCTCCAAAAGTAAATCAGCGGATCTCCTATGCTCGTATCAAGTGTATTGGAAAAATGCATTAAAACGCTGTTTTTCCACACAGGGGTGGCAGCTTAAGAAGCAAATTTCTGAGCCGTCAGGCATATCAGGATGCGGCAAATCATGTTTTTAAAAAGCTACAAGACAATTGTTTTAGAAATTATGAAGTTTTGCAGGTTCTGATTAAATATAATGGTATTACAAGGAATAATATAGAGGAAAATATTAAATTTTATAGGGTAGTAAGAATTATCCCCCCCAAAAAAACTATGTTTAAATTTATAAAAATCAATAAAACTCATACAAATATAAATGACAGTAAACTTACTTTTAGAAAATAAAATAATTTGCGAAAACGAACGTCTTTTTGTCAATACAAAATCAGTTTAAAAACCGTACTTTACGTTTCCGTTTTTTGCAAACATTGAGTTATCTCCCCATTTTTTATTATGATGCTACCAATTTTTGAGCGTACGACCCTATCAGAAATAAAGTAGAGTCATTCATCTTGAATTTAAGAGATGTTTCATCCTTTATGACGATGAGGTAAGTTTTTTCGAAAATTTGAATTTCAGCAACGCGCCTAGGACCAAGTTTCCCCAAAGTTCGAAGGATTTTAGCCCATATCTGTCAAATTAAATGGAATTTGATATCATTTGACGACGGAAATGATAAAAAGACCCTGAATAAACATTCCTACACAGATAAAAATCTGAGCATTTACTCGTAAACGATTCATGCCCTGTTCGTCCTGTGTGGTAGTTTCCAGCTCATCTTGGTAGTTAAAATGCTATCGTGGTAGTTATCAAGACTTTGTAGGATACATTTCTGAAGTGTTATAAAACTTTATAGTGGTTGTTTGTTTCGCATGATAACCCTCGAACTCGTCAATAATTTACCGCAGTAAACAAATAAATCACATTTCAACACCATGCAGAAGCTAAGCTGAGGACTCAAGAGATTCAATGTGATGCTTGATAGGTGGAGATCATAGACCTGGACTGCCAAACAACACCTCTGGAAATCTAAAGCAAAAGAAGGTCATCAGTTGAGCCGTGGTGGACCAAGCAACAGACAAAAAAAAATAATATAAAAATTGCGTCCCTCGCTACGTTGTTCCATGTTCAGTCAACTTTAAGATAAAATGGCAGGCTTAGACTACTGGCCCAAAGTATCGTTAGTACTTGGGCTTCAGAAAAAAAGGGAAATATCCTCGGGTTGGGGCACTTTTTATATACATGTGAGTGCGACGATAAACGGGCATGTTATTTTATAAGTAAAAAGCATGTTTATTAAAAACAAAATATAAGAATACCCTTCTTTTCATTCTTCTCATCATTTCAATAGCCCACTAAAATTAAAACTCAGGCAGTCGACATTTGTTATCTGACGAAAGGTTGTTTGAAAAGGTCTTCATATGAATAAGAGGGGTATTCAAGGTTCGCCCACACACCCTGTCTTTATAAAAATGAAGTAGCCCCTGAATAGTCAGCATCTGCTGTTTACGAGTAAATGCTCAGAATTTTTTCTGTGTAGGAATGTTTATTCAGGGTCTTTTTATCATTTCCATCATCAAATGATATCAAATTCCATTTAATTTGACAGATATGGGCTAAAATCCTTCGAACTTTGGGGAAAGCTGGTCCGATGCTCAGTGGGGAAACACGAATCTAAAGAAAGAAAGTAATTTTTCGAACAAAATTTTGGGCTAGAGGGGACGCTGAAACATATTTACACGGAACCACATTGTCGGATCTCACCATTGTTCATTCTTAGTTGTAAAATAAAACAAAAATGAAAGTGACACCAACCTTTCTTTATCCAATTTTCGACCTGGAAACTACCACGACGTGTCCCGGATGTGGCTTGGGAACAAAATTGCGTTAACACAATTTCGTGGTAGTTCCTAGGTTTACCACCCGTGCAAAGGAGGAGTCTCAATGAGACGGTTCTTTTGAGTACCCTAAACATATGTTTTAAATTTAGTTGAATTTCTCAGAAAAAAGTTGGTTTATCTAATTATCATATGTACCCTTTTGTGCTGTTGTACCGTTCTAAAAATAGCCTACTATCCTACAAATATTTTGGGACGGCGCCACAATGTATATCCCAAATAACTATAGGTCCTAATGGTGAGTTATATTTAGCAACGCGCGACACGTTTGACGTCACAGGCGGAATCTCCTTGGTGTAGATACCTGTTATGAACACAAATTACCTTAATCCTAGGTATAGATTATATTATATTTCGGACTATAATCCGTTTCTTGTTTACTGTCGTGAGTTGGCTCCCGGTACCGTTAGTTTAACAGGCGACCGGGCCCAGGGCGACGACAGTAAATATGATTCGCACTATACTCTACTCGGGCACCTACGGGTATACATATCATAAACAAAACTCACCAAATTTTGAATTGTAAACGCAATATAAAGCTGTTCCTGCCTTTCCACATGTCAAAAAGTTAATTCCGACTGAAAACACATGTGTCCGTCTCTTCTGGTTTTGGTCAGTATAGAAGCACGTGCGCGGTATTGACTCAGTGACAACAGGGTCATTGAGTTCATTATCGTAAAATGACAACATTACGACAGGTGAATTACCCGAGTTTTGCACTACATTCAAAAACAATATGATATCTGAAACACGATTCACTATGATTTATGATGGTGGGGACTTGACACAAACGGTTTGGACCCAGGTCACACCCGAGAGACATCGGGCTGATCTGGATCCAAAACGTTTGGCATCGGCTTAAACTTGGACGACCCGGCGTGGGACCATTCTTTTGTCGTAATACGAGATTTGAAGTTTGCCTGGTGATCAGTGTAGACCCGGACCAGGTGTTGCTTCATGCAGCGTCTGATCGGAGTCTATACTTATACGGTTCACAGATGCACCTAATTTTTGGAATTTAATATAACAATAAATGAACGTTCGCATACAGAGAGAGCCTGGGTGGGGACACCGGACGGGGAGTTCACCTTTTCACTTTTTCGAAATGTACGTTCAAACTTTATAGTTTTTGGAGAGACGCAAAGAGTGCGAACCCTGGACCGATGTTGCTTTTAAGAGTCCGGCCTGGTTTTGCCCTTATTGCAGTATGCTCTTCTGTGATACACAGAAATATACAATTGGCGATGATGCGACGACTGCTTTGGTAGTGTTTTGTAGACAGTCTCACCTAAGATGTTTCCAGAGTTTAAGTGACCCCCGTTTTTCTTTTTTTAAACAGCTTTAAATTGAACCTAGAAGAACGGCACTTAGCATGTGGATTTAAATGCACACCGCGTAACTAAAACTTATTTTTGGGAGTCGCCCATATTTGTAAATGAAGCCCAAATCCCCTGTACAAAAGAATAACTTGGTTGTTTTTCCCTATGAATATACCCATATGTACCCCTATAGATACACGTGGTATATTTGCATTGCTATGGCGATGTATACTAGCCTACAGGAATATCTGTATCTGCTGATTCAACGAAAATCTATTCCGCGAACCTCACTCGTCATCACTTTGACACACACACGCATGCACACACGCAATTGTAAAAGTCTATATGGGTCCTAGACCGTGCCATATTGAAAGCAGGCTAATATAAGGCTTAAGCATGAAACATGCATGTGCATGTAGCACCTTCCATTTCAATTCATCGACTCTTTTTGCCTACGAGGTAATTTGCCATGGTTTTGTCGTCTGCTGATATTTTTTTCAAAATCAGTTTTTTTTTGTTCTTGTTGTTTTGTTTTTCTAAAAAAAAAATCAGTAGTATCAGTAGAGTGTCAAGCAGTTTGGATCCAGATCATGCCCGTCGGGTCTGATCTGGGTCTAAATTGTTTGCAAAGGTTATCAGCAGACGACACTAGTAAGTAAAGAGTTTATGATGACAATTCAAGCAAATTAGAGAGTTGAAGAGAAATAGCGAGTCTGTGATATACATTAAACTTCAAGAGCATCAAATATTTGCCTGCTTAAGATATTTCGCTGATAAACTTTGTCAGCAGCCGAGGCTAAGTTCAGGCTAAAATGTTGGGCATTATCTGGATCCATACTTTTGAAAACCTACTTGTTTTCCTGAAAGAGATGTTTTTAGAAAATAATTATCTTGAAAGAAAATTCAGCAGAGGACAACAACAACCCAGCATTTAAGGTTTAGACAATACTATTACTTGAATCGCTTTTTAACACAGGCCATTTTAATACATCGCTTTTAGATGTACACTGAAGTTTATAAGTCAGTATAAGCAGTGAATCATAGCCTAATGCGCGACGATTGGTCCAGTTAAGCAATTTTAGCGTGAAGCTGCGACTGTTTTTATCAGCTAAAACACGTGTTTGGGTTGCTCAAAAGAACCCTATCATCGAGATGGTTGTTTTGAGTACACACCAAATATTTTTTGCAAATATTTTTTGGTTGAGAATTAGAAAATATAATTTTCTGTTACGCGCTCTTATCTGTAGGACTGACGAATTACCTCCACTGACCCGTATAAGCCATGTTTTATTTATATCGTTAGGTTCACTTGGGGACTAATTCAAAGAGGAGCAGCAAAAACACACCAAACTTCCATCTAATCCAAGCCTATACAATAACTCACATTTATGTGGAAAAAATTAATTCAATTACGCGGTGTATATCTAAATTCATTTCTCTAATTTATTTTTCAATTAAAATCACCATTAAAGAATAATTAGCAAAAAACGGGGGTCACTTAAGTTCTGGAAACACTATAGGATGTACTGACATGGGTTTGCTGCAAAATAGGGACAAAAATGCCTAAATTTGCTTCACTCTCAAACTACACTTATCAAATTAATTACACTTTAAATGCATGCGTAAAATATATGTTTTGTATATTATGTATTGTTGTGACGATGAGCTTGTAATGCTTAAGTCCAAATAAAATTTCTGTTCTGTTCTGTTCTGTTCTGTTCTAATGAAACTAGCTAGAATATTGTTATATACAAGATAGATAACATTCGTACATCATGAATTTGTTCACAGTGAAGGCTCAGACGAGTTTACACATCTTCCACCATAAGCGGGCCAACATCGGCCCGCCAACAAACGCCATTAAAATGGCGTTTCACTGTCGTACCGTTGATGGCCCAACATTGAATGCTGGCTTGGTAACCTTTTGATTTTTCAGGGGATCCGGACCAGTATTGCTAGGAAACCATACAGTGTTGTGATTTTAAGGGGGTCCGGACCCCGTGCCCCCCTCTGGATCCGCCCATGCGCTCACGCACAGTCTCGCCAGAGCATTTACTGCTTGTTTATTAAAGAGTTAGAAAATTAAGCACACCTTCTCCGAAAGATAAAGATTGTATCCTCGTGAGCTACGAGGGCTGTTCAAATATGAATTCAAGTAGCCTCATAAGTTTCTTCACATATATGCTACGACAAAATGGTAAACGTTTCTATAAAGGACTATATATCACCTTTAAACTGGCACCAGACTTATAGAAAAATACAGTAAAGTTCTCAAGTTATAGCCCTTTCAATGAGGGTAACGTTAGTATACTAACAAACTCAATGCTTCGGACATATACCAGTGATATAGACGTGCGTATAATTCTTCGATAGACAGGTGAAAGTTCTTGAAATTTTTAAGGAGGTATCCTCATATTCTTATGTAATGATTCTGTGAAATTTGCGAAAATCAGGCATGCTTTTGTTGAATTACAATGAATCGTTTTCACTAAAGTCCCCTTATGTTTGCAAATAAATGGTTAACAAAACACCACCTTTCAGTTTTCAGTTTAAATTTAACAAAATGCACGAAGCAACATTTAAAATAGTTTTAACTCAAAGACACTATGTTGATCGCTCATACTGAGTTGTTGCTGCAAATCATTGATGGATAGTGGGTAAATTTTAAACGCTGAAAAGCATTTTTATTAAGTCAAAAATGCCTTAAGTGAAGGGGTTACAGAATGTATACTTATTTTTTTTTGTCATAACATTGCGGCTTTATTCTAAATTTTAACATAAACTTTAAATTTGACCACTATAGGCATTATTTGCAATAAAATTACTCACCTGGTCATGAGGACTAGACAGATTGAACATGTTTTATTTAATGTAAACAAATCATTAAGAAGCAGAAAAATGAATGAAAAATGATATAAAATGTGATAACCTTGTAAGTAGAGGTTGGCGCATTTTGAAAACTCCCTTATGACATATTTAGCATGTTTTCAGCAAAACGCAAAGAAAACGACACAGCGATGTTCATTATTACGTCACCAGTAGATAACTCAAAATGACGTTTATCATAAAATTAATGACATCACTAACGTACCTGTTTACTCGAGATTTAAAAGGGATTATATTAACTTTTTCCTGCAAGCAACTTTTGGATTGATACTTAAACTTGCATCTAAAATTTGGTGCAATTTTGTCAAAAACTTACAAAGATATGCTACTATATCCGCACATGTGCCAAAACGTGCATTGCAATTTGCTTCAGAAAAACTTCAGTATACAGGAATGACCTTTATATAAGGGTCTATAACTCGAGAAATATAGTGAGTCTTTCCTTATGTTTGGTTCCATTTTAAAGGCGACAAATAGTTCTTTCCAGGAAGGTATGGCATTTTGTCGTAGCATATATGTGAAGAAAGTTATGAAGCTACTTGCATTCATATTTGAACAGCCCTCGTATATAGCCCACAGGAGTGTGAATAAAACTCAGTTCTGTTCAATGGTCATGCATGTACATCATAAGTCAGTTCTCAGTGATGGCTCAGACGAGTTTGCACATTTTGCGCGGATCCAGAAAGTTTTGCCAGAGTGGGTCCGCCTTTGACAACGATTTTTTTCTTTGTTGATGAAGGGAGAGACGATCCAAATACCACCATAAGCGAGCCAATATTGGCCTGCCAGCGAAACGCCATTTAAATGGCATTTCGCTGTCGTACCAATGATGGCCCAACATTTAATGCTGGCTTGGTAACCTTGTGATTTTTCAGGAGATCCGTACCAGTATTGCTAGAAAACAGTAAAGGCCCTGGCGAGACTGTGCGTATGCGCAAACTCGTCTGAGCCTTCACTGTGAACAAATTTATGATGTACGAACGTTATCTATCTTGTAATATAACCATATTCTAGCTAGTTTCATTAGATGAGCGACGTGGTTAATATACAAAGTTTATCATCTTGCATAAACCAGCAGTAGGGGCTATGGCGAGATTGTGCATAT
The DNA here is from genome assembly GCA_964019695.1 of Loripinus fragilis. Lineage (NCBI taxonomy): Eukaryota > Metazoa > Mollusca > Bivalvia > Lucinida > Lucinidae > Loripinus > Loripinus fragilis. The sequence goes on along the minus strand of OZ026521.1, from coordinate 9,217,492 downwards.
GCGCAGACTCGTCTTGGCCGACACTGTGAACATAATAAAACGTTGCTAATGTTGCTAATGTTGTGGAGGTTTGCGAAAAACAAAGGCGCAGACCAGCCGACGCATCCGCACATTAGCTATGCTTAACGATGTTCCCTTGATTATATGGAACGTGAACAAGTTTAACTGACCAGTTAATTGTCCAGCTGTAACAACGCATGAACAAGGGCCTATTGAGCGTGTGCGTTATTATTATCAATATATTCAATTGCATACCTATTTAACACCCACTAAGAATCACTCGTGCCATAATTTCTAGTAAAAATGCACCAAGGACAAATGTTCCAGTAATAGACTGTTAAAAAATACGGAAAACTGCCATTAACGCAAGTAGCACGACAAGGCGCGTCAGGGTCTTTCATACCCCTAACACATGTCAAATCGCCATTAAAATCTTTACTTCGGGAAAAATAATGTATTTTTTTATTGGCAATTGTTGATAATACTATTTGCAGATGATAGAGCGAAAAAAAGATGGAATTACAGCTCTTAGTGCTTCCGGAAAGGAAAAATATATTTCTGGCGCGGCAGATTTCGGCGCGGCGCGGTCATGGCTTTCATACCTGACCCCGACCTACAACATGGAAACCAGAGATCTGAAGCTCTCTCCTCAGCTCACATCACTTTCGGCACGGAGGGGAAGAGGTACACAGAACAACGTACGCACTTTATGGACTCATACTTTAACAGCGGTAAAATAAAAGTCGAGAGCATGAACACACGTTTGAATCTGAGAGGACTGGGGAAAACTATAGGGGTTTCGCCAGGAAACAAAAACTCACTTGATACAATCGATGGACAAACACTATCGTCAAAGGTAGAAGAACCGATAAGCTGCGAAGCACTGAATCCGTATGGGACAGGTTTACTGTAAAAAGCATGTTTTTATGGAGGGGAACCAGTCGCACCATCCCACCGGAGAGACCAGAATGCGGTTATATCACGGATGTGAGGAAAACGACGAAGTTCAAACGATCACCCATTCCACATCAACATGTCGTGAAATTCCACAACATGGGGCACATGTTGGAACATCGATTATCACGAGATCACACTGGTGATCTTGTGGAAACAGGCTTCCAAGGAGGACTCTCTAGAAATATTAAGAGACAGACGGACACCTTTGGGCGACAAGTCCAAATTGGATAGTGTTTTGTACTGAGTATTTTAACTATTCAGAGTGAGCTTTAGTTTTCAGTTTCATCGATTCACAAAACAGATAAACATTGCATTTCACTGACAACTTGTTTATTTGAAAGAATCACCATTTTCATTATGCATGCATTTTTTGGCTTTTCAAATACTAGGAAATCAAAATATTATTTTGAGGAGGGGAAAATGGACAGAAGATAAAAATTGATTTTAAGGGACTAGAAAATCTCATCTCGCTATTCTATATATTTAGGGTATCATGACGTTACTTGCGGTATTACGTCAGTTATATAACTTACGTTAAGTTAGTTGCGAGGAGATTGAGAGCAGCCATTAATGATTGAGCGCAGAAAAAGTAAAGATCGTTTATACTCATTTTCGGAGTTTGTGTTTTATTTTGTGTATCTTCCATAATGGGGAAGTATCGCATGAACAACATTGTTCCGTATACTTAGTTGCAGGGATGGGGTACAAGCTGTCCAGGCCAGTTTATCTTGACCCCACCCACTTGGGTATCAAAGTAAAATTATTTTGCTATGTCTACTTATTTCAAACTATCTAAATGTGATGATGTATCAATTATAAACATAATTTAAGTCAAATTCAGCTGCTTTCTTTGTCGCATTGTTTGGTATACTAAGTTGCAGGGGTGGGGGGCAAGCTGTCCAGGCCAATTTAACTTGACCCCCACCCATTTTGGTATCAAAGTAAAATAATTTTGCTAAGTCTACTTATTTTAAACTATTTGAATGTGATGATGTATCAAATATTAACATAATTCAGGTCAAATATAGCTGTTTTCTTTGTCCCATTGTTCCGTATACTTAATTCCAGGGGTGGAGGGCAAGTTTTTCAGGCCAGTTTATCTTGACCCCAACCACCTTGGGTATCAAAGTAAAATTATTTTGCTAAGTCAACTTATTTTAAACTATCTGATTCTGATGATGTATCAAATCTTAACATAATTCAAGTCAAATACAGCTGTTTTCTTTGTCACATTGTTCCGTATGCTTAATCCCAGGGATGGGGGGCAAGCTGTCCAGGCCAGTTTATCTTGACCCCCATCCTCCTTGGTATCAAAGTAAAACAATTTTGCTGAGTCTACTTATTCTATTAAACTATCCTATTGTGAAGATGTATCAATTATAACATAATTCAAGTCAAATTCAACTGTTTTCTTTGTCGCATTGTTCCGTATACTTAGTTGCAGGGGTCGGGGCAAGCTGTCCAGGTCAGACTATCTTGACCCCCACCCACCTGGGTATCAAAATAAAATTATTTTGCTAAGTTTTCTTATTTTTCACTATCTGATTCTGAAGATGTATCAATTATAAACATAATTCAAGTCCAATTTAACTGATTTCTTTGTCACATTGTTCCGTATACTTAGTTGCAGGGGTGAGGGGCAAGCTGCCCAAGCCAGTTTATCTTGACCCCCCCTCACTTGGGTATCAAAGTAAAATTATTTTGCTATGTCTACTTATTTCAAACTATCTGAATGTGATGATGTATCAATTATAAACATAATTCAAGTCAGATTCAGCTGTTTTCTTTGTCGCATTGTTCTGTATGCTTAATTGCAGGGGTGGGGGCAAGCTGTCCAGGCCAGTTAATCTTGACCCCCACCCACTTGGGTAACTTATTTAACCTATCTGAATGTGATGATGTATCAAATATTAACATAATTCAAGTCAAATATAGCTGTTTTCTTTGTCGCATTGTTCGGTATGCTTAATTCCAGGGGTGGGGGCAAGCTGTCCAGGCCAGTTTATCTTGACCCCAACCCACCTTGGTATCAAAGTAAAATTCTTTTGCTAAGTCTACCTATTTTAAACTATCTGAATGTGAAGTTGTATCAATTTTAAACATAATCCAAGTAAAAATTCAGCTGTTTTCTTTGTCACATTGTTCCATATGCTTAATTGCAGGGGTGGGGGGCAAGCTGTCCAAACCAGTTTATCTTGCTCCACCCACATTGGGTATCAAAGTAAAATTATTTTGCTAAGACTACTCATTTTATACTATCTAATTGTGAAGATGTATCAATTATTAACATAATTCGAGTCAAATTCAGCTGTTTTCTTTGTCGCAAAGTTCCGTATGCTTAATTCCAGGGGTCGGGGGACAAGCTGTCCAGGCCAGTTTATCTTGACCCCCACCTACCTGGGTATCAAAGTAAAATTATTTTGCTAACTCTACTTATTTTATACTATCTGAATGTGATGATGTATCAATTATAAATATAATTCAAGTCAAAATAAACTGTTTTCTTTGTCGCATGGTTCTATGGTTCTGTATACTTAGTTGCAGAGGTGGGGGGGGGGGGGGGGCAAGCTGTCCTGGCCAGTTTAACTTGACCCAATCCACCTGGGTAACAAAGTAAAATTATTTTGCTAAGTCTACTTATTTTAAAATATCTGATTGTGATGATGTATCTATTATAAACATAATACAAGTCAAATTCAACTGTTTTCTTTGTCGCATAGTTCCGTATACTTAGTTGCAGGGGTCGGGGGCAAGCTGTCAAGGCCAGTTTATGTAACTTTGATACCCAGTTGGTAGAGGGGGGGCAAGATAAACTGGCCTGGACAGCCTACCCCACACCCCTGCAACTAAGCATACAGACAGTCCGACAAAGAAAACAGCTGAATTTGACTTGATTTATGTTTATAATTGATACATCTTCACAATTAGATAGTTTAAAATAAGTAGAATTAGCAAAATAATTTTACTTTGATACCCAAGTGGCAGGGAGGTAAGATAAACTGGCCTGGACATCTTGCCCCTCCCCCACCCCTGTAACTAAGTATACAGAACAATGCGACAAAAGAAAACAGCAGAATTTGACTTGAATTTTGTAATTATTGATACATCTTCACATTCAGAGTGTTAGAATAAGTAGAATTAGCAAATAGTTTTATTTTGATACCCAAGTGGGTGGGGGGCAAGATAAACAGGCCTGGACAACTTGCCCCCCACCCCTGCAACTAAGCATACGGAACAATGCGACAAAGAAAACAGCTGAATTTGACTTGAATTATGTTTATAATTAATACATCTTCACAATCAAATAGTTTTAATAAGTAGAATTAGCAAATAATTTTACTTTGATACCCAGGTGGGTTGGGGGCAAGATAAACTGTCCTGGACATCTTACCCCCAACCCTGCAACTAAGTATACAGAGCAATGCGACAAAGACTTGAATTATGTTTATAATTGATACATCTTTACAATCAGATAGTTTAAATAAGTAGAATTAGCAAAATAATTTTACTTTAATACCTAAGGGGGTGGAGATGATATAAACTGGCCTGGACAGCTTGCCCCCCACTGTAACTAAGTATAAGGAAGAATGCGACAAAGAAAACAGCTGAATTTGACTTGAATTATGTTTATAATTGATACATCATCACATTCAGAAGTTTTAAAATATGTAGAATTAGCAAAATAATTTTACTTTGATACCCAGGTAGGTGGGGGGGGCAAGATAAACTGGCCTGGACAGCTGCCCCCCCCCCCCCCACCCCTGGAATTAAGCATACGGAACAATGCGACAAAGAAAACAGCTGACATTGACTTGAATTATGAATATACTTGAGTATACTAAAGGTCCTAAATATAGATTTCCCTCTAATATCAATTTCTCTAAATGTCGTAGAGAGATTGCTGCTTCTTTAAATGACTTTAGTAATCGTTGGTGCAAACGGGAAAATGTTGAACCTGATGCCTTGAAGGAATGGAAGATTAACATTTTTAAAATTATTGATACTCGTATTTCATTTTACTCTCGTAATACACATCTTTTGCCCCCTAAACTTAAATCTCCTTTTCGTCATCTTAAACGAGGTATCCAGGATTTTCATATGAACTATGTTTTGGTTCCAGCAGATAAAGCTGCTAACAATGTTGTAGTTGTTTGACGATTGTATTATATTGATACTCTTAAGCGTGAGCTTGTTGACACTAATGCTTATAAACTGCAGCCTTCTTTAAGTGAAAGGGTGATTGTTGATGGGCATGGTTGTCATACAGCCCTACATTTTGGTGTCAAAGCTAAAGAAAATCAAGACAAAGTTCCTACGTTGTACTGGTTACCTAAACTCCATAAAAAACCCTATAAAGCAAGATTTATTGCTAATTCTAGTTCTTGTACGACAACAGAACTTTCTAAATTGTTAACCTCGTGTCTTACAGCTGTTAAAAAACATGTTATCAAATATTGTGAAAAGGTATATGAGAGATCTGGTAAAAACCTATTTTGGTCTATTAAAAATTCAGGTGAAATAATAGATAAACTTAAAGCTAGAGATTTCAATGCGACCAGTTTGTCTACTTATGATTTTTCTACTCTTTACACTACTTTACCTCATAATTTAATTAAAGATAAACTTATGGATCTTATTGAAAGAACCTTCCAGAGAGAAGGCTCTCCTTACCTTGCATGTTATGACAGAAATGCATTTTTTACTTTTGAAAAGCCTAAAAGATACCATGCATGGTCGTGTCAAAATGTATGTGATGCGCTGACCTTTTTGTTGGACAACATTTTTGTTCGATTTGGCACCAAGCTCTATAGACAAGTAGTTGGGATTCCTTTGGGCACTGACTGTGCTCCCCTGGTTGCAGATTTGTTCCTGTTTTGTTATGAGAGGGACTTTATGATGTCTCTTTCTGATGATAAGCAGGCTGAGACGATATTTTAAATATTAATAATGTTTATTTTGACAATATGGTTAGTCAAATATACCCTTCAGAGCTCCAACTGAATAAAGCCAATGCCTCTGATACCGAAGCCGCTTTTTTAGACTTGCATTTGTCAATTTCTAATGATATTGTTTCTACCAAAATTTATGATAACGTGACGACTTTGATTTTGAAATTGTCAATTTCCCATTTTTAGATGGTGATGTTCCTCGTTCTACATCCTATGGAGTCTATATCTCTCAACTCATTCGTTTTTCTAGAGCATCTAGCTATGTTGCTGACTTCAACACTCGCAATAAACTGTTAACTCAGAAACTTCTTAAACAAGGCTATCTGTATCATAAACTTCGCAAAACATTTTCAAAATTTTATAGACGATACTATGATTTGATTTCTAAATTCCAAGTTGGACTTAAATCTCTCTGATTTCTATGGTGACTTGGTGTATAAATTGAACAAGATTGTTGGCTCTAATAATTTTTCAGCGCAGTTCATTAAAATAATTTCCCATTATAAAAAGATTGGCTATAACATTAATGTATTGCAACAGACTTCATGCTTGGTAGTCAACCCAATCACGGTTGGCAACTTTGATTTCCTCTTTAATTGCACGCCGGTGGGTCGGACTTCAGACTCTATGATGGTTCCGACTTAAAGACTTATCTATTGATGAGATGGTAGGGGCCTGATGCTTTGGCTGTTTGTCGGGCCCACCGGGGATTACCTGTTGGATATCTTTTGCTCCGGTATTCAGTTTAATTTACTGTTGAGTCCTTATCCTTGCTTTATCTCCTTGTTGTATCTTGATTTATATGTTTTAGGAGATGATGAATAAAATGTGGTATCAAATGGTGAGCAAGAAAACTAATCCATTATTCAGGTGAGAATAGGATAGAAAAATCCGTCCCTCGGGATCACCGTTTGGCATCACTCAGCAAGCCTCGTGATGTCAAACGGTGATCCTTGGGACGGATTTTTCTATTCTAAGTAATAAGGTTGCAAAGATCAGGAATCGATACAATCAAGTACCACACGTGACCCAGGATACCAATGGGAAAGTGACAACCCTCACACTCATGATAGATTCTTATATTCTATCCCACCCTCGCACAAATAATGGATTAGTTTTCTTGCTCACCATTTAGTTCCTCATTATTATTTTGAAAGAAGGATCCCTTCAGTTCCTGAATACGCTGAGAGGCGCTCTTACGTGTTGACGTCACTTTAAAGGAACAATGACGTCACTCTGTTTCCAACTATCTATCCCTATATACTGCCTCTCGCCCTCGCAGACATTATAGGCAGGGAAGCGCATCAAGCAAGAGTGTTAGTAGAAATAAGAACAGATAAAAGATGTGAGTGAGAAGGATAAAATATTACATGTTAAAAATAGGTGGTTGAGTTAAAATCAAATGTATAAGCAAGCAAAATTTGATCAAAATGTTACATGCAGTTCATGAGTTATGAGCATTTTCACTAACTGACCACGACGGGCCAGACTGATGCTCAGCGAAGCCTCATCGCCATTTTGCAAACCATTGGCTGGACAATGTTAAAATAAATAAGTATGCAAAATTTGATCCAAATACACCATGTAGTTCAAGAGTTTTGAGTATTTTCATAACTGCTATGAAGCATTATTGAACAATAAACTTAAGGGCAATTGCTTCCATCAACTTTGCATTAAAGTTCAAATACGGCTTTTGCCCGACATCCGATAACCAAGATGGCCGACAAAATGGTCGCCGCCTATCAATGTCTGCTGTCGTGGTCACTCTTACTTAGTCGTTTTTTATCAGATTTCTTTCAAATTCCAGGTTTGGATTGCTTGCATCATGGTCTTGTTCAAGTTCGAATATGGGTTTTGTCTGGCGAACGATAACCAAGATGGCTGACAAAATAGCGCCGCATATCAGTGTCCGCTGTCGTGGTCACTCTTACTTAGTCATATTTATGGGCTTTCTTCCTAATTTCTTGTATGGATTGCTGCCATCAAACTCTTGTTCAAGTTCGAATACAGGTTTAGTCGGAGGAACGATAATCAAGATGGCCGACAAAATGGCCGCCACCTATCCGTTTGCACTTGTGGACAATCTACCTTAATGATTTATCATCCAATTGCCTCCAAATTTCATATATGGATTACTTTTACTAAACTCTCGCTCAAGTTTTAAAATGGGCTTTGTCCGATAACCAAGAAGGCCAAAAAATGGCCTCCACCTACCTAGTTTGTGCTTGTAGACACTCTAACTTAGTCATTTATCACCCAATTTTTATTCCAAATTTCATGTATGGACTACTTCCATCAAACTATTGTTTTTGTCAGAATATGGGTTATGTCCGAAGAATGGTTATCAAGATCCTCTTTTCGCTGCTCGCTGCATGGCTTTAGATGCGAACCTTTGTCGGAGTCTGACTGTTCTAGTTAGTCTGTAGACCCCCGATTTTTTTCTTGATTTTTTCTAACATGCCAAATGATAGTCCATGAAATAAAAACAAAACATTAAGATTTTTATTGTCAGATTTTTTCATAAAAATCGAAATCCTTTTTTGGGGGAATTACCAAATTATATCATGCAGTATCTTGACATGGCTTCGGAAAACAAATAAATTTTCACATTTTCTAGAAAGCTTGAGGTCATGAGCAATAATTAAAATTAATATAAAGAAGCTGGATGGCGATTACAAATATTTAAGCTAAATATTAAAGACTTCGGTTTTTTTCAGAAAATTTGTTAAATGCTGAAAACTTCCATGTGAGATTATGAAAAAATGAGCGTGGTGGCATATCCTTTTTATTTCATAAATTGACAGTCCATACATAAAACAAACTGTATGCTAGAATAAAAAGATTTTAATGTAGGAAGTATTACCCACAATCGCCCTTAATCATATTGATCTCCGCTTCGCGTCGGTCAATATGAAGTTAATATTAACAATTCATATCAACCTCAACATATTGTATATTGTATGCTGCTTGATGCTCACTTTGTAGCATAAGACTAACAAAGACACAGACCAGCCTGCGCTTCTGTGCAGTCTGATCCTTTTGCTGTTCACTTTGCAAAGTACGAAAACTAAACTTGCTACATGCAAATTTTCGCTTATCTTCTATTCTCTGTGGCTGAGTAGGCTAATTTGAGCATTACCAGATCGGCAACCCCAAAGACATGTTTTCTCCGGAGGGTACCTACGAGCAAACAGGAGAACTTGATAGCAGAGCTACTGTTTCTGTTTCAACTGTTACTCTTGAAAACGCAGGCTGGTGAAAACCAATATGCCAGGGCCCTTTTTACCATTATATTTCTATTTTATACTCATAATTCACAATCTTAATTGTTTAAAACAGTAATATGAGATTTTACCGGGGTTTACCTGTTGGATTTCTTTTGCTCCGGTATTCAGTTTTATTTACTGTTGAGTCCTTATCTTTTTATATCTTGATTTTTATGTTCTAGGAGATGATGCATTGATAAATCAGGGGTCTTTCATGCAAACCAAATATCTATGTGTCTTGATCCACATCTGAACTAAGGGTGAGGTTGGCGCCGTGAAACCAGTTTAATCCCTCCAGTAAAATGTTTTACTGACCGTTCCAAGGCGGTACTTCTTTTGTGGATCATTCATGATATTTCTGTCTTGTATTTGTTATGCTTTCATACGCGTCTGCTTATTGATACCTTGTGGTCACCTGCTGGGATTGGGCTGACCTCTTGGCTCTCGTTTGTGATGTCTATTGTGAGTTTGATACTTTCCCATTGGTATCCTGGGCCAGGTGTGGTACTTGATTGTATCGATTCCTGATCTTTGCCCGCTTTCTTACTTTAAAAGTATATTATTGAAAATGGAAAGATACTTAAGAATAGAGGATACTGTCGGATTATTATACTCTACTTACAAAATTTATTAATTATACGTATAATAACTTGATGAATAAGCTTGATCAAGTTGTTTGTTAAAAGCCTCAAGTTGTAACACTCGCCTTGTAAACCAGGTATTGTCTATTTTCTCATTCCTGTGACAATAGGCTTAAATGGGGTTTAAGCAGTGTCTTTTTAGGCCTGAAGTGGTACCATTCGCTAATTATTTTCTGACCTTACTTTATCACTTTGCTAGGTACATCAAAGAGACGTGTCCTTGTGAGGATAATGAGCGCCTCGTATAGTGACATTAAGACCCCCTTAACCATTTGTATACTGGAAACTTGAGAAGCTAGGTATCAAACCCACAATCCCTGGTTTACAAGACAACTGCGCTATCCACTAACACCATAGCGGCTCCTAGCAAAATAGTTGAAAACTAATTTCCCAGTATGGGGCCTCTGTCATTCAAGTAGCCACATACTAGTACAATTATAAAGAAATCACGATATATATATATAATATATATATATCCCGTTTACATCCTGTTTCTTTCTTACAAGTTGGAACATAATTAGTCAAAAAGCAAATTAAAAGTTTTATTTGAGCCGGTACAAGAGATACAATTTCGCATGTGCGCCAATCAAAGACTCAGATCAGCCTGTGCATCCACACAGTCTGATAAGAGCCTTTAATGGGACCTCCATGGGTAGCCAAGGGTCCAACGTTTATTCAGGCGGAAATTAATGACTCTAATAGGACTGTGTGGATGCGCAGCCTGATTTTAATCTTCGCTATACGCACGTGCCAACTTGTACCTTATGCTGGCTGCCGGTAATTTTATGATGGATCCTGCTACACGGGTAATATGACAACAGTTACTGCATCATTCGGTAACATATAATCCTGTATCCTGTTTGAACATTTTCTTTTCAAAAGCGCATCTTAATCATTCAAAAGAGTTTTATTCAGACATTTTAGAGACGTTGTCTCCTACATTTTGGGAATTTTTAGTCCGACTCGCAACACTTTTTAACGGCAGGCTTATTAACCATTACGCAAGTGTTCTACCGGTTTGCATTTGCAGCACTTCCTCGAGAAATCTTATATCTTCAAGACTCCATGAACGATGACCACATGCAACCTAGTGCAAAAAGTCCACGGCTGCAATCTACACGCGTCCCAGTGAAGCATCTTGCACATCCCCATAGTAGCATTCAACCTTGCGTCTCTCCAAAGCATTCGATGTTCACTAACACAGACAATGGGTTTAAAATGAGTATTTTCTTGCGCGGATCCAGAGTCCCTGAAAAATCACAAATCGATAGTATAGAGTTCTTTAGCAATACTGGTCCAGATCCCCTGAAAATCACAAAGCTACCAAGCCAGCATTCAATGTTGGGACATCATCGGCCCGCCAGCGAAACGCCATTTAAGTGGCGTTTTGCTGGTGGACCTATGATGGCCCTCTTTTAGTGGTATTTGGATCGCCTCTCCCCTCATCGACTAAAAAAAGCTTTGTCGGAGTTGGACCCCCTCTGACAAAACTTTCTGTATCCGCGTATGATTTTCAAACAAAAAGCCAGAAGCATAGTCCCTCTGAATTGCTGGGCCTGTGCATTTAAATTTTCCACTCTAGCTGAGTGACACGACATAAAGTGTTCCACAGCACGACTGTTGGCTGCCAGCTTTTTAAATAATAGTTACATATTGCCCGGCTGATGTATCAGTATGATTCAGGAAAGAAACGTTTTCAAAATAAAGCGTATTTATCATATTATGGCAGACATGCCCGTTTCCGCATTTATTATGGGTAACACTGTTTAACCCATATTAGTCTGGAGTCCTTTTTGTGGGACATACATGTATGCAAACAGTGCAGATCTAAATCAGACGCTTCAGAATGTTGACATGCACTTGTATGCAAAACTTGATCAAAATATACCATGTGTTTCAAGAGTTATGAGCATTCTAAATAACTGACCACGGACGGACGGACTCATGATTTTAGTGCAGACCCAAGGGTCGTGCAATTTCTGTAATCAGAGTCCTGCCTATTCGAAAAATGATACAAATGGGACAATATGGACAGTAAAACCTCAAGACGACCAGTTCTTTGGTGATCTGAGTACTGCTTGTCTGAGATACAAGCACTGTTATATACAGTGAGCCACTTTAGTTACGCACCACTTATAAAATGTAAAATTACTCGGAAAAGAAATGTGATATTTTTATTCTGAGACTACCGACGTAAAGCGCAGCTAAATTTGCATTAGCCATTAAAATTTCATTGTGATCAGATCAAAAACGAAGGAGAAAATTGATTTTTAAGTGCACTACCCTCAAAACACCATTTCACATTGCATTATCTCGAATGAAATTCAGATCACATTGCACTTTTTCAGGGTTGAATTTCTGCTATGCGAGATATATTAAGAGCCGATTTATTCTTGGCAATATCTAAGACTGGAATGTGATTGTTAACTTCATAGTTTTTTTAATATTTTACTATTTTGGTTCCCAGCTGACCAAGGTTTGAAAAAAGTTGGTTTTAGTACTTTTTTTAAGTTAGTTAAAATTTCGAATCATTCTGAGTAAACTAGTTATCAAAACACGTCTTTTATGATTTCATTTTAAACAACCATGTATCCGCCGTTTATTTTCGTAAAAAAAAAAAATATGCATTTATTGCGGTCATGGTGTTGAAGTTAAGTTGACGTTAATGATGACGTTACTACTACCACGGCTATAAGACGTGCCAATGATAAGATGTTTTAGTGTTTGATACTTCTATGTCAACAGGTGACTCATTACAAAATAATTTGCGAAGAAAACCCAGTTTGATTATTGTAACTGACGTTTATATGACGTTAAAACAAGCATTTCTTCAAAAAGTAACGATGTTACTAAATTCAACGACCGAAAAAAGGGGTTTCACTTGAATAAATAAATTGTTTTTGGTGTTTTTCCGTCACAACGATCACCATGGATAATGCCTAGCACAAAACAAAAATAGAAAATTTAGACGTTCCGCTTGCACGTGCATTTTTCAAAATTTGTCAAAATTGCCTTCGAGTAGCAGAATGATTCGCATGAGTGATTCCAATAAAAAAAAATTTTGATGGTATCAAACAGATTAAATGTCAATAAATCAATTATCATAGAGAATGTTCGATTCCAGCATTTTTGTCAAAAAATGTGGGCCCTCAAAAAGTGGTGCGTAACTAAAGTGGCTCACTGTATATATACAGGGGTGGTAGTAGATAGCAGCGCATTCCCCAGTATTAGGAACCAACATGGCATATTCCTTTTTTAAAAAATAGAGAATTGTTTAACACATTTTCATCATTGCTTATGCTTATGTGATAGATTGATACCTTACAGGTAATGTAAGAAGGGGATTTGGTAAGGTTACATAACCTGATATTGAGTCCCTTAGTGGCCAAAATGAATATTCGTTTGGAATTTCTATACATCTTTGTGTAGCCTATGTATGTTAAATGTTATGGCAACTCAATCTTTTAATTTCTTGAAATAGTTATGCTATTGATTAACCTAGGTACCCTGAATAAAATGTGAGTTGGGCAGACAGTGCCACATTCCTTGTAAGTGGGTCCAAAAGTGTAAAAAAGGAAGTTTCCCTTAAAAAGTCAAGGGTTTTTTTTGTTGTTTTTTCGTTAACTACTTCTTTTTTATGGAATATAGATATAGATTCCAATACTCCTGCCTCCTGAGATTGTCAAAATTCTAATTATTCATATCCCTCTGCAGGGCATGTTATTACAGGTAATCTAAATGTCATTCCTGACGCTAGAGTTCTCAATATTATTTCTAAAGGTCCTAAATATAGATTTCCCTCTAATATTGATTTCTCTAAATGTAGTAGAGAAATCGCTGCTTCTTTAAATGACTTTAGTAATCGTTGATGCAAACGGGGAAATGTTGAACCTGATGCCTTGAAGGAATGGAAGATTAACATTTTTTAAATTATTGATACTCCTATTTCATTTAAATCTCGTAATACACATCTTTTACCCCCTAAACCTAAATCTTCTTTTCGTCATCTTAAACGAGGTATCCAGGATTTTCATATGAACTATGTTTTGGTTCCAGCAGATAAAGCTGCTAACAATGTTGTAGTTGTTTGACGATTGTATTATATTAATACACTTAAGTGTGAGTTTGTTGACACTAATGCCTATAAACTGCAGCCTTCTTAAAGTGAGAGGGTGATTGTTGATGGGCATGGTTGTCATACAGCCCTACATTTTGGTGTCAAAGCTAGAGAAAATCAAGACAAAGTTCCTACGTTGTACTGGTTACCTAAACTCCATAAAAACCTATAAAGCAAGATTTACTGCTAATTCTAGTTCTTGTACGACAACAGAACTTTCTAAATTGTTAACCTCGTGTCTTACAGCTGTTAAAAAACATGTTATCAAGTATTGTGAAAAGGAATATGAGAGATCCGGTAAAAACCTATTTTGGTCTATTAAAAATTCAGGTGAAATTTTAGATAAACTTAAAGCTAGAGATTTCAATGCGACCAGTTTGTCTAGTTATGATTTTTCTACTCTTTACACTACTTTACCTAATAATTTATTTAAAGATGAACTTATTGATCTTATTGAAAGAACCTCCAAGAGAGAAGGCTCTCCGTACCTAGCATGTAATGACAGAAATGCATTTTTTACTTCAGAAAAAAACTAAAAAATATCATGCATGGTCGTGTCAAAATGTATGTGATGCGCTGACCTTTTTGTTGGACAACATTTTTATTCAATTTGGCACCAAGCTGTGTAGACAAGTAGTTGGGATTCCTATGACAAGACATATTGGATTTCTAAAAGCGCATAATGTTAACAAATATCACATGACATCGAATCTACAAGAGAGCTGTCTAATTCCCAAGAAAGACATACTGGCTTTCTGATTTGCATAATGCTAATGGATATCACATGTCATTGGGTCTACAAGAGGGTCTTTTTAACTGACAAGACATGCTGGCTTTCTGATATTGCATAATGTCAAGTGATATCACATGACACAGAGTCTACAAGCGGGTCTGTCAAACTAACAATACGTGCTGGCTTTCTGATAGTGTTAATGTTAATGGATATCGGAGTCTACAGGAGAGCCAGTCAAACTAATATGACGTACTAGCTTTCTGATAGTGCATAATGTTATTTAATATCAGATAAAACCGAGTCTACAAGAGAGGCATGCCAGCCATCCTCCATAACCCAGGGTTACCCATTCCGTTACACCGCATTCACGTGATGAGTGCAGTGTAACGGAATGGGTTACGCCTGGTTGAACGAGGATGCAAGAGAGCCTGTCGAGCTGACAATACTTAGTCCTTGCTCGATAAGAATAGAGTTACGTAGTTGGTCAGGTTATGGTATTTTATTCACCCGATTGGACAAACACAGGGTTTTCTTTCATACTTCTAACTGTAAATCTGTTTCGTCACACTACTCTTATCGATTAATGAATATCACAAGGTACTGAGTCTACAAGAGAGCCTGTCAAACTGTCGAGATACATTGGCTTTCTAAAGACTTTTTTCACATTCGACTGTCGCGTATGGCGATACCTAGATGGACACCTAGATTGACTTTGTTTTTCAGGGGCGATGTCATAAGTAACTCGTTAGTTCCTTGTTTCGGAAATCATATGAAGTGCTTGAATAAAGTTATCTTCAGCAAAACTAATATTTTCTGTTAAAGCAAGCGCTGATACAAGTATTAGCTTTTCCAAAAAGCTGGCGGTCGTTTAGCCCTATCATTGTATGTATTCTTGCCCACTGCATGCTGCCATTTTGAACTTCTAGAGCTTGTACATGTAGATTTATTCTAAGCTCTGATTATAAACATCTGAACTGTGATTTGTTACCATTTAACACATGCTTCCAGCGAGGATGTTGCTTGATCTTTTGAAAGCACCCGGCTTATGTATGGTATGTTATGGTAATGTATCTAGCATGCGACACATTTATGGAAAATCATTTGACAACACTAGACGGCACATTTTTCCTAAAACTGATGCCAGAAAATCAAGGTCACAGTGGTCGCTTATCTGTATATGTACAGACTCCGTGACCCCAAGATGTGTTCACGAACCAAATTTGGGATTCCTAGGATTTATGCTCGTGACAGAATTTTTCTAGATCTGATGGCAGTTGTAAAGATGCGTGACGCTCTATGACCCTAAATGCATTAAGACACAAATTTTGGCATTCCAACCTAAAATAATATAGGAGATATACTCCGGATATGATATGAACACTCAAACAATTAGGACACTAAGGACAGGCAGTTTGATTACTATATGCCTCTCTTTGGGGGCATAAAACCTGTTTGTCATGACCGTCATAAGACAGTGCCTGAATTCATAGTAATTCTATGTGATCAGATGTGGGTGACAATCATATAAGTACGTTTACTGATGTGAAGTTCACTTGCACTCTTTGCCAATCAAGGACGTTTTGACTTTGGGACGTTTAACTTTCGCCAGCTTTTTTGAAAAGCTAATACTTATTGCGTTTATATAAGTGGAAGGGCAAATTGACGCCTTCTTTGTGAAAATTAAATTCGCAAACGAGCTTGCCTCGCGCTATAGGTAGCCCTACAGTTTTCACGGACAGTTTACTTCGCGCTGTAGGTCAACCCTTGATATTTGGTACCCCACTCGTTGTTCGGCAGCGAATAAAATATAGCCATAGCACCGCATAAAGGTTTGGTCAAAACCTGAATGTGATGAAGTTTATATAAGCGGCCGGCCATGGCCGACCGCAATAAAATGTACTCTGTACTACTATGGAAGTAAACATTACGAATCCAGATCAGACTGCAACTCACGTCACGTTCTGGGTAGCATATTATGTAATCGGGGCATATTGTTACTAGTTAGACAGAGAAATATAAACAGTTGATGCGAGTCTTCCCAATGCCAAAATGGAATTTTGTTGCAACGGTTTGACTCTGTCAGAAAGAAAGATTTCAACCTCCACTTCTCCACTTGAAACCGAAATTATATAATTCCATCTAGTGGGTCTGACTGCAGATCCAGGTGTTGCGAGCTCGATCCTGGTCTGGTCCCATACCTTTGAAGAGATTGATCATAAAATAATTTTGCAATAACATTCAGATTGCAATATTTTTTACCTGTTGTTGTATGCAGGCAGAGGTGCAATATATATTGGAACATATCAAGTGGAATTTTAGTCCGTAGGCCTGGATCCGCCCCCTGGGTGGGGCGGAGGCCAAATTTCAACTTTTTCAGAATGTGGTTATGTTGCGGTAAGGAAACAATCCGTCCTTTCAGCGGTATTATAGAAAAAAGTTTCCGAGGCAACAAAAACTCAAATATGTCATTTGAAATAGTTGGTTGATGTACGGTTCTTTCAATCTTGTTTAATTTCGATCAATGAAGAGTTTTAAACTTTCCAAACATCATTTTGGAACATTCATTCTTGCATAGATTTCGGTTCGTATAGCTGTTTACACCCATTGTCAAATGAACGAAAATCCATGTTCAAATCAGGAGATTCTCGTGCTGTTTGAACATGGGTCTGTACTTGAAAATACTTAAAATGAGCCTTGCATTATTTGCATGACGTTATATACGGAAAACATTGCGGACCAGACTGATCATTTCGCCGATGTTTTTGTTCGCGAAAACGTTGCGTAAGGTTATGACGTTATGACGACGTTATGACGTTCGAAAGTACACAGCCGACGCCATTTTGTTTAGAGAAATCCAGTGTAAGAAATGGACAATTTAATGTTTTAGCAGCGTTTTCAGTGCGAATTGGGCTGGAATAAGGTAAAATATGCAAGAATAACGATCACACATGTTTGTTTCATTGCATTAACACTTGCCGGGTCCCTCGGATGATGTTGAACACTCGGCCTATCGGCCTCGTGTTCAAACAGCATCCTCGGGACCCGGCAAATGTTAATGCATGAAAAAACATGTGTGATCCCTATATTCGACCATAACTGCCTTTTTATGCATCATTTAAATCTGGCCATATGTGACACGGCCACTTTAACTAAGGACGACACAAGTAAGTGAAAAAGTAGGAGATGTAGGAGATGTTCCCAAAGCATTATTATACTTGCCCGCTGAAACGTATTATTTGACATTTTTCTCTGTGAAAATATAAGTTTACCAAATGGTCATATTCATCTATTCTTCTTGTATTTCATAAATTGAATGATACCGAGTGGACGCACTTCGAATCGACTTTCATTCGACGTTTTGAAGTTAACTGTGTGGTTGCTTAAATAACAAAAAAAGTAAGTGAATCTTAATTCGCTGAAATTCAAACTTCTAACACTGAAAAGGGAAGAACATAAATTTATATTATGACAAATTATGTTCATATTTGTGGGTAAAATCCTGTTTATTTGAGAGCTTCAGATTTCATCAGCACATCATCATGGGAAATCCGTTTTGCACACAACGTAGGAAAAAATAAATACAACACAAGATATGCCGTATTTGAATATTTCCCCCAAACCATCGATTTGTTTCATCTGGTCCAGTGGTAATAAATACACATTATCATAATAGTAACTTGATCTGGCGTATTGTATCACGTTGAGTGGATGAGGTCATACCATCGGATCACCCGAGACGCGTAGCGTCGAGGGTGATCCAATAGTATGGCTTCATCCACGAGACCTGATACTGTACGCCAGATCAAGTTACTATTATGATAATATGTTTATTATATGCCTTTTTTCTTACATTCTTTCTGATTTTTAAAACCTGTTTTGGTCTTTAATCCCGAAAAATTGCGGGAACGTTTGTCATAACGTTATGTTTCTTGACGTCACGTCAACATGTTTTCCATCTCTGGTTCCATGCTTGCAATTAACTTTACGTAACGTCGCCGCAAAAGCAGGTAACAGACGTTAGCCTCGTTTTAAAGGATAGTGATATGGATTCAGAAAACCTCAGTTCGTTGATCCGGCTTTCTGTATCAGATGGCCAGAAAACAGACAGTTCTAAAGTCGTATCAGTTATAGGTATATAATAAAACTTTTTTTCATTTTCAACTCAATTTAAAATGAAAATCATGCTCATAAAAGTTAAAATGCCAATAATTGTTGGCATGCATGATAATTACAACATCTGAGAGTTTGAAAGCAAGAAAAGTCTTCATTTTTCAGCATTTTAGTTTTTATGAGCCGTTGAAATTTCATGATCTGAAAGATAAAATTTTATTTCAGTTGAGTTAAGCACGAAATAAGTTTTATAACTTCGGGACCTGGTGGTTGAGGACAAAATATTAATCCTTTTCCCGCCATTCACGTCTTGTCATCTACTGACGTACATTTGACGCCAGTATCGCAAACACTATAGACCCAGATCAGACTGCTCTCTTATACTGTAGAAAGTAAGTGTAACTTTACACCACACTAGATGGCAGCTGAACTGCCACTGGTCTTGTTGGAACCTTTCCACTGCTTTAAAAACTCTGGCCCCGAGGTTATAAAACTTTTTCCATTCTCAACTCAGCTGAGCATGAAATTTATCCTGCTTATATACGTTGAAATGCCAACATTTGTTGGCATTTTAACATATATAAGCATGATAAATACAACGTCTGAGAGACTTAAAGCAAGAAACTTCTTCATTTGTTGGTCTTTTAGTTCATTATCAGTTGAAATTTCATGCTCAGTTGAGTTGAGCATGAAAAAAGTTTTACAACATCGGGGCCTGCTCTGTTCGATTGTATTGATAAGGAAAATAACTACATCAAAAACACGTAAAGTGATTAAACATGTGTCACTGGAAAAACGTAGGCCTCAATTTGTATTAGTAGGATTACGAGAGTAAATTTACACCGAAAGAGGTGGCAGCTCAGCTGTCACCCCTTTCGGTGTAAAGTTACACTTATGTTTAACAATGAAGGGGCAAGATCAGGGTTCATAGTGTTTGCTTCTATGGTCGGGGAGTGCATTGGCTCAGTGGTAGAGTGCTTGACTCGAGACCGAAGGGTCGCGGGTTCGAGCCTCACCGGCGTCACTGCGTTGTGGTCCGGCTTGAGCAAGACACATTTATCCTAGCTTAGTACTGGTTCAACCCAGGAAGACCCATCCCTGTTTAACTGAATGATTTTTGATAGGACGTAAAATCAAATCAAACCAACAAAGCTTCTATGGTAAAAGGAATTTGGAGTGCATCTGAATATATGCAGCAGTCATAATAAGCAGACAAAATTTTCATGACAAAAATACGGGCATGTTTAGAGTTAACTATGCAACAGTTATGTAGTGCAAGAAGGTTGAATGGCGTGGTCGTTGAAAAAAGATTCCCGAAGAACCCATTTCTCGTCATGCAACTTGGATGTTCTACATAAATAAGCGCGGGCTCAGGGCGGTTCATTCCGAGGGAGCATTCACTGAGCGTAAGCTAATAGAGAAACCGTTTCTAAGACGTATTCGCGACACATCAAGGAAACCGCCCAAATAGTGGCCTGGATCGCGGCGTTGGCTCTTGTATCCAACGTGGATGGACATTGTCTGAATTTAATTGAAAGTCTGAGCAATTCAATCAACGATTTGGCGGGGAAGCTGGTTGACTGTCGCACTGCTAAAGAAAAAAGTAAGTTAATATTTAAATTCCGAGGAACTTTAGAAACGTGACGTTGAATAGTTTCGGGTATTTCAAAAATACATTTTTGTTTACATACTTGCATACCATTGTAGCTTTGGATTATTCATATTTCAGCAGGGAATATATGCTCTCAAAAGGGCGCAAAATAAATCCGCATTTGAAGTAGTATTTTTAAACTTACCCATGAAACTTGCAGCATAGTTTGTTATGTTTCTTTTTATTCAATACAATTTCTCTTACATGTATCAGTATCTTTTTGCAAATATTCGATTTTTTTGCACAGATACGTGAGGATAGTAGAAAGGGTATGTAAAACGTTGAATTATTCGATTTTTTATATTTACTTCATTCCTTTTGTCTATTTTAAAGGGTTTGGTCATGGTTTTGAACATTTTACTTAATCAAAAATAAATATTTCAATATGTACGTATTTAATTTTAATTAGATCATTCCTTCGTCTTCTAAGTTAATTACAGCAGTAACCATTGTCTTTATCTAAATGTCTGGGGGCTGCAATATTGCAGTAATGGGCATTTTACAGATGGACATTAACCTGTATTTCAGGTCAGCTAAATTACTCATGGAATCACCTTGCTAGCGGTTCCATACACTGCTTAATTTTAATATTGGGTAATTGAAACTCTGTTTTAATAACAAACATCAGTCAGATTAATGCAAATTAGAATGTTGCGACTATTAAAAGAAAATTATTTCGTTTTTCAATAATTTTCAGTTGATTTTGCCATGCCTTATAGTATCCTAAATGAAGAAAGTTGTTACAAAATATGTCATCTGCTATAGTAATAATTAGTGTTTTAAAGGTAAAATTTTAGAAATAATTATCAAACATCGGCTCATGTATCAAAATATAGTTATCAATGTACACACTGCTTAAAATATTACTCTGAAACATTGTGGATTTTTGCCATTATTGAGGATTTACCACTCTGGTCTGGTAGTGTGTCAAACCATTGTCACCGTTTCACATACCAGTCGCTGGATAATATTTAAATAAATAAGTATGCAAAATTTGATCCAAGTACCCCATAAGGTTGAAGATTTATGCGGATTTTCACAAACTGACGACGGATGCTCAGCAAACCCTCATCCATCAAAAAAGGTGATTTTACATGCCAGTGATTAGGGAATGTTGATATGCATATGTATGCAAAATGTGATCAAAATATACCATGTGGTTCAAGCGTTATGAACATTTTCACTAGAACCTTAAGTTCATAAAGTAATAAATAAAGGATACTTTTCAGAGGCTTTCTTGTTTAAACCGCGAGCCTGTGCGTAGAAAGCCGAGGAAGAATCCTTTATTTAGCCTGTAGTATGGCGCAGGCGCAAATAAACATGCGTTACTTACACCTGACGAAATATACATTCGCTCCTCCCTGCATCCGGCCTAAGCTGTCAATTATATAACATTTACCTACATGTTAATTTGTCGCTATTTAGGTAGTTCCCGGGTACATAGCTGTTTAACTAAAATTGGAAGTTAGAGTACGGTTTTAAGCCCCTCCTTCGTCGTTATTCTAGGGTGTCTGATTTAAACATCAGCAAAGATAAAAAAAAAAAGCATTGGCCATACTACAACAGTACTCAGAGATTAATTATATACAGTAGCTTGCTGTGAATCTCCAATAACTTGCTACTAAATGTATTAGTATGCTAAAATTGATTACCATATGGTTCAAAAGTTGTGAGCATTTCACTAAGAGACCTTGATCCGCCAAAATCATGCTCGGCAAACCCTCGTCACCGGTTTGCATACCATTGACTGGATAATATTTTAAAAAAAAAATAAGAATGCAAACTTTGATCCAAAGTTTTTGACCCATAAGGTTTAAGAGTTATTATGATTTTTACTAACTGACCACAGCTGGCTGGACTGATGCTCAGCAAACCCTCATCCATCAAAAAAAGAGATTTTGCATGCCAGTGGTCAGGGAATGTTGACATGCATATGTATGCAAAATGTGATTGAAATATACCATGTGGTTCAAGAGTTATGAACATTTTCACCAACTGTTAACAGACGAATGGAAGGACTAACATAATGATTGTAGTGCAGACCCAAGGGTCGTGCAATATGCTGAACTGCACAAAATTTAATTTTAACCTCATAGAAGACCTAAAAGGGGCTCTTGCATGGTATGGGACATTAACATGGGAGTGTTCCCACGCTTGGATTTTGATAATATTATGTTATCTAATTGTCTGGGGGTATAACTTTAATATTTATGGTGCGTTTGAATTTTTATGCAATTCCATTGCTAATTTATGACGTCATGAATGATATCACTATAATACCTTAGGGTACCCAGTTATAATCATTTCTAAAGTAATTGACATATCAAGTAACGGGCGGAGAAATGTTTTATTAAATAGCTATATCATTGATAAGTTCGTTGTTACTTAAAATGGCTTTGTTTGTATTAGGATATTGGGTGGGCATTCATTTTTATAGCATGGTACCCCAATTTTCGACTGTATATTTTGTATTCAGTCATATTTGGAATTAACATTTTTACAGGTTGTGGTCTTTGTCAAGATACCATTTTAACATATAAACTATCCACATATGTTAAGAATATGTAGACAAAATTTCATGAAATTAAAGGACCGGTAACATATTTTTCAACTTCATGTAAACACATGGCCCTAATTCATCGAAATGTAAACAATAAAATAATTATGTTTCAGTGTAAAACATACTTGAATACTTGCTTGGTTTGAATCATCATGCTAGTACGTTTATTATTAGAAGTTGATATGTTCAGTGTTTTCCCCTATTATGGATTGGAAAAAGAAAAAGAAAATATTCTTTGAGATTAAGTGCCACGATTCTTATTTAATGAAGTGCTTACACAATAATATTAGCCAAAATTATGCAATATGTTGACACCTCTACTTACCACATCTAGTTTCTAACATTAAAACTACATCTAGCCAATGTTACACTTAATATGTAACAATATTAAGAATTTTAATTCATACAGAAAAGAAACCTTATGACAAGTCAGTTCATACAGGAGAAGAACCTTATATCTATGATTTTATAATTGTAAGACTCATTAATAAACCTGCTTCACAAAAATAACCCCCTGTCAAACCTATTGGTAAATATTAACCATTGTGGTCACAGATAACTCTTGGTTTCAAAGGTTTTGCTAATTTAATGCTTAAATCTTCTCTGTTCATTCTGTTTTGTGAAACTGATGCTGATTTCCATCAAATAGCAACATTTATACTTTAGCTGGCTATATATTCTAGGCATACAGTTTTGTTTCTGGACCTCACTTATTCATGTAGAACACTGTTTTATGATACCTTTGATAAGACTCTGTTACACGTTATCCTGGTCACAGCACCAAAATTTGGTTCCTCTAGTTCAGTTGGGATGTAAAGAAAATATTAAGTCTTCTTGCTTTCACATGTTTATTGATAGGATATTATGCTTCTTAAACAATAGCATGCAGGACTTGAGGTAGTGATACACATTGTCTTGGCCCCATAGTGCCATGACACAGGCCCATGACATTCCGCATTTCTGCCCATTGAATCATTCAAAATTGTCTAAACATGTCTTTCTTTAAGAAAAGTGGAAGTAGACTTAAAAACAAACTCCTTATGTTGAGTTATTGATTCATCTGAACTAAATAATTAATTTTGCTAAAACTGACCTATACCCATAAGAGGTAGGAAATGACAAAGTTACAGGTTTTGGATTTCCATGATATTCGGCTCAGATAAGCAGTATATATATGACATGTCTTTGTAATAATATGATATCTTGAAAAACACTAGAACATATCCATCTTTTGAATTGATTGTTGAATGTTTTGTAAATGTTTGAAAAAAAATATTGAAATTTTACAATCACTTCCTCTGAAAACGTAAACCATAATTTATCCAAATGGTTTCGTGGTATTAAAATAGTGTCTATGGTGTTGTGGATTCAATCTAGATGACAAATCATAGAAATAAACAAAACTATAGATTTAGGATATAGAAATTTAGAGACAGGTACCACCTCAAAGGTGGAGTACGTCATGGTTTCTTCCTAAGCCTTATTCTTAACTACCTAATTCGATAAATACATTTTCATAGTTTGTATATAATGAGTTATTAATATGCAAAGTTTGAAGAAAATCCATGCGTGGGCACAGATTAAAGTACCCCTTTATCAACTTTTGGAATTTGGTTTAAATTTAGTCAAATTATATATTGTGTAGCTCGACTATCTAAAGTAACATGCACAGCATGACTATTCGGAGGAGGATATATACCCCCATAATTGAAGGTTCACATCCAACAAATGAACATGAATGGTTTACAGATGATACTAGCATTATAATGCCCCTTTGGTTTGATTGAAATTGTTTGCCAAAGGTGTTGATTGACAATGATGACCTGTCTGATTCAGAGAAGTCTTACAATGATTATGAAGAAGACTTTGTGATTATTGCAAAATAATGTAACGTATGCTACACCCTTAATGGCCAATATAAACTTTCAAAAATGTATGCTGCAATATTAATTCTTTTTTCACCATTAATATTTTGCTTTATTATGGTTTTAATAGAGTGTGGAACAATATTTCACACCCTCATATTGGTGGCAGCAGATGGGCATTTTGGCATTTCACTGATATTTATATGTCCATAAGTGTTCATTTAACGTCCACAACAAACTTCTTACATACCCATACCCTATCCATACATTGAGCTATGGGTAAGGTTATAGTATTAGAATAACAGGATTTGAGTAGATAGCCCAAATGCTACCCTTGTCTCTTCCATACTTATACCCTACCTGTACCTATCCTACATTAATCATACCCATATGGGATCATTACATCTGCATATTGGTAATTGTAGACATGCGTGGAGGTAAGGGTAGTGTTCACGTTGATTTGCATTGGGGCAGGCTAGGTAGGGTAGGAGTATGTTAATGGGTAGGGTAGGAGTATGTTAATGGGTACGGTTTATGCTTTGGAAGGGTCACTCCAATTGATGGGATATCGTACCCTTGGCCTAACCCTAGTTTCTACAGTTTCTACCCAATCCTTTCTTATCCATGATAGCACCATGCCCTTGGAAGATACAAGTTACTATCAGGTAGGTTGTGAGTAGGTGTAGATAAATATGAAATTGTGTCTGGGCCAGGACTTTGGTAGGTCAGGACTAAGGGTAGCGTAGCCAACTTTACCTTCATACTCATACCCTACCCTACATCTACTCTCACCCAACCCAAACCCAGATACACATCCTACACACACACCTATCCATAGGACAATATGGATATGGGTAGATATGAGGGGTATGGTAGGGTTTGAGTATGGAGGCGTATGTGCGAGTTGGGTATGTATGACAGAATAAACAGCACCCTACCCTACCATACCCGGGCAGGCCCTACTCCCATTCTACCCATCTTTACTACTCAAATTCAAGTTCTACCCTATTCCAAATCATACTCAATCCACCCTCATGCTGCACTGTTTTACCCTACCTTTACCAAAACCTTTCCTTACCCTACCCATAGCCTTCTCCTAACTTATCCTGTCATACCCTACCCAATTCTCTCTATCAATAACGATGTGTGATGAGTTATAGTATGGTAAAATGGGATGGGGTAGGTTTACATAATAATTATGAGTTAGTTACCAGAATGTTACATGTAATGTACGTTATAAGTTAAGGTGGGGTAAACATAGGAGAAGGTAACGAGTTGGTTTGGTTATGCAGAGTTGGTGATGACCATGGGTATGATATGGTAGTTGATGGTAAGGTGGGATATCGTAGGATAGATAGGGTAGCGCAATGATGTGTAAGGAAGGATAAAGAGTAGGACATCCATAGGGTAGGGTTGTTTAGGGTAGGGAAGTGCAGGATCGGTTAATCTAGGAGAACGTATGGTATGGCAGTGTAAAATAGAGGAGAGTGAAGGGTGAATCAACCTGGGACATAACCAATTAGAATTAAGTAAGTCTCTTTATGCCACTAGTCTCTACTTTTCAAAAAAGATAAAGTGGACCTACAGTTTCTTTGGAATATCTAGTTATCACAAGCTACTAAAATCGGCTACTTTACTTGTTACTTCTAGGTTTTGCCTAAACATATGTTAGGTTCAAACATTTTAAATGTTGAAAGGACTCTTAAAAATTAGAAATTTAAAAAACATTAAGATGTATCAAAGTCAATTGTGAGGAGAATAAATTTACATTTATTTTACGCAGAAGTCATATAATATTGCATGTAATTTACGATGCATATTTTACAATTAGGCAATAAATACATTCAAACAAAAGTTTGAGTCATTTTCATTATTGTGTTTATGTGACTATTAACATAAAGTTGAGCAGAAGCAAGTAATTTAAATTAACATACAGAATATATTTTCATATTATAAATATATCACTTACTTTGTTTCCAAAGTACAGTAACTGTTATACATTAATATCTGGGGAAACAATCTGCAATCAAAGTTTGATAAAGCGACAGTTGGATGAGGCTTCTGTGTAAGATTTTTGAAACTCTAAAGATTGATGAAGAGTCCCATGCTGATAACGAAAGCCATTGAATTAAAATAAAAATGTGTTGGTTTTATATACCGGTATGTCACTAACGTTAAGTGCACACTCCATATATTGCGACATGTCTCAGCTGATTGTGCTTTTACCATTTAGGAATGCCTTATGCCTGAAGAAGTTAAAAACATTTATCATTTTTGTTACAATTTACAGCTGAATTTCATGTTTGTTATATTAAAATGGCCTTTCTGTTGTGCATTTTACAGTGTGCTACTAGGTCTAAAGTTCAAATACTGGCACATTATACAAATAGAAAAATACTCCTTGCAGTTTGTGAAGGACAAATCAATTTTCTATTAAGTAAAAGCAAAGTATAGACCCAGTTGAAATTAAAACATCGGACCGATTCTGAAGAGGCTATTTTGTACTCAGTCTCATCATGTCTATTTTGTTGAATTCGATGTAAAAAGGAACGTATGTTACAAGTTAAGTACCCAAATATACCTTCAAAAATGTATGCTGCAATAAGTGATGATTCTGAAGATAACTTCATTTCAATATCAGCGAGATAGATGCATACAGAAGTGCAGTTATATTTACTTACAAGAAAATGTGTCTACTAATTAAAATGGGTGGGGTAACCTTGTATGCAGCCTATACTTTATTATAAAGATGATGACTTTGTGATAAATGAAATACTCCATGACAAAAGAAAGGCCGACAGTAAATATACTTGACAGCAGAAGAAACGCATACTATTCAATATCCATTTAATACCAGAAACCCTTATCAAATTTTACCCTAAATGATATGAACATGTTTGAATGGACTCATGCGTTCGTTCCAGACCATTTTGTTCATCATTACACAGTTAATTATTATTATTTGTTAATTAATGGGAAAAACGCAAAAACAGTACTGTACATTAGAAAAGACATGTTTTGAATCCGATTTCATTGCATGTCACGAGAACACAATGTAACAGATAGGAAAACAGCATAACACTTTAAAATTCACTGCTGTAGAAATTATACTGCTAATCCAAATATCTTCATTTTTGCATTTTTTTGCATTGGTATTGAAAACCAGCGGAATCTTTGGGTGTAAGAAAATATGGCACAGTATTATTTATGACAAGTAATGTACTGTCCATCAGAACCATTTAAAACAATAGTTTGGGCCCTTTCTTGCCTGTTTAAAACACACTTTCGCTTAATTGTCTGATAATGTAACTGGGCCACAATGGCCCACCTTGAAGAATATCGAACAAATCAACCTTCTTTAGTAGTCTGTATGTCATGAATATCACACAGAGTGATTTTTGGGGACGGATGTTAGTCCGTTCCCCAATTTTAACAATAGCGTTTTGACCACACGTCGTAATTTGCTCTTGCACTGTTGAACACATCAATATGTTATCATTAATCCCAATTTTTCAGCATATGTGTTGCAAAGTATCAGGTTAAATGGTTGATTTAGAGGCAGAGTGGTAAACAGTTGATTCTGGATCAGTTACTTTCTGAGAAGCCGGCTGATATGGATCTACATTGTATTCAAAACAGGGCATTACCAAGCCGCATGATAAGGGATTAATACGATCCTAACAACACCTATTAAGAAGCTTCCGCGTAAAAATAGTTCCAACTTGTTTCGTGTTTTTTATTGTCGTTGTTGTTTTTGTCTTTTTAAAAATAGGTCTAGATCTACAGTATTTGAGATTTATCTGCTCCATTTAAAAAAAAAACAATCATAAATATATGTAAATTATTACCGCGCAATAATAAATTTATATAATTAGCGACCACGTGAGAAGGGAACCAGTTGATACATATACAAGAATTGGCTTTTTAAAAAAGTTAGCGGTCGTTTAAGTCGTCTTACGCACTACATACTTGTGTTTGAACCTCTCAGACTTGTCCAATTGCATTAATATTTGTTCTAAGTTTTGATTATTAATATCCAAGCTGTGATTTTATATTTACTTTTTACAATTTAAGACATTTTCCCATTTAATGCACCCTGGAAAATGCAAAAGCCAAAAGGTAAATAAAATCTAAACCTGTTGACTGTACAATGTGCAGACTTCACGGAGCCTTCGTTTCTAGCATAAATGTGAACCATATCACCATTTGAGTCAACACGACCTTTGAGTACTTAACGCATTGTCCAGTGACGAAGACTCGGGCGACTCCGCGCAAACATGTGCAGACTCGCCTTCGCAGTCGCATTGTTGAGTGTCTCAGGCAAATGTGCAGACTCGTCATGCATTCGCTGCTCGTATTAGCGACAACCCAATCACCATTTGATCAAACACGCGACATTTTAATACTGTTGCGAAGGCTCAGACGAAACTGTCAGCGCAAATATGCAGACTCGCCAAAGCCGTAGTCACTTCACAATGCGATAAGTGTTAAAATCTCGTGCTCTCTCAAATGGCGATTTCGGTGTCATTTTTGCAAGCAGAAAATGCTCTAAAGAACAGGCTCACCTAATGATTGATCACAGTTCCAAAATATCATGTGGTGGCTCAAATGGAAATCTGTGTTCCAGAAGCGAAGGTTCTGGTGAGTCTGCACATTTACACAGGCTCGCTTGAGCCTTCGTAACAGTATCAGAATCCCATGTGCATGCTCGATCGGCGGTGTGTGTGTCATTTATGCGAGCAGCGAGTTAAGGCTCTGGTGAATATTCACAAGGCTGCACAGGTTCACCTGAGCCTTTTGTCACTCGACAATCTAATAAGTACCAAACTCTCTGGCTGGCCCGAAATGCGCTTTCGCTGTCATATATGACTTCAGCGAATGCTCTGGTGAGTCTGCACATTCGCACAGGCTCAGCTGAGCCTTCGTCACTGTACCAAAATTTTTTGCGTTGGCTCAAATGACGACTTGTGTCCTATTTATACGAGCAGCGAAGGCTCTGGCGAGTCTGCACCAGTAAATACAACAACGGGGTGCAACCATCGTTGCGTTATTTCAATGCTCACTTCAAGGTTATGAAAATCCTCAATAAATAGTCTAGGCGCTGATTTCTGTACAGGCCTTAGTTTTTGACTTGGCACAACTTACCTGCCAGAAAAGGTTTGACTGCATAAATGCAATCCTGGGGTCTTCTGCAATAATCCTAGGTACGTCGTACAGTTAAATTGTGGTAGCAGTTTTGCTGTAGGACGTCATCTTTGAACGTACCCTACGCTAAATGAGGCTTAAGTAAATTGAGAGGAAAGCACGCCTCACGTTCAACCATTGCTTCATATTCAGCATATTTCCCTTTAAATTTATACATTACATGTATGCAATGGCATACGACAGCAAAGCAATGTAAACATTTTGTATATATGGTATATTAGACGTGAAAATGTCCAACGGAAGGGGTGATTTACCCCACCCCCTGAATATAATGTATCCAAATTCAAAAATAAGTGAAATCTTCCCCATTTCTTAATTTATCAAGTAGTATAGCATGTTATGATGATATTTAAACATTATTCTTATTGTATGTTTGCCATGTTTTACATTTGTTACAAATCAAAGAAAGAAAATACCACCTGAAATGACAATTTAGGAATGCGTGTATTACACAATTTTCAGTGTACATTTGTCTGCTGCAATATATATTATCTGTGACTTATACTAAATTCTTATATATAGACATGACGATAGCCTTAAAATCATTCAATGAAATGCAGCAAACAGCCAGTATGCGCTTAACCATTATACAACATGATTTAACAGTTATATACGTTACTTACTTTCAAATATATTACTGTTTCATGCAGTAATATCATTAGATTATGGGCTATCACACCACATCCACAAAATGAGGTTTGTAGACTGTAAGTTTCTAAAACAAAATTATTAGCCACATAATGAAGTGCGTTAGCTTTTCAGCGGATAAGGCGTTACTCTGCAATAGCCAAATTCACTACGTTACCCTAAAATAATAGGAATTCCTATAGTGTTCATATCCAGTTATTTCTTATTCTTACGTATCAATATTAACTTTTATTTGAAAGAAAATTACTAGCAGTATGATTTTAAACTAACTTTGGCACCTGTTGTTACAGTTATATATGTTACTTTCTGCTAATTACAATATCTAATGAAATGACAGCACTATATCACCAATTGTGTAAGCCACCAAAATACATGCAATAATATTTTGTCAGCTATTGACTACAATAACTATATTGATAGCTATGATTTGGGGGGGGGACTTGCACTTAATTCCTAAAATTACCTTTTTATTTTCAATATTGGTTGAAATCGAGAAATAAAACATTAAAGCAAATGTTAATTCTTGTCATAGCAAAAACAATTGTTTTAATCGTAACGGTTTCTGCCCCACATATGGCAAACACAATGCCTATTCATATGGTTAAAACCGCTCTATATCCAATCATTATCCAGTTCGATGAAAAAAACAATACAACTGATGTAAGTAACATAAACAAAAAAAGTATTTAACCCATATTAGACTAGTGTTCTTTTTGTGGGACATGGACAAATAGTACAGGCAGATATCAGACGCCACAGACTGCAATGTCTGATCAGGTTCTCTACTGTTTGCTTACAGGTTGTTCTATTAAAAATTGAATAAGAATGAAAAACAACACCCAACAACCCTGAAGACGAAAGTGTACTGGTCCATTTGATAGAAGTGGGAAGTTTCATTCGACTTAAAAGGGTTAAGGAGATGGTGACATTTATCATACGCTTTGTCTGGTTCTGCAATGTTATCACTTAGAACAACTCTCTTGCATTGATAAGATTATATTGTAGCTGTAGCAAAATAAATGGACTCAATATAAATTATTGGATTTTTTTTTGTTTTGCTTTATTTCTATCAAATAGGCTTAGTCTAAACGTGGAATTTGTTCATATAAAATCATTACGATATTCAGCATGTCAAATAAGGACATAATCATTGATGCAAGAATGGCATCCCATTTATCCTTTGTATGTTCAAAATCAAACTAAATTGATGATAAATAGTAACGTAAATAAAATATCAAATTAGTAAGCACATTTGATTTTAGTTCAGCAATGAAGGCTCATGCGAGCCTGTATAAATATGTCATTAAACACATCAGAGCATTTGTTGCTTGTATACGTAGAAGAAGACAAACGCTAGCTCCACTGCATCAGCATGTGGGTTAAACGGTGCATTTTCCCATGTGAGGTAGGTACCAAAATCACATATGGTGGTTCAAATCTTCAATTGAGCATGTATAAATTACATCAGAGAGGTCAGAAATTGTTTTTTGATATTATGGCAACGAAATTCACGCTTGTACTACTGTCAAAGATCATATCGAAGATAAGATATTCAAAATCTTGTATATTATATCACATAAGATATACAACAATAGAGGCACTGCTTTATCAACCTCTAAGATTTATGCTTACTTTAAAAGTAATAGAAGTATGATTTCTTTTGGAAGGAAACATTGCAAATATGACATGCATAACTTTCATGTATTCTTCCTAGGCATTGCATTTAAGTCTTTCATTGATGGCAAAGACTACTGCACAAAGTTTTTGTAAGAACAATTGACTCTTTGTATGTCTCTATAAATCACTACCCACAACATGTTTTGTGCCTTTATATAATTTCCTATTTATGTGTAATGCATTTGTTTTCTGTCTGAAGAAGCAAGATATTTTTTTAGAAAAAGCTAGTTGATTATAATTTTATATCACATTCATTCTTATGTTTATATAGCGCTTTGTTATCAAGAATTATATTTACACGGCTCCTGTAGTAATTTGGCCATGCCACATTCTGTATAGTGAAAATTATCATCAGTTATTTAAGCATTGATTACTAAAACTGATTAAGCTCTCATGACTGCATGTTTTTAAACGTTTTATTTTTTCATCCAATATCTTAAAGAACATTTTTAAGTATATTTTACATTACCTAAGTGTCACAATATCTTATTCAGCCTGACATAACTCTTGACTGATAATGCCATATGTGTTAAAAATATTTTTTTAAGCAGCAATTTACATGTGTTCCTTGGATATGATCATATCACAAGAGATCGTTGTCATCCATTATAACTGATTTTACCCACTTTCAGGGAAATGTTTCTTCAATATTAAACCTCTCCTTATAAAGTGATATTAGTTTAGCAAATGATCAGAGGTACTTACAGTTCCATTAAATAAACTATAAAAGGTAAAACAAACTAAAATCTATTTAAAAGCTGAAACAAGTAATGCGTCATCAGCTGAAAATGCATATAAATGTCAGTATACAATTTGATTTTAAGAGATTATCTTTAAAAATAACTGATTACAGACACGTATATTGCATAACCTCTTTTGTAATATATATAAATTTTATCCTACCAACTCTTAGGTAATTGATTTTGTCTGGAATGTAAGCTAAGCAAAATATTATGATTTAATCACCATCTCTCGAAACATTTAGTAATTTGTATTTATTTTCTATGGGAAAGTAACCTAGGTATTATATAAGGAGCTTATCTATATTATGTTACTGACTTGTATAATGTGTACAATAGTAAACTTGGTACATAAAAATATTTTCAAATGACTGATGAGACTTCATTAAATAGAACTTAGTTGTGTTGTTTTTCTCCTGCGACAAATATTACAAAATTCTACATCCTTAATAATTAAGCTTTTCAGGGCCCAATCGTATACTGTCTTTGATAACAATTAGGACAAACATAGGACCTTATGATATTTGATATGGTTATATATGTTACTTTGATAAATTTGACAGAAATGGAATGTATTCTACTACTAATAAAGAGCTGTCTATTTCTTTGTTTATGTGGTTTAGAATCTTTAACGTTGGACAAATCAAAATGATATTTCGTGGAGATGAAAACTTTAAAAAAATCTTTATTGCAAATGTAAATGTTTATAGATATAGTAACTAAATAAAAATTGATAAATATTTTAAAACAAACTGCTGTCTAGTTATATATTTAAAACAAAATCGGTTTGAAATTAAATAAAATACCATATGACATATAATATAAGGTATTAAGCAATGTATATAGGAAGACTTTAAGTTTGTAATGTACGTTACATATTGTCATACAAGCATTAAATATGGAACTTTACACCAGAAACACAGTTAAATATAGCTTTTTACTATCGTGTATCGATAGAATGCTCATTTATGGTTTAAAAAATCATCAGATGGTATTGCATACTAACTTGCAAAGTGAAATGGTTCTTACCATAT
This sequence comes from Loripinus fragilis, assembly GCA_964019695.1. Lineage (NCBI taxonomy): Eukaryota > Metazoa > Mollusca > Bivalvia > Lucinida > Lucinidae > Loripinus > Loripinus fragilis. Next base: position 9,183,339 of record OZ026521.1, on the reverse strand, counting down.
TCACCATTTTTTCGGGGGGAGGGGGGGGGGGGGTAAGAATATTCAACAGCTTATAATTCTTAAGGTAATTATGATAGAAACAAGATGTTTGCAGTTTTGAAACAGTCAGGTAATTATCTTTTCCAAACATGGTATATAAACGCATATATCCATAATAGAACTTGTAAAATTAAATTTTGACCAAAATTAATTTATTTTATAAGGCGTAATTGAAGATATAACGTAAATGACAGTTATAACATAAAAGTTGTGCTTCTGGATGCAAACAATTTATTTTCATAATTGTATATCTGGATACAACCTTGATACCTTTTCTTATTCGAATGTCGCCATTTTGTTTTTTATAGTAAACATGGGGGGGGGTTGTACAAAACGACTCCTACTGGAAAACTGCTACCACAATTTGACTGTACGACGTGCCTAGAAATGTTATGGAAGGGTTGTTCTAACTATTTCTGAAGTCAAACCTTTTCTGGCTGGACAATTGTGCCAAGTCAATTTTCAAAAACCTAGCTCCTTGACTAAAAACTTATATCAAGAAAATGTCATTTCATGGAGGTATAATGCTGCCTATGCTTTCATCAATATAGGCTGCTAACTGACTCAAGGGTCGTTGTCGACTTTTGAAAAGTGGTACGATCTTGAAATGTAGTATGCGTCTTTCGAGTGTCAAAGGCACGTGTGTGTGTGTGTGTGTGTGTGTGTGTGTGTGTGTGTGTGTGTGTGTGTGTGTGTGTGTGTGTGTGTGTGTGTGTGTGTGTGTGTGTGTGTGTGTGTGTGTGTGTGTGTGTGTGTGTGTGTGTGTGTGTGTGTGTGTGTGTGTGTGTGTGTGTGTGTGTGTGTGTGTGTGTGTGTGTGTGCGTGTGTGTGTGTGTGTGTGTGTAGGGGTGGGAGGGGGGAGCACGAGAGAAACGACCCCTCTCGTTGGGGGATAGGGCCTCCCTAAAGAAATATTTCTAATTCAAAATGTCCGTAAAAGCGATTCTAATGCATTTTGAGGTCATATTTTTCTAGTGAAGCCAAGTTTATTTTTTACAAGCATTAGCTTTTTTTTAAAAATGCATATAGCAGCTTTTTGAACCCTCACCATCAATGCATTAACACATATTTCGGCCCATCGGCGGTGGCGGTGGACAGTTTCTATTTCTCAACCAAAACATAGTTGCGGGTACTCAAAGAATTGTCTCAATAAGACGGTTCTTTAAAGCATCCAAACATATGTTTAAATCTCTACCAAGGCATATGTTGTGGATAATCAAAATGGAGCTGTCTCATCTTTTGAGTACCCAAAGCAAATATTAAAACTGATGGACAAGAAAACATTCTCACTATTACGCTGGAATTGTTTGCTAATCTAGACCTATGATTCTATATCGAGAGAAGACTCAATAAATCAGGTTGCGCATCTACAACATTACTACGGGTTAACACGAAATCATGTTTGATTCGAAACAGCATAATTTTATATTATTTTTTCTGTTTCTTCTCAGCTCACAGGGGTCGGCAATGATGATTCAAGACCACTTTGATGCACGCTCACTATTATACTTTAATTGTAATTGGTGCCACTTTCTTAATCTTATTTTTTGTAACGTCCGCTTTTCACACCCTGATGCCCCCAAGAATGTGTGTGTGGGGGGGGATAGGGGGGGGGGCTGAGATTTTCATATATATACGTAGGTTGGGACCATTTTTGGGGGTTCAAAATCTTGAATTTCAATATTTTGGGGGGTTTCAGAAATATCATTATTTTTGGGGGTATGAAGATTTTGTGGATATATCATAACAAAATTGGACTGGTTTTAGAGGTCATTTCTATACATTTCAGGGATTTCAGGGGTTTTCTTAAAGTCAATGTGCAGGATGGGGATATTATTTTGGGTAGCCCAAAATTACAAATATTTTTGGGGGTCTGGCTGATATTCCCGATATATTTTGGGGGTAGACAGTAGATGCTGGGTCCAAGCCTACGTATGAAGAAAAACATGAGAGTACATAATAATGTCTAAGTTCAAAACTCCCAAATATACTATCAAATGTGCACAAAATATAGGCTGCACATGTTCAACATGGGAACAACCATAATGCAAAGTTTGAATATAAAAGAATGAAAGCTGCTGGAGTTACAGATTACATAAACGAGACACCCAAACCATTTCGGATGGAAAAATGTCCAAGTTCAACGGAAAATATTTTTCAAATGTGCACAAAATAGGAGGTAAACATGTTCAATGCATGAATGATCAATCGTTATGCAAAGTTTGAATAATAAAGATATGAAAACTGTGGGAGTTACAGATTACACAAACTAGACACCATCAAAGCATTTTGAACGTAAAAAATACCTTAGTTCAAGACCCCAAAACACGAAACAAAATATTTGGGGAATGTGCGCCAAATCAGAGATGTACATGTTCAATCGTATCATCATGCAAAGTTTTCATATAAAGGAACGAAAACTGTTGGAGTTACAGATTACACAAACTATACACCCAAAGCCATTTCGGAGTGAAAAAAATTCTAAGTTCAACACCCGTCAAAAATTGAGAAAATATTTTCAAATGAACACAAAATAAGAGATGCACATCTTCAATGTGTGAACAATCATTATGCAAAGTTTGAATATAAAGGAATGAAAAGTGTTTGAGTTACAGATTACACAGACCAGACACCATCTTAGCATTCTGGACAGAAAATATGTCTAATAGCAACGCCCCTCAAAAATAAGAAACTTGATATTCATGAATTATGCACAAAATAGGAGGTGCACATCTTCTATATGTGAACAATCACTATGCAAAGTTTTAATAAAAATGAATGAAAACTTTTGCAGTTACAGATTACAAAAACTAGGCACCCTAAAAGTATTGCGGATGGATGGACAGATGGAAAGACGGACTCTCTTACAAATGGATTCTTGTTGGTTGCCAATAAAGCGTAAGTACCCAACGAATCCCAGAAAAGTTTAACGGAATAAACTTCATTTTGAGTTTATAATGCCTAGGTTACATTTGCTACGGTCGTCGTACGATTTATTTGTCTACGATTTTCTCTACGATTTTTTCGGCATCGTAGGCGGCTAAAAGCTACGACGTATGTGTTTACATTGCTTACGATCACCTTACGATTTCTTCGGCGACAAACTAGAACAAAAGCTTACAGAGACCTTGCGGATATCGTACGACAACCGCAAGGTTATCGTACAATCATCGTGTTATCTTCACGACCTCCCTATATAAATCGCACGATGCCCGTACGATGACCTTGCGGAAGTCGCAAGGAGTCGGTACGCTGACTGTGCAATTGTCGTGTAATTATGTGCATGGATTCAAACGGCTATCCATGTTCATTTTTGCATTCCATTTGAACTATGTTTCAAAGTCATGTGATCACAAATCGTGATGTGAAGAGGCTAGTGTTTTAGTTGAACATGGTCCCAAGGTATGAAACAGCGTGATACCTTTGTGTATATTTTAATATCGATTTCTAAGTTCTGCAGTTTTCATAAAGTTTAAATCACAGAATATTGCAACCACTTTTTTATAGTACACTTTTATAATTCGAAAAGTAGCACTTTAATTGAAAATATAAAGATGCTTTTATTGTATCAGCGTAGACTAAAACGCTTATTATGGTTTTATTCAGTTTAATCATTCAAAGGCACTCTACGGCCAGCAACACATAAAATCTGCGTCATAAGCAAAAATGAAGTCGTTGCATGCGAACAGCAAAGGTACTGATCAGAATGCGCTTTCTTCCACTCGGCCTGGTCAGCACATTTGCCATTCGTTTTCAGTAAAATACATTTTGTAGAACATTCATTCATTCAAATTTCAATGTTCGAACTAGTCACATCTTCTCACTTCGAGATTTTATTCCTTGAAGTAATACTCAAATTCAAATCCCAGAGTTATAAATCACAAAAATATCTGGACTTTTTTTTAATCTTATCTAATTAATTAAACCCCTTATCCAACCAGCATTTTATATACTGAAAATGCATATGCATTTCACGTTAGGTGCATATTTTGAATTGCTCTTCAGATAATTTGATCATGGAAACATACTCTATGGGCCCTGATTAGCATGCACGGATCCAGAAAGTTATGTCAGAGGGGGTCCAACTCAACTTTTTTTTACTTGATAAGGGCGAGAGGATCCAAATACCACTAAAAGCGGGGGTCATTATTGGCCCGCTAGCGAAACGTCATTTTAAATGGCGTTTCGCTGGCAGACCGATGCTGGCCCTTCATGTAATGCTGGCTTGGTACATGTTTAGCTTTGAGATTTTCTACGGGATCTGGACCAGTATTGATAAAAAAAAATATATTTTTGTGATTTTCCAGGGGGGGGGGGGGTCCGGACCCCCTGTCCCCCCCTCTGGATCCGCTCATGATTAGACTGCTTCCATCAGCAAACTGAACTGTGTCCATATTGAGTCACACTGAGTGGTGGTATAAGAAACATCACCTGAAGACAAATATTGAAATGAAACAAACAGCTAATGATAAGTCTCTGGGAAATTGTTGACACGTCGCAAGGCGAACGCACGATCATCGTGCCATCGCCTTAGGGTTACCGCAGGATGACCGTCCGATGTCCATACGATTTTATGGGCCCTGCAAAGGCATCGTACGGCGACCTTGCGGGCTCCTTACGACTAATGCAAGAGTGTACGATCATTTTTGGGCCAAGATGACAATCTAAAACCCTGCGTTGTCCTCACGATCATCGTGCGGTGCCCGTACGGGGATCGTACGATGTCACTGCGATGTGTCTACGGGCTACGGGCTTACGATTTTTTCAAATTTGTCATTGTGCGGAGTTAAACAAAATCGTAGAGGCCACGATGCCCGTAAATCCGTACGATGATCGCAAGGTCTCCTGCGGAGGCGTTACGGAAACGGTGATTTGGACATCGTACGGGCATCGTATACTCGTCATAAGGCAAATGTAACCGAGGCATTAGCTCCCTTTATATGCAAATGAGGTTTATTCCGTAATTGATTTTGGAAATTTAAAGTACCAAGAAATTTCGGAAATTTAAAGTACCCTACGAGAGTCCATTCGTGAGTACGAACGGACGGAGTGGACCTACTACTAGACCTGCTTTCGCTGAGGCCACACAGGTAATAATAATTATGAAACAAGTATTAGCCTAAAAAAGCTGGCGGTCGTTTAACCTGATTATAATATGTATTCATGCACACTGCATGCTTCAATTTTTAACTTCTCGAGCCTGTCCATTTACAATGGTTCAAAGCTCTGAGATATAAACGTCAGAGCTGTAATTGTTTACCATTTAAAACGTGCTCCATCGCGTATAGGTCTACTCTTTTTATGTGGCTGGATTTTAAGTACCCGGCTTATGCATGGCCATTTATAGTCTATCGTGAACAAGATATGTTATGATAATGGATCTAGCATGCGACACAATTATGGAACGTTATTTGACAACATTGGACAGCCCATTTTTACGATATTTTTTTTCTAAAACTGAGGCCAGAAAGCAAGGTAACAGTGACACTGAATGATATTCGACACTCCCTGACCCCCAGGATGTGTCCACAAACCAAATTCGGGATTCCTATATATCATATAATATAGGATTTATGCTCGTGACACGATTTTTCTAGATCTGAGGGCATATGTTAAGGAAGGGTACGCGACGCTCCGTGACCCCAAGATACATGAATTCACGAATTTTGGCATTCCTACATCAAATAATACAAGAGATATGATCCTGACATTATGCCAACACTGAAACACTGTCTCAGAGCTGACAGCAGCAGAAACCACTTGGTGCCTAAATTAATTTTACTGGACAGATCTTCACTCTAGATGGATTCTGCTAAAGTCAAAAGCTGAGAAAGAATAGTATCTTAATTTGACCATATGTACATACAAATGGACGGTGATACTAAAGTATGAGAGTAAGTCCTGTTCCTTCAGCATTTAAGTACCTATAGTCTTATATTGTAGATACGTATGCATAACCATTAATAGTCTATAATAAAACTGTTTACCGTGTCCGTTATATGGCAGTACATCAATTCATATCTAATTCCGTGTGATGTAGATACAAATAAGAAATGACAATTTATATAGGAACCAAGTGGTTTCAAATTTTGATGCTGCCAGTTCTAAGGAAGTGGTTTTGATGTTGATTAATTGTTTATTGTTTCTTCTATTTTTTTTTCTTGGTCCTTGTTTGGCTTTTTTGTTGTAAGGTTTTAGTTAACCATTCTTGTTAGCTAAATCACAGGTTGTACAAAAGGTATCAAACTAAAAATCTCCCTATTTGAAGACTTGAACGCTTAAATACAGCCGTCCCCATCAGTACTCTCAGTGCTTTGATCATTTAAATCCGTTCAGTGGTTTTAGGCATACACCATTTCGAAAGTCGCCTTTATTATGCGTTATTTTATTACGCCCAGAGTTACGCCCCTTTATTATCATTATTCCAATGAGCCATCCATTTGTGACGCATTTGATTATACACACGTTCCATACATCAGTGATACCTTACATATCTTACATATCATCAGATCATTACTTAAACCCCAATCTATACACTATACCAAATATGCAAAATATGCGTTTCTTTTGCTGTTCAGTATATATATATCAAAAATTAAAAATGACTGAAACTTGTAATATATATAAATTGTATTGCAAAAAATCATGGAAACTTTTTTTAAGATTAACGAAAATATAAGAAATTTGTATTTTAAATTGGCCGCCATATTAAATAAAGTATGTTAAGACCTTATGTTTTGCTTTATATATCAGAAATGGAGTTGATGATCTTATATATAGCTTGTCCGCTCATAAAAGTAAGTATAACCGATAGTAGGAGACTGATATTACACTTTGTTAAATGACTAGAGAGAATCCTGTCTCCTGATTGGCCCGATTTGTTGGTGCACCGTTAAACCGGTTTGAGGCCTCCAGTAAAATATTTTCCTGACCGTTCCGGGGCGGTGCTTCTTTTGTGGATTTTTTATGTTTTTTCTGTCTTGTGTTTGCTATGCCTTTGTACGTGTCTGTTTATATGTGCGTTGTGGTCACCTGCTGGGAAAGGGCTGACCTCTTGGCTCTCGTTTGTTGTGTCTAACTGTGAGTTTGTTACTTTCCCATTGGTATCTTGGGTCAGGTGTGGTACTTGATTTATCGATTCCTGATCTTTGCACCCTTACTTACTTTGTCTTCATAAATCTCTATGTCTACCTGAAAACTGGTCTAAACTGGCCTAGAAGGTGATATTGAATGAAAACAGCTCAAACTAGTTTCCAGAAGTAAATATTTTTGACACTTCTGCAATATAAACCTCCAGAGAGCTAAAAATAGGATGCTGAGTATGAAACTAGATCGGCTGCATGAAATTGGCATGATTTGCTGTTTTACTTCACAACAGGTAATTTAAATACTTTAATAAAATTTACAACAGTTTTGTTTTGTTTTGTGTATTCATTTAATTTTCTTTGTTTGAATAAACAAAATGTGAAAAGGTGTTTTATGATTAAATTTTACATTCCACATTCAGAGGATTAAAAACATTTCGAAATACAAAATACTACATTAAAATAGTTTAATAACAGTTGCTAAATCTTGTGAGAAAGAACGACTTCAACAACAAAAGTGAAAGTAGAAATATTCATTCATATTATATACCTAGCATTAATTTCCTATTGTTTTGCAGTGAGATAATTTTAGTATCTTTGAGGAGTGAAACATTTCACTAGTGATGATATGAAAAAGTCATATCATCACTGCTCCATGTCGATATTTTTGTCGGAACTACTTATTTTCAATACACATATGCACAACACATTAAGGAGTAAAAATCAGACTCACCACCCTGCCTTACTGCCTCCCGGTCTAGCTTAGAGGAATTTGGGGATTTTGAAGATTATACGGCATTCTACATAAAAATTGACAGTGCTGATCCGATGTTATTATTAGACCTAGATCAGACACCAGCCAAATATTTTCATCTGAGCCGTGTTGTTCTCCTGCATTCCTAGATCTGTTCCAGTTCTCTATCTCCACTCAAATAATCCTTTTCTCGTCACAAGTCCATCCCCATTATGCTTGACAAACACATTTCAATTAATTTCTCAAGCTATTGCTGATCCACAAGAGAAAGAAACGGACCAGCGAATGGCTAAAAAAAACGAGCAAAATGTTTTTCAGTTTCAGTTCCCCGCGACATTTCATTTCTGCAGGCTTTTAGAGTGCTTTCCCTTGGCTCCGTTGCAACCTTTTACGTTTTAAGGGAAACAACCCAAATATAATATGTTAAATTATCGCAACGCAGTCACATTTCTTTAGCTTCTAATAATATTAAAAAAATAAGTCAGACTCCCGGGACTTGCAAGTATATAGGCCTACAAGTTGTTGTTGTTCGTCGAAGAGCGTGGCGAGCCTTGACATGCCGATGTAGGCGTGGCTAAGTAATTATTACTACGCACCATTTTATCGTTGGGCAGTTGGGGGAAGGGGGGTCGTTAAAAGACTTTTTTTTTCTTCGTTTTTTATTGAAACATCAGTGGAAGGTATATAATATACAGAATAGTAAAACTGTGTTTCTGTGATATGAAAATTATGTCACTCAGGAATGGTGGTGACTTGGTAAACAACTCGTCCTGCGGACTCGTTGTTTACCGAGTCACCACCATTCCTTCGTGACATAATTTTCATATCACAGAAACACAGTTTACTATTCACTATATATAACATCACTTTTAATATCACTTTTTCGAGTAGATAATTCATCATGTGTACCTCATTGAAGTCATTAATTGTATAATATAGACATTTTGTCTTTTTTTCATGGTGGCCATCTTGAAACCATCCGAAATGGCGGGTGGAACCCAAGATATCGAGTGTAAACATCTTGACCACTCCCAGAGCCCTTAGAGGTGCATGGTGATCCTCCGGGCCCTTGGACTATTTCTTTGTGATATTTTGGGCAGGGTTTTGAATCTGATTGTATCAGTTCCAGATCGTTTTCATTCTTATTTTGCCGTGCCACTAAAACACGGCTAAAATCGGTAAACCAGTGCTTTGACGCCGTTACATAGGACTAACCATTTAAGCCCGCACCTGATCTGAAGTCTTATTTCAAGCAGTGATTTTGAATAAGGTAGTATTCTTTTCCAAGGCGGTTCGGACTGTACTGAAACATATCACCACAGTACACTTGGACTTTGAAAACATTTTAACGGAAAATAATCCTTAAATAAACCTTTTTATGGACTCGACTGCCGACATCTTCGTGAAGAAAAGCGCAAAATTTTCTGAAATAGTATTTCTTAAACTGTAACAGTTTTTTTCGTTTTATCAAATTGCACATGCTATTTTGATTTTTTTTATCATCCAGCATTATTACATGCTCACGTGCATTATCACTTATTACTATAAATGGAGTTCAAGTGGCTTCAAGTTAATTACTGCTGTATACTGCTTGTTTTTAGAGAGTTGTCCCAAAGGCACCCAACAGAATGCTGACAGCTGCTTTTATTTCAGCGAATACGATCAGACATGGAGCGGTGCAATGGTAGGTAATATTAAACGTGTTGACCCCAAGGCTATAAAACTTTTTTATGCTCAACTCAATTTAGAATAAAATTTCCACCACTCATAAAAACTAAAATGCTGTAAACTAAACAGTTTTCTTTGCTCTCAAACTCTCAGATGTTGTATTTATCATGCTGATAAATGTTAAAATGCCAATTGTTGGCATTTAACATTTATGAGCATGATAAATTTCGTGTTCAGTTGAGTTGAGCATGAAAAAGGTTTTGGTCTGTCCATCTGTCACATTCGAAGTACGCATATTGAAAATGGGTGTAGAACATATTTGAAATGATATATTCAATTTGTGAGTTTGTTCTAATATCTGCTCAAGACAAAGCCTAGCTTTGCTCTTTGTTGCACGATCCAAACGAATTTGGGTGTGCACTATATCCAGTATGTCCGTCCGTCAGTCCGTCTGTTATCAATCAGCTAAAAACTCTATAACTTAGAAACTACTTCTATATTCCGCCATAGAGAATGGCACCGATATTGGGCTCGTAAAAATCTTTGTCTGAGGCTAAGACGAGGCAAAAATTATGACAACCAGTATACTCGTCATGGCACAATGGTTTGCGACTTAGACTCAAGATTGATAGAACCTGGGTTCGAACCTCGGGCAGACGTTTTAATTATTATTTTTATTTCAAGTCAGGGAGGCCGTCTGAATCAGTTTTACAAATTTTCCTCTATCCCTGGTAGTCTTAGCTATATGGAATATTTTCAAAAGAAACTCACTGGCTGGGCACATTTTGTGGGAGAAATGTGATTTTTATACAAGTGAGACAATTTTCGCTGCTTTGCATCTTGTCTGTTCATGGTTGACATGCGCGGATCCAGATGGGGACACTGAAAAAGAGTGGTTTCAGCATATGCTATACTTAAACACTATAAAATTCTTCCTTAGTAACTAAAATACGCTATGCGATGGTTCTAAGCTTTTTTCAAATTTAAAGTTAACCTTTTTGCATCTTACAGGAACGTTGCAGCACAGACTTTGGAGGATACCTGGCAGTGGTCGACAGTGAAGAAGAAAATATGTTCCTACAGGAGATAGCACGATCGATGGGACCAAAAGGTTTGATTAACTGAAACAAAACGTTTGCAAACGATAGATGCGTTCACACAGAAGGCGAAGCAACGAAGCCTAACCATAAGGGTTAAATTCGTACCATACTTTCAGGTGGCATTATCGTACGCAAAACAAATGATAATTAAAGTTAGTAAGGTTGGACAACAGGCGTAGTATTGCGACAGTCGTTTTGTCATAACGGTTTTAATAACACTTGGCGTTATCGCCTGCCTGTCAATCGCAGTGTACACAGACCATTAAACTAGACTTTGTTTTCTATATGGAGCAGATGTCTACCTCGTTTGTTTTTTACGGCGGCCAAAAGGCCGCCGTTCTAATATCGCTTAAGACCTACATTTTATGTAAATTATTCACCAATCAGAAGTATTTGTAAATTGTACTATTCATCACACAAACTGGAAAAAGATGCTCTCATGGGTTGATTCTCAGAATGTCCGTACAATCTTATTAAACATGCAACTAAATTTGAAAACATACATGTAAAAGGCAGAGAACCAGTCTGTGCACTGGTTCTAAAAATGCAAATGTATTGACGACCTAATCTCGAATATAGGTCAACCCCCGATGTACAGTATTTGTAAATTGCTGTCACTATCATTGTTTACATGCCTTGCACACAGTAAAGAAGTGCATTATAAAATAATCCACTAAATCCGAAAGCACTTTACAGTGATATCACGCTATTTAGATAAAATATTCGTAATTTTCCAATTCTCATATAATCTGGACATGATTATAGTCTGTTTCATATATTTCGACAATAGTCTTTTTTGGCCGTTTTACGGTTATATTCGCAATGCCAAAACGTTTCTTTTATCCAATGTTCGGATGAAAAAATCCCAATTTCAAGTCGGAAAAAAATAACAAAGAAAAAATCATCGTTTAGTCGAGTAAATTGTGTTTAAAATTGTTTGTTTATTTGGGCCGTTCGGACATTTTGACTATCGGCATATCAGTCGTGCAACTATGATGTAAGTCCTCTCGTTGCATATTCTGGGCCCGAGGGTGTTGTGCCCTCTAACGATCGGCATATCAGCCGTGGTTTACTTTTTTGCTTCAACAGGTAATTTCCCCTGTAAGTACAACAATAAATTTAAACTTGTTCTCCGGATGCATAAAAAGATAAATACCAACTAGCTGATAAAATTGGGTAGCTTAATTTCGTACATCTGTGTGTAAGAATGGAGATGAAAATGATAGAAGCTAGATGTTATTTTGACTATCTTAACTGTCTCTTGTCTATCACACCTGAAGGAGCTGGTACTTTGGTGTAAGCTTCTGTAGTACCAAGTGCCCCATCCCACTTCTTCAGTTTTTCTAACTTATTCACACTTTATGTTGGATGGGGAAATGGCTGGGGTGAACGGAAAGTCATAATGTATAAGGGAACCCCTGCCAGATGTTTTTTCAGTGTGTTTACTTAGTCATTTTCATGCAAATGGTGTAAAGGGGAGTCCCGCTCAAATTTGTTTAGGGTGGGTTTGCAGAATCTTTTTAAGCAGTTAATAGGAAATCTAAGCCTACTCTGTGCTTTCAAAATGCTTAGCTGTCGGAATTTTCGTGGGCCCATGTACTCTCTAAAAATTGTGCCCTCTACATTTTTCCCTATGTACCCTCAAAAATATGCGTGGATAGCCCTGGTAATAATTAACATTGCGCAGTCTCATATAATAGACGGATGGCTGAGAATGGGTTTGCTCCCCCCCCCCCCCCTAGGGAATTTTGCAGACATATCCTATCTTGTAGAGAATTGAATGCCGAGTCTTTTAAGAGATGTTTGCACTCTGTGCTCCGGGGCGTTAGTCTGTAAGAGCCTGTAACATACGTTACTTAATCAAACAAAGAAAAAGTAAATTGAAAGTTTTGGCTACAAATTAAAGACATTAAAATATTTATTTTTAAAAATCATTCATATAGTCTGCATACTGGATATCTTAACTACGTATGACAGCCATTTGAACAAAATTGCGGCTTCCTAAGGTGTCATATGCGTTACATAAATTAGATAACCCATTAAAATTTGCAACTGTGGCTAACATCATTTACATTCACATTCTCTCTGTGTGTTTTGCAAAATGTTTTTAACCATGTCTGACAAGCTTATGCAATTGGCTAACAGAAAAATCAAAGTTTGTTTCCCTAGCTTAAATATTTTTTCTGAAATAAGCAATTGAACAACCCTACCCCTACCCAGTTTTAAGGTGAAATGTTTGGTATTAAAACTAAAGTAAAAATAGTTAAAAAATATTTGCAGTTGATGAATGTGTTTCATTGTTTGGGATATATTTGAGTATATGAAAAGACTCATAAATCTGCAAGTTTGTTGCAAAATTTCTAATATCAGAGGCTGTAACATATGTTACCTGATGTAATAAATGGGCAAGCTCATTGTCAGATGCCTAAGATATGCCTAAAAATGTTTTAATCCCCTCGAGGGAATTTTGCAGACATATTCCTTCTTATAGTACAACTCAAGCTGCATTGAATAAGGGATGTTTGCACTCTCTATGTTGGGGCGTTAGTCTGAAACAGCGTGTTACATGCGTTACTATATAAAATAAAGGAAATGTAGTTTGAAAGTTTGAGCTAAAATTGTGAAAAAAACTCGCAGCTGTTGGATATCTTACATTTGTTTAGGGATTTTAAACTGGCTCCTATGATAAAGACTTATAGATCTGCTAGTTGTCATCAAGTTTTAAAGATCAGAGAGTGTTACATATGTTAGCATGATAAGTAAAATCATCAAACAGTATTTTGACATCAAGCTGAGTAAGGGCCTGCTCCATCCTAATCCCCTTTGGAATTCTGCAGACAAACTACATCTTATGTAACCATTCAAGGTGCATTTAATAAGAAATGTTTGCACTCTGTAAGTCGGGGCATTAGCCTGTAACAGCTTGTTACATATGTTACTATATCAATTTGAGAATAAGAAATTTGAATGTTAGAGCTACCAAAAGAAAACATTAAAATTATCTAATAAATTGACATTCTTATAGTCTTTTTACTGGATGTCTTTACTACATATGGAAGCTGTTTAACATTAATTCGGCTTACTGTGGTGTTATGTTCGTTACATGAACCTAATTATAATTTAAAAGCTATATTCGTGGCTATTGTCATGTAGTTAAACAACTACTATGGCTTGGTTTCTAACTGTTTTATTAGATTTTACAAACATATACTCAATTGATGAATAGGAAAAACCAAGTTTGCTTTTCTATCTTAAATATATTGTCTTATAGGAGCTAATACACAGCCCTACTCCCAGGTTTTCAGAGAAGCGAATTTTTTTATTACCGTTTAAGTAAAACAAATGAAAGCGATTACAGCGTGTGGATATTTTTCATTTCCTTAGTCTGTCTTGCTCATATATCTACAAGATGCCATTAAGTTAAAGATCAGGACACTTAATGTGTACCTTTAAGACTTTGGTGCCAAAACACTAGAAATTATATTCATTTCTGATTATCAAGCCCATGGACTGGTGTTACAGATGTTATCAATGACCTTTTGGACTCATTTCCTAATACTGTGCATATAATGCTAAATATAGAGCCACAAATAGAAAAGATAGTTTTACATTTTTACAAGAAAATACAATAAATAAAATGGTCCAAACTATTTCTCATCGATTTAACACTCATGTTAAACGTTTGTCGTTGTCTGCTTCTGTGGTTATCATTATTATCACACGCCTCCTTGCAACTAGTAGAATAGTCACACAATATTTCAAGTTATTCAATTTTACCACCAGTCCACTCAAAATTGATGAGCCATCTTCTACTTTCCAATTTTGCCATTTATGGCTTGGAACATTCGGAAACTGATATGAATATGGATTCCTAATAGCTGGCTCTTTGAATATGTGTTTCAAGTGATACTCTGCAAGTAGGAGAAAGACATAAGCTTTACAAGGAGGAAAACTATGCCATTAAGAGCAATGAGTACCTGGACTGATGTACCTTGATATTTCTGTGATAAAGAATCATATCTTAGTTGGTTAACTTTTATAAATGTAACCTTTCCATACATGCAACCCACATATTTTCATCTAATAATGTCTCTGCACTTATTATCTTTTCCCAAGCATTCAAAAACTTATTTGAAGTCTTAGTACTTCTGAAGTGCTGAAACCGAGGTAACTATTTCCCTTCAGATAAACGAACTAGATGTATAACAGCAGGTAAAGCAATGAAATGCAGGATGAACAGAGCCCAAATTTGACCCTTTCAATTCAATGAATCACTAAGTTTCTAAGATAAGAGCGCTTATTAAAGGATGTAACATATATAACTCGTCATAATAAATGAGCAAGGGCATTGTCGTACCATCCTTTTTTATTACACAGTCAGAGGCAAGTGTTTTCAATTTCAGTGTTTTCAATGGATCATGAAATGAGGCACCTTATCAACTTGTTTACTTTGTATAAATCTTTCATAGAGCATAATATAGAACTACTTGTTATCCCATTCTACCTATAGTCCACTTTCCTTCTTTTGAATGCAACAGCTAATGATATGGCTGCAAAAACTGAGAAATCATAGGTTTTACATTATTTTAAGACATGCTTCAATGTACTGACATCAAAAACAACCAACTGCAAACATAAATGATGGCAATGTCCAACTTCATATTCTTTCTCTTATACCAGATAACTTTCAAGGTGTAACAAAAATTGCTTCAGACGGTCTGCCAAAACCATCAAGAGTCAACATTGTAACTAAAGAAAACCTATAAAGTTCTTTGGGCGCAGCAAAATACTATTGATCTAAGACCTGAGGACTTAAGCACCAGAAGACTGGATAGGTTCCATGGCAAATGATGCAAAATGCAGCCTATCAAATTTCTGTATGACCAATGTCAGAAATCTTAAAGTATTCTTAGAGGTACACAATAGAGACATAGATTTTGCAAAATCAGAGCAAAGTTATCATTTGACCAGCATGGATGCAGAGGCAGCTGCAGTTAGATTGCTCTTGCCACTTCACAGGAAGAGATATATACCAGAGTCGTACTCCATTGTATGCATACATGTGAAATGGCATTAAACCCATATTTAATCACGTGTTTGATCCCATGACACTGACATGCTGTTTCTGCTTTTGAAGAATGCTAAGGATTCAAGCTTGGCTGAGTCAAGTTGTTTGACGCTGGCACTGGCCACACATACAAAGAAAATTAAGTCTTTTGGTGGCTAAAGAGGAGGATCACACGAGATGCTTATAAGTGATGTTTGTCACAATTACCAATTTTAAAAAGTAATCTTAATTAATGTAACACATATAACACCATAGGAAGCTGTGTATTTGTTAAAAAATCTTTTCTTATGTATCAAAGGTATTCAGCATGCAAACTACATGAATAATTCAAATAAATAGATAGTTTTATGTCTTCTTTCTGTTTCTCAGACTGTCAATTCATTTATTCTTAAATTGATATGGTAATATACGTATCATATCATTACAGGCTAACCCCCTAGTTAATAGAGTGCAAACATCTCTTATTTGATGCAGCTTAAATTGTTCTTTAAGGTAGGATATGTCTGCACAATTCCCAAAGGGGTGGAGAGGAACAGGGTTGTACTCAGTTTGCAGTTCTAATACAATGCCATGATTCTACTGGTTGTGATGAAATGGGTGATTATGATGCAATAAAGGAGACACAATGATAGACATTGTGAGGGTGACTTGAATAAAGATTGTTTTTGAATAATTTAATTTAATAGGAAAATATTCATTAAGTTGTGTCATTTAAATGAGAACTATTATTTTCTATCTATATGTCTATATATTTTAATATTATAGGCATCAGGAAATATGTGATTAAAAAGGTCATATATAACATATGTAGCACAATTCCAAGGGCTTGTTATCAGCAATGACTGTAATTACTAAGACTAAGGCACCAGAGGCTAGAGATTAATAGGAAAACATGTGAAAAACGGTATTTTTCTGAAATATCATCTCTTACTTCCAAGAAAATTTTCTAGCTCATTCATTATGCCATGTAACATACGTTACATACTTTAATAAGTGCTCTGATCCTGATGTCAAACTTGCAAATGTATGATTCTTTATTGCATTAGCAAGACAGTGCCAAAAATGTAAGATATCCACAGCGTCAAATATTTTCATATATTTTTCTTCAATAATAGATACCAAAATTGGATACTTAAAATTGGGGGTAGGGTTGTTTAATAGCTCGTATAAAACAATGTATTTGAGATAGAAAAGCAAACTTTGTTTTTTCTATTAGTCAAATGAGTATTTTAGTAAACTAAGATTAAAAACACTTGTAAAAATGCACAAATCGTCTGTAAAATAAATGATGTTAGTCACGATTTCAACTTTCAAAGGGAAATTTAATCTATGTAACGCATATAACACCATTGAAGGCTGTAATTTTGTTAAAATATGCTGCTTTTATGTAGCTTAAGCATTCAGCTTGCAAACTACATAAGAAATTTGAATAATTAGATGGTTTAATGTCTTCTTTCTGTAGCTCAAACTTTCATTTTGATTTTTTCCTTAGTTTGTTACAGTAACATATGTAACAGGCTGTCAGAGACTAATGCCCCGGAGCACAGAGTGCAAACATCTCTTAAAAGATGCGGCTTGAAATTTTCTTCAAGATAGGATATGTCTGCAAAATTCCCTAGGGGGGGGGGGGGAGCAGGACCTTTTTTAGCTCGAAGTCTATAATACACCATGCAAGTTAACAGTACAGCTAAATTAAGATTAAATACGATGTGTTTTATGATTTGACAATATAGCTTACAACACTAAAAATTCGTAATTTTAGGCGTTTTCGCGCTAAAATTCCCAATTCCAGGGGTATTTGCCATTGTCCCAAAATGGTTAATTAGACCATTGTTGTTTTTTTTTTTAGAAATTAACAAGTGAATTTAATTTGTTCCATTACAATGGCGTAAAATTAAGCGCGAATTTGCACGTAACCTATGGGTTCA
Organism: Loripinus fragilis; assembly: GCA_964019695.1. Taxonomy (NCBI): domain Eukaryota; kingdom Metazoa; phylum Mollusca; class Bivalvia; order Lucinida; family Lucinidae; genus Loripinus; species Loripinus fragilis. Next base: position 9,165,697 of record OZ026521.1, on the reverse strand, counting down.
GGCGATTGAGCTTGCCTTAGCCGTCATATGCATTTTCTTACAAGAACAGTGCAGCTATCGGTAAAGTCTCTTCTATCAATTACGAGTAGTTAAATGGTCACATGCGCGGATCCAAAGGGGGAATAGAGGGTCCGCACCCCTCCTGGAAAATCACAAGTTCTATGGGTTTCTAGAATAAGCATTTGGACCCCCGCCCCCGCCCCCATGGAAAAAGTTTGACCCCTTGGAATAGGTCGGAGCCCCCCACCCCCTCCCCCCCCCCCCCCCCGAAACCTAGTAAAATTATAGGTTTCTTTGAAATAAACCATTGATAAGCCACTGTAAAACTGTAAAAGTTGAGGACAAAAAAAGACAAAAACGTTGTTAGAGCTGTTTTCTGGCAGTAGGGCCTGGACCACCCTGGCAAAATTCTTGGATCCGCGCATGGGTCAGCCAGCATCCAAACTCGGGCCACTATCGGCCTGCCAGCAAAACGCCCTTCGGATGGCGTTTCAGTGGCGAGCCGATAATGGCCCGATTGTCCGTGCTTACTGGGTGTTGATCAGTTTTGGTCATTCGGATGGCGTTTCAGTGGTGGGCTGATAATGGCCCGATTGTACGTGCTTACTGGGTGTTGATCAGTTTTGAATCCTACATGTATTTATTCCTCGATCCTGGCTATGTTCTTTTCTGGTGTTCGGTTTGTTTCAGTGAACGTTTAATTTTACATTAATTTATTGTCAACACCCCCCCCCCCATTTTCCTAAAAACTTAGGACTTAAAACATTGTTCCCAAACCCTTGCTGGTGTATTCCCAAAATTGACACAGAAACAGGATCACAACCCCGCTGGTTTTAAATTCTAGCATGCAAAGGGAATTTCGTCTAAAACCAGCGAATTTGGTTGCGTTTATCGTCAGTATTTGAGAGCCGCCGAATATCTTTTCTAAAGATATTTCTTGTTTAATTCATTTTGCTGGTGTTAATAAGCCAGAATAATGGCTATTAAGGACATATGCGACTAAATACTTCCTACATTGAAATCTGTTCAATACTTCGCAAATGTCTTGTTTTATGTAACGGCTATCCATTTCTGAAATAAAAAGGATATGTCACCGACTTCAGTTTTTCATAATCTCATAATTATGGAAGTTTTCAGCAATTGACCAATTTTCTAAACAGGTGTAAAAATAAAGGACGAAAGTAGGCAGACAAGAGGTACAGTCCTTGTATTTTACAGGTTGAGTTATGATACTTTACGCTTGTATAAAGCGTCATGAAAATATGCCAACCGATTTTCAAGTTACTGAGCGGGCATAAGCATATGACAGAAATCACTATATTAAATGTTCAAAGGACAAAGACTCAAAAAGGAAGCAAACCACAGTTATGGTTCTTTTGTTCTACACATCATCCCATGCTGTTTTATATTTCTATGAATTCGAAGTATCATGAAAAAAGTTTTTACGGAGCGGACACGAATATGTAATAAAATGCTACATCACTATTTATTATGCTATATGGACCGTAAATCCCAAAGTGAGCAAACTAGAGTTATCATTCTTGATTCCTGTGCATTGTCTTGTGAAGCTATACGCTTTTGGCTGCGTGAAAATATCTGAAAAGCATTTCAAAGAGCTACGTATACTATATGGCTAAACCCCATCCCCACCCCACTCCGTATGAGGTCAAAACCGTAAGTTGGATTTCATATGTGTTTTCTGGTTGGTTTATTGGAGAGAAAAAACTAAATGTAAAAGTATAATATTAATTTGACTTTATGGTTGCTATGATTATGATTGCTATGACAGTTGCTATCATAATAGAAATTGGCGGATGAAATAGTTTAAAAATGACAGAGAAAATAGCATGAAGCACAAGTAAAATCCAATAAGATTTTTTAACAGATGATAAGAATAACCATGACAATTTTTGGGTTTTGATATTCAGCTTTGCTGATATTTTATCCTTTAAAACGGTCCCCTTTGGTCCAAATATAGATCTCTTCTCTTGCATTTATCGGCCTATTGATAACATTTTACTATGTAACAAGACAGCAAACGACTCACAAAAAGCATTTTCCGCTTTGTAGCATCTCTGTTTTCCAATTAAACGACTTTTACCTCAGTCTTTTTTTGCTTCAGAGGTGGGGAGGGGGAAAAATTGCCCTCTTCTATACGTAGCCTTTACAAGGTAGTTTTCCCATGTTCAAAGTGCCATAATTCCAAACATAAGCAAAGCAGAGCAATAGTTTCTGTGTTCTGCACGTTCTCTTACAGTAAGGACCTCGGACAGTCTTAATGAAGGATTGCCCATAAAAATCGCCAGACAAAAGTTTCAAAGAAAACGATAGTTTTTCCATCAAAAAATAGTAGGTTCAACTCTCGAATTATCCGCAAAAGTGTTTTTCTCATTGGACAAGCACCTATTCAAAAATATGGGTTGAAAACCCTGTTTTTGCTATTCAACATATAGAAAATAGAAAAAAAGTTTTACTGAAGTGCTTTCCCCCTCGTGACCAAACTAATCCTTTCGCACACTGTTGTAGTTTTACATTTCACACATCATATAAAAACGGCATGATTGGTCACAGGGGGGGGGGGGGACGATGTCAAAATGCTCAAAAACAATTTATTATAAAGACGTATTAGGAACTTATTTTGTGCAAACCTGTAGGTAAATATCAACTTTCAATGGCATGTATCAAGGGCTTTAGTTATGAATGCGTACCAAGTAGTCAATTGTCTTATTTCTCAACCAATACATTTGTTGTGGGTACTCAAAAGAACCGTCGCAATGAGACGGTTCTTTTAAGCACAAAATTATAGGTCAAATCTGATGATTAAGAAAATATTTAAAAAATAAGCTCGAAAAGTGTGTTTATCTAGACTCTGATATATACAGTATGCAGATATGATACAGCTCAGTGAACATGTCAAACTGGCTGAACTACAGGTAATTGTCAAAAGTTATGGATAGCATACTTATTTAGAAGAAGGATGAAATCTTCTCAGCCTGAATTTTATGCAAACGCATCACTTTCGTCTCAAGTTTTATTCCCCAAACATTATATTTTCATGTATTTAGATGAATATCCGGCGAAACTTTGACTTTCTGTTAAATAAAATTTGGTCACAAAAAATACCCCACCCCCTAAACCCTAATGTTCTGGCATAATCATCCAATATTTTCAAAATATTTTTATTTTGCTTGGTACACTAAATGTAAGGGTTTGATTTAAGCACAAAAGTATAGTTGTCAAATATGCATTATCCTAGCCATAGACTGTCAGATTTTGGGCAGATTGAATAGGAGACTGTCCGAGGTCCTTTTACATCTCATGAAATATTCTAAAACGGTTTGTAACTTACAGAGTGGACCAAACCTGGAGACACAATCTTGAAACTCATGGGCAAGTATTAGTTCTGCTCAGTCCAATAAGAACAATTGTCCACGCGCACGACGCGTAGACGATCTAATGTTTGGTTTGTTTTCCGGAATTGAGACAACCGAAACAACCATTGACTGCGCATGCGTCGATATAAAAGATCGACCTGTCTGCTATTGCACATCGCTGCTGAAAAATGGGTTTTGTGTTAATACACGGTATGCATTACTCAAAACACTAATGTGAAAAGGTAGCAAAGGGCGAATGGCTATAAACAATCTATCTGTGGAGACGACAAGTCACCTTTTGATAGCCAAAACATAACAATGATTACGGTCGGCCGTGGCTGGCCGTATATATGAACTTTGTGCAAATCAAACATCAAATTCAGGTTTAGACCGGACCTTTATTCCGAGCTCAGGTTATTCTTTATGCGCTGCCGAACTACGAGCGGGGTACCAAATATCGTGGGTTAACCTACAGCGCGAGGCAAAACTGTCCGTGAATCTGTAGGGCTACCTATAGAGCGAAGCAAACTCGTTTGCGAATTTTATCTGTTAACATAACCGTCGTACGGTCCATTGAAACACCCCAAACCACCCTAAAACACCCCAAACTCCACCAAACCATTACCGTGCATAAAATGCGCGAAAACAATTTTTTTAGGACACTCACGTCCTCTTCGTAGGGGGGTGGGGGCACGTGCTCCCCAGCCCCTCCCCCCCCCCCCCCACACACACACACCTGGGTCCTGCATTGGCATTGTGCAAGAATACATACAGTGATAGGGCTAAACGACCGCCAGCTTTTTTAAAAGGCTTATACTTGTTGGTATAACAGTATTTAATGACAGAATGATAAGATTTTCTTCATTTAAACATTTTTGAAAACATTCTGCACATGGCCAGACCATAGAAGCGGTTTCAATGACACGTGATGACGCAGAATGATAACAAGATTGAATCAACCAATCGACTCAAGCCAATCACATTACTTCGTGACGCATTTGGAAAGCAAGTATGTCACATGTATCCACAATGCTCAAATCAGATAGGTATGCGATAGTCATGCCACCTGTTGGAAGATATTGCCAAAACAATCCGATACTAGAAGACAGATAACCGACATATATTATGGAGACAGTTCACCGACAGAGTTGAATACATTTCACCAAAAGTCAGTGTTCCCAGTTCTGTGAACTTGAGCAGAAAAATGCCTGTCTATCTGTCTCGAACCTACGTTGCCCTATGTTTGTAGCACAACTTACAAGTTCAGACAGAGACGTCCCCAACTCAAAACGCCCCGAATTTGATCAATACAAAGAAAGTATGTGATGGGGGTTTTGGACCATCCAGGTAACTCAGGTGGTTAGAGCGTCTGTCCAGTGTTCTGAGGGATGTGAGCTCGAGAAGTAACACCTGCCTGAATGCCTGCCTGCCTGCCTGCCTGACAAAAACCTACATTGCTCAATGCTTAACCCATAAAGCGCCAAGAAAAAAATGCATCTGAAAATGTCTTCTACTGAAGTCGTCTGCTGCAAATAATTGCATAACATTACTGACGAATTAAGTATAGAAGCAAACAGCGTGGACCCAGAATAGACTGCTCCTATAGGAGCAGTCTGTTCTGGGTCCACACTGTTTGCCATAGAGGCCAATGTAGCATATCTTGAAACGCTGTAACTCCGAACGTAAACAATCCATACTTACTGTTCCCGTGAACTGCATGTCATCGCATGGTACTTTACATTTGTGTTAAGTTTCATGAATCTTAATTCAAACGATTTTCAAATTACCTAGTGGACAGGACATGAGTACACGGTAGAATGGCTATTTCCAATATTTACATCTAGCAATATCTCCAAGAGTAGGCAAACCAGAGTTACAGCTCACGGACCAGGAAAACATCATAAACTCACCACCTTATCTGGGAGGGGTGGGGTGGGGATATGGGGTAAGGCTCTATTTTATATGATGCTGCATTTTAACATTATGGCAAAGTGAATGTTGCTATGAATTCTGTGTGAAAGCACCTTTTTCTGACTCTGCGTCAGTAATTGCATTCTGTGTATTTTACACCTGTATGCCAACTTTGAAATACCAATGATTGAATTTGACGAGTACCTACAACAAATTGTTTTGAGCAGGAATAAAAATAATATGATCTTAAATTTTCTTTGTGGGCGTTTACTCGTCAGTAATAACCCGTTTTCACTCACTCATCGCACAAGACATTCGGAATATTTTTTGCATACCTTATGAGATCGAGGCATCACTGTATTCACTAAATGACCCTATACTAACGAAACCTGACACTTTTTGTGTGCTTCTTACTCGTAAATTACAAAGTATAGAGCTGGACGCATATGCTTATTCTAATAACAAGACATTAGAAAATATTTCGACAAAACCCCAAACGTTTGTCAATTGTGCATGCCATGCAATTCTCAAGAGCATGGGAACAGGGGCATGTGAATAAAATAATTCATCATAGATTTTCGTGCAGGACAGGAAAATTCGATTCCATGGCTTGGGAGTTTCTTGCAATAGTGGTTTATATTTTTCTCATTAGCACGGCGTATCAGGTTGTTGCTGTGTCTGTCATCGCCGAATTTTCCTTCCCGTTTTGTTTTTGACATAAATCAATTAAAAGTTAAATTTGCGGGTCATCGTGCAATTACGAAAACGGACTCCGAATAAAATTCATTGCATAATAATTTGTGAAGACAGCAAAACAATAGCAATGTGTATTTTTTCGTACAGGTATTGTTTACCTTTGTGGTGGTAGTAAAAAGAGCAAACTCCAAAGAGTTTATGAATATTCATGAGATCAGATGACACGCCTATTGTAAAAAAGAAATACCTTTAGAAAATATATATCTTTTTTTTATACAGGTTAAGGATAACATTTCTGTGGTGTATCATTTGAATACTGAGGGGGCTCCACGGATATTTTGTATGTGTTGGATGATGTGACTACTGAGGATCTCTTTTATATGTTGAAGAGCTCCAGTATAAGCATATTTTGTCTGTAATGTAATGTATATGGCTACTGATGAGCTCTGTTACAGATTGAAGAGCACCAGCACAAGGATATTTTATATGACCGTATAATATGACTACTGAGGAGCACTTTTACAGGTTTTAAAGAGCCAGTACAAGGCTTCTTTTTTGTTTGGATAGTATGTGAGTAATACAGAGGAGCCCTTTTACAGGTCGACGAGCACTATTAGGAGTATATCTGTCATGTATGATGTTTCTATTGAGGAACACTTCTACCGGTTGAGGAGCACCATTAGAATTATATCTGGTCTATGCTATATGGCATTGCTATTGGGGAGCACTTTTACAGGTTGAGGAGCACCATTAGAAATATATCTGGTCTATGCTATATGGCATTGCTATTGGGGAGCACTTTTACCGGTTGAGGAGCACCATTAGAATTATATCTGGTCTATGCTATATGGCATTGTAATTGGGGAGCACTTTTACAGGTTGAGGAGCACCATTAGAATTATATCTGGTCTATGCTATATGGCATTGCTATTGGGGAGCACTTTTACAGGTTGAGGAGCACCATTAGAAATATATCTGGTCTATGCTATATGGCATTGCTATTGGGGAGCACTTTTACCGGTTGAGGAGCACCATTAGAATTATATCTGGTCTATGCTATATGACATTGCTATTGGGGAGCACTTTTACCGGTTGAGGAGCACCATTAGAATTATATCTGGTCTATGCTATATGGCATTGCTATTGGGGAGCACTTTTACCGGTTGAGGAGCACCATTATAATTATATCTGGTCTATGCTATATTGCATTGTCATTGGGGAGCACTTTTACAGGTTGCGGAGCACCATTAGGAGTATATCTGGTCTAAACTATATGGCATTGTTATTGGGGAGCACTTTTACAGGTTGCGGAGCACCATTAGGAGTATATCTGGTCTATGCTATAAGGCATTGTTATTGGGGAGCACTTTTACAGGTTGCGGAGCACCATTAGGAGTATATCTGGTCTATGCTATATGGCATTAGTATTGGGGAGCACTTTTACCGGTTGAGGAGCACCATTAGGAGTATATCTGGTCTATGCTATATGGCATTGTAATTGGGGAGCACTTTTACAGGTTGAGGAGCACCATTAGGAGTATATCTGGTTTATGCTATATGGCATTGTTATTGGGGAGCACTTTTACAGGTTGCGGAGCACCATTAGGAGTGTATCTGGTCTATGCTATATGGCATTGTTATTGGGGAGCACTTTTACAGGTTGAGGAGCACCATTAGGAGTATATCTGTTCTTGTGCGTATGGTATTACAACTGAGCAGCACTTTTACAGGTTAAGAGCACCTTTAGGAGAGTATCTGGTCTATGGTGTATGGTATTACTATTGAGGAGCACTTTTACAGGTTAAGGAGCACCATTAAGAGTATATTCAGTCTATAGTGTATGGTATTGCTATTGAGGAGCTTTTTTACAGGTTGAATAGCATCATTAGGAGTATATCTGGTCTATAGTGTTAGGTATTATTATTGAGGAGCACGTTTACAGGTTGAGGAGCATCATAAGGAGTATATCACGTCTGTGGTGTATGATATTACTATTGAGGAGCACTTCTACATGTTTATGAGCACCATAAGGTGTATATCTGGAGGCGAGGTTGGCGCCGTAAACCGGTTTAAGCCCTCCAGTAAAAAATTTTTACTGACCGTTACAAGACTGTACCTCTTTTGTGGATCATTCATGTTAATTCTGGTGTATGTTTGTTATGCTTTTGTGCGCATCTGTTTATTGTTGCCTTGTGGTCACCTGCTAGGAAAGGGCTGACCTCTTGGCTCTCGTTTGTGATGTCCAATTGTGAGTTTGTAGCTTTCCCATTGGTATCCTGGGTCAAGTATGGTACTTGATTATATCGTTCCTGATCGTTGCCCTCTTTCGTACTTATATACAAAGCGAGCAGAGGTGTTTTTCGTCGTGCATCATTTTTGCTGCATTTTGCATTAAGTTTTTACTTGTATACCAATATATGTAGGATTGATGAAACCCTTGGCATACCAATACCTCACTTGAGCCTTCGGCTCAGGTCAGCTAAAGATTAATTCTATTTATCCCACATATGTACCCATATTGTTCGGCTCAGGTCAGCTAAAGATTAACTCTATTTATTCCACATATTTACCCATATTTGGATAGCTAATGTAGGTATGTAATCGTTTCAGTTGAACTCTGGCTTGGTGGTACAGGTGCCTTCCGTGAACTACATGTTTGACACTGACGCCATTTTGTATGGAGATACTAGGTATAAGAAAATGGATATTTGAATGTTTTGCGGTGTTTTCAGTGCGCTTTTTGTTTGAATCAGGTGCATGTAATAATATGCAAGAATACGTCCACTTTCTTTATTTTTGCAATCTATTTAAGAAATAGATCAGCTCCAGCAGTGAATTGTTGAGTAATAATTCACTGTTTGGAGGTCAGTTGTAAAGAAGATCAAATCACGAGCGCGCAGCGCGAGTGATTTATCTTCGTACAACTGACCGACAAACAGTGAATTATTACTCAACAATTCACGCACTGGAGCTGATCTATTTCGATTCTAACAAACAATAAACGACGAAAACACATTCGAAGTCTTCAGCTTCTTCCAACTTCCCGCCATTGCACTGAAGAACTCCCGCCAATAATTAGACTACGTCGCATACGTTTACATGTAATTGTAACGTCTTTCAAGCGTAAAAACGATATTACACCGTCTAACGCCATGAATGACGTCGTTTTCCAGTGACGTCAGCTATCACACACTTTAGCAGTGAATTATTGTCCGATATATCACAGTTTGTTACCGTTGGCTCTATAGGCGAGGTGTGTTAGAATTGCAGATATTCCATGTTTTTTCTCCAGGGCGATACCAACTGCTGAGGAGGGCGGGGCAGAGAAATATCGGCCGCGTATCGGCTCTGTGTCAGCCCCCGTATCAGCTCTCTACATGTCTTTTGGATCGCAGGGCTGGACAGCTTTATTTGCCTTGGTCGATATGGTTGGGACAAACGTCTAGTATCAATGGCAATACTAGTATAAGTATATGATAAACTGTCATCTTTAATTCTGATCTGCTTGCAAATATAATACCCCTATTCTACAGAGACCACGAATCCCACGAATTGCCACGAATTTGCATATTTTTGACGTAATCAGTTCGTGAAGATCTTAGCTGAATATTCATTAGTCCATAGTAAATTCTTGCAATTCGTAAGTCTATCGGGAATTTGTGGCCAAAGTTTAGAATTGTTTAAAACTTTGGCCACGAATTCTTGATTCCAAAAAGTCGGAGTTGATTCGAAACACCAGAGGTCAAGGTCACAGTGACCCAGAAACAGTATGTGACAGTTTGCCACCCAGAGATGTATCCACATACCGAATTAGAAAATTTAGAACGTACAGCATCCGAAGCCACCGGTGGACTTAAAGTATTTTTACTGGCTTAATCTTCGCCCTAGATTCTGCTGTTGTCAAAACACAAAATTTGTTTAGCCCAAGCGGAGGATTCCTTAATTTATCCAATGTATCATCACAGGGAAACAATCAAATCAAATAACATACTGTAATGAAACAAAGAAAAGGGCTCTCAATTCACAGACGGAGCTAAAGTACATCCCTTGTTGAGCCACTGGACAAACATCAGGTATTGTCACACCGATTAGAGCCTTAGTCATGGTCGCCATTGAGTCGAGGCCTGACCCCTCATCATGCAATTGAATAGGAAACCATAGTTATAAACTGTGATTGGGTTTATAACCAGGCATGCAGACTGTCGCATAATAGCCAGGCTAAATACACTCTTTTATAATGCTTGATTATCTTTTTAATTTGTCAGGAAAAAGGTTTTCCAACGATTCGTCTGACTTAAGAAACTAAACTGGCATAAAATACTGACTTTTATATGCCTCTTTGCAGATGAGTTGATAGTTCATGACGGATCAGGAAAAAGCAAATTCCATTGTGACGGGATTAATTAGGTATTAGTGACACAAGGGCCGCACTGCCACACAGGCCAGTTACGGATGCCATATATGTAATACATACCGAGCCCCATAGAGCAATCAGCAGGGAGTCAAATTGCAGATCTAGGGGGTCATGAGTCTTGCCTAGTCCCATACTTTTGTGGAGATTGATCATGAAATATTTTCTACGGACCTATTTCTCCCTCAGCATCGAGTCCAATTGCAGATCTAGGGGGTCATGAGTCTTGCCTAATCACATACTTTTGTGGAGATTGATCATGAAATGATTTCTACGGACCTATTTCTCACTCTTCCACTGCTTCAAAAAGGGTCGATGTCAGTTACAAGCAAAAGAACTAGTGTGTGCAAGAGGTACTGGTTAACCGCTTAGTCAAAGGTATCCAGGAAAAAGTGTGGTTAGTTTAACTGACCATCTCGACACGGGCATAGTTTTTGACGGGGGCGTAAAACATCAAACCAAACCAAAATCAACATCACACATACTTCGATGGTAATAAAATGTTGAATTATATGCACGTATAGTGGCTCACTGAAGTTACCATAGTGATGCCTTATACTAGATACTCTATCGCTCTGCTTTACTCATAGTTTCAGTCTAGATGTCAACAAACAGCCATGTAGAGTAAAAGTAAAGAAGAAGGCAAAGAACAGGTATCAATACAATCAAGTACCACACCTGACCCGGGACAACATATGGGAATGTTTCAAAAACACAAGAAAGTATCACGTACAAGAGGCAACCCTTTCCCAGCAGGTGATCACAAGACTGCTAGGAACAGGCAAGGCAGCATATCAATTTGTAATAGTAATAGATAAATGCATAAAGATGGACAGAGATGAAACAGTATACCTAAAGCCACAGCTGACTTAATCGTCTCCTTTCTCCTTGATAGAATGCTCCCTTGTTTAACGCAGGACTGTTGAAAAGGGTCTGGATGAAGAGGAATATTTTTAGAAAGAGTATCATACTTTATATGATAGAACGCCATAGAAATATAAGGTCGACAAAATAATCATGGTGGCGCAATTGTTTTTTTTTATCCCTTATTGTCGATAGTTTATTGGCAACAACCACTGGAATCTGGCCAACTACATATTTATATCTATGAATAGCATTTAAATAGTGTATGGCCACGCCCATTACTTATAAAAGAGACCTTTTATAGTTCATGGGCATGCAGTCTATATTTTTAGTAAACATGTAGTTGGTCAGATTCCAGTGGCAACAGCACTTAATAAGCATATTCTTTGGTTTGATTTTGGAAAAAAAAAAGAATTATTTGGCCCAGAAGCATATTTTGTTTTATTCATAAAAGAAATCAATGTCTATTTGATGTTTCGTATATATGTCTGTTGTAAAATTGTATTAAGAATTGACAATGCCATGGTCTGGTCGATACAGTGTCTCGGCTTCAGAATAGATTCTGATAGAACTGTCACGGTTTGTTTAATACATTTTCTAAACTACCAGATAGTGTTTGTTTTGTTTTTCGAACCTTAAAACAACCATGAAATGGACACTGGTTGGTCTACGTTTGTGCTTCCAGCTTGACTAACACATTGTAGAAGAAAAATAAATCCACATGAATGACGTGAAACATTATTTGAGTATGACCAGAAAACGCAAAATTAAAGACTGCAGACCAGTCCATGGCATCATTAGATAGACACACAAAAACAAAGACAGCCACATAGCAATTGAGCCAGTGCATGAGATTTCCAACAATGTGGTTTGTGCGACCAGCCAAGCCTCAGATCAGCCTGCGCATACACCCAGTCTGATCAGAGCCTTTGCTCGTAGCTTGAATATTCTATGAATGTTAAGCTACTGACCAAACATCATTTGGAATTTCTAAGCTTAAAATGAGGCTACACATGCTCGCGCGAGTCTACACTTGTCAAAACGCCACATTGTTGGAAATCACATGCCATGTCTCAATTAAAATAAAGCTACCAGCATCTCCTCTTCAGCAATATGGTCTATAAAATAGATTGGACACCAAAAACTACACCACGAAACAAGGCCCCAACACAAAAAGCACACCGAAGTGGAGAAACAACTAACCACGGATAAACAACAACAACAACAACAGAATAATCACCTTAGAATGGGCAGCAGTCAATGCCACTGAGATTGGGTGGCTTGGGTGCTTAAATATACTATACTTCCCAGATCTTCTCACAAAAATTGTTCAGCTAACATGCAGGCTTCCTATTCTATGCAATGCATCATTGCAGAGTAACAATCAAATCAAATTCACATACTGTGATGAAACAAAGAAAATGGCCCTTTACTCACAGACAGTCATAGTTAAAAGAAACAACCTAACTTTAGCTATGGTGGGCCCAGCCAAAAACAAGCATCAGCCCTACGATGGTAATTTTATTTAAGGGTCTTCATTGAGTCTGAAACCTGACCAAAAATGGCTTTTTACAAAGAAAAAATAACCACAAGTATTACTACCATCCCCTAGAACCTAAGATCATGAAGATGGTGGCATGATTGTTTGTTTCTGCTGATTTATTGCGCCCCAGTCACCAATTGTTAATCATGCTGGTACGATTTTTCTGTCTTCCTGTGTCTACAGTTCTAAGCTGAGGATAAAGTGTATTGCTTAATGACACAACACGATGTCCCTGGTGGATCTTGAACATGCGACCTTTTGACCCACTATAACACTCTACTGCTGAGCCATCATGCTCCTCTGTAGTCTGAGTCTTCTCTGACATTTTAGTGGCTTTTCTTTATTTTGATATTTGCCACTACCGGTTAGTGGCAAATATCAAAATATGGAAAAGCCACTTAAACATCAGAGAAGGCTCGGATTAGCTCCTCTGTGACCATGGCCTGTATATGCAATATTTTCCAAATATATTAATTTTAATGGATGCAATGAAAAGTAAATGAGTATGACCAGGAAATGCCACAATCAAACACTGCAGATGAACCCTAAAGTTTTGAACCTTGTGCACTGAGCTTCTCAACCGTGAAAAATGAATTACTGTAAATATTCCAATACATGCTGTGATTGTGGCCTTTACCCGTGCTGCGTGATGGATGCCTTGATGATATAAGCATAGTCTGATCCAAATTTATTTCAGTACATCCAGACTTACTGAATTCAATCAGAAACCCTAATATTAGCCCACGCTGGACGGTTACTTTCTTTCAATTCTGACACAGGGTGTGGGATTGAAAAATGTGAAAGTCAATGATTAACACAAATTAGAATGTTTAACACTTTATTCAATTTGACCCATATTAAATATTCAACAGTGCAGAAAAGCATTCATTTAACCGCCAACCATAGCGCTGTTGACACTATTTAGGTCACGTGACTTTGTCGAACATGTGACTGATGACATATGGTTTGGAAGGATCTATACAAACCAAATGGACATACAATCATGTATATGTCATTGCTAACCTGCGCTCAGCCTATCCCCAATACAAAGAAAATAGTAACTCTCTTCAAAATATTGAAATCTCACTACATGTTCTTATGTTTGTTTTGATCAGCTTTCAATTCTGCATTGGTGATGTACACTTTGTCCGTCTCACCAGGGTCTTTTTATAGACATGGTAAGGAATCTTTACCATATGTTCAAAACGCTTGTAGGCCAGTGGCGTATTTACTCCTACACGAAATGTACATTCAAAATCTAACATTAATATACTGACGTCAACTAAAAACGCCTCACTCATTATCACTGATTTCTTAGAACAGCCACGTAATGCTTCTTTATGTAGAGGTTGGGCGATGTTGGAAAATGACTTTAATTTGATGTGCAGGTGACGCGTTATTCCGATGACGTCATACATGCTCAACGTACACATGACGGCATTGTGCATCGATCGCTTAAGGTTTTAATTTGAATTTGCACCCAGTTTGTGCCGTTAATGTTTTGCTAATCAATGAACAAATTTTGGATCATTTTTTCGAATAGTTGTGCTTGCGAGTAATATCTTTATGAAATTATGACGTCATATTAAAGACAAAATGTAAGGTCCGTTTACGAAACTTGCCAACATTCTCGTTTGCTTTAATTAATGGAAAAAAATGATAAGGTGGTACATGAGGTAATGTACACAGAATATGTCTACATAAAATTACGTTATTTAAAATGAGCTGGAACGCCCAATTGCCAGTCGTGGTCTACGTTAACGTCATCCAAAACGGCCGTCTGGAACACGTGCCAGATTGCGTTTCCTCCGCAATCGTCGCTGGTTAAAGACTGAAGACGTTTGCAAAGGATTCGTAACAATCTTTTCACCCACTTTGCAGAGTCATGACATTTCAGTTTTACTGAAATGCATGGCGAAAAGGTGGGTGGGGTAAGTTGTTTAGCAGACGCATACAAACATTGTCTTAACATTATAAACGCATTTTTGGTAAAATAGAGACTGTTTTACAACGGTAAAACACGTTTTCCTGTCAATGGATTGTGTCTGAAAACAAAGCAAATGTGGCTAAAATCTTGTGTCGCACGAAATGGTGACCCCTGTCTCAAACCGAGGTCGTTTTCTCAGCATCAAATATTCTTTCAGCAATTTTGTTTTCATGAGATACGCTTGACTGATAAGATGTTATAAAGCACTAAAATTCATAATTTTAGTCTGGTTAGTCTAAGAGATATTCACGTTTATTTTTAGATGAGGCGTTTTTTCTTGACGTCAGTATGTACGGTCAGTCAAAAATAACTGAGAGTTGGTTAATATATTTTTACTGGGTAGGCAGCTTTGACTGAAACTTTATACACATATAGAATGAACCTTCGGGCTTCATAACATATAGAAGTTGACGTCTTATCATCTTCACTTCGCTGTTGCTAGGCAACCAAAGACTTCTCTCAGCGATGTACGTTCGCGCTTACGACACTTCTGAATAAGCATCCATGAATTTAAAATCATTTCAATTCTAATACAGTATAATTACGGACCTTTTATCTCTCCATTTGTATCAAACAATGTGCTAGCAATGTTTTGAAGAAGTGTAATAGATCGTAAATACAATAATGCAATGTTCGTTGCCTAGCAACCAAAATCGATGAAAATTTCAATTTTAACTAAAAGACCAGATTTTGTTGCTTTGGCAACCGTTTATTTCTGGGAATATTCAAGATATGCATTTTGATGTTGAAACCCATTACTTAATACAATGAAATGATCATATGACATGATACTTAGCTGAAAATATTGCTCTAAAATGAACCGTAACTGGTGGGGCTTGGGTATATTTTGGGGTGAAATTTTCAGAAATTTAGTTAATTTCCCTCTTATTTATGTAATAAAATTCCAACGCCTTAATCTCAGTTGTTGCATTTCACAAAATACATTCACATACTGTATTGACAACAAATGCAAAAGTAGATTTAACCTAAATGTTGTACAGTGTTTCCATGGCAACGCTATGTTCTAGCGTGAACGCATGACGTTATTCCACATTCTTCGGTTGCTAAGCAACAACAATCTATACTTTGCATGGTCTTGTATATTGCATATTCAGGCGCAGGACAGTTCATTGCATGCATGTGCCAAATTTCACTAGTGTACGCTAGCTTACATAAGAGATGTGAATCAACTCTCAGTTATTTTTGACTGACCCTCGTATTTATACTTTATCACGCTATTGAATTACTATTTCTCCTTTACCAAAACATGCTGAATCACACAGTCTAAACTTTTAATCATTGTAGCTTGAGATGTGTATCTATTGTATTGCAGTATGTACCACTTTGTCCCTTTTAGCAGCTCTGGTGCTCATACAAAATTACAGTACAACTATGGAAGCTGAAATGGTACCTGATGTACTGCGTTTAAATGATAAACTATCATTTCTATTCTGAAAAATTCTTTTCTAACTTCTGACAATGTCCGTATGTTTTGGTTATCAGCAAAATTAATACAATGTGTCATAACCTTGTGTTGAAAGACCCTGGTCACACTTGACGACTGAAGCAAATATATAATGTGGTGGCTTAGGCTGCTGTCCGTTCTAAGGCGGTGGTTCTGTTGTTGTTGACTTTTTGTTTATTGTTACTCCCATTGTGGGAGTCTGTAATTGTTCTATATTTTGTGTATGTTACTTTATGTCCATTCTAGTATTGCAATCATCTTGATGAGGAAGAGAGAGCTGATTGCTTTGCTTAATTTGTCTTCCTGGTATCTCGTGATGGTTGAGCGGCTCTTCCTCGCAGTGCCACGGGGTTGTCTGCGGTTTGTAATTGTGGTATTTCCTGATCATACTCACTTACTATTTTGGTGTGAAGAAAAACCCCGGATAGACTTGTACAAGCAATCATGCTCATAAAGAAACAAAACTATAGTAGTATTCTTAAATATTAGGCAGAATGCACGACCCTTGGGTTTGCACTATAATCACTATGTGAGTCCATCCGTCCGTCCGTTACCAGTGCACGACCCTTGGGTCTGCACAATAATCACTATGCGAGTCTGTCCCGCCGTTACTAGTTAGTATAAATGTTCATAACTCTTGAACCACATGGTATATTTTATCACATTTTGCATACATATGCTTGTCAACATTTCCTAACCACTGGCATGCGAAACTTGAAAGACATGGGTTTGCTGAGCAATTGTCAGAGTACATGACCCATTGGTGGGAGCGCAGTGGCTCAGTGGTAGAGAGCTGAACTCGAGACCAAAGGGCCACGGGTAGAAGCCTCACCGGCGTCTCTGCGTTGTGTCCTTGACCAAGACACATTAATTCCTACTTAGTACTGGTTCAACCAAGGAACACCCGTCCCGACATAACTGAAAGATTGTTGACCAGGACGTAAAGAATCAAATCAAACAAACAAAACAAACAAACGACCCTTGGGTCTGCACTATAATCACTATGTGAGTCTGTCCATTCGTCTGTTACCATTTAGTGAAAATGTTCATAACTCTTGTACCACATGGTATATTTTTATCACATTTTGCATACATATGCATGTCAACATTCCCTAACCACTGGCATGTGAAACATTTTTTTGGATAGACATGGGTTTGCTGAACAACTCTCCAGCCTGCTGTGGTCAGTTAGTGTAAATCCTCATAACTCTTGAACCTAGTCACAGGAGCTTGAAGTTTGGTCCTTATATCAACTATATAGCCTCAAAACCAAAAGCTCGTGGTGTCATTACGTAATGACATTGTTAGCTTTTGGTTTTGAGGCTATAGGGGTGATTTAAGGATCGAACTTCAAGCTCCTGTGACCTAATGGGATATTTGGATCAAATTTTGCATACTTATTTCTTTAAATATTGTCCAGCCATCCTGGTATGCAAAACGGTGGCGAGGGTTTGCTGAGCATTATTTTGGCCGGTCAAGGTCCTCTACTGAAAATGCTCATAATTCTTGAACCCCATGATATATTTTAATCAAATTCTGCATACTAATACATTACAACATTATCGAGACACAGGTATGCAAAACGGTGATTAGGCTTTCCCAAGAAAAAAAATTGTGGCAAAGCCTAGTCGCCGTTTTGCATAACTGTGTCTTGATTATGTTAAAATGTATCAGTACCCACTTTCTTACGGAACCTATTTCAAAACAGCTATTTTGCAACACTCAGTTCGGCTACCAGAATATTGCTTTTAATTTAGATACCTAGAGTTTTATTCTAATTAGCAAATATTCAACGTGGGTCGTGCATATTACTGTCTGTTGATTATTAATTAAGTTCCTTCCTTTATGGAATTAAATGCATCTTCATCGTTTGGCTATCTCCAACACGGAGAAATTCGGATGATGGCAAGGAAAATTTGACAGGACTCAGACCACAAGTGTGTCCTTTGATTGATTTAAATTAACACAGTGAAACAAAGAAAATGGCCCATGACTCACAGATAGTAAGAGCTAATGAAAACCACAAGATGAGCTATGTTGGGCCAGGCCAAAGAAAAGCATCAGGCACCAACAGATTAAAACTTTAGGTTAGGGCTGTCAGTGAGTCTGAGGCCTGACCCACCATCCGTGTTGTATCTCACTTTTTATAATGTTTAATTATCTTTTATAATTAATCACTTAAACTAGGCTTTTCAAAAATTATTTTAAATTTATAAACTAAATCACCATAAAATACAGGTTCTGATATGCCTTGTTGCAGAAGAGTTTTTAAACCAACATTGTATTTAACAATCAACTCTGAGTGTCTGTGATAAAATTTAGAAAAAGCTTTATGAAGTTTATAGAATCGATAACTTTGTTTTAATAACTTAGAAGTCAAATATTTGTTTCTTTTGTTGAAGTCATCAACATACGAACATACCATACTCTCGCAAAACGAATAAGATGCAAAATGTATACACCTTAGGAAGGGGGCGAGGAAAATCTCCATCAAGAAATGGGAAATTAACTATTTCAAAATTAAAATCGTCCCGTTTATCATAAATCTTAGATGAAACTATGCAATTTTTATGGACAAGTCAAAGTCCAAAAAGGGGGCTTCATTATCTAAGGAATTTGCCTTATTTAACTGAAGTTCAGTGGGATACATCTGACTTATCGTGTGTTCAAAATAAGGATTATCAATATTCAGCAAGCCATCTAGGTATCTTTAGGTAGAGTTAGATGCTTCAATAACATCATCTTGATTATTGTCAGAAAGAGACAACATGAAGTCTCTCTCATAACAGAACAAAAACAAATCTGTAACAAGAGGAGCACAATGAGTACCCATTGAAATAGCCAAAATTTGACTATATAATTATAAATATATTGTTCAAAAGATAATGGAGAGCATCACAAACTAATTGACATGACCAAAAATTAAAAGTTTTATCTTGTGAAGTGAAAAATGCTCGTTTCTCATTGCAAGCTATTTAAAGTGAGCCCTCTCTGTTAAAAGTTTGTTCAATTATTTCAGCTAGTTTTTCTTTGATAAGCTTATGGGGCAATGTAGTATAGAAAGTAGAGAAATCATATGTAGACACACTAGATGCTAGAATACCTTTAGAAAATCTGGAGTTATATTACAAACTTCCAAAGTTGTCAAGAAAAATCCAGCAATGTCAAAGTTTGATGGCACTGCCACGAAAACCTAGAGTTGGTAGCCAGCAGCTATATTGTTCTATGGAAGCCCATCCATGGGAGAAAGAACAGATCTAGAAGCATACACGGGGAGACTTACGTTGACATTCTTTTCAAAGTCAACAGACTGAAGAGTATAGATGAGGTCTCAATCTGGATGGGTGACCGTGATTTGTGGAAAGCAATGTCAACCTGACGACATCGGAGGTAGTAAGTGTGTAAGACCCATATCTATTACATAAGTATTAGCTTTTACGAAAAACTTGGTCTACGCTAAGAATATATAAAAGTGTAACCCTTTTTTCCGAAGAGGCATATTTTAAGGAAAATGGAACGCAGGTCTTTGTCATGCAGGAAGATAGACAGACAGGCTGATGGACGGACGGATGGATATGTGGACAGACAGACAGGCAAGCAGGTATTAAAGATAGAATTTGCAACAATATTCATTGACCAATTCAGTTACCAAACAAAAACCCCAAAGCTTATGAGCAGTGATAAAAATGCATTACACCTGCGGTTAAACTGTCTTAGGACGTGGCACTGTCTTAAGCAAACAGTGACATAAAAACCCTGATCGTTATCTGAACAACGTCACTTTAGCCTTTCTACCTTAGGTGTAAACTCTTAACTGTCTCACGACGCACTGTTGCTAAATTTCAAATATTTTTGGGGGTATGCCTGATATTCCTGCTATTTTTGGGGGTAAAGAGTATATGCTGGGTCCAAACCTACGTATAAAAAATGAGAGTACCCCTCCCCCCTTCCTGGGATTTGAAGGTTAAGGTTATCATGTCTTTGATAATAGAAAAATAGAATAGCACAACTTTATGATGTGGGCTCGTCGTTGTCTCCGTGTAACATAGATGACAATACAAAGGTTGTTGAAAGTTCAATGAACACGCCTTTAATAAATAAATTGAGTTTGGAGGTGTATATGGAAGCACATCAAATCAACGTCAATGCAGTTTACACTGTATCTGCAGCGACACTGACTCGTCAACCTCCCGGAGAGGCCCCACCAACGTCAAATAAAAAAAACATGCAAAGAGTTGATTTTATGTGACAAATCAATTGGATAGACTGAGTTAAAGTAGATATTAATGATGACTAACATTTATATTTTGTCAAAATATGTACTTTATGTTGGTCTTAATTTAATGGATATAAATATGGTCTCAATTGGTGTGTGAGAGGTCTACAGAATTTGCTCAAGAATAAAAGAGATGGAAGTGTGTTTAAAGATGCGGGACTCAAATCTTCAATAACATTTCGATATTTAAAGATGTTTCAACACTTTCACTGCCAAACGTGACTATAGTCGAATTTACCGTTCACTGCCAAACGCGACTACAGTCGAAATTTAAAGGCACAGTTGATTGCTGTCTATTTTAACCGTTATAAAGGTGCAAATCTTTGTTCTTTATTTCAAAAATGTTCAAGGGACATAATAATATTGTATATGGACGGCTACGCAATTTTTTGTACAAGAATGGACTTTGCAAAAATATTTGTAATGTCATTAGATTTCGAGGACGTCAAAACAACGATAACATGTCCAGAGGAATGACATACAGGACGCTTTAAGCCCTCAACTGCTATATTTTTATTATTTCTGATGAAACAATATAAAATCAGAATAAATCCTTATGTTTGATACTTGGTGTAGATGGATGTTTTATCTATTTTTGCATAAAATAGTTGTTTATAGGCTTATTTTAAATTGGTTCCCTTCGTTGATAAAGCTCCACTTCCGCTACGCATATAACGTTTGGTAACTAGTAATTTTTTACAAGTGGAGAATCCTACTCATCCGACTGCGCATGCTCAAGAAAAGATTGTTTAACACAAACTTCAGTATTTTTTCAGTTACTATAATTTGATAATTTAGTAAAAGAAAAAAATATAAACTCCCAGAACAAAATAAACTTAATAAAACGGCTTGTTTAAAAATGCACTTTATGTCAAGGGTATTTTCCAATACCACGTCACTCATGACGTCAGTGTGTATGCGATACGTAGGCGCAATGGCGGCTAGTAGTTACCTGTCTTAATATGCTGACAAGCTATTAAAGGGAGAGAACCAGTCTAAGGCTTATTTCTGATGAAACAATATAATATCAGAATAAATTCTTATGTTTGATACTTGGTGTAGATGGATGTTTTATCTATTTTTACATAAAATAGTTGTTTATAGGCATTTTTTAGCAAACCGCAAAAATATGGGTGGGTATAAAACGCAGCCGAATAACGCAGCTATATTAAATATATAGGAAAACGCAGCCACTATAGAAATAGTGTGAAACGCAGCACCTGGACGGAGGGGTATTAAACGCAGCGAAGTGTGCAGCTATATGAAATATAATAGTTAAGTGACTGACCATTGTTTAGGCAGTAAATGTAAAATGTTTTATAAGCGTTTGTATGCCATCAGAGAATCAAAGCGTTTGGATCGGATCACTTCCTACATTATTTGCGTTTTTCATTGAAATAGTTTTAAGAAATGCGAACAACGATGGTCACAGATCAGCATGCGCAGCAAATTAGTTTTGTTAGAGCCTTGGCAGTAAACTCCTTATGTCGTGTATTATTTCAAGCATGTAGCTAGATAGCTCAGAAATTTCAGTTTTTAGCTAGTCTCTGTCTACAGATGAGCAGGCTAGTTGGTGTATAACCTGGTCCTTAACCCTAAACAGGTATTCTGGCGACGAGGCCAATATAAATGGGGCCACTATCGGCCCGCCAAGGGAACGCCATTAAAATGCTTGTTTCGTTGGCGGGCCGATGGTGGCCCGATTGGCATATCCCAATATTCACAAATGGGGTTTCTTGCGATGGAATACATGTAACATAGGCGTAGGAAGCTTTTCAATATTGGGGGGGGGGGGGGGGGGGCAATGCCAGCGAGGCAAACTTCAATATGAGGGAGGGTATTGCAAAATGTGCATACACGCACATATGCATTCACATACACATGTATGCATGCATGCACATGCATGCATACATTTATATATTATCACCCTGATATGAAAATCATTTAAATCTAAACAAGCCATTCTATGAGAGAAAAAAACAAATATATATATACATGTACCTGAATGGGGGCTCGTGTTGTAAAGCGCAAAATCATGAGGTTTTAAAAAAAAGCTTCCCCCATTATTTCTTATCAGGCAAATATACGATTCATTTACATATATAACAAAAAAAATGCTACTTAATTAATTTCAATTAACCCATATATGCTTATTATCCAAAATGTAGCATAAGAAACTGTGTCCACACCAAAGACTACTTAGACTGGGCATCCACACACTCAGATCAACGTCCTCCGCGCTGTATACTGGAAGAAATAATCAGAGACTTCACTGTTCGCAGAAAGATTAAATCTTTAATTATCCACTGAGCGTATACCAAATACTCTAACAAGAATGGGCATCCGCACAGTCAGATCATAGTCATCGTTATACGGTTGAAGAAATCATCAAAAACGGGGACAGCTCATTGCCAGTATGGGGAACCTGACAAGGACAAAACGGGGTTCATGGGATCTATTATCTAGTCATTGTAATACGTTGATTTTTGTTCCTATTTTTGCGTTTTAATAGAACGTTAATTGCATTGATGTGTCTTGAGATTTGTTGTTGTTGTTTTTGAAATTTGTCACAGACGTATTTATTATTTATAATCTTTTAAGAATGATTTTTTTTCATACCCTCATATATATGTGGTATGGTTCAGCTGCCACCTAATTTGGTTTAAAGTTTCCTCACGTGTGCGCATGCGCGGACCGTTTTAGGACTTTATTTCTCGCACATATACACGACAATATGGCTGTGCATCACGAGAAAACTTCTGAATATCACACTGGGCATCACTGGGAGTCTTTGCTGTCCGCGCCAAAGTTTAAATCCTAAGTTACCCGCACTGAGCGCACAGCAAAGGCTCTGATCATAATGGGTGGATGCATATGCTGATATGAGTCTTTGCACACTCATTTTCCTGGTTTTGTCATGTTATAGCTGAAGTTTCAATTTCTACATGGAAATGAAAATTATATTTACGTATAGAATTAATTAAATCTAGCTTTACAATATACATTATATCCGTGAAAAAAGGTACTATTTCAGTAGGCTCAACACGGGCACGCGACAACCATTAGCTGTGACTAAAATAAACACTCATTTACTAACACTTTCTTTAATGACTACTGATAATCGATACCAAATATTGATAATCGATGACCGGCGTTCATAATCCAATTATCGCTGTCGTTTATTGAGAGGATTAGTGTCTTTGCCTTCTCTTTTTGCAGATTTAACAGTCTAATTGAATCGTTATTCCATCAACCCTTTTCAGTCTGGATACTGGTAAACAGGTACTTTGGCTGACAGTGAAGACCCTGATGAAATGCCGCTTAATGCGGTATGTCATCAGGGTCTGAACAGTATGCTAAGATAAAACAAGGGACATAAATACATCATAATTTAGAAACTTCGACCAGTGACCCCTTCAACACTAAATGGATGAAAATTATCCAAGTTAGTAGGTTCCGGGTCATTTCGGCCCATAACAAAATCGGCCCATGTCAATTTCGGCCCATGTCAATTTCGGCCCATAGTGATTTCGGCCCATAAATTTTGTCAACCTGGATTTCTGCAAAAGAGATTATATATTATTGAAAAGACTTAAAAATTATTAAAAGAGTTATATTGAGAAAAAAACTGAAAACAGATTGAATTTACAAACTAGTAAAGACTAGGAAACCCCTTAGACTGGTATCTTTATTAGAATCACACTTTTTTTCCATTAGCAAATACAAGTTGTTAAGTGAGTTTAACTGAATAATTGGATTAAGGAAGAATCGCTTGCCCTTCACATGGGAGCAGTAAACGCTCTGGCTAGATTGCGCAAATGCACAGGCTCGTCTGAGCCTTGGCTGCCTATTGCCAATGTGATTAACTCTTCCCTTACATACAAACTCCTAATCAATTAAAACATACAAACCCCTAATCAATTAAAACGAACCATTCTTATTAATTATTATGTTTGTGTAGATAATTAGAGGTAACCCGATCTAATTATACCAATTATAGACAAACATACCAATTATACATTATTATACCTGTGGGCCGAAATTGTATGGGCCGATTTGGTTATGGGCCGAAATTGACATGGGCCGAAATTGTTTTGGGCCGAAATGTCCAGTGACCAGTTAGTAGATCTAGTTATTGATGCGCATCTCTTCGCTCTCTCTGCTGTGGAATATAGTTCTTCATCAAGGAGGCCGATTTCACCATAAAAATATAGTTATTGGGATAATTTCATATTTAGGTCAATGCATCCAAAAAAGTTGTAAAAAAGAAAACCAACAAACAAAACCCTTTGACCCTGATCAGACCTCGCCTAAATGCAGTCAAATCTTGGTAGGCACTATTAGTCACGATATGTGCGTCCGCAAATATGATTATTCACAGTAAAAGAAATGATGCCTCATGTGACCCTGAGTAATGGTACAGACTCGCCAGAGACTTCTCTGATCGCATACGCAAAGTATGTAGATGAAGACTCATATAAGTGTTTAGACTTCTAAGCATGCTAGTGTATGCTCGATGCATCAGCAAGAGCGTTTAAAAGGAGGCTTTTATGCATATGAGATTGTTTTATGTTCCAGTCAACAATTTTTCATTCATGTCGGAAAGATTTCTGTCTTCCTGGGTAAAACCAGTACTAAGCAGCGGATAAAGTGTTTTTCTCGAGGACACAACACAGTCACTCCGCTGGTGGGAGTCTCGAACAAGCAATCCTTCGTTCCCCAGTCTAACGCTCAACCAACTGAGCCATAGCGCTCTGCAATATACAATAAGAAACTATAGCGGTGCTGTGCATGTACTGGTCCCCTTAGCTAATGAGTTCCTGGTTGTATTTCCGAACAGAACAAGCATTTTATTTTCGCTATAAGCATTACAAGCTCATCGTCACAATATATAATATTCTAGAATATATAATATACTAGACGTATAAAATATCTCCCATTCTGTACCTTGACCTCAAGAAAAGATCCTAAAATGCATAGATATGACCCCTAAATATAGTCCAATTTTGTGATGACCCCCCAAAAAATATTCACAAAGTCTTCATACTCCCAAAAATATTCATTTTTCCTGAAACCCCCCAAAAATATTGAAATTCTAAATTTTGAATCCCCAAAAATATCCCGAGCCTACGTATGCATGAAAATATCAGAGTACCCCCCCCCCCCCCCACCCCCCGGCTTTTAATATTATTATTATTATTATACCAAATATATATAGCACCTTTATCATATGTGCATACGTTCAAAAGTGCTTTACACAAAATACATTAAAACATACACAGATACATTAAAACACACACAAATACAAATAAAATAGACAATTCGATCTACAAATTGAACAGTTAAACAGTAAACTAGTTTACCGCTGTTTGGTTTAAAATTATTAATGTCTTATGTTCCTATAAACTAAACTATTTAAATTTTAAAAACAAACTTATATAGTAAAATTCACTTACGATCTTTGTAAACTGCGCAAGTTAAACAGTTTACCAATGTAACTAATTACTGTAAAACATTTAAAACAATGTCACCCTGTTTATATAAAGTTCAGTTATACTCTAAAATAATCAGTCTTCACTTTCCGTACGTTTGTATGAAAAAGTGTGTCTTAAGTGACTGCTTGAAAGCACAGAGTGTGCTACAGACCCGAACCCCAGGTGGGAGAGCGTTCCATAGTTTTGGAGCAATTATAGCAAAACTGCGATCACCATACAACACAGTACGGCTTCTTGGTACCTCAAGAATAAGAGGGTTATTTTGTGATCTTAAGTCTCTTCGTGGCCTATACACTTGGAGTAACTCTTTAATGTAGACTGGGGATTGTTCATGCAGTGCTTTGTATGTGTGAGTAAGAATTTTATACTGGATCCTATATTGTACAGGTAGCCAATGAAGTTCTTTCAGTATAGGGGTTATGTGGCAGTAACGAGATGTTTTGGTTACAACACGCGCGGCTGTGTGTTGAACATTTTGTAATTTATTTAGAGTTGTCTTCGGTACACCACTCAACAATGCATTGCAATAGTCTAATCTTGATGTTACAAGAGAACTAACTAGGGATTTTGTTGCATCCGTTGTTAAATATTTTCTGATATGACCAATTTGCCGTATTTGTCCAAAGCAAGATTTACAGACGGAATTCACATGCCGCTCCATGTCCATCCTGGAATCAAGCCATGCACCAAGATTCCTGACGCATGATGAAGGCTTAATGTCTGAGTCACCAACAGTCACAGAGATGTCATGCACCAAGCCTGCATTACGTTCAGATGTGAACACGATAACTTCTGTTTTGTCTGCATTTTGTTTTAGCATGTTGCCATGCATCCAGGCAAGAATGTCCTTAAGACATGCTTCAACACGACGGATTGCCTCAGCACGTGTAACTTGATCCGTTGGCTTGAAAGATAGATACAGCTGTGAATCGTCAGCATAAAAATGATATTCAAGTCCATGCTTTTTACAGATAGCACCGACTGGTGTTGTGTATATGGTGTAGAATTTTGGTCCTAGCACAGATCCTTGTGGCACGCTGAAGGTCATTTTTACAGGTTCTGACAATTTTCCATCTATTGTGACAGTTTGATAGCGACCACTAAGATATGATGACATCCACTCCAGTGGTTTTCCTGCTATTCCGAACATATGTTCAAGACGATGTAACAGGGTCCTGTGATCAATAGTATCAAATGCTACCGAGAGATCCAGCATCACCAGTACAGTGACATTATTTTGATCTAGAGATTGGAGAATGTCATTTTGAACTTTCAGCAGTGCTGTTTCAGTAGAATGAAACTTTCTGTATGCCGACTGCTTTTACCTAGCATCAAAGGTTTTTATTAAAAATCATCTGACATTTATGACCATATCCTAATAATATTTTCTTAAAAAACAAAACAAAAAACAGCACAGCTGTTCAAGAAAATGATAAGGTTTATTAACCAGTGGTGAAATGGGAATATTGTGACCAACTTTTTGTTAGGACTTGGGGAAGTTTTGATCTGCTTCCATTCAGGGATGCTTTGACTTGGGAACGTTTGATTGTATTTTCCCCCGAACAATAACACACATTTTTATTAAACTTATTGAGTGCCTACCCACCTGTAACTATCTAGACATCTTCTCAGCAGCATGGGCTTCCAACTAGGCTACCGACCTGCAAAGTCTAAGAAAGCTACATTTGGGGACGGAACTCAATAAGGCCGAACTGTGATTGGTGCGAATCTTTCTTTCATGCCTGTCAAAATGGCTGACGAAGTTTCTATTTTGACTGCTCGCGCTATTCAAGCTGTAAGAACTGCAATGATACGCGATAATAATTAATTTAACTTATTTGTCTGAAACAGTTATTGATTTTTTATCTTGTAATGACTCTAACAAATAATCTCGTAATGTGTTATTGAAGTGGTGATGCAATTTTGTGAAACATACTCTGCATTATTTAGTGGGTGGGGTAATCAGTAATGTCAACATGTGGGTTCGGTGCACAATTAATCGGTCCCATTCAACTCCATGCAAAAAGGCAGAATTCGAGCATCTGCAAATTTTTCCAGGACATTGCTTGGACTTTTTTCTGTCTGTGAGTGGCAAGATCTGTTATTCACCTATCAAAAAAGTGAAAAGACAACCTACCTTGATAATCTCGTTTTCTCAGCATTCTCCGTTCTTTGGGGAACAGTCAAAAAATCCGGGCTGAAATCCGACCCGCGTCAGACGTTACCCGGGGAGTGCGCCGGGGAGTCTGTGACAAAATAGTCCACACAAAGATGCATTTTTTTGCATCAGCCTGACAAACTCAGACCAATGTTGAATCACATGTACATTTAAAGTCGAATAAAGCACCCATTTACGCCATAAAGGGCCCAGAAACGGCAAGTGCTAAATTTCTAAAGGTACTATTTTCGTGGGCTACCAAACCGGAAGACTGTAATTGTGTACTAACACCATGTGGTGTTAGTACAGCAAAACTGATAAACAGTCTGCGGCTTGGTAGCACACGAAAAGAGTACCTTTTGAAATTTAGCACTTGCGGTTTCTGTGGTATTTATAGGGTAAATGCATGCTCTATTCAACTTTAAATGTGAGTATGAGTAAACATCGGTGTATGTTGAAACAGTATAGAGAAATAAGAGAAACGTATAGAGAGAGTAATACAAGCTCCAACGAGCTTTCAAGACTCTTTAAAATCAAGAATCATGTTATAAATATTTTATACCACCTACATCAGTGTAGACCTTGCACATCATGAGATACCCAGCAAACATGCCTATATGGGTCCCATATGGGCTACCCATATGGGGAGTGCAACTGGGTTCGGCATGGGTCCCATATAGGTTAGCAGTGGTGGATACATAGGGGATTCATGTTATTCCTTTTTTGTGAGGATTTTCTAGCAAAATCAGCATAAACTATCAAATTATCAGGTACAGTTTTCAAATCGAAACCCCCTTTGTAAATTTGAACCCTCAAGCAAAAAATCCTGGATCCGCCCCTGCTTCTACCATTTATTTAATTTTATTTACATGGGCCAGCCCATATGGGACCCATATGGAACCCGGTTGCACTGCCCATATGGGTCCCATATAAATTGCTAGCTGGGTATTTCGTGCTAAAGTTGGTAAGGATCAAAATTTTAAAGTCCAATTTAGCAGCAAATTTATGTGCATTTCTGTAACCTGTTTCTGTTGTCTCAGGCTGTCACACAGAGATAGAGATTATGAACTGACTTTATTTTTTTAATTAAATTTTTTCAAAACATTCTTTTAGGGTCTCTGTAAGTGTCAAAGGGTTTGGATCCAAATCAGGACTGATGTTTTGTTGATCCTGATCTGGGTCCAAACTGTTTGCAAAGGTTCGACAGACGACAAAACTCGCTGCTTGCATGGAAAGAGAAAGAATCAACAATTTTAATATATAATATTAACCCTTTATTTTCTGAATTTATTTGTATATCACTCCTCCTTACAGCATTGCAGTTGTAATCATGTATTATTAATTAAAATAAAGTGGAAAACATTTTGGATCCTGATCAGATCTATGGCTTCGTCAGAAGCCAAGTGATCTGGATCTACACTGTTTTCTAAAGAGGATATAACCGGTTTCAGCTGGATAAGACTTTTCTGAAATGTTGATACAAAATTTTGAAATATTTACTTTGGGCGCTGTACATGTAATGTGTTTGCTTATAATTATTGCCATTGATTGCATCATGATCATTTATGAATGTAAACTGGGACATAATATATTAGATCATAATATGATGTCAGTAACAGTCAATAATATATAAAACTGGACACAGTCATTTTCTGGCATAAGAGTTCAGTCAGTTAAATTTACTTTACATTTGTGTATTTACTAACAGCAAGGATAATTTTTCACCTGAAAAGTGACCATGAATGAGGTATGTTATGAGGTACGGTAGATGTTCTAAAAGTTTGAACGCTAGTTTCCTGCTAAAAGGCCTAGACAATCAAACAGTGCTACCCAGATCAGACTGCTTCTGATCAGGATCTTCCCTGTTTGCTATTCTGACAAGAACTTTGATGATTCCAGCCCTGATAATTACCACTACCGGTATTTTATCATAATAATCTGAGAAATAAACATGTAATGTGTTTGCAATTTTAGAATATTTACCATGATTTAAAGTTATCCTCAAAATAAAGATGAAGTGCCTGTAAGATTTGTTCCAAGAAGAATTTACCCTAGTTCTACCAATACTTTTTTGCTGCTTAATCTCATGAGTTGGCCCACATATAGTTTTGTGGGGATTTAACTCTTTGCATGCTGGGTAATTTTTCATGCTTTTGTTGTAGTCTGCTGACTTTTATTTAAATGACTTTTCAAAAATATTATTCCAGTAACACTATCAGAGTGTCAGACAGCTTGGAACTTTTGATCCACATCAGGAACAAAATTCTGTCGGTCCTGATCTGGGTCCAAACTGTTTGCAAGGGCTATCAGCAGGCGAAAAAGCCATGGCTAGCAAAGAAAGAGTTAAGCTATAAAGTAATTTTAGGATTCTACTCTAATATACATTTATAGAAAGCTCAGGCCTCGAGGTTATAAAAAATAATCATGCTCAACTGAGCATGAAATGTATTATGCTGATAAATGTTAAAATGTCAGCAATTTTTAGCATGATAAATACAACATCTGATTATGATCTATCATCTAAACGATTCACATCAAGAAAAGTGTTCATTTTTTTAGCATTTGAGTTTTTAGCAGAATTTGAAATTTCATGCTCATCTGAGTTGAGCATGAAAAACTTTTTATAACCTAGGGACCTGGTCAACTTAATTCTTCAGGAAGCTGAGATTGCCAAACTTGAAGCTGAAATAGCCGTGCTTCAGGATCCACAGAAGCTTATTGCTAATGGAATTATCTCCCCTGAGTTAGAGAAGCTACAAACAGAAAACTCAAAGCTCAAGTTTCAAATAACACATCTGCAGAGGGTAGGTTAACTTAAATGTCTTGTTACTGAGCATGTTGGTGTGTTAAAGAAAAATGTTTGTTATTTGTTCATGGCAATTTTTATGGTCAATTTAGTCTTTTTGTGCAAACATTTCCTTAGAAGCTACCACTAAACACAAGTTATATGAGCCAGCTGAGATATTAGTTCTTATCACATGGTCCAGCAACAAAGGCTCTGGTGTCAGGTGAGCCAGCACTGTTTTGTAGACTCGACTGTGCAGAGCCTCACCCCTCACTTACACAAAGTATGATAGAAGTTGAAGACTTAGACCTAGATAAAGACTTTAAGACTTTTCAGGCCTTTAGTTAAGAGTGCGTAAAAAATTAATTTTCTTATTTCTCAACCAAAACATATGTTGTAGGTACTCAAAAGAACCGTCTCAATGAGACGGTTCTTTTGAGCACCCAAAACATATTTTCAAACTGATGGACTAGAAAATATTTACAATTTTACCCTCAAAAATTTTGTTTATCTGAACTAATGCTTTTCCAAATATGCGATAAGTACCAAAATCTCATGTGCTGGCCTATATATGTTTTTTGCAGAGAAAAAAAAATCTGATTGTGTTATCTAATGTTATAATAGTTTTATGACAGGACTGGAAAATCCACTTGTTTGCTCACCATGGTGAGTGCCTCATGCTGCAGGACGAGTAGAAATTTTAACTGTTTCCACTGTAAATTAGATTATTGAATTTACACACACACATAAGACATGTAGGATGAGTAAAATTTTAAGACTTTTCCATCCCTGTTTAAATATTGAGACTGTATTTGTTGATTAAACATGCAATCTTCCTCTTTTGTTCATACAGTTGAGTTGAGTTCCAATAATAAAAATCCAACAATCGGAATGGTTGTTATAAAAACATAGGTTTCCGTTATTTTTTGTTTTTGAACTTTATACATGTCATGTACTAACTGATTCACTGGTTAATGAACACACTCAGTGTTTTTTTTTTTTTTTTTCAGAATATATCACGAGAAGAGAAACGTAAGCCTGACCACATGACCAGTATCAGCCAGGTTGTCACTGATGTATTTGCTCTGGCAATACGGCAGGCATACCCAGAGTTGGAGGATGTACCAGTGTTGATACAGAAGGGCAGGTTTGCTGACTACCAGTGTAACAGTGCTTTAACAATAAGCCAGGTAATATACAGTGCTTTAACAAAAAGCCAGGTAATTTACATTACCGATGTAACAGTCTTTTAACAATAAGCCAGGTAATACACTCAACCAATGTGACAGGGTTTTAACAATAAGCCATGTAATTTGTTTACACAAACAGTGTAACAGTGTTTTAACAATAAGCCATGTAATATACACAGCCAGTGTAACAGTGCTTTAACAATAAGCCAGGTATATACACAGCCAGTGTAACAGTGCTTTAACAATGAGCCATGTAATATACACTACCAGATTGACAGTGCTATAATAATAAGCCAGGTAATATCACAGGGACCATCATAGTCTTTTAAGATTATGTCTATATTAGTCTTTTAAGATTTAGGGCCTCTATATACACATAGGACCCTAAGTCTTAAAATACTATGATACTGGTCCCTGTGGGTAATATACATTACCAATGTGTTAGGGATTTAATAATAAGCCAGGTAAATTACATTACCAGTGTAACAATGATTTAACGGATTACATACACTACCATTATAACAGTGCTGCTAGTACATTTAGATTTAGTCTTCAAATTAATTTCTTATTCCTTATAAGCCTAGCCGCATAGGCCTATATATGCCGAGGCCAGTAAATATAAGTAAGATTGGGTTTGGGTACAATGTAGACCATTTATTAGGCAAAGCATATTCAATAATAATAAACAATCTTATATTATGAAATATGCAATTTAAGGTGTAATAATAATTTTTCATTTGCTTACAAGGCAAATGATCTCCACAATTAATAATAATAATCCTTGTGTAACTAACTCCAAGTCCACTGAATATATCCTCACTGTGTCACTGACCATTGTAATATAAAGTTTCAGGATATATCCACATTGCTTGTTTATCCCATAGAACTAACAGTACATCGTATATGTATATATCCGAGTTCACTGAATCTTCCCACTGAGATAATATCCATTCTCATTTAAAGCACAGAGTTTCTTAGTTACCACAGTTGGCTCAAAATTGATATTGACACAATATATAAAGTTTGCCGCACAATAATACTAGGTTTTCATGTAGAGCCAGCTCTCAGTGAGCTTAAATACGCAAAGCAAGTGCATTTTAAATGGTCTACCTAAACTACTAAACTAAACTACAGAAAGAAAAAAAAAGGAAAAGAAGAAAATAAATGAACAATAACCCTAAAAACAAAAATTTGCATGGCACAATGTATTATATTGTAATAATGTTGCTTAAGTGGAGCGAGGGTGGGAACTAAAATGCAGCCAAATTCAAAATGGCGGATATGCAAAGCTTGTTGCTTGCTGCTAGCAAAATGCGCAATAATGCTGTCCCGCCAAAGTTGCAGACAGAAACCTACCGCAGGGGGCTAGCTCAATTCTGATTGGTCAGTTATGACCACCTGACTCGACCTGGCTGGAGGTAAGCCAAATCCCTGGATAAATAATTACCTTGCATCTGTTGATCATGCAAAGTTATAAATAGATTGCATGCCTGTCCTGCAAAGTCAGGCACCCAACGAGTGATCTTATGTAAGTACAGGTACTGATAAGGGCCGCAGATCAAGGAGTTACTATGGGTCACACCAGGGGAAAACCTTAAAGCTATTGTGCCTAAACTGAGACAACAACAGCATCCAATAAAGGCTTCAGAGCATAGTGGGTCTCCTTGTGGAGACCCTTAGCCGCATTAATACAACTAAATTAATAATGGATTAATAGATTAATCCTTCCATAGTATTGACTACCAATGAAGCAGAGCTTTGACCATTTTGCACTGAGAAGGCACAAACTTCCACTAGTAACAGTGCTTGAACATTATGTTGGGTATTCTAACACACATCGCCTATATAGCCAATGGTTATACTCAGTGATTTAATGGTTGATAAATCACTGCAAGGACTGGGCACGGACCAACATGACGTCATTCAGTCGCCAGTTTGATTTTCATGACGTCATCTATCACAATAGACGGCGTAACGTCGTTTTCACGACTACTTGACGTTCAAAATGTACGTAAAAATACGCTTTTCAGTCTGAACAAAGAGTTGCAGGAAATTCTGACCGTCTTTTTAAGATGGTGGAATGGTTATAGATTTTGAAGGATTCGTTCGTTTTTTAAATCTTTTTGTGTGTTAGAATCGAAAAAATTCGAACTGACAGTGATTTGTTGCTTAATATATCACTGCCTGTCGGTCAGTCGTATGTGGATAAATCATTCGCGCTTCGCGCTCATGATTTATTCACTTTAAGACTGACCTCCAGCCAGTGATATATTAAGCAACAACTCACTGAGAGTGCAAATCTATTTCTTAAATACAAACTACCAGTGAACCAGTGCTTTAACATAGAGGATCTTACTTAAGTGCTCATGTTTTATTGATTTTATTAAACAAGTTGGGGAAAGTGATAAAATGTGAGGCTTGCCTAGCATTTTATCACTTTCACAATGAGTTTAATAAATTCAATAATACAGGAGCACGAATGTTAGATTCTATTTATCACATGACATTAAAATAACTTTAAAATCAAATTTTTGGTGTAAAAAAACGTCAAAATTTTTACATTTTTAGGCAATGTTATAATGGACGTCATTACATAACATTACTAAATCTGTAAACCACTAGTGGTTTATTGATTTTATTGCATGGCATTACATCACTCCCAGATGCGACGTCATGTGATAATTTAGATTAACAGTTTATTTTCATCAAACCATTATATACTACCTGCCTATGAAGCAATGATCTCACACTTTGGTAGGTAATACAGATTACCAGTGTATAGGTAACTGCAAATGACAATAAACAAAATTTTTGAGTGAACAATTGTAAATAATTTCTTACCCATCAGTTTTAATATATGTTTTGGATGCTCAAAAGAACTGTCTCATTGAGACTGTTCTTTTGAGTACCCACAACATATGTTTTGGTTGAGAAATAAGATTTTAACTTTTTGGTACCCACTCTTAAACTAAAGGCCTGGACAATACTGACTACCTTAGTATGGAACATTGTTTTACACTGCCAGGTAATATATTTAGTTAAGAGACCGGGCCGCGTAGCGCAGTCGGTAACGTGTCTGGCAACAGATGCAAGTCTGACTGCAGATCAAGGGGTCGCGAGTTCGATCCCAGCCCGGAGATTGATCATGAAATAATTTCTATGGTCATTCTCCTCCCTTCAGCTGTATCATTCAAGAAGGGTTGTTGTCAGTTCAAGCGAAAGTATGTGCACGAAGTACTGGTTAACTGCTTGTTCAAGCTTGCCCAGGAAAAAGTGTGGTTAGGTGAACTGACCATAGCTGTTGACTTGGGACGTAAAGCAACAAAACAAACAAAATTTAGTTAAGAGTGTGTAAGAAAAAGAATTTTCTTAATTCTCAACCAAAACATATGTTGTGGGTACTCTAAAGAACCGTCTGAATGAGACGGCTCTTTTGAGCACCCAAAACATTTTAAAATGATGGGTAAGACAATATTTACAATTATATGCTGAAAATTGTTTATCTAAACCTGTGTATTAGTAAAAAAAAAAATGGCATTTCATTCTCTATTGTTGATTGAAGTAGGTTCATTTAGGCCAGCTCGTGATAGATTGTGAGATGATGTAATGATTGTGTATGCAGAAAGTCTTACCTTGATTATTCTTTAGTCTGATCTGGTGAAATCTGATGGATGCGGAGACCTTGGCTGCTTGTCAATTTGATAAGTCTTTGTACTCCTAAGCATGCTCAATTATCACATACATGCCATAACTTGGGGACTGAGCCAAAATTTTAAGTGAGATTTAATAAAATTTTGTGAGCTTTTCACAAAAATCACTTTGGAACCCCCCCTTAAACCAAAAGGCTTTTATTTTAATGCAAGAAGCTTGTGACAAACACAATGAAGTGTGATTTATGATTATTTCTTTATAAAATGTGCTTTTAGATGGTCTGAAAATTCTGGGAGATTTGAAAATCTTATGGGAATTGGCTTTCAGAAGGGCATAATTCTGTGAGATTTTATCTCACAGTGTGAGGTATGGCATGTATGTTATCATCTACTGGTGAAAGTTTGTAGGCTATTAGTACAGGTCAACCATTTAGAAGGCCACATTTGTATAGGATCAGAGTGTTCAGTTAAATTGAATGCATTTGAACAATAATGTTTACTTGGTCGTAATGGGGGGAAAACAACGATAATTGTTTGTGTTGTTAATGCCATATTTGTTATTTCATTCTTTTTCAGAAACTGAAGGCATTAGGAATAAAGAAGAACTCAGAAGAGTGTGCCAAGACAATAGTAGAGCAGATACCTCAATTTGATAGCTTTGAAAAGGTATATCAGAATACAGACATGTAGCAATAACAACAGCAAGATGTTTTAGCTTTAGATTATCAAATTTGACTAAGAAAAAATATGGAAATACTTATTATGTCCCCCCACCAATGGCTTCTTTTGCACTCTATGGAAGTCAGTTTATATTTTCCTCTCTGCTGATCACACTGACTCAACACAACTAGATTCCATTGGTAGCAAAGAGTCAAATACTGATCGGGACCAGGCTGGTCTGAGAACAGTGCAGTCTTATATAACACACCTTGATATAGCACACAGATTTGGATATAACATGGTCATTTTTTGACCCCTAGTTTTATTTTACCATGGAATTTACTATGGAGTTATAGGTCCCGCGGAAGTTGTTTGAACACAATGCCATCAGGCTGAGTGTTCAAACATCATCCAAGGGACCGGGCAAGTGTTAATGCAATGAATCAAACATATGTGATCATTATTCTTGCATATTTTCAACATAAACCGCGCTGAAAACATTGCTTAAACATTAAAATATCCTTTTTCTTACACTGGACTTCTCTAACAAAATGGCGTCAGCTCAAAACTTTCGAACATCATTATGTCGTCACAACGTCAAATACGCGTGCAACGTTTTCACGAAAGAAAGCATTGGCGAAATGATCAGTCAAGGCTGCATCTCTTTCCCGTGTAATGTCATGCAAACAAATTAGGGCCCAGTTTAGGCTTTGTCATGTAAAAACCATGTTCAAACAGTATGTTTACCTCATGATTTGAACATGGATTTTTGTGGCTTCAAACAGCTTTGTGTAATGAATTCTATGCAAGTAAAATTGTCACAAAGGAATTATAGAAAAATGACCATGTAGTATGTAATGATCATTTCCTATAATTCCTTTGTAAAGTTGTCCCTTTATAACCTGATTCATTTATAACATGGTCCATTCCTATGGACTCCAAAACTTAGTGTTATAAAGGGACAACACTGTGCATACTGGTATATTTTTGGTTATGTCGATTTTCCTGTTTCAGCTTGAAGTGACTAAAGGGTTCATCAATGTCTACCTGAGTAAGAAGTTTGTTGCTGAGCAAATTGTCAAGATACTGAAGGAAGGTGTACGACCGCCACGTCTAACTGTGAAACGTAGGGCTATCGTGGATTTTTCCTCTCCAAACATAGCCAAAGAAATGCATGTTGGACATTTAAGGTACATATATTTCTTGTGGTTTAGAAATAACAATTAATCAGTAAATTATTAATATTGCTAATAATAGAGGATATTACTTGAGTGCTCATGTTTTATTGAATTTATCAAACGAGTTGGGGAAAAGAGATAAAATGCGAGGCTTGTCGAGTATTTTATCTCTTTTTTGCAACATGTTTAATAAATTTAATAATACAAGAGCATGAATGGTAGATTCTATTTATCATATGACATTAAGATTACTTTGAGATCTCATTTCTGCCGTATTAACATTATAATTTTGTCATTATGTTCGCAATGTTGTTATGTACATCATAAAGTTTCCCTAAAATCTGTAAACCACTAGTGGTTTATTGATTTTATTGCATGGCATTATTTCACTCCCAGACACAACATCATATGATAAATTAACAGTAAGTATACTAAAACCAAGTTCTAATCAGTCACTTTTCAAACTCATTATTTCTGACAAAACCCTTAAAGACTGAAATGATTTTTTGCCTATATATGTGCATTTTAATGGCCAAACGTTTAACAGTGTTTTTGAACAGTTTTCTTTTACTTCAAAATTTTTGGGGTTAAAAATGCTCAAATCGACTTTTTTAAGAAAAAATGGTTATTAGAGTAGTTTTTATAAAATTGACATTTAGGTGGTTACAAACTGGTCTGTCCAACTTGAAAAACACCAAACATTTGAAATTTTGCTTATGGCAAATTTTTACGAATTTTGTAAAATGTTGCATTTTTCAAAAATTTTCGAGATTTTTGAAATTCACGAGTAGCTCCTGGTAAAATTATTACATGCACTTAATTTTGTTTGAACACCGTAGGCCAAACACAGTAGAACTTGATCAGTCCATTTTTGGCCATTTCAAGTTTTACGACTACTGTACACTTCTGGTTTCAATGTGAGAGTTTAAAAATCAATTTGGTAGCATTATGTTTTTTTTTTTTTTTTTCAATTTTCAAAGAAGAACGGTGACGTCTGGTGATAATGAATAATCGCTGAAAATTTCAATGCTGTGTCGCTGATAATAAAGTGTACAGAGCAGTGCAATTCTCTATGTAAATTGCAAGCTTAAAATTTCAATGATTAACCTGCTAAAAGTGTTTGTCGTATGTTGTTGAGTAGCAAAAACGACGAGTCTGGTGGAAACAAAACTTTTGGGGTTTATTTTTCTTAGATCACGGTAGCCAGTAACATCTTCAAACAAACAAAAAAATTAACTGATAAGTGCTCTGTTTTATGATTGATATCGTAGAAAAAGTGTGACTTTTTGAAATTAGAGAACCTTTTCTCTAACTTCGTCCGTGCAAGAAGGACATGTCATTTTTAAATGAAATAACTTGCAGAGTCTCGGCAAAGTATTGCTTCATTTAAAAAAGCATAAATTTTGTACTGTGGGAACAATCAAAAAGTACTTGCCCTGCAATTTAGCCCTGCTATTCCACCGCTATCCTGTAGGTGGGGGCCGTGGATACAAATGACTGATGCGTTACCTGCTACGAAACAATGGATATAAATGTGTATCTGCTACATCAAGTTGCTAACATCATAGACTTATTTCAGCAACCCACATACAGGCAAACAGTGTGGATCCTGATCAGACTGAGCATAGAGGAGCAACAGATTTGGGTCCACACAGTTTGCTACAGAGATGTTCAGAGGATACAAAGGTGCAGAAGCAAAACAGCCAGTATATTATGAGTTTTTTGCACTGATCACACAGGGCTGCAAGACCGGGCTGCGTAGTGTAGTCGGTAACGTGTCTGGCAACAGATGCGAGTCTGACTGCAGATCCAGGGGTCGCGAGTTCGATCCCGGTCCGGTACCATACTTTCCTGCAGATTGATCATGAAATAATTTCTACGGTCATTCTCCTCCCTTCCGCTGAATCATGCAAGAAGGGTTGTTGTCAGTTACAAGCGAAAGTATGTGCACGAAGTACTGGTTAACTGCTTGTTCAAGCTTGCCCAGGAAAAAGTGTGGTTAGGTCAACTGACCGTCCCGCAATGACCATAGCTGTTGACTTGGGACGTTAAGCAACAAAACAACCAACCAACAGGGCTGCAAGCAGATAACCTGATTTTCTTGTATGCAAACAACAATGGCATTTACACATTCTGATTAGCACTTTTGTTTTCCACTTAGGCTTAAATGAAATATATGTGTGGTTCCTGTTGCCTACCTACCCTTAGTCCTAATCTTTTAACCCTACCCTAAACATTAAAATGGTCTTTGGAGAAAAAATACCTAAAATGGGCACTTTTTCAGATTTTGTCCCTATTTTCTTTGTAAAACGTTATAACAAAATTTAATAATTTCCCTACCTACCTACCCTAAATTTTGTTGGTATGCAACAGGAACCACACATATATTTCATTTAGGCCTTATTAGAAAGTATAATAGCTTAACTTAGTGCTAAAATTCAATATTCTAGCTATTCTCTGTAGTTGAACAGACTATTTTGAACCTTGACTGGTCAAATACCTCAAGGGAGGTTTTCTTCTGATTAGGCCCATATGTAGACATGTAAAATCTAAAAAAAAGTTGACAGCAATGCACCAACCCATGTGATTATATGTTACTTATCATATAGACCCATACTTTAAATCTGTATGGGAAGTTATTTAGTGAAACTAGTCTAAATTTTTAGCCCTGTCATCTTCTTCCGCACTTTGTGTATGCAAGCAGCAAGGCTCTGACGAGCCTGTGCATAAGGGCAGGCTTGTCAGAGCCTTAGCTACTTACCAATTTGACAAGCACTAAAACCTGATCTGGCTCAAGGACAGAGCACTCTCTAAATTTTTTACCATTTCATTTGATCGTATGTTTAATATTTTAGGTCCACCATTATTGGAGAGAGTATATGCAGGCTGTTGGAGTGGGTGGGGCATGATGTATTGCGACTGAATCATCTCGGTGACTGGGGCACGCAGTTTGGCATGTTGATAGCTCACTTAAAAGACAAGTTCCCCAACTACCTCACTGTATCTCC
Organism: Loripinus fragilis; assembly: GCA_964019695.1. Taxonomy (NCBI): domain Eukaryota; kingdom Metazoa; phylum Mollusca; class Bivalvia; order Lucinida; family Lucinidae; genus Loripinus; species Loripinus fragilis. The sequence goes on along the minus strand of OZ026521.1, from coordinate 9,125,046 downwards.
ACCAATCCAAGATCTTCAAGCTTTCTACAAGGTGAACTTTTCTCTGTGTACCCTTTAAAGTTTTAACTCATGTCCTATGCATGGGTGAAAGTTTTCAGGATTATTCCTGAATTCAGGAATTAGAGGATGACTTTCCTCATAAAGTCATCCTCAAAATGCTGAATTAAGGAGATTTATTATTTTCTCTGAGTACCCTTTCAAGTTTTAACTCGTGTCCTATGCATGGGTGAAAGTTTTCAGGATTATTCCTGAACTCAGGATTTAGAGGATTACTATCCACAGAAAGTCTTCTCAAAATGCTGAATTAATTAAGGAGATTATATTACTTTATGGAACAAGGTGAGACAAGTCCCTCAGCTGAAGGTTACTATTTTTAGCCCAGCAGATGGTTTATTAGCTTCCTAACAGTAACAGTGTTTCATAGGTCATTTGTTAAATAAATACCAGATGCATAGTGGTCTATCTCTCAGAGGATGTTTATACATGCTTGAGTGTGTACAAAGGTTACCAGCAGAAGACACTATTAGGCAAGAGTTTAACCTTATTTTGTCTGGCCTCACCTAGGTCAAACTGTTTGGAAAGGTTACCAGCAGACGACACTAGTAGACAAGAGTTAAACCTCATTTTGTCAGGCCTCATCTGGGTCAAACTGTTTGCAAAGGTTACCAGCAGACGACACTAGTAGACAAGAGTTTAACCTCATTTTGTCGGGCCTCACCTGGGTCAAACTGTTTGGAAAGGTTACCAGCAGACGACACTAGTAGACAAGAGTTAAACCTCATTTTGTCAGGCCTCATCTGGGTCAAACTGTTTGCAAAGGTTACCAGCAGACGACACTAGTAGGCAAGAGTTAAACCTCATTTTGCCGGACCTCATCTGAGATAAACTGTTTGCAAAGGTTACCAGCAGACAACACTAGTAAACAAGGGAAGAGCCTTATTTCAAATTTGCGCTGAAGATAAAATGACCACTGACTGTGCTACTTATAGACAGGTATAGTTTGGTCAGAACTTGTTGCAGTAAATTTCACAGCTTGAGTTGATATCTGGTAATGAGATCTATCATCAGTATGATCTGTGTAAATAATTAGTTTTATGGTCTCCCTGCCTGATTTTTCTCAGTTCCACCTTATTCCCTAAAGTATATATTAGCTTCTCTGATTTGTTTTCAGTCTGTCTTAGGACATTTGACCATTTAATCTTGCAATTGTGGATATTCAGTCGGCATACTGCAAGTTTTAAGATTGAAATTTCAAAAGTTCAGGATTTTGGAAATTTTGAACTTTCACCCATGCCTATATCCTGCTTAATTATTTAAAACAGTAAAACCTGTCTTAAGCAGCCACTCTAAAGAGGACCAAAAATTGTTTTTCAAGACTTGGCAAGTCAAAAGAACTGCAGAATGCTTCACAAGGAGTATTCTGCAATACTTTCTATCTGCATTAAAGCTGCATAGTCTATAACTTTTGACCTTCAAATTTTAGAAATATGTTTCTTATTTTCAAGAACACAGTAATATAGCTAAAATTCGGGTATACAATTTTCCAGCTTTGTAAACCTTAACAAATTATAACTATCAAAACAACCTCATTACCAACAAGAGAAAAACACCTGTTTTTATCAGATAATTCACTTTTCCATGTAGTTTTCAGCTGTAGTGAACAGATTTATTGTGAAAGCATAAATTAATTCTATTTTTACAAATGATTTAAAAAGAAAATAATTTTTTTGGGAAAATGTTCATAATTGCAGACTTTATCACTTTATGCTAATATCTGTCTCGAAGACCATTGTTTTGTCTATGTTTGAGTAGCTGCTTAAGACAGGGTTTTCTGTAATCTGTACTCCATGGTTGGAAAAGTTCAGGAATAGTTTTGTTTCAGGAGTGATGCCTGAAGATAGATGAGCTTGATTCAGGAAGGTGCATTTGATCCTGTCAAAAGCATTGTTTTGAAAAAAATGATTTTCAACCATTGAATGTAAATTTAGTATCACATAAAACCTAATTTACATGAATAAAATAATTAGAAAGGTTGAGGTTCCATATTTATATTTTTCTCAGATTTGCTGTTTTTTTACTATTTTTTGCTGACAATTTGATCATTTTAATCATTAAGGCATACAGACTATAAGCTTTATAAAACTTAATATTTCAGTAAAAACTTCATGAAAATTGGGTGGTTATACAAATTGTTGGACTTTTCTGTGTGTGTGTTTTTTCCTATAAGAAAGTAATCAATAAAATATTGGCCGAAATGAGAATGAGATTGAGGCTGAAATCAAAATCAAGGTTTTTAGGACTACTACATGCATAGGTTTAGATAAAAAAAAATTTCAGCGTAAAATTGTGAATATTTTCTTACCCGTAATTTTCAGCATATGTTTTGGGTGCTCAAAAGAAAAAAGAAAATTACTTTTCTGGTACGCACTCTTAACTAATTGCCAGTACATGTATTGCGTTATTTCTAGGAATCTAAAGTTCGCTTTGATCAAGATGAAGAGTTTAAGAAACGAGCGTATGCAGCTGTTGTACAACTCCAGAACTACGAGAAAGACCATATGAAGGCCTGGAATCTTATCTGTGATGTATCAAGGAAAGGTATATTAACCCTTACCATGCTGGATGTTTTTATATGCTACACTCCTCCTCAAATATTATCAGATTTTAAAACTTACAAGATTCCAGTTATAATCACTTCTTATTATGTTTTTATGCCCCCAACTTTGAAAAAGTTGAAGGGGCATATTGCTTTGGGTATGTCTGTCTGTTCGTCGGTCCAAACAAAAATTAAGCTAGGGTTTTTAAACTTTTTAGATAGATTCCTCAGCAAAAAATAACTGACCCATATTTTTCAAAGCCTGGATTATTTCCCTTTGTGGAGTTATGCCCCTTTTAAAAGGTCATAGTGAAATTTTGTAATCAAGATATCTCAAAAACTATTACAGCTAGGAGCTTCAAACTTTGTCAGCTTATAGAGGATATTTTTGAGTTATTTCCCTTTGCAAATTTTGGTTTTGTACTCTCGTAACAGTTTAACAAAAATCCACAGGTGATCCACATGTAATATGAAGCCATTTTTGGTGTCTTAAAGCAGTAACAAAATTTGAACATGTTGTCTGATGCAAATTTTTTATGTGATTTATATTTTCAAAGCAATCCTTTAATGAATCTTTAGATTTTTTCAACCGTCTATAGCCTCATGAATTACTTAAATTTGATTGACAGCTGCCAAGCTTACTTGCACATGCAATACGCTTCAAACATCAAACTCATTCGCCAGAAGTGATACTGGTGTTGTGATTGACAGCGAGCCACACCTGAGTCGCACATGCAAAGCAAAACAAGCCTCTTGTTTGCTCCATTGGATGTCTGTGTTCAAGCTGGCTGTTCCGCTTTTCCATTTTACACTCCGACTAAACCGTTAATACGATTATATTTTAAATACAAAACTGTTTTAAAAAATTCCTAAATAAAAAATAATTTTTATAATTTAGATATTTATAATAAAATGAAAATATAAGCAATAAATTCAATTTTTGGATTCAGACTTCACTTACTCTGCAAGAGACCCGAAGTAGAACGTTCCAAAAATTGAATTCATTTCTTAAATGATAGGCACTTAAAGGGTTAAGCTATGCTCAATTTTGCAGATAACCTAAATGTCAACTGTTTTCTAGTATTGTCAGCTAACAGCTTTTTGCAAACAGTTTGGAACCAGGTCAGGCCGGACAAAATGTTGGGTCTGATTGACACACTGATGATATTCCTGAAAGATTTTGTCGAAAAAGTAGATTTTGAAGAAAAAAATCAGCAGATTACAAAAAACATGAAAAATTACCCAGTAAGCAAGTTGTCAAGTGGACAAGTCCTGATCACATGTTCATAAGGCCAAATAAAAAAATAATTGTGTTTAGGGTAACCCAACCCTACCTAAGTTTACTGGTGAAACCTAGAATTTTTTTTCAGAATTTGTGGAAAAATATATAATTTTATGCATTTTGAAAGGCATTTTGCCATTGCCTTTCAAAATGCCTAAAATTATATATTTTTCCAGAAAAAAAAATAAAAAAAATATGTGTGCCCTACCTAAAACTTTCAGACTCTTTACCCGAAACACACTTATTTTTTTATTTCGCCTAAGGTGCTGCCTAGACATTGGCTAATTGAGTAATAGTAAGCTATATTAACCTTTAATTGCTGGGAAATTTTGTAAGCTTTTTTGTTGTCTATGTTTTTTTTTCTCAAAATTTACTTTTTCAAAATTTTGTTCAGAAATACCGTTACAGTGTCAAACAGTTTGGATCCAGATCAGGCCCGGCACTTTGTCGGGCTTGATCTGGGTCCTAACTGTTGTGCAAAAATTATCAGCAGGCGACTCTAGTAGGCAAAGAGTTACTTATATTTCAGAAGTAGAAAATCTATGATGTCGCGTCTTGGAGTGATATAACCTTAAGTATTAATATAAATAAACCACTGGTGGTTTACAGATTTAGTAACGTTATGTAATGTTGGCCAACTTTACAATATCAACTTTGCATACATAATGTCAAAATCTTAACTTTTTCACATAAAAAAATGCGATTTTAAAGTAATTCTCATGTCATTTGATAAATAGAGTGATTAGAATCTATTATTCTTGTTCCTGTCTCTTTTCCTCAACTAATTTAATGAATTCAATAAAACATGAGCACTCCTGTAAGATATAGAGAATACTAGGTGAGTGTCTTTTGATATCAAGTTTACTAGGCAAAGCTTTGAGAATGCTTGTTGACATCATGAGGCTTGCCGAGCAATTCAACATGCATTCTCAAAGCCGAGCCTGGTAAACTTGATATCAAAAGACACGAACCTGGTATTCTATTTATCAGTTTACCCATTGTTTCACTCTTCAAACTAGCGATAATGACATAATTTTCTATTTTTGTGTTGATTCGACGTCATTAGCGACATCATTCAAAAAGTGCAACGTCATCATGACCTGATAAAGGCACACGCCATGAGATAGACAACCTTTATCAGGCATAGTGCAACAATGCAGTTAATATGCGAGGTAACTGATAAACTCTATTTTCAGAGTTCAAGAAAGTATATGACAGGTTAGGAGTACATATTGTTGAACGAGGAGAATCTTTTTATCAAGAAATGATGAAAGAAGTTGTTCAAGAGCTCGATGATAAAGGTAAGTTCAAAAATAGTAAGTGAGTATGGTCAGGAAATACCACAATCACAAGTGCAGACAACCCCATTGCACCTCGAGGAAGAGTCAGAACAATCACGAGACACCAGGAAGACAAATTAAGCAAAGCAACCAGCTCTCTCTTCCTCATCAAGATGATTGCAAAACTAGAATAGAAATAAAGTAATGTAAAACAAAACATAGAACAATTACAGACTCCCACAATGGGAGTAACAATCAACAACGAATCAACAACAACAGAACCACGGCCTTAGAATGAACAGCAGCCCTTCATGTACTGGTTTGCTACAATAAACTTAGGATGGTTCTTTGTACATATGAAGGGATAAAATCACTATGAATGTTTATTAAACAATGTGACAGGATAGCCTTTTAAATGGTTGATAGCTCTAGGTATTGTCAGGCCATCATTCAACCCTCAATAGACTAAAATATAGCAGGAAAATGGAGCTATGAGAAATATGCGGGGAAAAATTTGGGAACACAGGAAACATGAAGAAAAAAATAGGAAGCATTCTCAAACTCATTGTAACAGTCTTTGTGGTATATTTAAGATGCTAACACTCATCGCCTTTATAGCCAATGGTAAACTTCAGTAATTTATGGTTGATAAATCACTGCAAAGACTAATGGACTAGCACAACATCATTCGGTCGCCAGTACCTCATCTGTCATGTACAGTATTGTAACCTTGACAATAGACAGCGTAACATAGTTTTTACAACTAATGGACGTCCGAAACATACTTAAAAATTCGCTTTTCAGTCCAAACAAGAGTTACAGGAAATTCTAATGCTCTGTTCAAGAAGGCTGAATCATTATTTATTCATATTTTCATCTTTTTGTGTGTTAGAATCAAACATATTTGTGTTGACAGTGATTTGTTGCTTTATATAGCACTGTCTGTCAGTCAGTCATAAGTGGGTAAATCTTTGGCCCTTCAGGCTTAGGATTTAACCACTGACCTCCAGCCAGTTATATATTAAGCAACTTATAATTGCGAGCGCGAATCTATTTCTTATCCATAAGATTAGGATAGGTAAATCTGTTCAGAGGATCATCATTTGGTGAGGCTTGCCGAGTGATGACAAATTCTATCCCATCTTCACACAGATAATGGGTTCTTTTTCTTGCTTACCACTACATTCCACATTTTTATTTAAAATTACAGGCATTAAGAAGCTCTTGAATTGGCATAATAATACAGCCTTTTCATTAACTTTAAAAGTTTATAGGCTGAAACCCATGAGTAGAAGGCAGATCTTATGGTGATTTTAAAAAGATGTAGAGTATTTGCCTGGGAGTATAATGCAACTTGGCTAGAAAAGTAGAAGGCAATTTAGCCTCCTGGCGCCTACTACTGAAAAGGATGCTACACATGTGTCTCTAACCAACAATGTACATACAGTAAAACCTGTGTAAAACGGCCACTATCAAAAAGATCAAAAATTGGATTCCAATACCAATTATTAGTTTAATAGTGCAGGTCAAAAGTATTGCAGGGGAGAATTCTGCAATACTTTCGACCTTCATTAAACTACCTTTTGTCATTATGATCTTTGTCTTGTCTATTTTTGAGTGGCCGTTTTACACAGGTTTTACTGTACCTTGCAATACAGCAAGTGTACTGACCTCGCACCACATTCTTTGTAATTAAGGTAACATGGGTAAGATTAGACTTTCTGATCCAGGATAAAATATTCAATATCATTATCCATCATCATCATCATCATAATCAGATTTTTTATTAGCGGCAGGTGCAGGGGCATCATCCAGGTAACTGGCTAGCTGCACACATAGCAGATCTCACACCTGATCTCCTGGTGCTCCTTTCCTGAGGGTCAACTGTCATTAGCTTCCACTCACAGCAGTCTTTCTCCATCAGTTTCTTCCATGTTAACTTGGGCCTCCCTGCCCCCGCCTGCCGTCAATCTGTATATCACATGCTGTTCTGAATGCACCACTAGAAAGCTCCACATGCATCCAGTGTGCAAGAATGCACTGAAATCACATTCCAGTGTATTTGTTGATCATGATAATAGCGAATGTACAAGTTTAATACATGAAATGGCATGTTTTTTTGTGAAAATTTGTTATCAGGTTTGACAGAGATGGATGAAGGCCGTAAAGTGATGTTTGTTGAGGGCCAGAAGGTTCCACTTACACTAGTAAAGTCTGACGGTGGGTTCACCTATGATACGTCAGATATGGCAGCTATACGACACAGGTTACTGGTGGAGAAGGGAGACTGGCTTATCTATGTGGTGGATCTTGGACAGGTAGTATCATAAGTAAAAATTCAAGATACAGTAAAACCTGTGTAAAACGACCACTCAAAAATTGACAAAACAAAGATCTGAATGACAAATGGTAGCTTAATGAAGGTCGAAAGTATTGCAGAATGCTCCAGGGGGAGCATTCTGCAATACTTTTGACCTGCTTTAAGCGATAATTGGTCTTAAAAACCAATTTTTGGTCTTTTTGAGAGTGGCAGTTTACACAGGTTTTACTGTATATTTATTTATAAATTATCCCTGTTGCGGTCGAAAATGACTTAAAATTTTGTTGACAGCTCAGGTTAGCTGGTCATTCTTTAAACATGCATGACCAGCTATTTAGTGTGGCTAGATGCTTATATTTTTGCCTGGACCTTCACCTTTGTGTGTGCAAGCAGTGAAGGTTATGCCTAGAATAGGTGTTTTTTAAGGCTCATCTGATCCTTGTCTGTTTGCATAAGCTTTAAGTACTGGTACCTAAGAGGGAGCGCAGTGGCTGAGTGGTAGAGTGCTTGACTGGAGACCAAGGGGCCGTGGGTTCGAGCCTCACCAACGTCACTGCGTTGTGTCCTTGAGCAAGAACATTAATCCTAGCTTAGTACTGGTTCAACCCAGGAAGACCCAACCCTTTATAACTGAAAGATTGTAAGATTGTTGAAGGGACGTGAAGAATCAAATTAAAAAAACGGTACCTAATCCTCATGTGCAGACTTATTTGTCTTCTAGAATACGGTCGAATTTCGTAAATTTGAAGTCCTTGGGACTAGAGGTTCTATTTGAATTATTGGTAGTTCAAATTATAGGGTGGTATACCATAAAAATATTTTACCACCTCCCAAAATGTTTTTCCCCCTTTCAAACATGCTTTGTGTGCGAGTAAGAAACATATCAGGGAGACGTTTCTTTTATGCACCCAAAACATATGTTTTTATAGACAGTTATTAAAATAGTTCATAGATATGTTCGATTCTCTGAAAAAATTGTGTCCAGAATTAAGTTGGAATTAGCGAGTATTTCTAACAATCAGAGTTTGATTTTTTTCTAGGTTTTACTGTATATGAATATATTTCGATTTCAAGAATATCATAATTTCAAGATTTGTAAACATTATCTTGTCTGCATATTCTTTAAAGCTGCATAGTCTGTAACTTTTGATCTTCTAATTTTCGAAATAAAGTTTCTATTTTTCAAGAATACAGTAAAATACTCAAATACAGGTAAACAATTACCATTTTCATAAATATTAACACATTATCACTATCAAAACAACAGCATTTATGTTAAAAATCAACTGTCTAGAATTATTGGAGGGACGTAAATAATTCCTAATAAGAGAAATACCACCTGTTTTTATGGGATAATTCTCTTTTCCATGCAGTTTTCAGCTGTACTGAACATATTTATTGTGAAAACATAACATAATTCTATTTTTACAAATGATTTAAAAAATAAAGATTTTTTTTCGAAAAAATGTTCATAGTTACAGACCTAGTCTCTTTAAGATTTCATTATGACATTTGGATATTAAAATGTTATCAAATATTTTGTCATCCCAACAGTCAATACGTCCTTGGATATCCAACACTTTTTTCCCATTGTGCCCCCTATACTTTTAGGGGTCTCACTTTGATATCATCTACCCGGCGGCAGAGAAAGCAGGCTGGTTGAATCGTAAGCTGTCTCAAGTGGAACATGTGGCCTTTGGTGTTGTGCTCGGAGAAGACAAGTAAGTGGGCATGGTAGTTTACTGTAGAATATAAGTTCTTTATGGATATGTGAGGGTCTGGATCCAAGTACCAAATATTGCATATTTTAGCTCTTAAACCCTTTGTATGCCAGTGACTTCTATATGTACACTTTGTCAAACAGTGAAGACCCAGATGAAATGCCGCATAATGCAGCATTTCATCAGGGTCTACACTGTTTGCCAGGAGAAACATGATCTTCAGAGAAAGAAATACAATTTTATTTGGGAATTATAACCTGTGACCCCTTGAAATATGCAATGGACCATCCAAAGTAAATTGTATCAAATCCTTAAGGAAGAATCCATAAGTGCATAAAAGGTAGTTATGAGTGCAATAGGGGAAACAGCAATAAAGGCTGGATATTTTTCAAACACTTCACTATAATTATGTATGTATGGTGTATTTAGTCAATTATATTGGAAATTTCTACTTGTTTTGCAGAGGGCTGCCTGGAAATTCCACTCCTCCGTTTATATTAATGAGTACCTCAGGCTGCAGGGAGAGTGAAAATTTTAATGGTTTTCATTGTAAATTAACAATTTTTTCAGTAATGCTTATAATTTTGTAATGCAGAGGCATGTTTCTATTTTAAAATATATGACAAAATCTGACTTGTCATGGCCTGCCGACAAGTAGATTTTTTTCCAGCCCCAAGTAGTCTTTAAAGACATTTTCACAAATAAAGTAGGCTTAAGATTTTATTGGCTATTAAAATCATTTGATTTTATAACAAACACATAAAAAATTAAAGATCTTAAAATGACTATTCACTCATCATCATCATCATAATCGGATTTTTTATTAACGTGCAGGTGCAGGGGCATCATCCACATCAGCGGGCCCCTTTCCAGGTAACTGGCTAGCTGCACGCATTGCAGATCTCACACCTAATCTCCAGGTGCTCCTTTCTTGAAGGTCAACTGTCTTCCACTCACGGCAGTCTTTCTCCGTCAGTTTCTTCGATGTTAGTTTGGGCCTCCCAGTCCCCCGCCTGCCCTCAATCTGTATATCACATGCTGTTCTGACTGCACCACTAGAACGCTCAACATGCCCAAACCAGCGAAGCCTTCTCTCTATCAAAATGAGGTCACTAAAAATAAAAAAAACAGTAAACCAGATCCAGACCCTCAAATATTGCTACAGTTGGGAAAGAAGGAGTTGATAAGTGTTGTGTCCTTTGTGAATATTTGTGTTGTTTTTTCCAGCAGACTGGTGGGTAAGTGGGGGAAGGGTATCTTGCCGAGATAAATGTTAAAAAATCAATGCCTCAGCCACAGAATGGGAGACACTCCCCTCCCTCTCTGGCAACTGATTTAAAGACATATAGTCTGAGAATAGGTAAACACCATATTAGTTGAAGGAATATTTCTGTGGTTGCATGAGTTGTTCACCACCTCAGTCCGTAAAAACTTCAAGCATTATAAACTTAACTGGCCCAATCTTGCTTTAGTAATTTGGACAGCAGTAAATGGAATAACATCATCTGGTTGAGCCTATATATGAATTGCAAATTTTAGCAAGATTGCGGTTGGTCTTAAATTTTCCCATATTCCCATCGTCTTTTTCTGTCGGTGTGAGAACATCTGATTTGGATGGCACCGTTGTCAGAAAAAAAAATGTATTGACCAGTTTTGGAAAGTGACAGTGTATCTCATGAAACTCCTAATTTGGGTTACGGTAATCACACAACTATACAAAATGAAGGTATAGTTTGTAAAAGATTATAGTAACATTTAAATACAGAAAAACCTGTCTTAAGCGGCCACTCAAAAATAGACAAAACAAAGGTCTTAAAAACACTTGATAGCTTAGTGCAGAACAAAAGTATTTCAGAATGCTTCACTGGAGCATTCTGCAATACTTTTGACCTGCATTAAGCGATTATCTGTCTTGAAAACATATTTGGGGACTTCTTTTGAGTGGCCGCTTTAGACAGGTTTTACTGTATGTCCACTTGTCTTTACCTGCATTACTTCATCTTTTGATTGCCTAAAATTGCAATTTGTAAAGCAAATTCAAGCATCTGTATGTCTGTCTGTCTTTCTCTGTCTCTCCCTCTCTCTCTCTGGCAGTCTCTGTCTGTCTGTCTGTCTCTCTCTCTCTCTTTCTCTCTCTCTCTCTCTCTCTCTCTCTCTCTCTCTCTCTCTCTCTCTCTCTCGCTATTTGTCTCTCAATTTTATCACCTTTCTTAGCCATTCTCTTTAATATGTTCATTAGGTTGCTAATAATATAGATGTGAATGGAATAAAATATTGTTTAAATCCACTGTACACAATGGATTGAAAATGGCAATGCATTGAAGTGAAAATTCAAAGGTGACTGGAATATTATCACTAGATTTTTTATTTTTCTTATTTTTTGTTTCTACAAAAACATATTTTGTGGGTACTCATCAGAAACACTTCCAATGAGTATCACAACGAATGCTTTCATAGACATATACGGAATCTATCAACATTTTTGTTAAGTAAAAAAAAAAGCCTTGTCTATGGCTACTAAACGTAGGCTAAGTGTGAAACATGGGTCGACTTGATTTTAATGGATGGGAAGAGATCTGTGCATACCCATGCTAATAAATTCCATTGTTCAAGGCAGGATTCTGGGACCCCCGGAAGGGGTGTGGCTATCTATAGAAGGCAGTAAGTGGATGGAGCTTAGCTACTGTCATATATGATTAGACCACTGACCTTATCTAACTGATAAGCAGCATGGTCAACTGTCAATCATATTAAAGGTAAATTCAAACATCCAATCAAATTTGAGAATTAAGCTACAAACTCAGCCTAATTCGGCATTTTGAGGCTGACTTTCTATGGAAAGTCAGCCTCAAAATCCTGCATTCAGGAATAATCCTGAAAACTTTCACCCATGTAGATATTGACCCATTGACCTGATCTAACTGATAAGCAGCATGGTCAACCGTCAATCATATTACAGGTAAACTCAAACAGCCAATCAAATTAGAGAATTAAGCTACATTAGCTGCTATAGATACATGGGTGAAAGTTCAAAATTTCAAAAATCCTGAGTTTAAGAAATTGAAATCTTCAAACTCATAGTATGTCCCAAAACCAAATAATTTCAAGTTTAAATGGTTATTCGTCTTTCGGTGATCTCAAAATAAATCAGAGAAGCTATAATAATCAGCCTAATTCAGCATTTTGAGGCTGACTTTCTATGGAAAGTCAGCCTCAAAATCCTGAATTCAGGAATAATCCTGAAAACTTTCACCCATGTAGATGTTGACCATTTGACTGTTATTGTATTTATGAAAATAGGAGGCTGATTTTACCAATTAAGATCCACTTTTACCTTTAACCCTTTACTCCATAATTACGCCTTTTTACGCCTTTGAAATACTATGTATTTGAAAACATTATGGAAAATGGAGCATTTGCTCTTTTGGAGCAAATGCTCCATTTTCCATAATATTTTCAAAAGTATTCAAAACTTAACTTAAATTTTTCTAGAATTTTTTCAATGTTGTCTAAAAATAGAAAATGATGTCATGATCTAAAAAAAAAGCCTATGGAGTAAAGGGTTAAGTTGACTATTATTGACAGCTTAAAATCTGTAGGTTCCGATTTATGGCTTAAGAACTTACTTTGATTTAAAAGAACTGGTCTGTAAAGGAGATATAATTTGTTTTTGTTTGATTTGATTCTTTACGTCCCAATCAACAATCTTTCAGTTATGTTGGGACAAGTCTTCCTTGGATGAACCAGTACTAAGCTAGGATAAATGTGTCTTGCTCAAGGACACAACACAGTGATGCTGGTGAGGCACGAACTCACGGCCCCTCAGTCTTGAGTAAAGGAGATATAAACGAAAATTGAAACACAAATGACATGTTTTCGTTGCCATGCTGAGCCTGAATATATGCTGCTTTGAAAACAGTTTAGACTCAGATCAGCTAGCTGATCAAAATCCACACAGTTTTCCAGTGTGATAGTAAATATGTGCTAATAAATGGTATCTGCAAGTTTATTTGATAGGAAATGGGGGAAGAGTGTAGTAAATAAAACATCCAGCATGACAAGGGTTTAAAGGGCCATCTCAAGCACTATTTTCTTTTGGTTAATCTTTTTGATCAAAATTGACCAAAAAAAGAAAATAATGGTCAGACTTGATTTAGTCCGCGATGTCTTTGGTCAGATTTATCCATGGATCACCAGGCCCCCGAAGTTATAAAACTTTTTTCATGCTCAACTCAACTGAGCATATAATTTATAATGCATAAAATCTATCATACTCATAAATGTTAAAATGTCAACAATTGTTGGCATTTTAACATTTATTCGCATGATAAATACAATATCTGAGAGGCTTAAAGCAAGAAACTTCTTTATTTGTCGGTACTTTAGATTTGATGAGCAGTTGAAATTTTGTGCTCAGTTGAGTTGAGCATGACCTCAGGGCCCAGGCCTCATGTTATTTGGGGTCTACTATATTCTATTCTATTCTTGACTTTGACCAGACCTATTCCCATGTTATGATATGATTCATAACTACATCTTTCTGATTGTGTGTTTGGGTCTTATCCTCTTGACTGCAGACACTTCCTATGTCAAAACATGTGATTTCCATAACTTTTAGACTCTAATCTAATAACAGTATTCATATATAGGCCATCAGTTCTAATCAACATTCAAATATGTCCAAGGGCAAACTTTCCAAGATATTATATGATCAATGACATTATGGTGATTCAAATATGCCATATTTACACAAAAAATTCAGACACCTTAAACCATAGGCCTGCTAGTCCCTGATATATCCTTTTAAGGATTGAAATGCAGATTTTAGCTTGCACTGAATGATGTAAAACATCCGGCGTTTTTAAAGCCAGAAGTGCTTCTCGGAGACATTAAAAAGCTAAAAATCTGCTTTTCATTATTTATATTGACATTTTATATTTTCATCATCTTACACCCAGCCCTGCTTCTTACCCTTTTAAAATGATTATTTTATTTGTAACGTGGCATTGGAACAGCCAGCCAGCGAAACTCTTGTACACCTCATGCGATATGTTAATTTGTCATGGTATGCAATAATTACGTCACACAAACACTGATAAGCAGAGCCAGTCATTGGCTATTATGCACAGGCTTATCTGAGCCTTTGCTGGTTGCACATACCACATTGTTTGAAATCTCATGTCACGGCTCATTAATGTAGTATTGGAATCACAAACATTGTTGATTCTGATAAGAATCAATCTGGTCTTGGTTTAAACTGTTTGTTTAGGCCTATCTGTGTGAAGTTTAGGATAAATATGGTAAAGAATTGGTCTAAACTTGCTTTTTTTACTTTTTCAGAATTGATTTTCGGGGATAAAGAGCACCAAGTGCTCAAACATGAGCTTTTGTGATCATGATTTGTCCTTTGTCTGGTGTCTTAAAACATTTTTTTTAAATGACATCTCCTCCAAAATTTTTAAATAGTTTAACATAAGGTTCCTCATTGGGCCCTCTAGCAAGCATTAGTATACGAAATAACCATCTCTATTTGATGGTTCTTTTGCGTATCCACAACGTTTTGAATGAGATAATTCTGACATATGAAAAAAAGTTTCTTATTAACGGTAGTCATGTGATATTTACATATTTCATGTCCTTTTCTTCCTTCAAGTTCCATCTATAGTTTGTTGCAGCAGATATGATTTTGAAATAAAAATATTTTCGTAACAGGTTGTGACATAGAAGTTGTAATTTCCAACAGTTCTGTCTGTCTGTCTGTCTGTCTGTCTGTCTGTCTGTCTGTCTGTCTGTCTGTCAGCAGTTTACATTAAAGTGCATTTCTATGCACCAGTGAAACTGTCAAACCTTGCATAGTATTAATCGGCTTTTGGGTCACTGTAACCTTATATCTTAATACGGTGAAGTGAGTTTCTCTTTCAATAAAGTCTGAAAAATGGTTTGCTTTAACACTTAACGTAGCTTGTGTGACTTTACCAAGCATGTAACGCCATCCTCTGTGGAATTCATGTCTTATACGGTGAGTTCCATGTAAAATGTCTTGCCAACAGACAATTCACAGGAAATATGAAGCTGTAAGGTTAATAAAAATGAAGAATTAGAAAAAGATGGTTAACCCTTAAAGCCCCAATTATGACTGCAGCAAACAACAAATTTTGTGACATTCTATCCTAATTTTCGAAAGAAATAAAGTATGATATTTCATGAGAACCGTCTGCCAGCAGACGATTCTCATGAAATATGCCGTATTTGAAATTTTTGAAAAAGCGGCAAATTTGAAATTGTCGTCTGCTGCAAATTGTAGGTGGCGCTTTATGGGTTAAGCTTATTTGTAGTCTGCTGCCAGTGAAGCCTTTGTATGGTTTGTATTTTTAGAGGATTTTAATTACAAAACATTTATTTTAAAGACCACTTGTTGGGTTTCTTCAAAGTGGTCATAAAATCAATCTTTAAAGTACTATCTAAAGTTTCAGCAGACGACTTTTTCAAATTTTGACGCTTCTTTAAAAACAACAAATAAGACTTTACTTTTCATGTCACATGAAATGTCAAATCTTATTTTTTCCCAGAAATGAAGAAAAATGACACAAAATTTGTCAGTTATTGCATTTGTGAAAATGTCATCCTGTGAAAGTAATAACCTCAAAATATTGACTAATTCAAGTATAAAAGCAAACAGGGTGGGTCTAACCTGTTTGTCAAAGAGGCTTCTAAAATTTCCAATAGCCATAAAAACAGCTGGCATTTGGGAGGGCAGTAGCTCAGTGGTAGAGTGTTTGACTCAAGATCAAAGGGTTGCGGGTTCGAGCCTCACTGGCAGCACTGCAAGTAATTAAGTAAGTTCTTATTTAATGTTCCAGTAACTGCCTTGTCTCCTTGAGCAACACACATTAATATCTGCTTAGTACTGGTTCAATCTCGACATGACTGGAAAAATGTTGGATCAAATTAAATAAACAGACACCATTTTAATAATGTGATGGGTGCTCTAAGAATTGAAAGTTAATCTTACTCCTACCAAATAAACTCATGTTGTTCCATGCAACTTGTGATTTAATACATGTACCATGAAGCTTTCATATGTGATCGGGGCAGAGGCAACTCCTTTCTCTATCCCACCACCATTCAGGAGAGGGCAATACAGCAATACTTTATTGGCTTGTATATCCAAGGGAAAGCACTGAACATTGATAATACCGCATGTATTTGTGATGTTACTTTTCTTCATAATCTTGTTTTCTTTGCACATCTAACGCTCAGTTATTTGAGCCGGTCCATGAGAGGTGAGTTAAAGATTAATTATTATAGATTGTTATAATTACATGGTCATTTTCCTAAAATTCCTTTGTAAAACTCAATGGTAAAATATTTTGGAATCACAACATGACCCTGTTATATCCAAATCCATGTTATAATGAGGTGTGTTATAAAGGGACTGCACTGTTTTTAGTGTGGCTGAGCCAGTTCACAAAAACAGTTGATCAGGCTCTACTCGGCTTGTGATTGTTGGCCAGATTTTGTCTAAAACCTGTCAGGTGCCTAGTTACAGTCTTTAGTTGGACTGGACCTTTTTGCTGTTATTTTATTCTAAATTAACTTTCCAGGAATACACTAAAACCTGTGTAAAACGGCCACTCAAAAGTAGACGAAACAAAGATCTTAATAACAACTGGCAGCTTAATGAAGGTCAAAAGTATTGCAGAATGCTCTCCTTGGAGCATTCTGCAATACATTTTGTACTTTTGACCTGCATTATGCGATAATTGGTCTTGAAAACCATGTTTTGGTCTTTTCGAGAGTGGCCTTTTTAGACATGTTTTACTGTACCATCGGAGGGCCAAACAGTTTGTATCCAGATCAGGCATGTGGGGTACAGACTGCTTGAAAAGGTTTATTAGCAGATGACAAAGGATGTCACTTGCAGGTAAAGAGTTTAAAAGCATAAAAAAATAAAACATGAATATCTGTAAAAAATGTTTGTAGCTTTTTCCTAGGCAGTAACCAGTACTGGGCTGGTTGTGTGTGTTTTTATTTATCGGAAGCATCCGAAGGCTCAACTTCTAGTGGTCCTGTGACCCCTGGTTTACAAGGCATTAGCTTATCCGCTACTGGGTAAGGTTCAATATAAATGATGTTTCTGAACTCGGAGCAAAGTAAATAAATACAAGTTATATATTCACTGGTAATTGGCTTAATTGATCGCTGCCCACAGGGAACTTAAATTAGTCTAAGTTGGCTATTGATGGTAAAAAGTATAGGAGGGTTAGACATATACATCAGCAATCTTATGAATATGCAAATTTTTCTGCACGGCAAAAATGGAGTGACATCCACAGAGAGAAGGAAGATTAACTGAAGCACCATTCGAGTAATAGGCATCTGACAGCCATTTAGACCTTAGCACTTTGCATGCGGGGAAATTTATAATGCTTTTTTTGTCGTCTGCTGACTCTTTTCAAAATTGACTTTTTCAAAAAATTATTTCAGGGCCAAACAGCTTGGATCCGTCCTGATCTGGGTCCAAACTGTTTGGAAAGGTTACCAGCAAACTGCACTGGCAAATAAAGAGTTTTAGTACTAAGAACTGTAGTTAGCAAAGATGTGAAAATTGATACATACAGTAAAACCTGTCTAAAACGGCCACTCTCAAAAAGACAGAAAATTGGTTTTCAAGACCAATTATCGCTTAATGCAGGTCAATACTTTGGACCTTCATTAAGCTACCAATTGTCATTAAGATCTTTGTTTTGTCTGCTTTTGAGTAACAGATTTACACAGGTTTTACTATATTCTATCCTAGATGTTTTGTCTGGCCTGATCTGGGTCCAAGCTGTTTGTAAAGGTTATCAGCAGAGTACACTAGCAGGTTAAGAGTTAACTAAGAACTATAGTTAGCAGGTAAAGAGTTAACTAATAACTATAGTTAGCAGGTAAAGAGTTGACTAAGAACTATAGTTAGCAGGTAAAGAGTTAACTAAGAACTGAAATTAGCAGGTAAATAGTTTACTAAGAACTGCAGCTAGCAGGTAAAGAGTGAACTAAGAACTATAGTTAGCAGGTAAAGAGTTTACTTAGAACTATAGTTAGCAGGTAAAGAGTTAACTCAAATCTATAGTTAGCAGATAACGAGTTAAGTAAAAACTGCAGTTAGCAGGTAAAGAGTTAACTAAGAACTGCAGTTAGCAGGTAAAGAGTGAACTAAGAACTATAGTTAGCAGGTAAAGAGTTAACTAAGAACTATAGTTAGCAGGTAAAGAGTTAACTAATAATTATATTTAGCAGGTTAAGAGTTAACTAAGAACTAGAGTTAGCAGGTAAAGAGTTAACTAATAATTATATTTAGCAGGTAAAGAGTTAACTAAGAACTAGAGTTAGCAGGTAAAGAGTGAACTAAGAACTATAGTTAGCAGGTAAAGAGTTTACTAACTATAGTTAGCAGGTAAAGAGTTAACTAAGAACTATATTAAGCAGGTAAAGAGTTAAATAAGAACCATAGTTAACAGGTAAAGAGTAAAATAAGAACTATAGTTAGCAGGTAAAGTGTTAATTCAGAACTGCAGTTAGCAGGTAAAGAGTTAACTAAGAACTGTAGTTAGCAAAGACTTGAAAATTGGATTAAACATATTTTATTTCAACTTGATAAGATACACATAAAAAAATATATCATGGGTGAAAGTTTTTCAGGATTATTCCTGAATTCAGGATTTTGAGACTGACTTTCCACAGAAAGTCCGCCTCAAAATGCTGAATTAAGGAGACCATAATAGCTTCTCTGATTTATTTTCAGTCTGTCTAAGGACATTTGACCATTTAAACTTGAAATTGTGAATATTTAGTAGGCAAACTGCAAATTTTAAGAATGGAGTTTGGAAAGTTCAGGATTTTTGAAATTTTGATCTTTCAAACATGATATATGCAAGTTACAGAATGTAAAATGTTAAGAAAGAAAGCTGGAAGCTTAAATTAATCTTCTCCTAAAAGATGTGAAAATTGACACGTACACTGCCCTAAATGTAAGAAATGTCAAGTACAGCAACCATAGCAAACACGTATAATTAAGTTACAATGCAATCTTCCGAACAATAGCAAACTTAATCACAGCCTGTACAAACTAAATAAAGTTAATTCCTTACCTCTTTCCTTGCTGGAGGCTACCTTTATTGTCTGCTGTTAACCTATCCAGAATGTCGGCCCTGATCTGGAACCAAACTGTTTGTCACTCTGATAGTGTTCCTGAAAGATTTTTACGAATAAGATGATTTTGAAAAAAAAATCAGCAGATGACACAAAAGCATTCACAATTTCCGAGCATGCATGGATATAATGATTTTTCAAAATGTTGTCGGATCCTAGCTTAGTACTGGGTCAACCCAGGAAGACCCGTCCCTTTATAACTGAAAGATTGTTGATGGGACGTAAAGAATCAAATCAAACAAAACAAACAAAAATGTTGTTGGCAGCAAAGTATTGGTAAGTATTATTCTACGACGACCTCTAGGTAATGACCCTTGATTCATTCAATGCATTTACAGCTACAGTCATGCCTCAAAGCGTTTTGTGGAAGTATAGTGCTTGAAAGGCTAATGGCCATTTTTGTTTTAATTTTCTGGAAGACCAGTCTATCTACCATATTCTTCAGCCAATCTTTGTTTTACTTTTCTGGAAGACCAGTCTATCTGCCATGTACTTCAGCCAATCAGACAAGTGGTAACTGAGGATGTCTTGACTCTGGTGTGCTGTATTTTAGCAGTATAAATTGAGTTTTCTCAAAATAGCATGATTGCTAATGAGATTCCAAATGCTTGACAATTCAGGAAGAGCTTCTAGTATCTTGCTGTCTGATCATCTTTCCCGATGGATAATTAGTCGGAAAATGTGTTTCCTTGCGGAACAGATGTTTGTAAATAACGTAAATTGACAAAGACAGTGTTGAACTTCTAACATTAGCGAAAGACAAAACAAGCAGCGAAAGCTCTGCGCTCTGTAATTGTGAACAGTGAATCGAAAACTGGTGCAGACTGGTTCTCACTTTTTTATCACTTAGACAGTATTTGAAAATCTGGAAAAAAACGAAATATACAATAAAGCAGAAAATGAGACAAAACCCCAGAGATATGCATATTTGACAGTTGCTCTTATTGAAGGACGTAAGGCGTACTTTCTTGTGATGTTTGACTGATTTCTGTCTTTCGCCGGGTCTAATGAGATTTGACTAATTACGGGGATAAAACATAAACACACACAAGCGAGTCCCATGAGAGCTTCCTTGTTCGTTTTTTTCCTTCTCAGATGACATTTAAGTTTTTGCCTACTTTTGTTGTCTGCTGATAACCTTTACAAACAGTTTGGACCCAGACCAGGCCGCATAAAATGTCGGGCCTGATCTAAATCCAAATTGTTTGACACTGATTGTATTTCTGAAATTTTTTTGGAAAAAGTTGATTTTGAAAAAAAATCAGTAGACGACAAAAAACATGGAAAATTACCCAGTAAGCAGAGTTAAAGCCTATATCCTGGTTTATTGTATTGTAGTTTAAACTCTTCGCACGCAGGGAATTTTTATAAAAATTGTCGTCTGCTGATTATTTACAATATTAATGTTTTCAAAAAAAAATCTTTCAGGAATACCATAGGAGTGTCAAACAGTTTTGATCCAGAGTAGGTTGGCGAAGGTAATGAGCAGACGGAAGACAGTAGAAGACAAAAAGTTAAATGCAAATATTTGAGATTTCTAATCAATCTGGGCCAACTGTACTTGTATTCTTTGACAAGATATTCTATTCTGTTCTTATATGTCTGACAGAAAAATTATAAACCAGTCAAAATTTGACATTTAATAGACTTAAAAATTTGTAAGGCAGTCTGGCAGAATCTTTTGATGTCTTGTAAAAAGGAAGTGAACCAATCTTGTCCTTTTTGTATGTCTGGCAGAAATTTGTCAAAGCAGTCAAAAAGATCTCCAGATACAAAATGAGCCAGTGCCTGAGATTTCCAACAATGTGGTATGTGCGAGCAGCAGAGCCCCAGATCAGCCTGCGCATACGCGCAGTCTGATCAGAGCCTTTGCTAGTCACTTGAATATTCTATGATTGTTGAGCTACTGACTGGACACCATTTGGAGCGTTTAAGCTTAAAAGGAGGCTGCACTGCCTCGTATGAGTCTACACGTGTCAAAATGCCACATTGTTGGAAATCACATGCCATGGCTCAAATGTATGAAGGTCTGAAGCCAGACAATTTATGAAATAATTAGAACAGTAAATTTATCAGCGGGGATTAAATAAAATTGAAAAACAAATAAATTAAAGAATATTTTTCCCAAGAGGAACTAAAATTATTATTAGTTATACAGACCTAGAGAAGAATGTGGGCTTAAAACTTGATTTTCTTATTTCTCAACCAAAACATATGTTGTGGGTAATCAAAAGAATCATCTTGATGGGACGGTTCGTTTGATCACCCAAAACAAATGATAACTAATGGATTAGAAAATATAGTCTTAATTTCACTCACGAAAGAATTACATTTACATCTGGAACTATACTATATATGTAGCAAACTTGGACAGACTATAATGGAAAATTAATACATTTTTTCGGAAATGTGTACATGTGAATGTGAAATTCTTTACCAACTTCTCCTGGTCAGATATTTACGCCTGCTACGCGTAGACAGATGTAGATGGCTGGGCTGTCAACCTACATTTTATCTTTATACACTTCATATTTATGATTTTATTAAAGAAAAAATATTTCCTTGCTAGCGACAACATTTGTCCTTTGCAAACAGTTTGGACCCAGATCAGGACCGACGGAATATCGGTCCTGATCTGGATCCAACGTATTTGAAATTCTGGTACTGTGTTCCTAAAAGATTTTTTTTTTGAAAATCAGTCAGCATTCGACAACAAAAGCATGAAACATTACCCAGCATGCAAGCGTTAGAGCATGATTTCACATCAGTTTCACATCTAGCTCCACAAACAAGTGATGTTTGTGCATATATAAGGCCAAAAATAAAAAATAAATTGTTTCTCAGGCACCGCTGCATCTGTTTAAAATGTCCTGCATTACGTCTTTTTATTACTTTCTAAAAATAGAAATGAAATAAAAACCCGCATTTCCAGTTCAAAACATCGTTAATCGGTAAAGGTAATGCAGTTCCACTCAGACGTTGTGGTCCATTGCGGGTAATGTTGGGATGTTAATAATTCTCACATCCATTTCGGGTTGAATGGACCGATATTTCTACTGTATTTGTTAAGTTTTCGAGCCCCAAAGGCGTAAGTTTTATACATCTGTGATGAAATCAAATCTACTTAATGTGCAGATGCTTTCCCTATCAAGTTTTATGGCCTTACTTGAATTATATCGATGAAATGACCGTACAAGCACAACTTTTAAAAAAAATATCGTTATGAGTTTTAAAAAAATGTTCCTGCATCTGTTTTTTGCCTGAATAAAAATAAAAACCCGCCCTGCCACATCTGTTTTTAAAAAAAAATGACCTGAGAAACAATTCAATTTTTTTGGGGGGCCTAAACGAGTCTCATGTTTATTTATGATAGAGAATGCTGAGAACCTAAAAATTTACTAAGTGCTGCAACAATCAGTAAATATTGTGATAGAATCATATATGGAGCCAAAGTTATTATGCAGCATTGTTTTGATCTGATAAAATCTCCTTCAATGCATGTATTAAATAAATTATTTCTTAATCAGTCATGCATCTTGCCACCTAATAGTTTTGACAATCTGTTTCTGTCTGATCACAAAACAAACAGTTTAATTGCAACAAGATGTTAGAGAAAAAAATGAAAAGCATGGTGATACTCAACATGTGACATACCTTTGATGTCTTTTAATACTGTGGATTTTTTTTTTCATTTCAAAGATGAAATGTGTACAGATGCTCTTTTGTAAATTAATCGAGCATTGGGTTTGTTTAATTACCAGCAAACACTATTATTTTCAATGTTATGTGTCAATATACATCAAGAGTTTCAATCTGTTATCCTAAACACAGCTACCAAACGATCTAATACTCAACCGCTGATGAATTTAAAAAGCAACTGCCCTAGGACACGCCTACCAAACGCTCCAATGCTCAACATCTGGTTGAATATTAAAACCAATTCCTCCAGGAAGTGAATTAAAAATCAGGGAATGTCATGCAACAGACTATGCATTTTTACGTTTGTGGTATAAATTTAAGGTCAGAAAGTTCTCTCGTTTTGTCAGATTTACATTACGCGTAAAATAGGTGTACCGAAATTCGACAGGAACTTGTTTATCGCGCGAAAAGTAAATATGACCTAATGAGAATACTTTCTGAGCTTGTATTTATACCACAAACACAGGAATCCATAGGCTGTTGCATGACATTCCCCGATTTTTGATTTTCTTCATAGAGCAGTGGTTTTTAATATTCAACCAGATGTTGGGCATTCGATCGTTTGGTAGGCGTGTAGGAAGAGAATTGAAAATCAGGGAATGTCATGCAATAGCCTATGGATTCCTACGTTTGTGGAATAAATAGGAACTCAGAAAGCATTCTGACGCGATAGACTAGTTCCTATCAGATTCTGTTACACCTTTATTACGCGAAAAGTAAATCTGACAAAATGAGAAAACTTTCTAACCTTGTATTTGTACCACAAATGTAGGAATCCATAGGCTATTGCATAACATTCCCCGATTTTAGATTCTTTCTCGGGCAGTTTTTTTTTAAATATCACCAGTGGTTGAGGGTTAGATCGCTTGGTAGGCATGCTAAAGTTTTGAAAATTAGTAATTTTCTCAAAAAAGGACCCCACCACTACATGATCCTACATGGAAGCATGCATTTCTCTGCAGCAATATTAGCTGTGATAGAAATTATTGTTTTGATAGCTCATCAATACGAACATTTAAATGGTAGAAAAATTGATCAGCAGATGAGCAAGGCTAGCCTAGTCAGCTCTTATCAATTGTCCCTGCTTTAAGAACTCAAATAAGATTTGATATTTCATGTGAATCCTCAGTTTGGTGTTAGACGATGATTGGCATTTTAAGGGTCAAATGATTTGCAAAGTTCATATTTTGATGGCTTTTAAAGTTGACTCTCAACCATTGAAAGAAGTTGTGAGCTGATTTTTTAGTGTGGTGATCTGTTAACATTGGTGTAGCTTCCATTACACAGTTACGCACGTGCGTAAAAAAAAAGGTAACATTCAAGGGAGGTCACCTAATGTGGTAAAAGTGATTTTCCATACCATAAGGAACTGCTCTTAAAGGAAATAATTTGCTCTCTCTGGGAGCAAATTCTTTCCTTTAAGATAAGTTCCCATTTCGAAAAGGACCGCAATTGAAGAGAACCACTGCTTGATCCAGTAGTCTCCCTTTGATGTGCTTAACTTTTTCAGCGTTCTAGCTACGCCATAGTTTAAGAACAGAAAATTTGCTAAGAACATTGTTCCACCTCCTAAAAAATGGTCCAGATTGCCATGGTGTGCCGGCTAAAAAGCCTTACAATGAGATTACTTTCAATAGATATCTCTGTCACAAAGGTCCAGTTAAGCTTACCTTTTGAGTGTAAAAATATGATTATTTACTAAGCCATCAGTTTAAACATGTGTTTTGGCGACATTTCTTTTGAGCTCTCACAACATATGTTTTGCTAACAATGGTTGAGAAATAAGAACATTAATTTTCAATTACGCACTCTTATCTGGATTGAGGCCTAGGTATCATTTTAAGAAGAGATCTGCTATAATAACTTTTTCCGGAATGATTTGCAAGGTTCTGTTAAAGGTTTAGTAATTTTGAGACAATTTGCAAAAAATAGTTAGACACCATGGTTATCGGATTTAAAACTGATCAGACTGTGTGGTGTCAGAGGGGGGTCTGAACCTTTATGATTCACAACTGTAAATTTTTGAAATTTTCGCGAGAATCTATTTTCGCCTGCAGCGTTAAAAGGCATATTTGCGACGCTCAAAGTTCAAGACTAAGGAATAATTTGCATATATCAGTAAACGACAAATTAATTTTGCTATTTCGTGAGGGTTTTATTTTCACGAAACTTCCCATATGCGAAGTATTGCTAAAAATAAAACCCTCACGAAAATTTCCGAATTTTACAGTAATACTTCAGGCTTTCTCCTGGTACCTACATTTTAACCTCATCATGGTAAACCCTTATAGTGAACGGAAATACTGGTCTTAAGGCGCTCATAATTTTCTCCGAGATATTCTCATCTAACCACATCATTAGTGACGGTGGACATTGGAAGCCAGTTATTCTAATTCCCTGTAGTTTTTTTTCTGCATTTTTATTGATTCATGCTCATTAAAGATATGTCTAGCAAACACAAATGAGCTCTGGTCATGTGCAAAGGTACTTTGACAAGAATGTATAAATCAGGGCTTGGTATTCTAAGGCTCTCCAAAGGGAGAGCAGCGCCCTAGATTAGCTTTTGGGTCAATTAGGCATATTTGCAAAAACAATTGTGTATTTTTATTTTTTTATGCCACGTTTTTTCAGTGATTACACCTGGAAACCATTGCGAATGTGCCTGCATATTACCAATCGATCCTCACACACCCATTTAAGTTGCAGCTTTAGTCCTTATAACTGGCTTGCTCTGCATCATTCATACTTCCAGATTCAAACTCATGATATCCCTCTCGATCAAAGAATTCATATGACAAATATTACCCACTCAACTAGCGACTTTTAAATCCTTACAACTAGCTTGCTCACACGGGGTAGGTGGTTATCGAAAACGCAAATACTATCGAGGAATATAGATCAAAAATCGTTAGAAACAGAGTTTTCTATTGCCATTTGTCTCCACACTGATGACAAATGGCAATTGAAAACACTGTTTCTATCGATTTTTGATCAGCGTTTGTTGATTGTTTATAGTGTTTTCGATTGCCGCCTACCCGGTGTGTTGCTATGATTCTGACACATATACAGAAGGTACCTGTTCTCCTGCCGCCACTGAGCTGACCACCAGAGGATAATTTGCTATGTTATTATATTACTCTGGGGAGCAATATTAAACTCTTTCTTTGCTAGCTACCAACTTTTGTCGTCTGTGGATAACCATTGCAAGCAGTTTGGACCCAGATCAGAATGTTTGTCCTGATCTGGATCCAAAGCATTTGACACTCTGATAGTGTTCCTGAAAGATTTTTTTAAGAAATCAATTTCATAAAAAGTCAGCAGTTGACAACAAAAGCATGAAAAATTACCCAGCATGCAATGAGTTAAAGAAAAAGATGATTTGCTTGAGCAGAGGTATAGTTCAGGAGAAACAACCATTAAGAACCTCCAGATTGTTTCCTCTAAATATATAGCATATGTTGTGGATACTCCTTGGCATTGCCTCACAGAGGCAATGCCAAGGAGTACCGCAACATATTTCTTTCCGGAAAAAAAGATTGATAATTCATTGGCTGATATGCCTTCTTATCAGATCCCTTGCTTGTTAATGTACAGTCTATGGAATAGTGAAACGATGTGATTATTTTCAAACACTTTCTTTGGTTATTTCTTACATTGCCATTAGGGCAGTTTGAAGTGGGTAGCACTCAGATTACAAATTTCTTCCCATATATTGCTATGAACTTGGTATTTTATCATATGCTGGTTCTTTGGCATAGGCGTAGCTAGAGCGCTGACATAGTTACACATATTAAAGGGAGACTACTGAAACGAGCTGTGATTATAATCAATTGAGTCCCTTATCATGAATGGGACTTCTCTTAAAGGAAAGGGAGCAAATTCTTTCCTATAAGGGCAGTCGCTTGTTGTTGGAGAAACCTGATTTCCGCATTAGGTGTTTTTTCTTGGAATATATACAATTTTCTTTTATGAACATGGGTAACTGCGTAACAGGAGCTACGCCAATGTTTGGAAATGTTGGGTTCAGGCATATGGAAGCAGAATCCCACTCATAAAATAATTACTTAAACATTGCGCGTCTTTCATTCAAGGCCTTTATTGTCTGTAAATGCCATAAGAGCAGTTTTTTAGAACCTGGGTCAATTATAGTTTCTGTCTGTGCCCACCAGTTGAAGCACTTGTGCATGAAATTGATACAATGACATCTTTGGAATGATGTTAGAGCTCCAAATCAGGCTGGGCTTGTAAAATCAGAGAAATGATCAAAAGCTGTTGCATTGCCTACATTTTCATGATCAGTTCCAATTATTACGCCTATTCGACTGGTCATTTTGTGCTTCATGACTTTGTAAGTACATTTGTGATTATTTTCTTTATGCTTGTAGATACACTATTTGCACAATCTGCTTTTCAATGTAAAAAATGTGCACCACAGATGGTGTCATAACATGTAGAAAATGTGCAACACAGATGATATCATCATATGGTCGTGAAGCACGAAATGACCAGTCGTATTGATTAGGCTCAGTATTTTACATATGCACATGAATGGATAGACTTATTCATATGAAATGTAAATATATACTAGTCAAAAGTTCTAACCGGCCACGTGTGTTTTTACCGATTTTCGGAAAAGCTATAAGGACTATATCAATTTCATTTGCATTCCCCAATAGGCCAGCCCATCACTCATCGATAACAGAAAATGGCTAAGAAAAACTCCTTAAGTTGTATCCGGGAGGCTTTGCCGAACACACTTACCCTCAATTTCAAAATTCACAAGAATTTGCATTGGATGTTGGGGAAATTTATGACACTTTAGCCAATAGTAACGAGTTTCATGCAGATGGAGTGTTCATTTCAGCACTTTAGTGTTCAATATGTGTTTGGCTTTTGAAATGAAAACGTTTTGCGTGTGAAATGGGGTTATTTCAAAAAGTCATGACTCACAAATTATGCCATAATGCGAATTTTGAAAATGGGGGTACCACTATTCAAGTTAGCATCCTGCATGTAATGTTGAACATTTTGTCAATATCTTCACTGCCAAGGGTACATGACACGTCTGTCAATTTAGAGATGCAAAAAGAGTAGTCATGTCATTTTGTGTTTTGAAAAAAAATAATAAAATGCAGGTGGTCGCTTAGAACTTTTGGCTAGTATACTTATATAGTAGGCACATGAATGGAAAGACTTATTCACATGAATACTTATTTATCCAGCGCATGGAGAAATTCTGAGAACTGTTACAGATTACAGTGGTAATTGACTTCACCCATGTGCATTGACAATCTTTGGGGGAAACCTTATATCTACAAGCACTTTGTTGGTTTGTATTGTTATAGTCCTGACAAATTCACCTGACGTTGGTGACCTCTATTAGTCATTAGCCTCATTAACACACCTTATTGCATTTCTAAGCATAGCTTCGGTTAATTTCGTTATCATTAATACCAGAAAGCATGTGGTAACTACATCGGTGTAGAAGGAAAAAAAGCGTTACTCAATTCTATACGCCAACAAGAAATATTAGCGCAGGTTCATACTGTTTGCTATTATAGACTTCAAATACTCAGCAGATAGCAAAGCAGATGACCGTATACTGTAAATTCAGAAAAATTTGCAAGAATTTTATTTTTGCGAATAGCGTTAAAAGACATATTTAAGACTTTGAAATTTGCAACTAGGGCAATATTACCTATATCATTAAATGACAAAGTGATTTTGCCATAGGCACGAGGATTTTATTTTCATGAAACTTCGCGCAAATTAAAACCCTCTCGAAAATTTCGGAAATTACAGTAGACATGCATGAATGGCACGTACTGAATGTGTAAATTAATCTTAATTTTGTGGGATTTTTATTGATATATTCATCAAGAATTCTTAACGTGTTGCATGTTGGGTAATTTTGCATACTTTTTTGTCATATGCTGTTTTTTGATGTTTTTTAAAACCTCTTTAGAGTGTAAAACAGTTCCGATCTAAATCACGCCCTACATTTTGTCCGGCCTAATCTCAGTCCAATCTGTTTGCAAGGTTTTGAGCCGTTGACACTGGTAAGCAAAGTGTTTTAAACAGCTCTTATCCTAGACAAGATATGGAAATATAACAGGCTATGTTAGTTTTTCAGGAATCTTAGAACGATAGGTGACAACTGTGACTGCGATTCAGAATGCAAATTCACGCACAAAATCTGCAGAGAATCTCAGAGGAAATCTACAGAGTTTTGCATTTATGAAATATTTACATCAGTTATGTCACAAGAAAACAATAGAGTTAGGGACCATGTAAGACTCAATTCAGTGGCTGCTTTGTTAAAACAACTAGCTAGATTCTTGAAAATTTGAATGTATCATGCATGGCTTTTAGCCTACCTGAGCCAAAGGCTCATGGGTGAGCTAATAGTATACCAGTGACTCTGACGTCCGCCCGTTGGCCATCAACATTTTCAAACATCTCCTCAGAAACCACTGGGCCAATTAAACTCAAATTTCATAAGGAGACTCCTTAGGATACCCTAACAAAAGTTTGTTCATATGGTCCTGGTCACATGACCAAGATGGACACCACACCCATATACGAGGGCCGTTCAGTATGTAATGAAAACAGCCCAGTTTATCCCAAAGTTTTATATTTATACACTTTAAAATCACTTTTATTAAAAGGTCTGTTTCTTGGCTAAATAAATGTAAATTTGCAGTTGTCCAGCTCCTTAGCTAATTTTCACAAGCCACTTTCAAGATAGGGTGCTGAAGTACACTGCAACATGAAATAAAACAATGTTTTCAAAAGCAGATAACTACATGAACGAGGAATGTTTTCAGTCTGCTACTTCGTGTGGTAAATATCCATATATTGGTGATATATACCTGCAAAAAATTTTGATATTGCTTTATATTCTATGAAATACTGCGGCTGCCATTTTGGTTAAAATCCTCCTTGATGCTATATTTTCTGGCATTCCATTGACAGTCGTTTTTGCGTGAACGAATACATTGTAAAAATTTATACGAAATTCATTTTGTAACTTTTTTTTCTGGTCGCTTTGATGTTCATTTGCAGGTAATACAGCCGATTTTAAAATTTCCATAGTTAATCTCGTTGATAAAGTACCCCCAAGTACGTTATTTGAAATAAGAAAATCACTTAAAAGAATGCCATCTCTGGCTTACACTGAAATGTATCAGACAAAATCCTGCGTTTCATCGATGTTTGCATTCGGATGCATTATTTGGGCATCGTTACACGTATTTACATGTACACAATCTGGCTGACTAATTTCAGACAATAAAATTATAGGAAACACAAATGGTATACCACTCAGATGAGATACCACTAGCTATTGGTTTCGGTTTAACTGGTCTGCTGCCTATGCATTGTGTGTATTGAAACTTCGATACAATCAAAACTGTCCTTTCCTAGAACAAAGCCACATTTTGGATTTTCAAGAACCGTGCGTATTTTAGTGTTAAGCCCATTGCTTTAAACGACGTCAACATAAGAGGGGGTAATGTTATAAAACCGTTTAGACGAGAAATCGGTAGCGGTCAAACGTTTATTTCTTTATAGCAGATAAATGGGAAATGAGTCAGAAAACTATTGATATGTGATTCATGCATGTTAAAAATTTGTTTTAGAAAATACAGCATGTCTTTCTACCTTTGTTAAAATGAGTCTTCACAATTCGGAGGAAAATATATGCAGTGTATATTAGTGTGCTTTTCAAAAAGTCTGTAACTTATTAAATTTGGAAATATAGAATAATGATTCTGCACTATTATAATGGCGACGCTTTGATCTTTCGTTTGGCATATTGGATAAAATCCTAACGTGTTTGTGGAAGGAGTTATGAATGGGTTTTCATTACATATTGAACCCCCCTCGTATGGTAAAAACCCTTTAAAAATCATCTTCACCAGAACCAGAAGGCTGTTGATATGTAGCATTGGGGATGTGGGCCCTACCAAGTTTGTTCAAATGATGATCATAGCTTGTCCTTGACCTACTTAACGTCAAGGTCAAATTCGCTTCCCAATGCATCTAAATGGGGAAAAAATTGAAAAGTTGTTTTTATACCCCGCCACACTTTAGTGTCGGGGTATTATGTTATACCTTTCGGTGTCTGTCCGTCCGTCCGTCCGTCCGTGCTCACCATTTCCGATCGATAACTTGAGTATCTATTCACGTAATTTTTTCAAATTTTGCATACATATTGTTTCCGTCCATTTTTAACGGAGTTACTGCCCTTTTTCGTATTGAAAAAATGGTTTCTGGCCTGTTATTCCTTTACTGTTCATGATATCTGAAAGAAACTTCACAGATATGTTGCACATCAAAGGTTACATATTGTTACTAAGGACCGTCACTCTGACCTTCCCAGTTTGTGAGTTATCTGCCCTTGATAGGTCTGAAAAAAGGTTTTTGACCTATTGTTCCTTTACTATATGGAATATCTGAATATAACTTCACAGATATGTTTCACATCAAAGGTAACATATTGTGACTAAGAACGGTCACTCTTACCTTTCCCGTTTGTGAGTTATCCGCCCTTGATTGAATTAAAAAAGGTTTTTTACCCGTAGTTCCTTTACTATGTGGAATATTTAAATGAAACTTTACAGATATGTTTCACATCAAAGGTTACATACTGTGACAAAGAACCATCACTCTTACCTTTCCAGTTCATGAGTTATTTGCCCTTGATTGATCTGAAAAATGGTTTTTGACCTGTAGTTCATTTACTATATGGAATATCTGAATGAAACTTCACAGATATGTTGATCATCAAAGGTTACATATTGTGACTAAGGATCGTCACTCTTACCTTTCCAGATTGTGAGTTATCCACCCTTGATTGATCTGAGAATTGGTTTTTGGCCTGTAGTTTCTTTTACTATATGGAATATCTGAATGAAACTTCACAGATATGTTGAACATCAAAGGTTACATATTTTTAGTAAGGACCGTCACCCTTACCTTTCCAGTTCATGAGTTATCCGCCCTTGATTGATCTGAAAAAATGGTTTTTGACCTGTAGTTCATTTACTATATGGAGTATCTGAATGAAACTTCACAGATATGTTGACCATCAAAGGTTACATATTGTGGGTAAGGATTGTCACTCTTACCTTTCCAGATATTGAGTTATCCACCCTTGATTGATCTGAGAATTGGTTTTTGACCTGTAGTTCATTTCATCCATCCGTGCTCACTGTTTCCAATCGATAACTTGAGTATTTATGCACAGAATTTTTTCAAATTTTGCATACATATTGTTATTGGGGATGAGTGGTATGGGATTGTTAATGGGCAAAATCCAACCATTTTCGATGGAGTTACTGCCCTTTCTCCCTTTAAAAAATGGTTTCTGGCCTGTTATTCTTTTACTGTTTATGATATCTGAATGAAACTTCACAGATATGTTGAATAGCAAAGGTTACATATTACAACGAAGGACCGTCACTCTTACCTTTCCAGTTCATGAGTTATCTGCCCTTGATTTATCTGGAAAATGTTTTTGACCTGTTGTTCCTTTACTATATGAAATATCTGAATGAAACTTCACAGATATGTTGACCATCAAAGGTTACATATTGTGACTAAGGACATCATATCACTGTCTATCTCAGTTCTGTTGCTATTTAGGCATTATATATCTCACAAAATAACTTTTGGTGCCCCCAGCAGTGGCGGGGTATTATGCAGTGCTTGCGGTGCTTTTATTTTGAAAACTGTTCAAGCCAAAGTCATTAATCTCACTTGGTATGTTAAATTTAATGAGACAATGGCTATAAATAAGCTCCAAAGGTCAAGGTTGACTTTTGACCTTTCAGCCAAGTTCCCTCTTATTGTAGTCCCATCAATATATTTAAAGATAGTTTTCTCAGAAACCAGTGGCAAATTTAACTCAAATTTCATATGAAGACTCCTCATAATAAGTTAGCCAAATGTTCTGGTCACATGACCAAGATGGCTGCCATGCCCATATATGGTAAAAACCCTTTAAAAATCTTCTTCATCAGAACAAGAAGGCTGTTTATATGTAGCATTGGGGATGTGGGCCCTACCAAGTTTGTTCAAATAATGATCATCCTAGGTTGTCCTTGACCTATATAACATCAAGGTCAAATTCGCTTCCTAATGCATTTAAATGGGGAAAAAATTGAAAAGTTGTTGTTTGCATTCGGATGCATTATTTGGGCATCGTTACACGTATTTACATGTACACAATCTGGCTGACTAATTTCAGACAATAAAATTATAGGAAACACAAATGGTATACCACTCAGATGAGATACCACTAGCTATTGGTTTCGGTTTAACTGGTCTGCTGCCTATGCATTGTGTGTATTGAAACTTCGATACAATCAAAACTGTCCTTTCCTAGAACAAAGCCACATTTTGGATTTTCAAGAACCGTGCGTATTTTAGTGTTAAGCCCATTGCTTTAAACGACGTCAACATAAGAGGGGGTAATGTTATAAAACCGTTTAGACGAGAAATCGGTAGCGGTCAAACGTTTATTTCTTTATAGCAGATAAATGGGAAATGAGTCAGAAAACTATTGATATGTGATTCATGCATGTTAAAAATTTGTTTTAGAAAATACAGCATGTCTTTCTACCTTTGTTAAAATGAGTCTTCACAATTCGGAGGAAAATATATGCAGTGTATATTAGTGTGCTTTTCAAAAAGTCTGTAACTTATTAAATTTGGAAATATAGAATAATGATTCTGCACTATTATAATGGCGACGCTTTGATCTTTCGTTTGGCATATTGGATAAAATCCTAACGTGTTTGTGGAAGGAGTTATGAATGGGTTTTCATTACATATTGAACCCCCCTCGTATGGTAAAAACCCTTTAAAAATCATCTTCACCAGAACCAGAAGGCTGTTGATATGTAGCATTGGGGATGTGGGCCCTACCAAGTTTGTTCAAATGATGATCATAGCTTGTCCTTGACCTACTTAACGTCAAGGTCAAATTCGCTTCCCAATGCATCTAAATGGGGAAAAAATTGAAAAGTTGTTTTTATACCCCGCCACACTTTAGTGTCGGGGTATTATGTTATACCTTTCGGTGTCTGTCCGTCCGTCCGTCCGTCCGTGCTCACCATTTCCGATCGATAACTTGAGTATCTATTCACGTAATTTTTTCAAATTTTGCATACATATTGTTTCCGTCCATTTTTAACGGAGTTACTGCCCTTTTTCGTATTGAAAAAATGGTTTCTGGCCTGTTATTCCTTTACTGTTCATGATATCTGAATGAAACTTCACAGATATGTTGCACATCAAAGGTTACATATTGTTACTAAGGACCGTCACTCTGACCTTCCCAGTTTGTGAGTTATCTGCCCTTGATAGGTCTGAAAAAAGGTTTTTGACCTATTGTTCCTTTACTATATGGAATATCTGAATATAACTTCACAGATATGTTTCACATCAAAGGTAACATATTGTGACTAAGAACGGTCACTCTTACCTTTCCCGTTTGTGAGTTATCCGCCCTTGATTGAATTAAAAAAGGTTTTTTACCCGTAGTTCCTTTACTATGTGGAATATTTAAATGAAACTTTACAGATATGTTTCACATCAAAGGTTACATACTGTGACAAAGAACCATCACTCTTACCTTTCCAGTTCATGAGTTATTTGCCCTTGATTGATCTGAAAAATGGTTTTTGACCTGTAGTTCATTTACTATATGGAATATCTGAATGAAACTTCACAGATATGTTGATCATCAAAGGTTACATATTGTGACTAAGGATCGTCACTCTTACCTTTCCAGATTGTGAGTTATCCACCCTTGATTGATCTGAGAATTGGTTTTTGGCCTGTAGTTTCTTTTACTATATGGAATATCTGAATGAAACTTCACAGATATGTTGAACATCAAAGGTTACATATTTTTAGTAAGGACCGTCACCCTTACCTTTCCAGTTCATGAGTTATCCGCCCTTGATTGATCTGAAAAATGGTTTTTGACCTGTAGTTCATTTACTATATGGAGTATCTGAATGAAACTTCACAGATATGTTGACCATCAAAGGTTACATATTGTGGGTAAGGATTGTCACTCTTACCTTTCCAGATATTGAGTTATCCACCCTTGATTGATCTGAGAATTGGTTTTTGACCTGTAGTTCATTTCATCCATCCGTGCTCACTGTTTCCAATCGATAACTTGAGTATTTATGCACAGAATTTTTTCAAATTTTGCATACATATTGTTATTGGGGATGAGTGGTATGGGATTGTTAATGGGCAAAATCCAACCATTTTCGATGGAGTTACTGCCCTTTCTCCCTTTAAAAAATGGTTTCTGGCCTGTTATTCTTTTACTGTTTATGATATCTGAATGAAACTTCACAGATATGTTGAACAGCAAAGGTTACATATTACAACGAAGGACCGTCACTCTTACCTTTCCAGTTCATGAGTTATCTGCCCTTGATTTATCTGGAAAATGTTTTTGACCTGTTGTTCCTTTACTATATGAAATATCTGAATGAAACTTCACAGATATGTTGACCATCAAAGGTTACATATTGTGACTAAGGACGTCATATCACTGTCTATCTCAGTTCTGTTGCTATTTAGGCATTATATATCTCACAAAATAACTTTTGGTGCCCCCAGCAGTGGCGGGGTATTATGCAGTGCTTGCGGTGCTTTTATTTTGAAAACTGTTCAAGCCAAAGTCATTAATCTCACTTGGTATGTTAAATTTAATGAGACAATGGCTATAAATAAGCTCCAAAGGTCAAGGTTGACTTTTGACCTTTCAGCCAAGTTCCCTCTTATTGTAGTCCCATCAATATATTTAAAGATAGTTTTCTCAGAAACCAGTGGCAAATTTAACTCAAATTTCATATGAAGACTCCTCATAATAAGTTAGCCAAATGTTCTGGTCACATGACCAAGATGGCTGCCATGCCCATATATGGTAAAAACCCTTTAAAAATCTTCTTCATCAGAACAAGAAGGCTGTTTATATGTAGCATTGGGGATGTGGGCCCTACCAAGTTTGTTCAAATAATGATCATCCTAGGTTGTCCTTGACCTATATAACGTCAAGGTCAAATTCGCTTCCTAATGCATTTAAATGGGGAAAAAATTGAAAAGTTGATTTTTTGAACACTGTTGAAGCCAAAGTCATTAATCTCACTTGATATGTTTAACTTAATGAGACAATGGCTATAAATAAGCTCCAAAGGTCAATGTTGACTTTTGACCTTTCAGCCAAGTTCCCTCATATTGTAGTCCAATCAATATATTTAAAGATAGTTTTTTCAGAAACCAGTGGCCAATTGAACTCAAATTTCTTATGAAGACTCCTCAGGATAAGTTAGCCAAAATTTATACAAATTGTTCTGGTCACATGACCAAGATGGCCTTTAAAAAATCTTTTTCTCTTGAACCAGAAGGCCGATGACCTTGGGACTTCGTACATAGCATTAGGGATGCATTTTTATGAAGAAATCTTGAAATGTTCATTTTTTCTCAAAAAACATTGGGCTGATTGAACTCAAATTTCATATGGAGTATCTATAGATATGACATTTGTTTTTTGGTCACTTGACCAAAATGGCCACCACGTCCATATATGGTGAGACAAAATATGTTTAAATAATAAGCCTAGGTTGACCTTGACCTAGTTTAACTCTATTAAGATCTTGTGACCCAATATTAGGTGAGCGCCTCAGGACCATCATGTCCTCTTGTCAAATTTTTCATGCTTTTTAGTCCTCTGCTGATTTTTTTCAAAATCTACTTTTTCAGGAATACAATCTGAGTGTCAAACAGATTGGATCCAGATCAGGCTGGTAGAGTAGGTAAGGAGTTAGTTCTGTCCCATTAGGGGTAAGTGTTTCTCAAGGATTTTCAAGCCTTATTTGGTTTTACAAAGAAGAAATGCTGGCTGCTGGGTTAACCCTTAATGCGCCAATCACAACAAAAGTCGTCTGCTTTTCTCGTCTGCTGAAATGTTTAAGAATCCTTTTTGGCAAACAGTTTGGACCCAGATCAGACTGCTCCTATAGGCCCTCCTGGGCCCACACTGTTTGCTTCTATACTCAATTCGTCAGTAATGCTAGGCAATTATTTGCAGCAGACGACTTCAGCAGACGACATTTTCGGATGCATTTTTTTCTTGGCTCTTCAAAGGCTAACTTTACAAGCTTCTGGTAGTTCAGCTAACCAGTCCTTACAAATTTGGCTGAGATGATTGGGCAATAAAAATAAGACAATATTCATAAATAGACAATTGAATCATACTTTGATTTGAAATTCTTTGACATTTCACGAAGATAATTTCGTTATAGAAATTTCCCAAAGTTTCCTATGGCAAAAAACATCAAACAATTTCAATATGGCATATTTACATGGTAATTGCTACCTTGAGGCTGATTGCAAAGCTAAGAATCCAAATTAGGATTGCAGCAGACGACAAATAGGTACTATTTTTCTTCATTTACTTCAATAATAGATAAAGCTTGACATGCCATATATGATCGCTGGCAGACTACTCACATTTAATCCCAAAAATAGTGAGTATGATCAGGAAATACCACAATCACAAACTGCAGACAACCCCGTGGCACCGCGAGGAAGAGCCGCTCAACCATCACGAGACACCAGGAAGACAAATTAAGCAAAGCAATCAGCTCTCTCTTCCCCATCAAGATGATTGCAACACTAGAATGGACATAAAGTAACGTACAACAAAACATAGAACAATTACAGACTCCCACAATGGGAGTAACAATAAACAAAAAGTCAACAACAACAGAACCACTGCCT
Source organism: Loripinus fragilis (assembly GCA_964019695.1). NCBI lineage: Eukaryota > Metazoa > Mollusca > Bivalvia > Lucinida > Lucinidae > Loripinus > Loripinus fragilis. The sequence goes on along the minus strand of OZ026521.1, from coordinate 9,087,140 downwards.
TAGAACGGACAGCAGCCTAAGCCACCGGGGGGCTTAAATGCATTTTACTGGTACCATATCTTCGCCCTAGATTCAGCTGTAGTTGAAGTACAAGAAATGTTCAGCTCACATGGAGTCCATCTAACTAATGCAATGTATCATCATGGAAAACACTAAGCCTTTTTTGCACCCAGAAAATACATTTTCCGACTACCATGTAATCCCAAGCCTTATTTGCACCCAGAGATTTCATTTTCCTAAAACGGCATCTGCTGCAGATTATAAGTAGCCTTTAATGCATTATTTTTTTAATTTTATTGGCAGAATTTGATCAGCTAAGTGGGCTGCACTTCTCTTATGGCCGCCTTTGGCTTAAAGTTGTTCTTTAAAGAGACAAACAGGACTGCATCAGACGACAAATTTATCTGATGGTTTCTTTTTTTTTTGGGGGGGGGGGGGGGGGAAATAAGGTTTGATATTTCATGTGACTCATCTGCTAGCAGATGATTCAGATGAAATTCCAAGCCTTATATGGTTTCTCAGAGCAGAGCAAAATTTTGAAATGTCGTCTGCAGCAAATTTTAGGCGGTGCTTTTACTGTTAAAGTGCAACAATAATTGTCTTCTTTGATTTATCTTCTCACTAAAGTCATTATTTAAAGTGATGCATCTGAAGGACAGTGGTGAAATACACGAGGGTCTGCCTGAACTGTTTGCAGAATGCAACATCTCATCAGGGTCTACTCTGTCTGATGGAACAGCTAAGTAAATAACTTGAGTCTGCACAAGAAATTACAGTAAAACCTGTGTAAAACGGCCACATAAAAATAGGCAAAACGAAGCTCTTTATGACAAATGGCAGCTTAATGAAGGTCAAAAATATTGCAGAATGCTCCCCTTGGAGCATTCTGCAATACTTGTGACCTGCATTAAGTGATAATTAGTCTTGAAAACCAATTTTTGGTCTTGTTGATAGACCCCCTTGATAGTTGTCTAAGCAGGTTAAATCTTTCGCATGCTAGTGACTCCTAAATGTGCGCTTTGGCAAACAGTGAAGACCCCCAATGAAATGCCACCACATGCAGCATTTTGGCAGGGTCTACACTGTTTACTAAGTCCAAGCCAATTTTCAGAGAAAGAAATACAATTTCATTTGGAAAATATAACCTGTGACCCCTTCGATATACACTGGACCATTGCAAATTTATTGTATAGGGAGCGCAGTGACTCAGTGGTAGAGTGGACTCGAGATCGAGGGGTTGTGGGTTCGAGCCTAAATGGTGGCACTGTGTTGTGTCCTTGAGCAAGACACATTTAACTCTGCTTAGTACTGGTTCAATCCAGGAAGCCCCGTCCTGACATAATTGAAAAAATGTTGACTGGGATGTAAAGAATCAAATCAAACAAACAAATAAGTTTATTGTATCAAACTATTGTCATGCCAACCAAGAGTGACAGTGATGTAATATTTTGTTTACAATTGTTTTGTAAAGCATTAACTAGTACACTCCACTTGACCTGACGTGAATCGATAGATCACTTGCGTTTAATCCTATCTGCAGATAGGATTAATGCACAAGTGATCTATCGATTATAAGTATCTGAAAACTTTGTTAACAAAACATGACATCACTGTCACTCTTGGCTGGCAGGACAGTAGAAGGAAGAATCCATCAGTGCGTAAAGGATGATGCCAAATTCTCATGAGATGACCGAAATTAGTTATTCTAGTAATGTTTTTCTGCTTAAATAAAATTTGATGAACAAGCGTAATTACTTTGGGGAATTCTAAGAGTATTGATAGCCTTGTTGTGTGAAATATTTCAAAATCATTTATGATGTTTCAATTTGATTTTTGAGTCTTTTAAGTAGAAACATCACGCAATTCCCTGATTAAGAGACACAGTTCTTTTTGAGAATTCCATCCTCTTATGGTAAAACTGTTTAAGAATATTTATGCATTAGATTGGCATTTTCCATTTAATTGGAATGATCAAATGTTGCATTGTCATTGCTAATAACTAATTACTGTAAATTCGGAAATTTTTCGCTAGAATTTTTTTCGTGAAAAAGTGTTAAAATAGATATTTGCCAAGTTGAAATTCTCGACTAGGGCATGATTTACCTACGACAGTTAGCGACAGAGTGATTTGGCCATTTCGCAAGGGTTTTATTTTCATCGCAAAAATAAAACCCTCGTGAAAATTTCCGAATTCACAGTACTTTATGAAAATTGGTTGTGGAATAAGGAAGTAGAAGATGCCATCATAATAATAATAATGATAATAATAATAGTAATAATAATGATAGACTTTATTTAAAGAGGGTAACACATTTAATAACAAAACTAATCTTCCATGGGGCCCTCTAATAAATACATATTTACAGTTTTACATAGTGTCTGAAGGTGGTAAAGCAAAAGCTGTTTTAAAATAGTTTTGAAAAAAGCTTGCTCCTTAAGAGCATTGTATGGTTGTTCTTGCTTGATGCAAATTGAGATGCTAACTCTCTAAGACTCTGAGGCTTTACTTTGCTTAACCACACAACAGATATTTAGTGATTTTATATTGTAGATTCAAAGTCAAGTGAGAACTGATAGCAACAGTACATCTAACTCCTATATAGTCAATAGATGTAATTTATTTATTAAATCCATGAAGGTATAATCCAGAAAGTTACTTTGGGTAATCTCACAGATCATAGCCAAGCGGCAGGCATCATTATGACATTTGAAGCGCATCTCCAGACTGGGTGCACTATGCAAGCCATGAAGCAGAAAAGGTGGTCTATGAGAGCACTGACCAAAAGTCGTCTGATATTTTCCGCCTCGCCAACAAGATGGCAAGAAAGAGAATGTTGATGTTGTAGGCAAAAAAGCCAGTGAAGAATGATGCTGGGGAAATGTGAATGATCGAGGAGGCAAAGCAGAATGTGTGGGCAGATTATGATGAAGGGCTTCTCAATGTCAAGTTTGAGTAGGACCCAGATCACGTGTCCTAACAAACAATAGCTAGAAGGCCACTATTGACATGGTGCAGAGGGCCATCTCAAAGATGAAGTTGGGCAAAGCTGCAGGTCCTTCAGGCATAGTGGTGGAGATGATCAATGCAGCAGGTGATACAGATGATACCATGATCCGAAATCTTGCTTCTGCAATTTTTCGTGATTGCATAAGAGCCCAACTGACTGGGAGCAAAGTTTCATTGTCAGCCTTTACAAAGGCAATGGTGATGCTCTGGACAGAGGCAACTATGGAGGCCTCAAGCTAATCGAACAGGACATGAAGATCCTAGAGAGGATTGTTGGTGGTCTCATAAGACAGATGGTTTCTATTGATCATAGTGACTCCCAGTTTGGCATTGTCTTAATCTTTGTGGTATTAGGCAGCTGCAGGAGGAATACCTGGCAGTGAACAACCAGCTTTTTATGGCCTTTGTGCCCCTAGAGAAAGCATTTGACCTTTCCTTTCTAGTTCTGCAAGTGTATCTCTGAGTTAGAATGATAATGGGCTTCTTTAGGAATCTTTAATATAAATGGCGTCTAAAGTTAAGCACCACCTAAATATTTGACCTTGTCCCTCTGAAGGTAATCTGGTGGGCCCTGATCAGGCCCTGATCAGGTTTTTCGAGAAACCTAGGTTTTCAGGAATGAATTGTGCAGTTAGTCCATGGAATGTCACGAGTGGGCATCAGCGGAACTACCGCGAAATCGCGTCAACGTAAATTTGTTCCTTCGTCACATCCGGGACCTTTCGCGTTAGTGGCATCGTCACACAAAAGTCAAACAAAGGTAGGTACTCTCGCTTGTTTTGATTTATTGTAAAAGAATGAGCAAACTATGTAAAAATCCGGCAATGCTATTCCATGTAGATATGATTTACCTTGCTAAACAGGCCAAACGCGATGTTGAAAAAAGCTTTGCACTGAGATGAGGACCGTAACCAATTCGAACCCAGTACGGGATTTCTTCAGTTTTATGTCAAAACGAAGAAAGTTTGCAGTTGTTTTGCCAGTTTTAGCTCAGAGCACGAGCATTTTACACATGGCATGTGCATAACAGTCCTTATTCGTCCTTCGGACGTAAAAAAATCGAACCGATCATGTACTATAAAGGAATGATGCCAACGTTTTCAGGCGCGGAGGCTCCATCGCCATCGCGTTAGTTGTAACGCCACACTCTAGTTCCTTGGAGGATACCATGTCAGTACATGCAGACACGGAGAGAAATGTGTGTATTATTAAAGTATCTGCTGAAACACCCCAAACGACCACCAATCCATCTCAAACGCTGCTCCCCATGTAAAAACTAGCACACTTAACCCTGTCTCACCCCCAAAGACTCCCACAACCTTTAGCTCAGCCTTTTGCGCAGATGTGCTACAGATGCAAGTATCAGGTATCGTCCACTGGTCCAAATAGACTTGAAGCGTGTTTTACTTTATATAACTTATCTACACGTATGTATGCGTCAGTACATGAGATTTTTCACTTATCGCTAGTGCCACCAATCCAGTAAGCCTGCGCATTTTTTTAAAAATTTCACCAGAGCTTTCGCTGCTCGCACACACAAAGTATGGATGTAGATAAAGACGAGACCAACTTTTAGACCACCAGCTGGATACATCAGCATAAGCGTATAAAGACGGCTTTTGCGATACATACCGAAATATTGTGAGCTGAACATACCCTTTTGGGATTGGTTTGGGTTGTATTGGGGTGTATATTAAAGAGCTATTCAGTCACTGCAAAGGCCGCAACTTTCATATCTCGTCGTGGTTCAGGTTCTATCTATTTGGTAGAGTTAATACCTTGTTTGAGCTGCACAAATGTGCGTGCGTTCAATGGAAATACTGACCGTACATTTATTTACCCATAGAGTGTCAATGCAACAAATATCGTCTGCTTGTGTCGTTCGAAGCCACTCAACAAACAATGTAGACCCAGAGCAGGTGGCTCCTGTTGGAGCCGTCTGATCTGGGTCCACACTGTTTGCCTCTATTCTTTCGTTAAACAATAATCAGACATTTTCTGATGCAGTCCATTTGCTGGCATTTTAAGGATTAAATAATATGCTTTGGGTCTTTACTGAAGTAATGACGCAAGATGATACAGTTACTTTTGATTTAAACCGCGCCTCATTTTCGGCTTCATTACCATTACGATCTTTGTAAGGGTAAATCAGTGTAACGGGCAGGATTTCCATTGAACGAATACGCGTTTGCGCAGCTCAAACAACTTGGTAACTGTACCAAATAGATAGAACCTGATTTTCCTTCTATAGCCATATGAAAGTTGCCGCCTCTGCAGTCACTGTGACTGAATAGCTCTTTAATATACACCCCAACACAACCCAACCAATCCTAAAAGGGTATGGGTCAGCTCACAATATTTCGGTATGTATCGCAAAAGCCGTCTTTATACGCTTATGATGACGTATCCAGCTGGTGGTCTAAAAGTTGGTCTTGTCTTTATCTACATCCATACTTTGTGTGTGCGAGCAGCGAAGGCTCTGGTGAAACTTTAAAAATGCGCAGGCTTATTGGATTCGTGGTGCCAAAGTCGCATGTACTGACAGATAAATTATATAAACACACTTCAAGTCTATTTAGGCCAGTGGACGATACCTGATACTTGCATCTGTAGCACATCTGCGCAAAAGGCTGAGCTAAAGGTTGTGGGAGTCTTTGGGGGTGAGACAGGGGTAAGTGTGCTAGTTTGTACAAGGGGAGCAGCGTTTGAGATGGATTGGTGGTCGTTTGGGGTGTTTCAGCAGACACTTTAATAATACACACATTTCTCTCCGCGCCTGGATGTACTGACATGGTATCCTCCAAGGAACTAGAGCGTGACTTTACAACTAACGCGATGGCGAAGGAGCCTCCCCGCCTGAAAACGTTGGCATCATTCCTTCATAGTACATGATCGGTTCGATTTTTTTACGTCCGAAGGACGAATAAGGACTGTTATGTACATGCCATGTGTAAAATGCTCGTGCTCTGAGCTAAAACTGGCAAATCATCTGCAAACTTTCTTCGTTTTGACATAAAACTGAAGAAATCCCGTACTGGGTTCGAATTGGTTACGGTCCTCATCTCAGAGCAAAACTGTCTTTTACATCGCGTTTGGCCTGTTTATCAAGGTAAATCATATCTACATGGAATAGCATTGCCGGATTTTTACATAGCTTGCTCATTCTTTTACAAAAAAATCAAAACAAGCGAGAGTACCTACCTTTGTTTGGCTTTTGTGTGATGATGCCACTAACGTGAAAGGTCCCGGATGTGACGAAGGAACAAATCTACGCTGACGCGATTTCGCGGTAGTTCCGCTGATGCCCACCCGTGAATGTAGGCCAATGAAGTTTCATTATTTTTGACTCACTGGAGGAATATGTCTGGAGGCTCTTTATATGGAAAGGAGCCATGGAGAAGAAAGGGTTTAGGGTAATTGCAGGAAATACCAAGGTCATGATCTATGGTACAAGTCGAGTTCAGGCTAATACCCATGGGCTGTCTGTCATACAGGAGTAGGCAACAACAGCATCTATTGCAATGGCTGCCAACTCTGCGTGGATAAGAAATAAGCTAAAACCATTTTGCCTGAAATCAATTCTTCGAATGAGCCATATCATCTAATGACCGTTACGGTGAATGTTTTTCCACCTAAAACCATATCTTCAAAGGAACCATATTGTCAAATGACCATTTAATCTAACTATGTCGTGAGATGTCTTAACAGGTCGTCTAAAACATTTTGAGTTAAGAAAAAAAATTATGTTTACATCTCTCCATAGAAATGGGAAGAACTCTAAGTATTTTTGCAATGGTGTGCTCAGAAATAGAACAAAATAAAAGTAAATTGGACCCCTGAGCTATGTTTAATGCAACCAATGTTTTAATGTAGCTGTTAATGAGTATACAAATTTCAATATAGTATATTGTTTGCCAGGCCTCGAAGGTATACTCAATCGAGGGGTCTGATTTGACGCGGAATTCAGCGTAACGCTGCCTCTTGTGTGAGTGAGTGTCTTCCTTGGGATTTTCAGATTCAGATTTAATGGTAAATCTACAGTGTTGTTCCTCAAAAAGATCTTTTTTGCAGGTAAATTTTTGACCAAGTGTCGCACTCTGAGTAACTTTTTTAGCTTTTTAGAGGAACTGTTTAGACAAAGGGTGATTTGACCAAAAGACCTATAGACCAAATGGTCATTCGACCAAATTGCTCTTAGACAAATACTCTGCACCTACTTACTTTTAGTGTAACAAATGGCACTTTCTGGCTGTTAACATTGTACAGGTTCTTTTCCTGGTTTCTGGCTTATTCATGGCTAAGCTGATTACTTCTAGCTATGGCATGTCTTCACAGGAAACCATAGATGAGCATTGTCTAGAAATAACGGCACATTTACACAATTTTTCTTGAAAAATGTCAGAAGAACCTCAGAAATATCAGTAAAAGACATAACAGCCGCGACATGAGATTTCTAACATTGTGGCATTTTAACAAGTGTAGTCTCAGACGAGCCTGTGCAGCCACCTTTTAAGCTTAGAAACTACAAATGATGTTTGATCAGTAGCTTAACACTCATAGAATATTCAAGCGACTAGCAAAGGCTGATATGAGGCTTTGCTGGTCGCACATACCATATTGTAGAAAACTCATGTCGCGGCTCAAATTAGTTTATTCTTCCAAGAAAATGAAACCTTAACTCTCTGCATGCTGGGTAATTTTGAAAAAAATTCCGTAATCCATGAGCTTTAGCGAGTGGATTATCTCCCATACATTTGCACAATCATACGTACCAGCATGCATGTGCACTTTATACATTGTAAAACATTGGAATATCACTCAAAGGTGCAATTATTACAGTGTACTACCATGAAAGCATCTGTTATCGTGTTTGTTTAAAACGTGTCTTGCTGAGTCCATTTCAATGAGCAGAATACTAAATATTTTCTTGAAAAAATAAGAAAAACAGATATTTGGATACTGCTCTCATCTAGTGCCTGGCAGGTTCCTTTGACTTGATGGAATTGAGATCATGGCAGCCTATCTGTTTAATCTTAGCATTTAAGAAAATGCCGCTACTTTGGCCAATTTCATCCTGCCTTTCGAACTGACAATATAAATCATCCCTTGGCACTTTATGTCAAATGAGCCTATATATATGTACACCAAACTCCAACTAAACCAATTCATTTTCATATTTGCAATATTTTTTTCTTGGATAATGACATTGGAATATCAGAAATATCAGTAAAAGACAGTTCAGTTTATTTCTTTAAAGAAATAATATTTTATTGTATGACCTGCATTTAAATACTATGAAAATACGGTGATAGGGGGCCATGCGAGATGGCTGTCAGAAGAATGTCTGTTTTGTTATAGTGTGACGAAAGACAAGATGTTTGAAATGCACAGTCTATGTTTACGGTGATAGGTTGCCATGCAAGATGGCTGTCAGAAGATTGTCTGTTTTGTTATAGTGTGACGAAAGACAAGATGTTTGAAATGCACAGTCTATGTTTACGGTGATAGGGGGCCGTAGGAGATGGCTGTCAGAAGATTGTCTGTTTTGTTACAAAATATCTCGTGATATGCAAGGTCTTCACTGATGTAGGTGGTATGAAAAAGTTATACCATGTGTGTCCACCTGTACGTAAGATAATCCACTTGCTAAAGCTTGTGGATTATCTCCAGGTACAGGCGGACAACCCATGGTATAACTTTTACTTAAACATGCATGCACAGCTATCTAGTGGGGTTAGAGATCTTATGTTTAGTCTGATCATTCATCCACTCCCATTTATTGTGTATATGAGCAGCAAAGGTTCTGTAGGTGAGACTGCACATATGCTTAGGCTAATATGACCATTAGCTGCTCACTGATGACTTGTACAATAGCACAAATATGTTTAAGGTCATAGGGGGCCGTGTGAGATGGCTGTCAGAAGATTGTCTGTTTTGTTATAGTGTGACTAAAGACAAGATGTTTGAAACACACAGTCTATGTTTACGGTGATAGGGGGCCCTGCGAGATGGCTGTCAGAAGATTGTCCCTTCGTTATAGAGTGACCAAAGACAAGATGTTTGAAATGCACAGTCTATGTTTACGGTGATAGGGGGCCGTGTGAGATGGCTGTCAGAAGATTGTCTGTTTTGTTATAGTGTTACTAAAGACAACATGTTTGAAATGCACAGTCCATGTTTACAGTGATATGCGGCCGTGTGAGATGGCTGTCAGAAGATTGTCTGTTTTGTTATATTGTGACTAAAGACAAGATGTTTGAAATGCACAGTCATGTCCATATTGATTTCGCTGTTAATCACACTTGAGTATGATCGTGAGAAAACATCGCTTCAAGCGTATACATATTAGTCAAGATCGGCAAAAGTTTTGAGCTTAAAATTACAAATACTTTCTTTCTTTTTCTCATATGTTTTGGGTGCTCAAAAGAACCATCTCATTGACATGGTTCTTTTGAGTACCCACAACATATGTTTTGGATGAGAAATAAGAATATCAGTTTTTAATTACACACTCCTATCTAGAGGCCTGGTGTATGAATATTGTGCATGTTCACTCAGCAGCATATGTATCATCAGCTAGCACAACTGAATATTGCAGACTGAATTAAGGGGTGTCAACTGTACAAGTTCTAAGACATGATAATCTTTTTATTCTTGTATCTGCTGGTTGGATAGTGTTCAGTTTAATTTGCAGAAACTAGTTTTCTTGTGTTGGGTCCATATTAAATCTTCCGAATGTTAATGAAAGATTTAAGCCTTATCATGTGAGAGAGGCGTTCAGAATGGAAATTCTTTAATATTTTCTATCATCTTTTCTGAAGCTATCGGGCTGATTGAAGTCAGGCCCGGAGATTATAAAACTTTTCTCATGCTCAACTCCTGCTCAACTCCTTGAGCATGAAATTTCGAATGCCCATGAAAATTAAAATGCAGAAAAATAATGATATTTTTGCGATTTTTAAAGACTGACATATTGGCATAGTTTAGTTAATAATGCCATTTAAAGGTTTATGCTATTCTCATATTGGGCTACTCTTGTCATTTAATAGTAGCCCCCTTTAAGACGTGGTTTCCTTGACTCTGCTTTATAGATACCAACATATTAAGGATGTGTATACATTTAATCAAATTCAAACTGTATTTCGCTGTTTCATGTTTTGACGATTTTTTTAATACCGCCAATAGCGGCAAATGAAAATACCCGCCAAATATAAGTGTTTTATCAGTTACCTCTCATATTAACTGTATTGCTGCATGTTGCCTGATAAACATGGTATATCTCACAGCATGTGCCTCTATCAGGTCATGATGGCGTTGCACGTTTTGAATGACATCGCTAATGACGCTGAATCAACACAAAAATAAACAATTACGTCATAATGGCTAGTTTGAAGAGTGTTCAACAATGGGTAAACTGATAAATAGAATACCAGGTTCGCGTCTTTTGATGTCAAGTTTTACCAGGCTCAGCTTTGAGAATGCATGTTGAATCGCTTGGCAAGCCTCACGATGTCAACAAGCATTCTTTAAGCCTTGCCCAGTACACTTGATATCAAAAGACTCTCTATTTACAGTACTCCAGTTTAGCGTGGTAAGGGTTAGGAAAAGCAGAAAATTTGAGCTTGATTTATATGATCAGAGTCACATCATAGTCTCTGAATTCCATGTAAATCAGCTTTATTTGCATATCTTTAGATTTTTTACCAAATTAAAATATAAAGAATCATGAATTTATTGCTTTTTCATATATAAATGGAAAATTAAGGTTGAATTGTCACCCATTGAAGTGAATTAATTTGAAATATTTTTCCAAGTACAGAGGTAATTATGAGGTGCAACGTGTGAAAAAGTAAGTTTTTGTTTGATTTGATTCTTTTCCCCCCATCAACAAATTTTCAGTTAAACAGGGACGGGTCTTGCTGGGTTGAACCAGTACTAAGCTAGGATAAATGTGTCTTGCTCAAGGACCACAACGCAGTGACGCCAGTGAGGCTCGAACCCGCGTCCCCTCAGTCTCAAGTCAAGCACTCTACCACTGAGCTCCCTGAAAAAGTAAGTGAGAATGATGTCACATACTGCAGACCAACCCATGGTACTGCTAAGACCCATGGTACTGCTAAGAAGAGGTACTGCTAGGAAGAGACACAGAAAACTAATTGCCAAATGACAGCAAGAAGACATTTAAAGTAAAGCAACCAGCTCTCTCTTCCCCAGCAAGATGATTGCAAAACTAGAAAGGACAACTGAACAAGAACCAAACCCAAAACTCCCACACACATTATGAGAGCAACAATAAACAATGAATCAACAACAACAGAACCCCTGCTGTAGAATGGACAGCAACGGAAACTACTGGGAGGCTTAATTAAATGCATTTTACTGGCACCAAATCTTCGCCCTAGACTCTGCTGTTGTTAAGAAACAATCTCACATACATAATAAGTTTATTCAGCATTAAACATACAGGGTATGAATTTAGCTTTCAATTATGGTTAACAAAATAATTTATCTCCCCACAAAAACATGTATACTTGACCTTTACAAAAGGATAAGATGTCGCATGAAGTCTAAATAAGGGGTGACATCTTTAACAAATGGGTGTCCAAATGACTTTTGGAGACCGTACTCCCTCATCTTTTAATAAAAGTAAAAAGTGCTTAATATAAGCTTCCTTTGAAAGCGCTTCTACGAGGCGTTTCCGACATCACTCACATTCAGAAGGTATTACCGAATGCGAATTCCAATGGAACCGACTCGATGAAGCGCTTCCGGTGGATATTGGCTTTCCATAGGACACAGTTCTGGCTAAATGTCTGACATGCTTTATGTAAGCTTCCTTTGAAGCGCTTCCAACAACCCTCACATTCAGAAGAAATTACCGGGTTCGAATATCCAGTAGAATCGACTCAATGAGGCGATTCCAATGGATATTAGCTTTTTACTGATCGAAGTTGCACGTGAACAAACTTAGATTGAATACTGGGTCGGCTTTAATGAGTATCTAACCAACAGTAATGCCTGTTCAAATAACTTAAGCTGCACGTGTCGCAGTGCAATTGTCCTTTGTTGACATATGCCACTCAATCTCTGGATTATGTCACTTATGATCTCGATGTTTTTCAGTAAGTTAGTGATGGTAAAAATCAAAATCTAGAAAACAGTGTTTTTTTATTCTGCACAGCGTAGGCGGCTCTGAAGGCCCTGACAGTACTGCTCATATGGGTAATCCTTTCAGGGTCGTCACAGCCTGCCACATCGGATTATAATTCGGGATTTGTGTGAAATAATTGGATATGATTCGTCATATAAATCAAGGGAAATAACTCGGGACTTATTACCAGCCCTATGATATCTGGGAGTCAGTAGGTAAGTTCCCCTTTAGTATGTTTTTACGGGTGTGGCAATCCGTGGCTGGGTCTCATGTTTGATTCAGCTGCTGGTTGAGTACACACTCTTCAAAAACACATACCGCACATTCTTTTTGTGGAATATATAATATTTGTAAACTGGTTTGAAGTCCATGGATCACGTTATTGTCTAATCAGACCGTTAAATCTCCATGTGAGAACAACTAGAATATTTCTCAGAGAGAAGCTTTTTACATATGAGGTAAAACATACATATCCAACGACGCTAATCGCATCATTATTTGTTTAATATTTAATTCATGCTAAGCAATTTTTTGAGCGTAAAATGTCATTTCTCCCCATCTATCAACCCAAACATGTGTTTTGTGTGCTCAAAAGAACTATGATGAAATAAAGAAAAGGGCTCAACATTTATGAATGGGATAAATTTCATGCTCAGTTGACTTGAGCATGAAAAAAGTTTTAAAACCGGACAAGATTAGACTCAACCCATCTGTGAGAGATTGGTCAGTTTTGTAGTCGCTGAACTTGTAGAGATGGATGTTTTGTTGTCATTATGTGGGGCCCTTTGTTGGAGTCCCACAGTTCTAGTTTATATGTTCTTTGGTTGTGGTTAAGAATAGTAAAAGTTACATTAGGTTCATCTACAGAATGCCAATGTTTGATATTAGATCGTCTTAAGTGCTGTTGTGGGAAAAGTTCTTATGTAATCATTCATTTTTTCTTTATAATAATCCAGTAAAACATACAGCTGGTTTGCCAACTGCCAGATTTTATTTGCCACTAAATCATTTAGGGCCTTGGAGAAAAAACATATTTTTCCGCAAGAGCTTAGATAATTATGCTTTTACACTTTTTAAAGACAGACCAATGTTTCAGTTTATCTGCATGTTTTAGAACTCTTGACTTGTACTCAGTATGGCCATAACAAGATTTAGCTTTGACCAAAATTCATGTGATAGGGTTTATCAAGTCACAAAACGAGAAATTCAAATCACTAAATGATAATTCCATTTAGTAGTTCTTTCGATGTACATGCACAGCTATTACAGTAAATGCTCTAAAATTTCGAACACTATAGTTGTTTATCCAAAAGGTCTAGACAAACAGTGAAGACCCAGATCAGACTGCTTCTGAAGAAGCAGTCTGATCAGGGTCTTCCCTTTTTGCTTGAATCAGCGGAAGGAAGAGAATGATTGTAGAAATAGTTCATGATCAATCTCCAGGAAAGTATGAGGTCGGGCTGGGATCAAACTCACAACCCCTCAATCAGCGGTTGGACTCGCAACTGATTGCGCTACAGGGCCAGGCCTTTTCATGGACAAGTTCTCAAAATATCACCATTTTTCGATTGAAATATGTATCTTAGCTATGCATTATGGTAAATTGATTTTTCAAACAACGTGGTTGTTCTTTCTCAAGGTTTTTGCCTGACAGTTCCTCATTACCAGGACGATTCTGTAAGAAAGACATCAGTCTTTAGACTGTTAGTATTACAGATCATTTCAAGATTAGATAAATTTGGTTCAGTCATGCAACAATCCAAGTTCACGATTTCAATTTGCTACTTTACATAGCTCTAGCTTAAAGGCTTTTTTTCCAATCTATATCAAAATATCTTCCACAATCAGCAAAAACAAAGCCTGTGCTGTTCATTGGAAGAGCCTCAATGAGGTGCTTTCATCTAGCCGGCAATATAAGTTTTCATAGAGAAATAAGGACCACGGGTTTAGATAAACAAATATTTTCAGCGTAAAATTGTAAATATTTTCTTATCCATAATTTTTAGCATATGTTTTGGGTGCTCAAAAGAACCGTCTCATTGAGACGGTTCTTTTGAGTACCCACAACATATGTTTTGGTTGAGAAATAAGAAAATTAATTTTCTGTTACACACTCTTAACTAATGTCCTGAAGGACTCTATTGGTCTGGAAACTTGTCTTACCTAAGTGGAATAAATCCATCAATGTGATTAACTGTTATTCTGTGGTATTGTCAGGCATACTTTTGGATTTACAAAAAAATCTGTGTATTAATCATTACTGCATACCTACTGTGGTGCCAACCAAGAGTGACAGTGACGTAATATTTTGTTTACAATTGCTAAGTAAAACACTAACCTGTACACTTCACTTGAGCATATGCGAATCGATAGATCACTTGTATATTAATCCTATCCTGTGGATAGGATTAATACACAAGTGAGCTATCGATTCTAAGTCCCTGATAACTTTGAAAACAAAACCTGACTTCACTGTCGCTCTTGGCTGGCCGGACAGTAATACAGTTCAGGACAAAAATGTCAGTAAAGGGAATCACATGTTAAAAAGTGAATTTTACTGTACAAATGTTGAAAAGTCAATCTCTCTGTACAAATTAAAAAAAAGTGAACCATACTGTGCAAATGTTATTAAGTAAACCTCCCTGTAGGAACATTGAAAAGCCATTCACACTGTACAGATTTAAAAATTGATCGAACAACAGTGACTGTATAATTTTTAAAAAGTGGATGTTATAAACTAAATCATATTGTACAAATGTTGATATACAGATGTTGTCAATTAAATCTCATTGTACAAATGCTGTAAAGAGAATTACACTATAATAATACAAATTCAAGATAGTCATCTTAAAAATGAGTGTAGTAATAAGAGCAAAAAATCACCAACTTCAGGTATGAGATTTTAATCATACAAGCAAATTAGCACTGACTACAGAAATGCTATTGTAATCAAACAAGCAAATAATCACTGACTGCAATATTGTAATCAAACAAGCAAATTATCACTGACTGAAGATACAAGATTGTAATCAAACGAACAAATTATCACTGACTACAGATACAATATAGTAATCAAACAAGCAGATTATCACTGACTACAGACACAAGATTGTAATCAAACAAGCAAATTATCACTGACTACAGATTCAATATTGTAATCAAACAAGCAAATGATCACTGACTACAGACACAAGATTGTAAGCAAACAAGCAAATTATCACTGACTACAGATTCAATATTGTAATCAAACAAGCAGATTATCACTGACTACATATACAAGATTGAAATCAAACAAGCAATTCATTACTGACTATAAATACAAGATTGTAATCAAACGAACAAATTATCACTGACTACAGATACAATATTGTAATCAAACAAGCAGATTATCACTGACTACATATACAAGATTGAAATCAAACAAGCAAATTATCACTGACTACATATACAATATTGTAATCAAACAAGCAAATAAGAGAGCTGTTCAAATATGAATGCAAGTAGCTTCATAACTTTCTTCACATATATGCTATGACAAAATGGTAAACATTTCTGTAAAGGACTATATGTCGCCTTTAACCTGGCACCAGACTTAAAGAAAAATACAGTATAATTCTCGAGTTATAGCCCTTTGAATGAGGGTCACGTTAGTATACTAGCAGACTCAATGCTTCGAGCATATACCAGTGATATAGAGGTGCGTATAATTCTTCCATAGACAGGTGAAAGTTCTTAAAATTTTTAAGGAAGTATCCTCATATTCTTATATAATGAATCTGTGAAAGTTGTGAAAATCCGAAATGCTTTTGTAAAATTACAACAAATCATTTTCACTAAAGTCATCTTATGTTTGCAAATAAATGGTAAACCAAACACCACCTTTCAGTTTTCAGTTTAACTTATCTGTAACAAAGTGCACGAAGCAACATTTAAAATAGTTTTAACTCAAAGACAATATGTTGATCGCTCATACTGAGTTGTTGCTACAAATTATTGGTGGATAGTGGGTAATTTTTAAACGCTGAAAAGCATTTTTATTAAGTCAAAAATGCCTTAAGTGAAGGGGTTAAAGAATTTATACTTATTTTTTTTGTCCTAACATTGCGGCTTTATTCTAAATTTTAACGTTAACTTTAAGTTTCACCATGCACTATAGGCATTATTTACAATAAAATTACTCATCTGGTCTTGAGGACTAGACAGATTGAACATATTTATACCCCCGGTACGAAGTATATAGGGGGTATATAGTTTTTGCCTTTTCTGTAATTATGTTTGTTTGTTTGTCTGTTTGTCTGTAAACTTTTTTTTCTGTCAAAGATTTCTCAGCAACTACTTAACTTAGGGCTCTGAAATTTGGTACAAAGTTTGATAGTGATGAGTTGTACTGTGTAACAGAAAAACAGCCACATATTGCTTATCAGTCCCTTTATTTGTTCATTTTTCTTTCTCTCCAATAAAATTTCTGTCACAGATTTCTCAGCTCCTATTGGAGCCAGTGTTTTCAAATTTTGTGTACACCTTCAGGAAGGCAAAGTGTACTGTGTAAATGGGAATTAAGATGCTAATCCTCATTTTGCCTTCTTTTTTCAATTTTTCATTTTTTCCTTCTTTCACTCTTATTTAATACAAATGGACATTTTTTCTGTCAAAGATTTCTCAGCAACTACTTGAGTTAGGATTCTGAAATTTGTTATAAAGCTTGAAGTGATAAGTTGTATTGTGTAACTAAAGAACAGCCTTATATTGCTTATCAGTCCCTTTATTTATTCATTTTTCTTTCTCTCCAATATTTTTTTTTTTCGTCAAAGATTTCTCAGCAACTACTTTGGTTAGGATTCTGAAATTTTGTACAAAGCTTGAGAGTGATGAGTTGTATAGTGTTACAAACAAACAGCCACATATTTCTTATCAATCCCTTTATTTGTTCATTTTTCTTTCTCTACAATGGAAATTTCTGTTACAGATTTCTCAGCTCCTATTGGAGCCAGTGTTTTCAAATTTCGTGTACACCTTCAGGAAGGCAAAGTGTACTGTGTAAATGGGAATTAAGATGCTAATCCTCATTTTGCCTTCTTTTTTCAATTTTTCATTTTTTCCTTCTTTCACTCTTATGTAATACATATGGACATTTTTTTCTGTCAGAGATTTCTAAGCAACTACTTGAGTTAGGATTCTGAAATTTGGTATAAAGCTTGATAGTGATTAGTTGTATTGTGTAACAAAAGAACAGCCTTATATTGCTTATCAGTCCCTTTTTTTATTCATTTTTCTTTCTCTCCAATGAAAATTTCCGTCACAGATTTATAGGTTCCTATTAGAGCCAGTGTTTTCAAATTTTGTGTACACCTTCAGATAGGATTAGTGTATTGTGTAAATGAAAATAAAGATGCTAAAGCTCATTTAGCCTTCTTTTTCAATTTTTCCTTCTGTCACTCCTATATATAACACATATGGACGTTTTTTGTCATAGTTTTCTCATCAACTACTTGATTTAAGATTATGAAATTTTGTGTACCCTTTCAGGTAGGCAAAGTGTATTGTGTAAATGAAAATTAAAGTGCTAACCCTTGTTTTGCCTTCTATTTTCAAATTTTCAATTTTTTCCTTCTATCACTCTTATATAACACATATGGACATTTTTCATCAAAGTTTTCTCAGTTAGGATTATGAAATCTATGACAATTTTGTCTTTTCTCTGAAAGAGTTCAAATCTCTGATGGCTACCGCTGGGGGTATGTGAGCTTTGCTCACTTCTTGCTATATTTTAATTAATGTAAACAAATCATTAAGAAGCAGAAACATGATTAAAAAATGATATAAAATGTGATAACTATGTAAATAGAGGATGGAGCGTTTTGAAAACCACCTTATGACATATTTAGCATGTTTTCAGCAAAACGCAAAGAAAACGACACAGCGATTTTCATTATGACGTCACCAGTAGATAACTAAAAATGACGTTTATCATAAAATTAATGACGTCACAAGGTGCCTGTTAACTCGAGATTAAAACAGGATTATATAAACTTTTTGCTTCAAGCAACTTTGGATTGTTACTAAAACTTGTATCTAAAATTTGGTGCCATTTTGTCTAAAACTTACAAAGATATGCCACTATACCCGCACATGTACCAAAACGTGCATTGCAATTTGCTTCAGGAAAACTTCAGTATACAGGAATGGCCTTTATATAAGGGTCTGTAACTCGAGACATATAGTGAGTGTTTCTTTATGTTTGGTGCCATTTTAAAGGCGACAAATAGTTCTTTCCAGAAAGGTATGACATTTTGTCTTAGCATATATGTGAATAAAGTTATGAAGCTACTTGCATTCATATTTGAACAGCCCTTGTAATCACTGACTACAGATACAAGATTGTAATCAAACAAACAAATGATCACTGGCCACAGATACAAGATTGTAATCAAACAAACAAATAATCACTGACTAAAGATACAATATTGTAATCAAACAAGCAAATTATGACTGACTACAGATACACGATTGTAATCAAACAAGCAAATAATCACTGACTGCAGGTATGAAATTGTAATCAAACAAACAAATAATCACTGACTACAGGTACAAGATTGTAATCAAACACGCAAATGATCGCTGACTACAGATACAAGATTGTAATCAAACAAGCAAATGATCGCTGACTACAGATACAAGATTGTAATCAAGCAAACAAATGACCACTGACTACAGATACAAGATTGTAATAAAACAAGGAAGTGATCACTGACTACAGATACAAATTGTAATCAAACAAACAAATGATTAATGACTACATATACAAGATTGTAATCAAACAAGCAATTGATTACTGACTACAGATACAAGATTGTAATCAAACACACAAATGATCACTAACCACAGACACAAGATTGTAATCAAACAAACAAATGATTGCTGACTGCAGATACAAGATTGTAATAAAAACAAAAACAAATGATCACTGACTACAGACACGAGATTGTAATCAAACAAGCAAATGATCACTGACCACAGACACAAGATTGTAATCAAACAAACAAATGATCACTGACCACAGATACAAGATTGTAATCAAACAAACAAATGATTGCTGACTACAGATACAGGATTGTAATAAAAACAAAAACAACAGGGTTCCCACGGTCAGGGAAAAGTCAGTGAAAAATGAAAAAAGTTCAAGGTCAGGGAAAAGTCAGGGAATTTTGAGTTGGGTCAGGGAAATTTGAATTTTTTGAAAAAGTCAGGGAAAAGTCAGGGAATTTTATTACAACAGCTTGTCATTTTTTGAATGTTGATAATTACTGTTCAATTAAGTAGATCAATGTGTCTAAATTGTAGGATGTCCAATTTTTTAGAGAAAATATGATATAGAACATTGGATTGATATTAGAAATAATGCAGTTTTGAGTATGACATTGTGAATTCCACAAAATTGTATAAAATCTGTCTGTAACATTTTGTTTCTTTAATGGTTTAGAGCTTATTATAAATTTTTCTTCAAACATCACGAATACATTCATATGCTCAAGTTAATAAAACAGGAAGGGGTATATGGCCCAATTGTTTTAGATTTATTTCTCTTCGTAAATCCGAATAGAGTATGCTTATGCAGAGACAGTGTCGATACCACAGATTTTGTTATAAAAAATATCAGATACTTTGCTTTCATCAGATAGACACATTGAATATTTGGTTACAGAAATAAGAATTGGCAAAATGAAAGCCATATGTTAAATTATCTTTTAAATAAGGGATGAGGGACCACAGGGTTATACTGAAGGGGGACGTTAAGAATCAAGTCATCCAAACAAACAAACAAACATTTGTATGAAGAAATTTTGCAGATAAAAATATGATTGACAGATTGGCAGCTTTGAATACTTGGGAAAGTTTTTCCTGCTTTCTAATAGGTGTCATGCTTCTATTATACTGAAAGACTGAGATTAGGTACTTTACATTACCTTTTATAGTCCAAATTGAACATTGTAATACCTATTCTACACACCCAGCAGTACATACTATTGACACATTGAGCATTTAGATGAAGAAGTTTGGTGTTGAAAACCCTTGTCTTTATGAAATGGTAGCTGTGTTCACATTGTCATTTTTTCGTGCTTGCTTTCTGATATAAATTAAAAGGTATAAATGTTTGTGCCATAATAGTTCATTTATGGATTGAGGCAACTTTTGCCACAGTTTTGATGAAACTGCATGAACCTTGGCCATTACTGTGAGGACAAATTGAACATTTGCATGATTAAGTTAATATTAGTACATGTATATTACTTGTTACTCCATGTTGTTTGCTTTGCTGTTTTTGAGTCAGTGGTTTTCTTTTCCTCTTGGTGCTACCATATTACTATTTGGGTACCAAATTATTAATCATTGACAAATTGAAAGCCTCATTTAGTTGACCTTTTGAAATATGGGCTTATTCCTGTGGTCACAGGCAAAAATCTGCTACCACATCTTTTGATGGAACACTTTGAAACTTAGTTTAAGCAATGTTCATAGACACATGCTGCTTCTAAAAGTAAGAAGAATCCTGGTGCTAAAAAGCAGTCAGTGGTAAAGTTTTATTATATATACCTAAACAGTTTTGTTCTGTTTGCTGTTTACAGGGCATTTTTAATAAGTCACATAATAAATGAAATTATAGGCCAATCTGTCTGTATCTCATTACATGTATTATCTTGAAGTTGACCATTACAATATGACAATTGCACAACAGATTGCTTTCTGGTAGTAATGCTAGGCATTTTAGCACTACTGTAGGTCAAAGATCACTAGAAGACAAAAGATCAACTAAACAGTGTTGATGAAAGGATCATAAAATTTACCTACACTATACAGGAAGATTTTGCTTGAAATTGCTGTTCATTAACTTAATCATGCTCATAGATTACCCACAAAGCTTGACAAATGCCGATATTTTGGGTCAGGGAAATTTGTATTTGGTCGGGGAAAAATCAGGGAAAAGTCAGGGAATTTTACTTTCTACAATTTGTGGGAACCCTGAACAAATGACCACTGACTACAGATACAAGATTGTAATCAAACAAACAAATGATCACTGACCACAGACACAAGATTGTAATCAAACAAACAAATGATTGCTGACTACAGATACAGGATTGTGATAAAAACAAAAACAAATGATCACTGACTACAGACACAAGATTGTAATCAAACAAGCAAATAATCACTGACTACAGATACAAGATTGTAATCAAACACACAAATGATCACTGACTATAGATACAAGATTGTAATCAAACAAGCAAATAATCACTGACTACAGATACAAGGTTCTAATCAAACAAGCAAATTATCACTGACAACAGATACAAGATTGTAATCAAACAAGCAAATGATCGCTGACTACAGATACAAGATTGTAATCAAACAAGCAAATGATTACTGACAACAGATACAAGATTGTAATCAAACAAGCAAATTATCACTGACTACAGATACAGGATTGTAAAAAAAACAAAAACACTGACTTGATTGGGTGCACACTGTTTGCAAAGGTGATCAGTAGACAAAAAGAGACACTACTCGTGGGTAAAGAGCTAAATATGGTAATCACTGACTGCAGGTATGAAATTGTAATCAAACAAACAAATGATCACTGACAACAGATGCAAAATTGTAATCAAACAAACAAATGATCACTGACTACAGATACAAGATTGTAATCAGACAAACAAATGATCACTGACTACAGATACAAGATTGTAATCAAACAAACAAATGATCACTGACTATAGATACAAGATTGTAATCAAACAAGCAAATTATCACTGACACAGATACAAGATTGTAATCAAACAAGCAAATAACCACTGACAACAGATACAAGATTGTAATCAAACACACTGATGATCGCTGACTACAGATACTCATGTTTTATGGCCCCTTTAATCTTTGTTGTGGTATGCTAATTTTTTCAAAATGATCCATTTCTAATAGTTTTTTCAGGAATACCATCAGTCGTGTCAAACAATCTGGGACCAGACATGGCACAACATTCTGTTAGACTTGATTGGGTGCACACTGTTTGCAAAGGTGATCAGTAGACAAAAAGAGACACTACTTGTGGGTAAAGAGCTAAATATGGTAATTATTGATGCTCTTGCAAGGTTATCGAAGTACAATTTATATTAAAGTGAATGGATATTTTTATGAAGTCAGAAATATTTGCATGTTGCTCTAATCTTTGGAATATCAGCTTATGCTTTGAAATATTTCATTTTCATTTATTTAATGGATCCCTGCACTAAATAACGAAATAGTTTTCACGATATCTTGTTTCATTGATGCGCAAAAACACATCTGGTGAGTACTCGCCACATTTGTATTTGTGTAACAATTCCTTTAATATCTGTTTTTAAAAAGATTTTTAAGATGAGAGCATGGAGGGTCAACTGATTTTTTTCAAGCTTTCTAGAGCCGTGACCTGAATGTTAACCCTGAAAGCGACAATCACAACTGCAGCAGACGACAAATAAACGGCATCTTTCATCATTTTCGAGGCAAATAAGCTTTGATATTCCACGTGAATCATCTGCAATGCAGATGATTCACAAGAAATATCAAACTTTTTTTGTTTTCTAAACGGTAACTTTTTTCATAAAACATGTCGTCTGCTGAAAATTACCATATAGATGGCGCTTCCAGGGTTAATGTAAATGTAGTATAAATCTTTCCATCTCTGGAGATTTATACAAAATCTTTGTGTTCTGGCCTAGAATAAGGTAATAAATAGTCTGTCTTTGAATTCAAAACTAATTTTTCAAATGCAATGACACTGTATCACATGATCCCATCACATTAACCAGAGCTGGGACACAAATCCAATTTTTTCTTATTACAATTTTCTTTTTGGACTTGAAACGGGGAACTAGTACTTTGTCAATCGGTTTTGACTCTGTTTGTTTGATTTGATTCTTTATGTCCCATCAACAATCTTTCAGTTATGTAGGGACGGGTCTTCCTGGATTGAACCAGTACTAAGCTAAGATTAATGTGTCTTGCTCAAGGAAACAAGGCAGTGAGTCCCATGAGGCTCGAACCCGCAGCCCCTCAGTCTTGAGTCAAACACTCTACCACTGAGCCACTGAGCTCCATTTTTGACTCTGATGAGATGCCACAGTCATCAGGATCTGCACTGTATGTTAACCCATATTATCCTGCCACTATTTTATCGTCCTGATTGAAACTGTCATCTGCTTTTTATGTCTGCTGCATATATTCAAATCCACTTCAGACTAGATGTTTTCATTGAAGCAAACAATATGAACCCTAATCAGACTGCTCCAAGGGATCTGGGTCCATATTGTTGGCAAGACAGGCTACCAATAAGCAGACAAGAGCAGCAGTCAATAAAATTGTGACTGGGGATTGAGGGGGGGGGGGGGGGGGGGAGCTAAATGGGGATTGAGGTGGGGGGGGGGCTAAGCATTAAAAGCATTGTAAATCAGTTTGAAAAATGAACATTTTTCATAAAAAATGACATCATCGGTTAGATTATTACTTCACAGAAATGTTTCTCATAATGCCCTCTACCATATTTGCACAAATGGTTAGGCTCTCAGCATCTGAACAAAATGGCCACCAGAGCTAAAAATATAAATATCTTTAAACAACATCTCCTCCTGAACCACTAAACCAAATTCAAAATAATTTCACAGAAATGATCCTCATAATGCACTCTATCAAAATTGCACAAACAGTTCTGCTCCATTAAACAAAATGGCCTCCAGAGCTACAAATAGAAATATAACAAAATCTCCTGAACCACTGGCCCAAATTTAAAAATAACTTCACAGAACTGTTCCTCATTAAGCCTTAGACCAACATAGCACAACTGGGCCAGCTCTTCGGAACAAAATAGCCACAATTGCTTAAGATGAAATGCACCTTTAAACCTAATCTTCTCCTGATCTACTGACCAGAATTCAAAATACTGTCACACATCACACAATGGTTCCCCATAATTTCCCTTTCAAAATTGCACTAGTGGTTCTGCTCCACTGAAGAAAATTGCAATCAGAGCTAAAAATAGAATAAATCCTTTAAACAACATCTCTAGAACCACTGGTCCAAATTAAAATAATTTCTCACAAATGTTCCCCATTTTGCCCTCTACCAACGTTGTACAAATGATTTCATCTCTGCTGAACAAAATGATTACCATGCAGAGCTAAAAATAGAAAAATCTTAAAGCATCATAAGTTTTTCTGAACCACTGGCCTAAACTGAAAATAACTATATAAAAATATTTTTGTAAATGCCCTTTACCAAAATTGCACAAAGTTTGGATGAAAAATTATTGCTGCCAAAGCTAACAAGAAATATCTTTAAAAAGATATTCGGCGGCTCTCAAATACTTACAATTTTAACACAACTAAATGACGAAAAACCCTTATACCCCCTGTCTTTGCATGCTGCAAAAGGATGTTCCATTTAAACCGGCTAATTTGGAAGTTGTGGCTATGTTTCTGGTCTCTCTTTTGCTTGGTCCTCTTTTCACTGAGCGATATGCATCTGAATCGTCCCAAATTTTAGGCACTTCACCAGCAAAGGCTAGGGAACAATGTTATTAGTCTTAAAGTTTTTAAGAAAACGGGAGATTTCTATGATAAATGTATGTACTGAAACAAACTGAAAACCAGAAAAAAACATGCCATATTGTTGTTTTTGCTGTCACATAGGCTAGATAGATTCTGCCCGTCTCTGATCTCAACTTGGAGTAGTTTTCAAGTCTTAAATGGTTTACACTTCCACCACTCTATTTACATATTATGAATATGTCTATTTACAGAAAAATGCTGATATACCAAATCGCTTTTGTGTGGGACTAACTCCTATAACCTTTCTATTTCCTTTGGCACCTCGCCATAGCTGGGGTCGGGGAATAAATGCATGTAGACTCAAAAACTGATCGACTAGCTCCCAGTAAGCACGTAAAAATCGGGCCACTCTCGGTCCGCCAGAAAAACACCATCCGAAAAGCGTTTCGCTGGCGGGCCCATAGTGTCCCGAGATTTGGTGATACATGTTCGTCTGACATACATGTAGTTAAAGAAACTAGAGCGTGTGCTTGTCATCTTCCTAAAGGAAATAGCAAAATACGCTGATACGCGTACAGCTGCACAAGGTTGATCTGAGTCTAAGTGTAGGATTGTGGGTTGCGGGCACATTCAAATTGTAGGAAATTATGTGCCATTATTTACATTAAATATCCATCCCCATTATAACCTCTTTTTTTAATGTATCTTGTTAAGCGCTATTAATAGACATTACAACGTGGGTTTTTGGCTGTCTATTTATAACGCACCTTGTTGTCTGATTAACATGTAATGCATTTGATATGGGAAACCATTATGGCTTAAATAAAAAAATACAATGATTTGCTGTATATAATGCTGTTATCCTTTAGGATTTAGTGAGTTATTTTTATATTGCACTTATTTACTATGTGCAATTAAGAAAGGCATGCAAAGAATGGTAATAAAGCAAATTAGAAATGCGGTACAGCGGGAGTTGACCTATATTCCAGATCGGGACTAGTGCACAGACTGGTTCTCGGCCATTTACATGGAAATTTTCAAGTTAAATTGCACCTATAATAAGATTGTGTGGTCAGTCAAGTATTAACCAATGAGGGCATAGTTTTCTAGCTGGTGTGATGAATATATCAATTTAAGAATACTTCTGATTGGCGAAAAATTGCATAAAATTTAGGTTCAAAATGATAATAGAGCATCGGCTCATCTTCTCATGAGCCAGGACTCAGGTGAGCACTACAGAGCCTCAAGACCCTCTTGTCCAAAGTACTTCTTGTTTATACTATAGGAGTAGATGTCCAGCCAAAGGTATAAGTCAACATGTGTGCCCATCAAAGACTCAGATATCTGCACAGGCTGATCAGTCTTTGATGGGCCCTCTGTATGTAGCCAAGAGTCCAAAGAAAACTAAGACTGATCAGAATGTATGGATGGGCAGACTGATTTGCGTCTTCCCTGGAAGCACATACAGTAAACCTGTGTAAAATGGCTACTCTCAAAAAGACCGAAAATTGTTTTTCAAGACCAATTAACGCTTAATGCAGGTCAAAAGTGTTGCAGAATGCTCCAAGGGGAGCATTCTGCAATACTTTTGACCTTCATTAAGCTACCATTAATTTTGTCATTAAGATCTTTTTTTGTCTATTTTTGAGTGGCCGTTTTACACAGGTTTTACTGTACCAAGTTATACCTTTTGTTATGTCCTGCCTCAAATACGTTTTTTCTTCCAGTCTCAGCTGTGTTGTAGCCTGCAAGAGACAGATCTTAAGATGATGAATTAACTTTCTATCATCTTTCACTAAATGCTAAAATCAATCTCATAATGCTAGACATAACATATTTTTTCCACCGAAGATAATTGAACTTCTTCGTATTCAAGTAGAATACTAATACTATATATGGCTGTAATATAGCTGTGTGCTGTAAATTCAGAAATTTACGTGAGTGTTTTATTTTCACGAAACTTCGCATATATGCAAAGTTTCCTGAAAATAAAACTCTCACGATATGGCGAGATCATGTTTTCGTTTACTGATACAGGTAAATCATGCCCTAGTTGCAAATTTTATACATAAAAAATATATCTTTTAACACTCTACACGAAAATAAAATTATCACGAAAATTTCCAGTTTTTCTGTCCCTGAAGATTTGTTTCATCTTAGAAAACAATGTAGAGCTTGAAGATATTCCACAATCTGCAGCAGCTCATTTGGGTCTCCACTATTTGTTAATGAACCAGTTGACTAATAGTTTAAAACTGTTTCTGTGCCACTAGACTGGAAATCATGAACCAGTACTGTGTCAATCAGTGTTGACTCCGATGAGATGCAGCAGTCATCAGGATATGCACACTATATGTTAACTCTTTCCTTTGTTACACTCAGATATGGTCTGCAAGATGAGGTGCATTTTAAAGCTGCATAGTCTGTAGTTTTTGATCTTCTAATTTTAGAAATAAAGTTTCTATTTTTCAAGAATACAGTAAAATACTCAAATTCAGGTAAACATTTTACCATTTTCATAAATCTTAACAAATTATCACTATCAAAACAACAGCATTTATGTTAAAAATCAACTGTCTAGAATTATTGGAGTGGCGTAAATAATTACAAACAAGAGAAAAACACCTGTTTTTATAAGACAATTCACTTTTCAGTGCAGTTTTCAGCTGTACTGAACATTTTAATTGTGAAAACATAACTTTATTCTATTTTTACAAATGATTTAAAAAGAAAAGAAAAATTTTCGAAGAATGTTCATAGTTACAGACCTAGTCTCTTTAAGTAAGTAATATATACCGAGCAAAAGTGAAAACGCTACACTACAGCGTTTTATTTTTGTGACAAAGTATTGGAAAAAAAGTATTCTCTAAAACTTAATAATGCTACCCAGACATCCAGCAACTGATTCGTCAAAACTCCATCAGTTTTTTTATGTCTGAGTTATGTTCCTTTTTTGTGTTTTTAAGCTTAATTCTATGAATTTGCATTACGCATGCGCAAAAAAGATTGTTTTGCTTATCATACTCATGTTGCATTAAAACACAAGAAAACACAAGAAAACTGACTTATCACTTGAAATAAGCTCAGAAATCAATTACCCATTTGGCAAATTTGTAAAGTTGTCTCCCTTTGACATAAACAAGTAGGGAATATTAAATGTTTGGTAATCTTCGATTTATCACCATTTTCAATACTGTAACTTCCTTTTGCCAAATCAGTCGAATCTATCAGAACATTTTTCCTTCCCTTTCTCGACAAGTAATGTCCCCAGACTCTGTGCCATGGGTTTGTCTGCGGTTTGTGATTGTAGTATTTCCTGATCATACTCACTTACTATTAAAAGCAACAACACATTGATCTTCATTCGGAGATTTCAGTGTTAAAATTTCAAGCTTGGTAATTTGTTCAAAACTCTGTTTTTCAAAATTGATTTTCTAAATGATTAAAACACATTTGTGGTAAGTCCTTGACATTTCTGGTTGTCACATATCCAGACTACCATTTCATGCAGTCAGACAAGATTGGTATTGAATTTATGAGGGCCTAAATTGTGTGAGATGTCTGTTCAAATGTGTAGCCTGAAAAATTAGACCCCTGTCTCTTAAATGGTTTTCATGTCTTTCCTAATGACAACATCCGTTAAGCTTTAACTGTTAAGCACAACCCAATCTTTGAAAATTTAGATACACTTTCATTTGCTTTACTGGCTTGCTTCATTTTGTAGATAATTGGCAAACAATTTAGGTGTAGTGTTTTCACTTTTGTTCAGTATAGTCAAAAAGGGTTTAATTTAAACTGCATCCAAGTAAGCTACAAATGATTTTCCCAATTAAGACAGAGTAATCTGCTTCAAACAATGATCTTGATGTTCATTAATACAAGATTATACAGAGTAAAAGGTAGAAAGTCAGAAATTTTGAAACTTTGCAGGTGTTTTTGTCAAGGTCTGAAGATGTGCATGACGTTTGGTTGTAATCCTAAGATTAAGTTTTGTTACTTTTTTTGCAGTTTGAACTTAGTTACTGTTTGGCTCAAATTTCATTAATACATTTAGACATTGGGTATCTTGTGAATGCAACTCCTCCTACAATTTTAGTTGGATCTTTTCGAAACTCTGCCGATGTTGTGTCAAGTTCTGAAGATGTACATGACATTTGCCTGTATTAAATAATCAAATTAATTTTTGTCATTTTTTTCGCAGTTTGAACGTAGTTATTTATTTTGCTCAACTTCTACCAACGCATAAAGACACTGCACAACTCATCCTACAATATTAGTTGAATCTTTTTTAATCTTTGCAGGTGTTTTTGTCAAGTTCTGAAGATGTGCATGACGCTGGGCTGTAATCCTCAGATTAATTTTATCTATAAATAATCAGGTTTTCCAAAATGATGATTGTGCCATAGTTAACTGCATTGGCAGGATATCTTTGCTGGATATGAAATCGATGGTTTACAAAATAATATCAACATTATTTCTGTTTGTACATTTAGATCTTTCTGACACCAATGGGGGGGACATCTGTTTTTTGTAGAAAACCCA
This sequence comes from Loripinus fragilis, assembly GCA_964019695.1. Classification (NCBI taxonomy): domain Eukaryota; kingdom Metazoa; phylum Mollusca; class Bivalvia; order Lucinida; family Lucinidae; genus Loripinus; species Loripinus fragilis. The sequence goes on along the minus strand of OZ026521.1, from coordinate 9,057,859 downwards.
ATTCTAGTTTTTACGGTCATTCTCCTCCTTACACTGTTTCAATAAGGGTTGCAGTCAGTTACAAATGAAAGTTTGTGCATGAAGTACTTGTTAATTGCTTAGTCAAGCCTGCCCAGGAAAAAGTGTGGTAAGGTTAACTGTCTCAACATGACCATAGCTGTTGACTGGGACGTAAAATCACAAACCAAACAAAACAAAAATTGTCTTTGTCCAATTACATGACCAAGAAAGGTCAATGTGCCATGACAAAATTCACTTTTGACTAAGTTAACTGTTAACTTGTACTGTGAGTCTGTCAAAGAATTGTTATATGGTTCTGAGATGGTCTTCCAAAGAGTCACCGTAGATTGTTCACATCATCTATGTAAGCCCCAATCCCATCCATTCCAGCCATCAAACTGTTAATCAATCTCAGAAATGTGGCTGGAGAGTTTTTCATGCCGAATGGCATTACCTTGCACTGGAAAAGCCCATAAAGTGTGTCATAGGCAGCTGTTTTTTGGCATTATCTGTCAAGGGAATTTGCCAGAATCCCTTCAGAAAATCAAACTTTGTGACATATTTTGCTTTTCCAATCTTGTCAACACAGTCATCTTTTCTTAGGGTAGGAAAGGAGTCTGTTCTTGTTACACTGCTCTATATGTAGCATCAGATTTTCATACAAACATTCAACGAGATGCAACCAGTTATACTGGGTTCAATGAAGTCACTATCCAGCAAATATAGGATTTCGTCCTTTAAGTACTCTTTTTTGACAGGGTTCATTTGATAAGGATATTGTTCAACTGGCATTGAGTCGCCAAAGTCAACATCATGAAACATTTTGTCTGTCTTAAAAGGGACATCAGGAAATAAGTGTTCATAATCAACTATGAACTTTTCAATTGTTCATGCTCTTAAAGATTTGAATGGTCTGATTTCGAGTCGTGTTACTGTAAATGTCCTGTAGCTCTTCCTCACGGTGCCATGGGTTGGTCTGCAGTTTGTGATTTTGGTATTTCCTGGTCATACTCACTTACTTTTTGTCAGAATTAAGTAGTCCTGGAGAGCCGAGCATTTTGCTATTATAGTTTAATTGAATGTCAAGATCAATACTGCTCTCGGTGGAATCTTCAGACATAAGTTGCTCTTTTTCAACTACTGGGATTGAAACAGTTGTTTTCAAACCCACAGAATGACAAAGAGTGCTATCTCTATTAACATATACTTCTTCAGCACAGCTGTTTGCTTTTTCATCTTTTTGATGTTTACAACATAATTTACATGGCTGATCTTTCTAACAACAGTGTAGGGTCCAAAGTATCTGGCCAGCAAAGGCCTGCCAGGAATAGGTGAAGAGCTTGAACGTGATCACCTTCTTTAGAATTTTTATCTACTGTGTTTTGGTCATTTTTTTCCTAATTCCAGTGATAGGGCTTCTTCAGTGGCATGAATAAGACCCTTTGGTGATTCACATTCACTTGTAATCTTATACTTTTGGAACCTTTTCTAAATCATTTTAAATTCTGTCCTTCTACCTTTTACTCTGTATAATCTTGTAGTATTGAACACCAAGTAGGTGAACTCAAACATTGTTTGGAGCAGATAGCTCTGTCTTAATTTGGAAAACCATTTGTAGCTCAATTGGGCGCAGTTTAAATTCAACTCTGTTTATTTCTATTACTTACTTGTTGCATCTAGGCTTGCAAACCATACCTGGGCATAACAACTGGGGGCTCATACGGAATACTTTTTCTATAGTTGACATCATTCATATAGTTGTATTGCCAGTATTACCATGGTGTACTGGATAAACCACTCTCCTTGTACCCAGAGGTCCCAAGTTCAATCCCCGGCTCCTCCAGTCTGTCGGATGAGACTCTAAACCATGGCTCCTTCTCCATATGACCTTAGCTGTTGGTGAGATGTTAAACACAATCTCACTCACTCACTGAACATTATCCTAGAATATTCGTAAAATTTTAGCTGTTAGAACAATTTCATCTTATTTGAAAAAAACCCATGTTTAATGTTGTATACAAGATTTTTAAACCTTACAGTTAAATTGCTGAACCCGGATATATCCTGTGTTTGAAAACAGTGTAGATCCAAATCAGTTGGCTTGATAGAGAAGCAAGTGGACCATGATCCACACTGTTTTTTCGACTTTGCTTGTAAATACCGGGGTAAATACATGCTAATAACTGGAATTATGCGAGTTTGTTAGCTTTAAAATTGGAAAAGTTATTATGTAGTTCATAGAGGATCTTACATGAGTGCTCATGTTTTATTGAGTTTATTAATGAGTTAGGGGAAAGAGATAAGATGCGAGGCTTGCTGAGCATTTTATTTCTTTTTCTCAACAAGTTTAATAAATTCAATAATACAAGAGCACAAATGTTAGATTCTATTTATCAAATGACATTAAGATCACTTTGAAATTTCATTTCTATCGTAATAACGTTATAATTTTTTGTCATTATGTACATAATCACGGCTGACAATCTGTCTAATGCGAAACCGGTGGTTCAGCAAAGACATCGGTGCGATTAATTTTTGGTTTCGCAAAGAGGATCCGCAAAAGGTAGACAAAGTGTACCTGTTCCAATTTTAATGATGGATATTTACTTATACAGAAAGTAAATAAAAAATCTTAGAATGCTATTTTGTCAGTTAATCATTAGTGTTTTGACACGCCAAAGTAATTTACTTGATTTCAGCAAGGCTTTCAAGGAATTTATTCCCTCCTCCGAAACTCCTGTTTCGACACGGTCAAGGTCGCCAAAAATACAAAGGAAAATAAAGCATTTTGCCATTATCAGTGAGTCTTGATGAAAAAATTCACTGTCTAATTGTTTGAATTATATTTTCGTAAGTCGGCGATTGCGCCCCAATTAACACAGCATTTAGCATATTTTAGAATATTGATTGAAAGGGAAGATTGTTCCTGGTTCGGCATGTAATCATTAAAATATAAAGGAATTATTTCAACCCTTATGGAACATTTACATGCGAAACCAAAAACTTGAGACCGAATTAGCCTACAAATCTGCAAAATGTAATACCCTATGCCAATGTGGAGTTATTACAGACCCCCCGCATTATATACACACTCAGCATGGCGTCTTTTTTGTAGCCCACAAGGCAATAATTGTCAGACTTAGCAAAATATCGTCGTGTTTATCCCATATTTTCCTCATCTTAACAGGTGTTTCACGGGACAAAAGAAAAATCACAACAACGAGGAAACACCAAACCATATCCTTTGGTGCACGAAGAAACCGATATAAAACTGACAAAATAGCATTCTTTAATTTCAAAAATATTCATTTTAGTTCAAATTAACGGCTTTCAAACGCGAGCACTCGTTGTTTGTTTACTTTTTGTGGATCCTCTTTGCGAAACCGGAAATTAATCGCCCGGATGTCTTTGCTGAACCGCCGGTTTTGCATTCGACAGATTGTCAGCCGTGATAATGTTGTTTTGGACGTCATAACGTTTCCCGTAAATCATTAAACCACTAGTGGTTTATCGATTTTATTGCATGGTGTTATTTCACTCCCAGACGCGCGTTGTCATATGATAAATAGATATATCCACTATGCTGCAAATGTAGGCGCTAATCTTCCTCAATGAGCATCTAGTGATTGTCATAATTGTCATTCTCCTAGAGATGGAAGAAAGCATGTTTCTTTGTAAGCTTGATTAATGATAACATGCAATAAATCGTAACCAACCAACCATCTAGTGCATCCAATCAGACGTGATTAGCTCTATCCTTGCTAGCGGCGACTTTTGTCCTCTGCTGATAATCTTTGCAAACAGTTTCAATGCAGATCAGGACTGACAGAATCTGGATCAAAACCGTTTGACACTCTTGTAGTGGTCCTGAAAGATTTGTTTTAAAAAGCGAATTAAAAAAAAAAGTCAGAACAAAAGCATGAAAATTACCCTGCATGCAAAGAGTTAGAAAACAATAGTGATGTCAGGATTGTCAAGACAAGACTCAGTAACCTTCTAAGATTACCGTATACATCTTGATAAGTGCTTACACTCTTATGAGCATTCACATGTTGTTTTTTAGTTGTGAATTCTATTTGTACTCAGAATGTCAAAATCTCCAAATAGCTAATTAACTCTCCATAGATGTACATATTTACTCCATACAGATAGCTGATGGTTTGCCGATGGTAAGATGGCAAGGCAGTTAACTTTCTGGAAGCATGTCTTAAGACTCTCTACCTGCTAGTGCAATCTGCTGATAACCTTTGCAAACAATTTGGACCCAGATCAGGCTCGGTGACACTTCAGTATTGGCCTGGATAAAAAAAAAACACACAATCTCTTGGTATTTCTAAAAGAACTTTTTAAAAATGTTCATTTTGAAAAATATCAGCTGATGACAAAAAATCATGAAAAATTGCCCAGCATGCAAAGATTAAGAATGATGATAGATAGTAATAGAGGACAAATGAAATCTCTATTGATTATAGTGCTTTCCAATAACACAGCTCCATAAAAATGTCACTCCAAGAGTAAGATACACAAACAGCCTTTCAAATAAGATTAATTACATGTTGCTATTGAGCAAAAACACCCCTTATAAGCCTAATTGGATAGGAAAGTTCTTGGAAGGTTACATATCATGTGTTTTATCAAAATGTCAATATTTCAATGGAAGGCAAAGCTCACTAAGCATAGGCCCAGATCAACCCATTGGGTTAACTAGACACTAGATAGCCAATATCAACCAAACATGAGCATGAAACCAAGGTTAGTCTATAGAAATATTTTGAAACATGAAGTTCCTGATTGGTCATTTGCCAAATTTAGAAACAAGAGTCCCTTATCAGCCCCATGACTGCCCTATAATGTAGAACATTGAAGCACCCTGGAGTGATCAGCCCATAGGTATATGAAGATTATGAAGGATAGTATCAGTCCATTATCTTTGTAAAACATGAAGCCAATATCAGTTCAGTTAGAATTTACCCAGTGCCATATACAGAAACACAAAGCCAAGATCTGTCCTCTGCCTCATATAGAAACACAAAGCCATGATTCATCCATTACCATTTTTAGGAACACAAAGCCATGATTCATCCATTACCATTTTTAGGAACACAAAGCCAAGATTGGTACATTGCCATATATTGAAACACAATCCCAAGATTTTTTCATTACCATTTATAGAAACACAAAGGCAAGATTTGTCTACTGTATATATAGAAACACAAAGCCAAGATTTGTCAATTGCCATATATAGAAATACAAAACCAAGATTTATCCATTGCCGTATATTGAAACACAAAGTCAAGATTTGTCCATTGCCATATATAGAAACACAAAGCCAAAACTTGTCCATTGCCATATATAGAAACACAATCCAAGATTTGTCCATTGCCATATATAGAAACACAATGCCAAGATTTGTCCATTTAATTGCCATATATAGAAATATAAAAACAAGATTTTTCCATTGCCATAAACAGAAATACAAAACCAAGATTTGTCCATTGCCAAAATCAAGATTTGTCCATTGCTATATATAGAAACACAAAGGCAAGAATTGTGTACTGTCATATATAGAAACACAAAGCCAATATTTGTCAATTGCCATATATAGAAACACAAAGCCAAAATTTATCCATTACCATATATAGAAACACAAACTAAGGCAACATGTGTCCATTGCCATATATTGAAACACAAAGCCAAGATTTTTCCATTGCCATATATAGAAACACAATCCAAGATTTGTCCACTGCCATATATAGAAACATAGAAACACAAAGCCAAAATGTGTCCTTTGTCATATGTAGAAACACAAAGCCAAGATTTTTGTTCATTGACATATAGCGAAACACAATCCAAGATTTGCCCATTGCCATATATATAAACACAAAGCCAAGATTTGTCCATTGATATATATATATATATATATATATATATATATATATATATATATATATATATATATATATATATATATATATATATATATATATATATATATATATATATATATATATATATATATATATATATACACAAAACCAACATTTGTCCATTGCCAAAATCAAGATTTGTCCATTGCAATATAAAGAAACACAAAGCCAAGACTTGTTGATTGCCATATATAGAAACACAAAGCCAAGACTTGTTGATTGCCATATATAGAAATACAAAGCCAGGATTTGTTGATTGCCATATATAGTAATACAAAGCCAGGATTTGTCCATTGGTCTATAGAGAAAGGTTTTCCATTGCCTCATAGAGAAACACAAAAGCACACATGAATCCATCGGTGTTTGTAGAAACATGAACTCAAGATCCATTCATTGGTGCATGTATTACTTGACTTTTCACTTTCTGTAAAGGTGGCACCTCATGAATGCGTAATTAGGACTGATCAACCTTAGACATAGGTGAAAGCTGAAAATGGGGCGTGGTTTTATTCAAAAGTACATGTAGCTGTATCATCTTGCGCCATTACCTCAATATAGACACAAAATACATTATTAGGCTTTAAAACGCCAGCAAAATAACTGCATCTGAAAATGTCTATGTAACATAGGCAAAGAGGCAAACATTGTGGACCCAGATCAGACTGCTCCTACAGGAGCAGTCTGATCTGGGTCCACACTGTTTGTCTATGAGGCTTCAAATGTTTTAATGGACGACATAAACATACATTTTGTGATTATGCGCTTTAATGGTTAATAAATGTGAGTTCAGTGTGTATAAGGTTAAGATTTTCATGAAATGCACGCACGTTTGCTTGGTACAAAAAGCTTATTAACTCTTTACCACATTATAAATAAAACCTGATTTCCCTTCCTTAGCAAATGAAATAGCCAAACCACGCCCAGATATGAATATTAAAGTTGCCGCCTTTACAGTAAGCGAAAAGTCAAGTAATAGAAGCATGAGGGTATTTCATAAGTGCAATGGTATATACATAGAAACATGAACTTTGCTTTGTGTAAATCCTCGTGGCCAGTAAATGACAAGTGCTCTTCTGAAGTCAGCCCCTATGGAATAAAAGATCTGACACTATGTCAAGCCTGTGAAAGAAAGATGACATTCACAGGCGTTTAGTTAAGAGTGAATACAAAAAAAATATTTTTTTTATTTCTCAACCAAAGCATATGTTGTGGGTACTCAAAAGAACCGTCTCAATGAGACGGTTCTTTTTAACACACAAAACATATGCTAAAACTCATGGGTAAGAAAATATTTATACTTTTAAGCTCGAAGATCTTGCTTATCTAAACCTATGCACTCAATAGAAATTCTCTTACAAATGCTCTGAGACTTGTCATCGAAAGGTATAAGGGCTAGACATAAGAAGCAATTGTATTGCATTCAGAGATGTAATTGACTTTGGTTAAGTGTATAGTTTGGAGACTCAATTGGCAGTCCCCTGGCTCTGGGGTCAGACACAATTGACATTACTGTTACATTATGATAAAACATAATTGGCAGTATGGATGCCTTGGGCCCTGAAAACATAGTTGAATAGCTGCCAGAATAGTATGAGACACTTCTAGAGAAAGCCTGCTTGCTAGCAATAGAAGACACAAGATGAGTGGAAATATGCTTGATTTCCAGTAAAAGTTATGTGCCACTGTTTGATTGTATGAGCACCCAGGCCTTCAAAATTAATAAGAGTGCATAATTGAAGATTATTTATTATTTACCAACTTTAGCATGAAATAGCCAATGCTGTGTAAGGTCTACACTGATGAAGGTGGTATAAAATAGTAATACCATGGGTTGTCGGCTAAAGCTTGTGGATTAGCTTCACGTACAGGGGGGCGTATAACTAGTACAAAGAATGTTCTCTTTACATCTGCTGCATATATTCAATTGTACTTCAGACTTGATTTTATCATGGGAGCAGACTTTATGGACCCTGATCAAATGGAGCAGTCCAATCTGGGACCATATTGTTTACAATGCAGTAAAACCTGTCTAAAACGCCCACTCTCAAAAAGACCAAAAATTGGTTTTCAAGACAATTATCGCTTAATGCAGGTCAAAAGTATTGCAGAATGCTCCAAGTGGAGCATTCTGCAATACTTTCGACCTGCATTATACTACCGTTTGTCATTAAGATGTTTGTTTTGTCTATTTTTGAGTGGCTGCCTAAGGCAGGTTTTACTGTATAAGCTACCCAAGAACATCAGCAGAAGAGAGGAGCAGATGACAAAAACCATGACTGGCAAGTAAAGGGTTCAGAAAATCAGCACTCAAAAAATTAGATTGAGGCCTTTAGAAAGTGTACATAATTGAAAATTAATTTTCTTATTTTTTAAGCAAAATATATATGATGCGTGTGCTCCAAAGAACCGTGTCATTGAGACAGTTCTTTTTACCACCCCCAAAAAATGTTTAACTCTTTCTCTGCCAATGTCGCCTTTTGGCGAGTTATAGGCGGACTGCCAAAGTCACCATATGGCGACTTGGACATGTGGTTTGATCAAGTGATGTATGTTACCTTAATTTGTGACATATCAACAGTAACAATAGAGATAACCTGAAAAGAAGACTACTTTATGGCAAACTAACCTGGAACTGGCAAAAAAATCATAAAACACTGATATTGTATCAATTGTAAAGTGAGTTAAGCCAATTTGAGGGAAAATGGCGGCCGAATGGTTGCCAGCTAGCTGCACCCTAAATGACGTATAATAGTAGAAAAATATAAATCCAGTGATATGGCCCTATCATTGCGTTGCAAGCGCTGCAGGTTCGTCTTGGTAAGTGGCCAAGTTTCACTGGCATGGAGCATGGCGCTCCGCACGCAAGAGCTGTACACATGGCCACGGGTCTTGTAAGAGAGGTGGCGGGATGTGAGAACTGGTAGTAGCTCCCTGAACTTCTTCCAGGCGGTTTTCACACGAGTAGTGACCGCCATTTCACAGCCTCCACCAGCAGAAAGCATGTCACCTAGGTAGCAGAAGGAAGCTACCACCTCAAGCTTATCAGGTCCGACCCGGACTTCACTCTGTCGTCTGCCGTCAATAGGGCGAGCATTTCCCATGCACCGTGCACACCTATAATCAGGATTTGGTGTCAGTCTTTGTAGCCCACTGCATTTCTTATGCACCCAAAGTTTGCAGCCATTGCAGTAGATGCTGTTGTTGCCTACTCCTGTACGACAGACAGCGCATGGGTATTCGCCTGAACTCTGCAAGAGGTCCAGGCCTGTACCACAGATCATGACTTTTGTCTTTCCCGCATTCACCCTCAATCCCTTCTTCTCCATGGCTTCTTTCCATATCAAGAGCCTCCTGACACATTCCTCTAGGGAGTCAGCAATGATGACAAGATCATCTGCATATAGGTCCTCCCAGGGAACACCAGCCCGAAACTCACGTGACAAGGCCTCCATCACAATGATGAAGAGCAAGGGACTGAGTACGGATCCCTGATGGACCCCGACCTTCACCTCAAACTCTTTGCTGAAACCCTCGCCAACACGAACCCGGCTTCGTGCATTAGCGTACATTCCCTGGACTAACCGCACAATCCATTCCTCAACGCCTAGCTTTCTCAGGGCCCACCAGATAACCTTCCGAGGGACACGGTCAAATGCTTTCTCTAGGTCCACGAAGGCCATATAAAGCCTCTTGTTCACTGCTAGGTATTTCTCCTGCAGCTGCCGGACCACAAAGATTGCATCTGTGGTGCCTCTTCCTGGGACAAAGCCAAACTGGGAGTCGTCAATAGACACCACCTGTCTTATGAGACCATCAACAATCCTCTCTAGGATCTTCATGGCCTGCTCAGTCAGCTTGAGGCCTCGATAGTTGCCTCTATCCAAAGCATCTCCCTTGCCCTTGTAAAGGCAGACAATGAAACTTTCCTCCCAGTCAGTTGGGACCTTGCCGTCACGGATAATCGCAGTAGCAAGATCTCGGATCATGGTGGCCCCTGTATCACCTGCTGCCTTGATCATCTCCACCACTATGCCTGATGGACCTGCAGCTTTGCCCGACTTCATCTTTGAGATGGCCTTCTTCACCATGTCAATAGTGATTGGGATAGGCGGGCCTTCTAACGGAGGTTCATTGGACAGGTGATCAGGGTCCCAATCAAATTCAACGTTGAGAAGCCTTTCATAATGTTCAGCCCATGCATTCTGCTTTGCCTCCTCGCTCATTGACATTTCCCCAGTGTCATTCTTCACTGGCTTGTCGCCTACAACATCAACATTCTCTTTCCTCATCTGGTTGGCGAGGCGGAAGATATCAGACGACTTGTGGTCAATGCCCTCATAGACCACCTTGTCTGCTCCGTGGCGTGCACAGTGCACCACACCTCTGGAGATGCGCTTGGCAGTGTTATATGATGCTCGTGTGCATTTGCCAGCCTTCCATGCTTTGAAAGCTTGGCGCTAAACAGGTCGACTCAAAGGATATTACCCAAAATAAATTTGGCACTGAGAAGTACGTTTCTCCAGAAAGTTGGCAGCGAAAGAGTTAGTCATGGACAAGAAAATATTCACAATTTTACGCCCCAAAATTTGTTTTCATGCTCATTCTCTATGAAATTTGGTGTACACACTTGATTTTTCCTCATTGGTTCTTGATATTTCACTCATGAAATATCAAGCTAAAGGAACTTTCCTTCTTCAAAATGGTATCTCTGCAATTTATAGATGGTCACCCTGTAAAGTTATTACACGTCTATTCTTTTGACACCCTTGTAGAGATGTCTCGGTTTCCCTGACTGATGGTCTATGATTGCATTGATATTCTCAAAGAAATTATAACTTGTGGGATAAGAAAAATGAGCCGTGGCATGAGATTTCCACAATGTGGTATTTTGACACATGTAGACTCGGACAAGCCTCTGCAGCCTCCTTTTAAGCTTAGAAACTCCAAGTCAAGTGGTGTTCAGCCGGTAGCTTAGCAATCATAGAATACTCTAGCGACCAGCAAAGGCTCTGATCAGTCTGCACATATGCGCAGACTGATCTGAGGCTTTGCTGGTCGCACATACCACATTGTTGGAAATCTCATGCACTGGCTCAAATTATAACTTGTGGGATATGAAAAATACAAAAGAGGATTGATCATTTGAGAATGTCTTTTAATGTTGACAAAAGGCCAAGCTTATGGACACAGATTATAACTTACACTGATGAACTTTGAGATGGTAGCTGAAAAGTAGACAGATTCTGCAGGAGCTGTAGCAGACACACCGCATATGGGCCTCGTCGGGGAACCTATCTTCAGGGTTTCAGTCAAAGCAAGTTTCAAACCCCTCTCCTCATCTACAGAAACTAGCTAGAAAATTGAAATTTCACCTGTATTAAGTTTACATATGATACTTTCCAAAAACGAATAACAAACCCCGAAGACAGGTTTTCTAGAGTCGCGGCCCATAATTGAGCCGTGACATGTGATTTCCAACAATGTGGCATTTTGATATGAATAGCCTCAGTCGAGCCTGTGCAGCCTCCTTTGAAGCTTAGAAACTCCAAATGATGTTCAGTCAGTAGCCTAAGAGTCATAGAATATTCAGGCGAACAGCCAAGGCTCTAATCAGACTGCACGTTTGCGCAGGCTGGTCTGAGCCTTTGCTGGTTGCACATACCATATTGTTGGAAATCTCATGCCACAGTTCATATATACTTTTTGACAGCAGTGAATTATTACAACAATGGGGACGCTTGCACTTTACCGGGCACCGTTGTGCAATGTACTGTCAGTTCACATATCTTATGATAAATGGAGGCATGTGCCCCCATAACCCCTCAATTGTATTCATGTGACATGTATCCACCATATCAAATGCTTCAAGAAATAATTTAGAAGCAAACAGGCCCTAGAAACCTAGTCAAGATCAGTTGTGCCCGGTAAATTGCAATCTAGCCCAACAATGAGTGGGAGCACAGTGGCTCAATGATATAGTGCTTGACTCGAGACCGAGGGGTTGCAGGTTCAAGCCTTACCAGCGTCACTGCATTGTGTCCTTGAGCAAGACACATTAATCCTACATTAGTACTGGTTCAACCCAGACATAATTGAAAAATTGTTGTCTGGAATGTAAAGAATCAAATCAAACACAAGAAATAGGTGAGTAGGGTGGGTCAATAGCATGTATCTTCTACAGTGGAATTTGTTTAATGAAAAAAAAGCACTTGAAAAATAGTTCTATTATAAACACTTTATTAATTTAAATTAGAATTATTTTCTGACTTGGAAATTGAAAAAACAAATTCAGATTTTTTCTGAAATGAAATAGTGTAAAAAATTGAAAATGAGACAATACCAGGCATTGTAGATACTTGCCTAGGCTCCATAGCTGGCATAGTAGATAGGAGTAAACTCAAAGAGGGGGGTTACCTCTAATGTGGTGCCAGGCACAAGGGTCAACAACAATATCAAGCAAGACACAATATATCTTATGGAGTAAAAATAGTACTTTGGCCAGAATTTTTTCATTAGTTGATTTACGGGATTTTTTTCAGATTTAGGGTTTTGAGGGATGAAAAAAAGAGCTCTGAAAATGACCAGTTGGCTGGTCATTTTCAGAGCTTTTTTTTAGCTCACCTGAGCCTTTGGCTCATGGTGAGCTATTGTGATAGTTGGATGTCCGGCGTCAGTTGTCAGTTGTCAACAATTGCTTCAACGGACATCTCCTTCGTAACTACTGGCTGGGCTTGGACCAAACTTGGCAGGAATGATCCTTATATGGCCCTCTTTAATAATTGTTCAAACTGTTGCATATCTAGGTCACATAGGTTAAAAATAGATTTTTGAGATGAAAACTTGAAAAATCTTCTCGTCTGAAACCGAAAGGCGTAGAGCCTTGATATTTGGATGTCGCATCAACTGGTAGACCTCTACCAAGTTTGTTCAAATAATGCCCCTGGGGCCCAAAATTAATATCCCACCTATAGCAAAAGGTGATATGGTGAAGGGGCCATTGTCGCGGAATTCCGCGAATTTAGACTTTAAATTCTATTTTTTATATTCTTAATAATGTGTTTATTATATGTGGATTGATATGGCTGCAAGACTGCTTTTTTGATACTATAAAACTGTTTTATATTAAATCATATTATCCTTGCTAATTAAGCACACTATTAAGTGACTTTGAGGTTAAATGACGTTACGTTAGTTAACGTCGACAACAAGGTTATTATTACGTTAGAGACAAAATGATGGACACTCAATTATTGAACTGGTGAAAGATAAGTGAAAATTAATAAGTTTTAGGAATCTTTGGGACTTAAAATTATTATATTTATGTGGCTTTGACATTAAAATTCAATATTGTGTATTTTTTGGTTGTGTTTGCCACATATTTGGCGCCGAAACCCGGGAACAAAGGCTACTGCACTTAGGAACAGACAGACTTCAAGATCAAGGATTAAGAAAATGTCTTTATCATTTTTAAAGGGGAACAGGACCAGATTTAGGAATTTGCTAGCAAAGGAGCTGGCAAAGGGAAAAAGCTTGTTACAGGATGTAGAGCAGGAGTCCAGTTGTCATATGAGGGATGTGAGCAACTGTATCAAGAGGATTAATGAGTTCATTATAAAATTGGAAGAGGCAAATGAGAAATTATCCATTGCAATTGAAGGACGGAATGGCGCACAAGAAATTGAGGAACTGATCAAGGAAGATTGGGATTACATTTCTACAGTGATGGACTGTAGAGATGAACTTGTGGACATTCAAAATTCAGATCATAGGTTACCAGCAGATAACTCCTCATCGGTTACAGTTACAGAGGACAAGTTTGATCAAGTAATACAGATGACCAGCCAGATGCAGCAGGTTATCCTTGGACAACAGCAGTTACAACAACAACAGATAAGTATTGGACAATTAAATTCTAGTAAATCTGCTTCAGTAAGGCTGCCAATATTAGAGATTCCTTCATTTAGTGGAGATAAATTAAAATGGACTGAATTCTGGGACACATTTGAGGCATCAGTACACAAAAACACAAGCATTTCTGACATTGAAAAACTAAATTATTTATTAAGCAAATTATCTGGAGAAGCAAAACACTCTGTCTCAGGAATCCTACTGTCAAATGAGAACTATTTTGTTGTTATTGACATACTTAAAGAGAGATATGGTGACTCGCAAACTGTTATTAATTCACATTATGTTGAACTAATCAATTTAAGGCCAGCACCAAACAACCCAAGAGGACTACGCAGCTTGTACGACCAAATTGAAAAACATCTAAGGAGTCTACAGGCCCTTGAGCAGGATATCAACCAAGATGTTTTCATCTCCATGATAACATCTAAACTCCCCAAAGAGGTTTTGATACAGCTGGAGATACAGAAAGGAACCTGCAACAAATGGACAGTAAAGGTGTTGAGAGAACTTTTTAAGAATTATGTTGCAGCCAGAGAGAGAGCTGAACAACAGTTTAACACAACAAAAACAGAATCTACTGGGGAACCTTGTAAGCCTATGATAATGGTAAGCTCAGCAGAAGCTCTAATGGCTAGATCTCAAGGAGTCAATTACCGTAAGGACAGAACAACCCTTTCAACCAGATGTAGATTTTGTGATGCGTATCATTGGAGTGATGAATGTCCAAAATACACAACCATGGAATCAAGGAAACAGAGAATAAAGGGCTGCTGTTATATTTGTCTAAGGGATGGTCACAACGCCAGTGAGTGTTTTAAAAGGGATAGTAAATGTTACTACTGCAGACAGATAAATCATCATCACAGGAGTCTATGCCCTCAGAAATTCGGCACAACACACAGAGAGTCAGCAAAATTAGCAGATGAGATACCAATAGAAGATGGATTAATCAACACAGAAAACAGCCTTATTTCGTCAGGGGAAATGGTCTTAATGCAGACTGCGAAAGCTGACATTAAAAGCACAAATAATGGTTATAGGCACAGTATACGATTGCTTCTCGACTCTGGCAGTCAGAGAACCTATATAACGGAATCTCTGGCAAAGAAACTGGACTTGAAAATGGGAAATACAGATGAAATAATGCTTGTGACTTTTGGCTCAGAAAAGCCCAAAAGGATCAGATCGCCAACAACCAAACTTGACATAGTCTTGAAGGACGGTAGCATTCTACAAATAAATGCCAATGTGGTACCACAAATAGCCGGATCCATTCAAAGACGTCCAGTTGATCTTAAGTCATTCAGAAATTGGGATTATCTATGGGGCGAATTTCCACTCGCAGATGATTTACCCAAGGAAACAGAGTCATCTTCCGTTGAGTTGCTAATCGCGAATGATTATTACCTGGACATCATATTACCACAAAAGATTGAGGTGCAAGCCGGTTTATATATGCTTGGATCCAAATTTGGGTGGATATTATCAGGAAGGACATCAGAAACTAGAAATGAAACATCAGAGGCCAGTATGCTGATAATGACATATGGCACTGAAGTTCGCAAAGAAACATCAATGTATACTGAAGTAGACAAATCTCTTCCTTTAAAACCAAACTTTGAAGATTTTTGGAGGCTGGAATCAATTGGAATATCTGACTCACCAGTCGAATCAGACAACAGTGTGGCCTTCAACAAGTTCAATGAAACACTAAGATATGAAAATGGCCGATACTCAGTAACATGGCCATGGAAAACTGAACAACCAAATTTGCCAGAGAATCGAACACTAGCAGTAGGGCGCCTAAAGTCATTGGTAAAAAGAATGAAGGACAACCCAGATTTGGTACAGAAATATGATGATATAATAAAAGATCAGCTTAGAAAGGGCATCATTGAAAAGGTGAGAACTGAATCAAACTGTTCACTCAAACATTACATCCCTCATCACGCGGTAATTAATCCAACAAAGGCAACTACTAAAGTCAGGATTGTCTATGATGCTTCGGCTAAAACAAAACCAGAAAACAATAGTCTCAACGAATGTCTTTACAGGGGTCCAATACTGCTGCAAAACCTAACAGGTATCTTATTTCGATTTCGGATGAAGCAAATAGCAATGGTGGCAGATATAGAAAAAGCATTTTTGCAAATAGGCCTACAGGAAGATGCAAAAGATGTCACCAGGTTCTTTTGGCTAAAAGACAAAGATATAATAAATGTAGAGAACAATATCCAAGCTTACCGCTTCTGCAGGGTACCATTTGGCATTATATGCAGTCCCTTTCTCTTAGCAGCAACAATTGATCACCATCTCAAATTTTCTAACTCTAATACAGCCCAAAACATCAGAGACAATATATACGTTGACAATGTCATAACAGGGACACAATCCATATTACAAGCCAAAGAATTTTATTCAAAATCTAAGAAAATATTTGAAAGTGCTTCAATGAATCTACGTGATTGGATGTCGAACAGTGATGAGGTACTGAACCAAATACCAATATATGACAGGGCCAACAGAGAACGTATGAAAATCTTGGGTCTTACTTGGATAGTAAAAGAGGATACATTAGCACTGGCTCACCAAATCAAAGTAAGCTCAAATGTTTCTAAACGAACAATTCTTCAACAAATCGCTTCCATCTATGACCCATTGGGCCTATATAGCCCAGTCATTCTTCGGGGGAAAGTATTCTTACAACACCTTTGGAATCAGAACATTTCTTGGGACACACAATTATCTGATGAGGACAAATCAAGGTGGGATCTTTTGTGTGAAGATATGAAAGGATTAGATGTCTGTCATTTCCCTAGATACATTGGCTTAGAACAAGGAGGAAAATTGAATTTGGACTATCAGTTAGTGGTCTTTTGCGATGCATCCAAGTATGCCTATGCAGCTGCAGTTTATTTGTTTCAAGAAACAACCAATGACCGAAGAATCGACCTCATTTTTTCAAAAACAAGGTTAGCTCCAAACAAACCAATAACCATACCAAGACTTGAACTGTTAGCAGCACTCATAGGTACAAGGTGTTTAAAATTTGTACAGAAAGAACTAAAGGTAAATATAAGTGAAAAACATGTATGGATAGACTCTCAATGTGTGCTAAATTGGCTCAGTAGTAAAAAGCAATTAGGAACATTTTGTCAGAACAGAATATTAGAAATGAAAGAGGATAAGGACATAAAATTTCACTATATATCAACAAAGGAAAACCCAGCGGATATTGCGAGTCGAGGAGCATCAGCTTGTGAGCTTCAACACAACAGATTGTGGTGGCATGGTCCAGACTGGATGGTGAACACAAGGGAGGCTTGGCCAGTGTGGAATTATGGCGACCAATCAGAGGAGGTGAGATCTCAAACAGAATCTGAATTTAGGAAAGCAAATATTTTATTTGAAGCTAAACTAATCGCTGGGGAGGATCATTCTGAGATTATAACCAATCAGTTCATAAATGCACCATTCAATTTGAATCTTCAAAAGTTCTCATCTGTGACAAGACTCTGGCGAGTGACTGCACTAGCTTTGAGATTTGTCAACAAATTGAGAAAGAAGACAAATCAGCATGGTCCTCTTAATGCCAATGAAATGGAACTTGCCGAAATACTGTGGACAAAATATGTTCAGAGGCAACAGTATAGTGAAGTTGTGAATTCAATTAGGAAGTCAAAATCTAACAACTTACAGCGTCAGCTAGGACTTTACATAGACATTCATGGAATACTTAGGTGTCATGGCAGATTGGAAAATGCTGAACTTTGTGAAAATGCAAAACACCCAATTCTACTGCCGAATGGTCATGTATATACAGACTTACTAATTGAGAGATACCACAAAGAGTCACTGCATACAGGAATTTCTCAGACCTTAAGCTTAATAAGGCATAGGTATTGGATACCTCAGGGACGATCAGCAGTCAGAAGGGTTCTGAGATCATGCACAATATGTCGCCCTCTTGAAAGTGGACCATATAAAATGCCAGTGATGCCACCTTTACCAGCTGAGCGGGTATCAGAATCACCACCCTTTACATATACTGGAGTTGACTATTTTGGACCTCTTTTCATAAAAAGGAATAAAATTGGTAAATTTGTAAACAAGTTACAATTTTACGAACAAGCTTTACTTACCATTCCGAAGATACTTTTGAATTCTCCCCCATTTATCGATTCATTAACCTGCGAAATGTTTATATGCGCATGCGTCAACTATACATCTCTCCACGCATGCACTAACAATTTAGTTTTATCTGGCGGAGAACAGAAAATCTCCACCAAACAAAACTGAAAATTTCCCAGGGGTGGAAGGTGGGAAGCCGGAATGGTAAGTAAAGCTTGTTCGTAAAATTGTAACTTGTTTACAAATTTACCAATTTCACTTTACTGCGCTTTACTTACCATTCCGAAGATACTTTTGAATTCCAGATTCCCAAGCAGTCCCTCAAACCAGGAGGCGTGTGGAAATTTCTTCGTCTGTTAGTTCATATATGTACAGCTAAAAACCTCTTCTTGAGAATTTTATACACCTAAAACACTCTTCTTGAGCAATCTATAACATGTACAGTATATCTAATCACCAATGTTGTTTATTTTATTCTTTTTCACTTTTTTTTTTTTTTTTTTTTAACCTTTCTTTGTCCAGTATCTATCATTTATTAAAATGACAATCCTCTATGAGTATCGGATAACCTCACCCCTTCATAACTGGTATTCCACTTTGAGTATACCCAAATCACCAATCCAATCTGATCACATAATCCACATAAAATGAATAATTGTACCAAATATAGAAATGATTTCCAAATGGCAACCCGCCAGATTGAAAAACCGTGTTCCAATTAAAACAGCTGTATTATTATCACATATTTACATACGTTACTTTATTGCTTTAACACTTCCACATCTAATTTTCTCAAATAGAACTGTGTAAATGTAGACTCTTTGCTCCAATCAGCTGCGTCCAAAATAGACTTCATAGAAGCTCCTTTATAAAGAGCCCAGGAAGGGCCAATTGCTCTTGTAGAATGTGCTTTTACTTTCAATTTTTGATCATCATATGCCATTCTTATAGTCTGAACAATCCAATTTGAAATTGTCTGTGTAGACACAGCCTGATGAGGTTTATTGAGAGCTAAGAAAATTTTCCTTTCCACAGTTCCATCAGAACTAACTCTTAACAACTGAGTTTTCTTTAAATACCAATATAATGCCCTCTTTGGGTCTAAACGATAATTCTCCTCAAAAGCAGGAACAAATATTTTAGATCCAAAATGACTTTCTCTGTCTTGTTTTGCCAAACCATGGCGAATAAAAGTGATTCCCTTTTTCTGTACACAAACTGAGCCTTTCCCAATTTTCAAAGACTGTAGATCACTGCATCTTCTGAAAGTAGAAATAGCCATAAGGAAGATCAGCTTAAAAGTAATGTGTTTCAAGGAAGCCTTACTCAAAGGCTCAAAAGGCTGTTTCTGTAACATATTCAAGACCAACTGTAAGTCCCATTCTGGTAGAATTTTGACTTTAGGAGGTCTTGAATTGAAAACCCCTTTCAGAAGTCTGATTATATATGGGTGTTGACCTACTGGGGTATTATTTATTGGCTGTAATACCGCCGAAAGCATCGACCTATAACCAGCAATTGTCCTGTATTGTAAGCCATTATTGAACAAATCTGTCAGAAAATCTGCTACCTGTACTAAAGAGGCACTATAGGGATCAATTTGTCTTGTACTACACCAGCTACAGAATTTATTGAATTTACCAGTGTAGTCCCGTTGAGTACCTGACCTCCAAGAGGCTGAAATGAGCTTTCTAGACTGGTTAGAAAAGCCCTTCTCTTGGAAACTTCTGTCGATAGTAGCCAGGCATGCAGACTGAATACTTCTGGATTTGGATGACTGATCATTGTTTTGGGCTGTTGTAACAGGTCTGGCCACAGAGGTAGTTTCCTTGGACATGCTATCAGGAATTTTAGAAGGTCTGGGTACCAATGCCTGCGAGGCCATTTTGGTGCAATGTGAATAATCTGACAGCGAAACTGCTCCATATGTTGCAGAACTTTGGGTATGAGACATATTGGAGGGTACACATATGCAAACATTCCTTCCCAAGAGATTGACAGAGCATCTATTGCCAATGCATCTTGGTGTGGAATCCAAGAACAGAAGACTGGAGTCTGTTTGTTCTCCTTGGATGCAAATAGGTCTATCAGGGGTGTCCCCCAGATCTGAAACAGTGTTTGTACTACTACTTTGTGCATTTGCCATTCTGTAGGTCGTACTCTCACGCGACTTAATTGGTCTGCCAAGATATTCCGAGCTCCCAATATGTGCGCTGCTTTTAGATGCATGTTGTTTTCTGGTGCAAAATTCCACAAATCCCAGGTTCTGTAGCACAGAGGTGGCGACTTTGTGCCTCCCTGTCGATTCACATATTGACAGACGGTTGTGCTGTCGCTCCTTATCAGGACATTTTTGTTCTTTAGGACAGGTAGAAAATGTTTTACAGTTAGAAATACTGCTTCCAACTCCAGGAGATTGATATGAAGTTCTGACTGGGATTTGGACCATGTTCCCTGAATAAAATCTTTGCCCACATGGCCCCCATAACCGTGTTTTGATGCATCCGTGGCTATGGTTATCTGTGTATGAGCCTGTTGCAAAGAGCGACCCTTCATGGTGTTGGCTGGATCTGACCACCACCGAAGATGCGATTTTAGATGTTGCGTAATGGGAACCACAACTTCTAGGTCCATTGATGCTGGACGCCAAAAAGCTAACAGATGTAATTGTATGGGTCTCATGAAAAGTCGGCCATTGGGAATTAATTCCAGACATGAAGCCATTAGGCCTAGTAGATGAAGAAAATCTCTTGCTCGATTTTGGCCCGAGAGTAACCTTTGTATTGCTAAATCTAACTTTCTTAATCTCTCTGGAGTTGGAGTTACTATTCCTAGCTTTAAGTGGAAAGCACCCCCTATGTAAACAATCTCTTGTTTGGGAATCAGTTCTGATTTCTCTTTGTTTATTATAAAGCCCAGTGCTACCAGAAGATTCAGGCATTTCTCTTGATCTTGCAACAACAGTCTTTTTAGTTGATTCAGAGACAACCAGTCGTCTAGATAAGACGCTAGTCTGATATTCTGAGCCCTTAAATGCGCTGCAATCACTGAAATTACCTTGGAAAATACCCGAGGTGCGGTCGAAGGACCGAAGCATAGGCATTTCCATTGCCAGCATTGTCCTGCTATGCAAAAACGGAGATATTTCCTGTGTTTCTGAAATATTGGTATGTGTAGATATGCATCGCTCAGATCCAGAGAAATAGCCCAATCGTTTGGTTTCACCAGGTTTATGACTTTTTTCAATGTGTCCATTTTGAAATGTTCTTTCTTCAGATACCTGTTTAGGGGTCTCAAATTTATTACTGGTCTCATTTTCCCGTTCTTCTTGGGAACTAGAAAGAAGGTGCTGTAGAAACCGCATCCCCTCTCGTTTGGAGGTACTTTTTCTATAGCATCTTTTCTTAATAATTCTGCCACTTCTGCATTTAAAATATCTAAATTCTTTCTGGGCACTATTGTTTCCTTCATCCCAGATTGAGGGGGTTTCTGAATGAACTCGAGTTTGTAACCCTCCTCTATTAAAGATAAGACCCATTGATCGTCCGTTATTTTTTTTCCAATTTTCCAGAAAAAATCTGAGACGACCCCCAACTGGTATCTGAGGACATTGTTGTATCAAATTTACCTTTGAGTCATTTCCTCTGTTTAAGAGGAATCCGAAAGGAATGACCTGTGTCTTTTGGTCCCTACTTGTAGCCATAGCTGGACTTCTTGTCATCATTGAACCGACTATATGCCGAGTATGCTGTTTTAGGCTTGGATTGAAAAGCAGTCTTATTGGACAAATCAGTCCGGGATCTTTTGTTGTTCCAAGAGTTCCTGTTGTCAACAAACTTCCGCTTACGACCACTGTCAGACCTAGCTTGTGCGAAGTCTGGAACCAGATCACTCAGTTGTTCTTTCTGCTCTTTACGCTTTTGTAGATTACCTTCCAAGCCTTTGCCAAAAACTCCTTCACCTGATAACGGCAAATATAAAACCTTGGCCTGTACAGCTCTCAAATTATTCAAGCCTGTATCAGAAGCTGCAGCTTTCCGACGTACGATATGATGAAAAGCACCGGCACGGCCTACTTGATCTAGGGCTTTTGTAGACATGGCAAATATATCTCTGACTGACTGAATAGCACTGTCAATATTAAAATTATCTGACTGAAGTTTATTCAAAAGAGATCCTAAAGCTTGTTGCATTTATGAAACTGCTATAATACCGTATCTAGCAGCAGATTGACCTTGAAAAGCTACACTTTCAATTGCTTTCAATGGTTGAGTTGCTAAAGTTCTATTTCTACCCCAAGCTTTCACTGCTTTAGAACCATGTCTCTTACTTAACATCGGTTCCAATAAATCGTCTAAACTAGGAACCTGTAAAGTTTGTAAAGAACTGTCATGTACTGGAAAAACAGATCTATATTCATCTCTGAAAGCAGATAATCTTTCTGGATGTTCACAACGCCATGTTTTAGATAAAGTGTCAATTTGAGCCTGGTCAAGACAAATGCCGGTTTCACTGGATTGTTTCAAGCCAGCCTCTTCCCCGAATAAATGAGCAAGATTATTCTGAGATTTTTCAGGGGTATCTGACAAATATTGACAGAATCGATTCGCTTTCCTTGCCTCTGACAATGAAAGCACCGAATCTGTACCAACACTTTTACATGACACTGAATCGTCATTATCTGAAAGTAGACCCAGAGAATCTTTTTCTCTCTGAGCTGGAGTTAAAGACAATATATCGTCAGGATGATCTTGTCTCAAAGTAACAGGTTGAATGGCAAAATCTGAGTCAATATCATTTTCCAGTGATATGAGAGGTCTGCGCGTCCCTATAGGTCCGGCTTCCTCTGAAACAGGTCCACTCACCCCAGCTGGGTGGTCATCCTGTAAAACGGGTCTCTGGCCAGGTGCAAGCACCCCAGTATCCCGTTTGAGAAGAGCTTGGGTTTGCTAAAGTTTGTACCAAGTGTAAAATAGAACCCAGCTGTTCGTCCATTTTCTTTTCCATTAGGTCAATACGAGAGTCTACTGAAACTTTGGATTTAGTGCTCTTGTTTTTCGAAGCAGAAGTCGACGAGCGAGACTTTGACGAACTTTTCTTGCTAGGAGTTTTGACATTAGCACACGTGTCACTGGAGGCAGCCGCTATATTGATTACATTTTCAGAGTCGGACTCCAGACAAACTGAGTCAAATTCCCTCATAATGTCCACCGCTGAAGCCGCTTCACTTGCTTCTCAGACATGAGGACAGGTGGCCGTAGCCAACTTACCGACCTTAATAAACACAAAAAGAAAACTAAGAAAAAATAAAGTCTTCTTTGTTTCATTCGCGAGTGTTCTCAGTATCGATGTTTTCTGTTCGACGCCAGAGGAAAAACTAAATTGTTAGTGCATGCGCGGAGAGATGTATAGTTGACGCATGCGCATATAAACATTTCGCGGGTTAATGAATCGATAAATGGGGGAGAATTCAAAAGTATCTTCGGAATGGTAAGTAAAGCGCAGTAAAGTGAAATTAGAGAGAAGATTTGGGTATGCCTTTATACCTGTTTAGTGACTCGGGCAGTTCATCTTGAAATGATGCATGACAAGTCAACTCAACAATTTTTGCTAGGGTTTCGAAGGTTTGTTGCAAGACATGGCCATCCCAAAAAGGTAATTTCAGACAATGCTGCACAATTTAAACTTGCGTCAGACACTATTTACAATTTGTGGGGTGAAATATTGACAGAGGATGATGTTATCTCATATGCAACAAATAAAAATATTCATTGGGACTTTAATGTAGAGCTGGCACCCTGGATGGGTGGGTTTTATGAAAGACTAGTAGGTATGGTCAAGCGATCACTGCGCAAAGCATTAGGAAAAGCATGTCTGACATCTGAACAGCTTCTCACTATATTAAAAGAAGCAGAGGCTGTGATCAATATAAGGCCATTGACATATGTAGGGGATGATATCAACTCATTTGTGACATTAACGCCAGCACATTTTCTATCATTAAATTCCAAAATAGGATCACCAGATTACAGACAGGATAACAATAATGACACTGACTATAACCCTCAAACCACCTCAGCTGAAAGATTGGTTACAATGTGGAAAAAGGGGCTGAAACATGTAGACAATTTCTGGAAATTATGGAGAGAGGATTATTTATTAAGTTTGAGGGAACGATCACAGACGAATTTGAAAGGACCAAGGACACATTCACAATTCAGTGCTAATGTTGGTGATGTTATTCTGATCAAAGACGATCTACCAAGGGGAAGTTGGAGAATGGGTCATATTCAGGATCTGATAACAAGCAGAGATGGACAAATAAGATCCGCTAAGATTTTACTGCCATCAAAGAAAATATTGGGTCGGCCTTTAAGTTTATTGTACCCGATAGAATGCCAGCCAAAGGACCCAGATACCAATCGTCTAAAGAGAGATGAGAGCCAAAGTGTTTCAAGAGAACAGAACAATGACACAGGGAACATATCAAAGCTTGATCATGAACATGTTAGCGTACAGAGACCAAAGAGACAAGCGGCTAACAAAGCAAAACAAAGAATCAGTGAACAATTAAGAGATGAATAAATATCGTTCTGGTGAGAGTGTCGCGGAATTCCGCGAATTTAGACTTTAAATTCTATTTTTTATATTCTTAATAATGTGTTTATTATATGTGGATTGATATGGCTGCAAGACTGCTTTTTTGATACTATAAAACTGTTTTATATTAAATCATATTATCCTTGCTAATTAAGCACACTATTAAGTGACTTTGAGGTTAAATGACGTTACGTTAGTTAACGTCGACAACAAGGTTATTATTACGTTAGAGACAAAATGATGGACACTCAATTATTGAACTGGTGAAAGATAAGTGAAAATTAATAAGTTTTAGGAATCTTTGGGACTTAAAATTATTATATTTATGTGGCTTTGACATTAAAATTCAATATTGTGTATTTTTTGGTTGTGTTTGCCACAGCCATGGCATGCATGGGACCTGCCACCCCCTTTTTTCGAGGTGAGTGCTTTATCCACTACACCACAGCTGTACAAATGCAGTGAAAATTATATCAGTCCTGAAAGGGTTCAGAAAGGGTTAAATGCTGATCATGTTTGTTTCCTGTCTGCATCTCTTTGCAGGCTTGGTACTTTTTCATAACTTTTGTCCTATGCAGATTTTTATTCAAATTAGCTTTTTCAAAACATTCTTTCAGGAATACCACTAGAGAATCAAACAGTTTGGATCCAAATGTTTTTTGTTTTTTTTTCAGCCTGATCTTGCTCTATTCTGTTTGGAAAGATTATTAGCCCTTAATGCACCAATTACAATAAAAGTCGTCTGCTTTTCTCGTCTGCTGAAATGTTTAAGAAGCCTCTATGGCAAACAAGTTGGACCCAGATCAGACTGCTCTTATAGGAGCAGTCTGTTCTGGGTCCACGCTGTTTGCTTCTATACTTAATTTGTCAGTATTTGCAGCAGACAACTTCAGCAGACGACATTTTCAGATGCATTTTTTCTTGGCGCTTTAAGGGTTAGCAGACAACATTAGCAGGCAAAGAGTTAAGCAAGGCCAAATTTGTGCATACAATATTCAGGAAAGAAATCAGAGTCTTGGCACTAATTGAGAAAATGGTAACTTTAGGAAACAATTGTCTTGAACTTTTCAACCCTCTTTGCCAGAGGGGGAACCAAATATACTAAAGGACTTTGAAAAAGCAAGGCTAATGCATCATTGTACATGTCTTCAGAACAACTATTATAGTTTAAAAATCTGTAGCATTAACCATTTACTTATCGTCTACTTATGTCTTCTGCTCTAGAACTTTGTGGGACACTTTAATGGTGTTTGTTTTTGGAATGACCACTTAATCCCAATAAATCCCAACATTGTAATTATTTGGGATTAAATGGAATGTTAAATGGCATATGGTATTTTATGGGATTTTTTTCGCACTGAAAATACCATTTTATCCCATAAAGTCCCATCTTAGAATGTCCCACTAAATCTTAATTAATCCCAATTCAGCAATTGAGAAAGTTCTAAATAGTAATAGATAATTCCATATCTTTTCTGTAGCTTAGATATATTTTTCACATGCAAATACCATAAAATACCAAATGGTACCAACACCAAAATCTGGAAAAAAAATACCAAATAGTACCAATACAGAAATCTGAAAGTACCATAAAATGCCAAATAGTACCATTGAATTCCAAATCAGAAAGTACCATAAAATAACAAATGGTACCAATACAAAATCTTATAAAGTACCAGAAAATACCAAATAGTACCAATACCAAAATCTGAAAGTACCATGAAATACCAAATCTTGCCAATGCCGAAGTCTGAAAGTACCAGAAAATACCAAATAGTTCCGATTGTACAATTTGAAAGTACCATAAAATACCAATAGTACCATAGGATACCAAGTTCAGAAAGTACCAGAAAATACCAAATAGTAGCTATACCAAAATCTGAAAGTACCACAAAATACCAAAAAGTACCACTGCAAAAATTTGAAAGTACCAGATAATACCAAAAAGTACCAAAACGAAAATCTCAAATTACCATAAAATACCAAATAGTACCAGTGCTAAATTCTGAAAGTACCATTAAATTCCAATTAGTACCAATGCTAAAAATACTTAAATACATACTTCATTGAATTATTTTGGACTCATATTGGCACCCAGAAGACCCAGCTAGCTTTTACAATGTGCCCAATTTCTGATCAAGAGGTAATAATTGTTTGATCACAGGTCTAATCCATATAATGTTCCTGCTTTAATTCCCTGTGAGTTTGCCATATGGGAGCGCAGTGGCTCAGTGGTAGAGTGCTTGACCTCAGGCCGAGCTCCCGCAGGTTTGTGCCTCACCGACATCATTGCGTCGTGGCCTTGAGCAAGACACATCCTTGCTTAGTACTGGTTCAACCCAGGAAGACCTGTCTTGACATAACTTAAAAATTGTTGACTGGGACATAAAGAATCAAATCAAACAAACAAACAGAAGTTTGCCATATCCAAAAATGTGCTCTTGCACATCCCACGTCTGTAAGCAAATCACTCAAAACATTTGGTGGAATTCAATCCAGCAGGTTAGAGGATAGCATACTGAGTAAATGGACAGGTCTATAGACAGACAGTTTTGACTACTTGCAAGGCCAATAAAATTTTATGTTCTTTTGCATACCCCACTTGTTAGAAAGTTGATCACTAAACAAATTAGGTTGAATTCAGCATTACAGGAATAGCATAACAGATGAATGGACAGAGACTTTTGACCCCTTTACAGGGCCCGTGAGTGGGGTATCCAAACATAAACTCTGGTATACACAATTTGTGTAAGTCACTCACAAATTTGGTTGAGTTTTACCCAGCAGTTCAGGGGGAGATCAGCAATACCAGAAAATGCACACTTCTCACTAGGGCCCACTGAGTGATGCAGGGGGATCCAAAAAAAGTTCAGAATATAATTGTCCCATGCAAATCTAGGTGGAGATTATTTGGTATTTAATAGAAACAAGGTGTTTACTAGTAGTACCAAAAGATTCCATTTAATCCCAATAATAGGTCATGGAGGAAATTATCAAGATGTGTTGAACTGATTAAAGTCCAAGAAAATCTTAATAAATCCCACTTAAAGTATCTTCTGGGTTTTTCTGGGATTTAATAGAATCTTTATCCCAGAAATAACATAAAATCCCTTTTATATTTTAAGCAGAATTATTTGAGACTATGTGGGATTTTCCAGTTCCAGATAGTGACAGAAAATACCAATTGTTCCAACAAATGGGATTTATTAGAATTCCATTAAATACAATATAAAATGAAGTAACAAAAAATCCCAGAAAGTTCAAGGAACTGGGCTGAGACTTTCTAGAATGTTCTAGAACATACCAATTTTTTAGGTTTATATGGACCAATTTTTCACAAGGGAAATTTCTCCTTCGAAATAACTATAAAGGTAAATCTGTTACTCACCATAACTTTAATTTTGTTTGAGATATTTTGATAATTATTTTATTTCTCATCTCCTGGGTGGTGAGGATTATCTATGTTATGATTCAACAGTTAAATTACCCATATGAGGATCAGCAAATATATGATACACCGGTTAGAAATTGTCCCCAAATGCCACAAATAGACTGACACAAACACTTGAGGTATCACAAAGTACTGAAATCATGCACCTTGCTTGTTTTGCCTATAACGTACAGTATGCATTTCCTGCCTTGCACTCTCCATAACTCTCATACCATTTGGGGCAGATTGGCAGAAAATCATGAAAAATTTCTCAGCATGCAAAAAATTAATAAAGGATAAGCTGATGAACCTGAATAAGCTGGCTAATTAGAGCTAAATCATGAAATCCTAATTAATGCTCATGGAGTACAGTAATTTTCCATCCAAAAGAAAACTACATTTTTAGAAGAAGAAAAAAAAATGGGTCATTATTCAAAATTTTACTTCTAAGCATCATTTGAACACAATTTCTTCTTGAAAATTGAGGGATAAGGGGGTATACGGGTGGAACTTCATTAGTAAGGGGACCTATATTGGGATAGATATGACACACAGAATAATACTGAAAATCTACATAGCTTTGAGAAAATCAGTTGGTAAAAAGGTGGTTTTGATGCTGACTACTAATCAGCACATTATTAATTATCGTTATTTAGAAGCAAGTTTATTAGATATAAATCGTAAATAAATATTTTTTGACATTATAGAAATTCTCTGTAGCTGAGCAGACTGGTTTGATTCCTGTCTGGTCTCAATTGTTGCAAAAACCAAACTTAATTTACTGAAAGAAGATATGTGCTAATGAGTTCATGGGTACAGATGATTTGTAACAGGCAAAAAGCTCCCTTTGGACATTGAGCTGCTACCAGCCTGCTGCCTTTAAATTGGCCTCATGGTATCTGCCTTGGTAGGATAAATCCTGCCTTCAGGGCTTGTGACCATGTACACTGGACCATATCTGCTCAGCTACATAGACTAGCTACAATATTGAAATTCTAAATGTAGCAAGTATATTAATTATACTATCGAAACAGTGAAAAAACAGAGGGCTGAAAAGACAGCATAAATAAACAGGCTGACATATACCCTTGTTATTAAGCTTGCGGCAAAACAGGCCTCGAGGTTATAAAACTTGAGTACAGTCTCAAACTCAAAATAAAGCGCAATGATTGGCTGCTTGTGGACACATGTCCGCAAGCAGCCAATCATTGCACTTTATTTTGAGTTTTATAACCACGAGGCCTGGTTTCGTTTCTCATATAGCGGGTTGCAGTGGCTAAGTTTGTAGAGCATTATACTGGGAATGGAAGGCTGGCTAGTTCGAGTGTAACTGCAGGTGGAGTCACTGTGTTGTATATCCTTGAGCAAGACACTTTATCCCCTGCTTAGTAAATTGGTTCATACCAGGAAGGCACATCCCGTCATGACTGAAAAATTGATGACTTGGACTCGACAAACAAACAAGATTCTCATCATCATATGTAATCTTATGTTTCCTTGTTACTGAAAGTTAAATTGTTGGGAGTTTTCAATTTGCATGGTACATAGTGAATACTTGGTGTCACTTATTATCAGAATCAATAAAAAAAATAGTGAGTGTCTTTGGATATCAAGTATACTAGGCAAGGCTTTATCTTGTTGACTGGCGAGCTGCAGGCTTCAAGAATGCTTTTTGACTTGCGAGGCTCTACCGAGAAATTCAACATGCGTTCTTGAAGCCGAGCCTGGCAAACTTGATATCAAAAGATACAACCTGGTATTCTGTTTATCAGTTTACAAGTTGGTTTACTCTTCAAACTAGCGATTATGACGTAATTATCGATTTTTGTGTCGATTTTACATCATCATTGACCGCATTCAAAACTTGCAATGTCATATTGACCTGATAAAGATATATGCAGTGAGATAGACGACGTTTATCATGTCATATACCCAACAAAAAAAGAAACGCACCACTTAGAACTGTTCAACTCTGAGGAAGATCACAAGTGATAGGCCAGTTTAGTTTATAT
Source organism: Loripinus fragilis (assembly GCA_964019695.1). NCBI lineage: Eukaryota > Metazoa > Mollusca > Bivalvia > Lucinida > Lucinidae > Loripinus > Loripinus fragilis. Next base: position 9,027,848 of record OZ026521.1, on the reverse strand, counting down.
CAGTGCAAAGGTATGTCATGTACTGTTGCGTCACACGTCTTTTGCAATCTTGCGTCGAAATTGTGTTAAAGCAAATTGGTCATGAACAAAGTGGGGGTCAAATTGTAAAGTCACAGGAAATAAGCGTTTTTATAATGCTCTCTTGCTGGATAAGTACAAGCAGTTGGAATCATCTCAGTAGACCAAATTGTACTCAGACACTTATTCTTTGCAAATACTATCTTTAAATTCATCAAACGAGACAATTGAACGCTAGGTACTCCATGCATTGTGACTACCCTTTGGATAATGATTCCACACTGGAGATAAACCTTACAAAACATTTAAAGATTTCAACATTGTTAAATCAATTTAAACGGTCTAAACTGATGAAAATGGATTTTGGAGTTACAAAAAAGCATCCATAAACATATTGGTTGCCTCACATAACAACAACATATCGTTTTCATACTTTGCAAATGTAAAACATACTTGGAATTCCATGCAGACAGTAGCGATGAATTAACGCTTCCAAAACTTGTTTAACATTCGCCTTGATGTGTTTTGTGCCTATACAGGAAAAGTACAGATACTCATCTACGTCACACTCAAGTTTTAGTAAGATTTGATCAGAAATTAATATTTCATGACAATTAACATTTTCGTATTAAAAGGAGTTCTTAATGGGGAAAATCGTAGTGGTGCGTTTCTTTTTTTGTCGGGTATATTTGTATTCTTATGCATCAGTGCTTTTCAAATGATTTCAGGTTGCATGTCTGGTTAAATGTTTGGCTCCCTCAGTGAGGTACATTGGCATGTGAGCGGGTACCACACTAAGCTTCTAAGTCTCCATAATCCTGCTAGAAACATTGTTAGTGTTACTAGGAAGAGCTAATAAGCCATTCTGGCAGCTTCCAGTTGCTAAAGTATATCTTCTTAAACATGTCATACAGTTCGTATGCCTGACACTAACACACATTGACAGGCCTCCAGATAAGAGTGCTTAATTGAAAATTCATTTTCTTATTTTTCAACCAAAACATATGTTGTGGGTACTCAAAAGAACCCTCTCAACAAGACGGTTCTTTTTGAACACCCAAGACACATGTTTAAACTTCTGGCTAAGGAAATAATTACATTTTTACGCCCAAAAAATTTTTCTTAATTGGACCTATGACTGAGATAATGTTGCTTTGATAGATCAAGCTGTTTTGATGACCAAACTGTCTTGACAGATCAAGCTGTGCTTATAATGTCCTTGAACTGACCTGTCCTACATAGAGTCAAGGATATGCTTAGGATGCATGTTACATACTTACACCAGTACATAATTTTGAATTTCATAATTAACACAACTCATAAGAATAACAGTCTGAGATTTTATCAGGGGATAGAAATTTGTATCTTACCCGTTATCTTACCCAGGCTGTAAATTGAATTCACAACTAGAACATTGGTTGTATTGGAACATCATTGTTATACCTGTTTTTTTCTTTAGAAAAAAAGGGTATATTAATTTTGTGTCAAAGTCGGTCCGTTGTCCCTCCATCCGTATGTCCGTGTGTGCGTCCGTCCGTCACGTTTCTTTTAAATGTATCTCCTCCTAAACTGTTAGAGGTAGCAACTTCAAACTTTGTAGTTGAATAGGTCACATGATGTAGAGGGTACTGGGCAACATTTCTTGTGACCTTGACCCCAAGGTCAAAGGTCAAATAATGTATTTCTTGTAAATGTATCTCCTCCTAAACCGTTAGACGTAGCAACTTCAATCTTTGTAGCTGAATAGGTCACATGATGTAGAGGGTACTGGGCAACATTTCGTGTGACCTTGACCCCAAGGTCAAGGTCAAAGATCAAATAATGTATTTTCTTGTAAATGTATCTCCTCCTAAACTGTTAGACATAGCACTTTCAAACTCTGTAGCTGGATAAGTCCCATGATGTAGAGGGTATTGACCCCAAGATCAAGGTCAAAGGTCAAATATTGATTTTTTTGTAAATGCCTTTCCTCCTAAAGCTTTTGACGTAGTAACTTCAAACTCTGTAGGTGCATAGGGCACATGATGTAGAGGGCACTGGGCAACATTTCATGTGACCTTGAACTGATGGTCAAGGTCAAATAATATATTTTCTTGTAAATGCATCTTCTCCTTAACAGTAGGATGTAACAATGTCAAACTTTGCTGGTACATAGGTCACATGATGTCGAGGGTACTGGGCAATATTTTGTGTGACCTTGACCCCAAGGTCAAGGTCAATAATATATTTTCTTGTAAATGCATCTTCTCCTTAACCATGGGATGTAGCAACATCAAACTCTGCTGGTGCATAGGACACATGAAGTCGAGGGTACTGGGCAACATTTTGTGTGACCTTGATCACCTTGACCTTGGGGTCAAGGTCAAATAATGTATTCTCTTGGTAATGCATCTCCTTAACCATTGGCTCAAGCAACTTCAAACTTTGCAGTTACATAGGGCACATGATGTAGATGGCAATGCTTCATGTGACCTTGACCTTGGCTTGTTTCAAGGTCAAATCAAATATTTCTTGTAAATGCATTTCCTCCTAAACCATTGGACATAGCAGCTTCAACTTTTGCAGGTGCATAGGTCATATGATGTAGAGGATACTGGGCAACATTTCCTGTTTGTCTTTGACCTAAGGTCAAGGTCAAAAGTGAAATAATGTACTTTCTTGTAAATGCATCTCCTCCTAAATGGTTGGACGTAGCAACTTCAAACTTTGCAGATGCTTTGGTTAGCTCAAAAGCGGGTATTTGCAATGGTGTACCATCAACTGAAGTCTAGTTATGTTATGTCAAAGTGATGTCATCATGTTATCAGGCCTTTAGTTAAGAATATTTCTCAACCAAAACATATGTTGTGGGTACTCAAAAAAAACATCTCAATGAGACATAAAAATATATAACCCTCAAAATGATTATTATCAGGGTTTTTTTTTTCTATCAAACATTAGTTTTGGGAGCGTAAAAGAAACTTCTCAATTAGACATTTCTTTTGAAACGCACCCAAAACATAGGTTATTGTAGACAGTTATTAAAATTGATTATGAATAGGTCTGATTCTCTGAATTCACGGTGTCCCAAATTTATTTTGAATTAACATTTCCAAAAATCAAAGTTGGAATTTTAGAAGTTTTACTGTAGGTGCTGAAATCTGCTCACATCCGCGCTTAATTTTTTTATCACATTACGTTGCATCTGGGAGTGATATAACGCCATGCAATAAAATCAATAAATCACTAGTGGTTGACAGATCTTGTGGCGTTAAGTAATGACGTCCATTATAACGTTGCGTAAAAGATGGCAAAATCGTGACGTTTTCACGCCAAAAATATGATTTTTAATTAATTTTAATAGAATGTGACATTTGTGCTCCTGTATTATTGAATTTACTAACCTCATTGCGAAAAAGAGATAAAATGCTTGTCAAGCCTCGCATTTTATTTCTTTCCTCAACTCGTTTAATAAATTCAATAAAACACGAGCACTCATGTAAGAGCCTCTATTTCTTATTTGAGCCAGTGTCCAGCAAAAGGTATAAGTTGGCTCCAATTAAAGCCTGATCTGAGAGTCTTTTATGGGCGCCAAGGGTTCAATGTTTCTTCAGGTGGAAAAATAAAACTGATCAGACTGTGAGGATATGCGAACTGATTTGAATCTTCACTGTATGCACATGCCAACTTGTACCGCTTGCTGGGAATGTAATAACTGGAAAAAAATTGGGGAGGGGTGTTATGCATGAAAATAACAAGCATGCTTAGGGTCAATAAAAAAAATTCTATTTAGTCCAAATAAAAAAAAAAATGAATTGTTTCTCAGGCACCGCCGCATCTGTTTAAAACATGCCGCATTACATCTTTTTATTGCTTTCTAAATATATGAAATAAGAAATGCATTTCCAGTTTAAAACATTGTTATTGGTAAAGGTAATGCAGTTCCATTCGGACGTTGTGGTCCATTGCGGGTAATGTCGAGTTGTTTAATAATTTTCCCTTCCATTTCCGGTTGAATGGAACAATATTTTTTCCTGTTTTGTTAAGTTTTCAACCCCAACAGCGTTTTATACATCTGTGATGAAATCAAATCTACTTAATGTGCAGATGTTCTATGGCCTAACTTGAATTGACGGTACAAGCACAACTTTTAAAAAATATCGTTACGAGTTTAAAAAAAAAAAAAGTTTCGCATCTGTGTTTTGCCTGAAAAAAAATAAAAAGCCGCCCTGCTGCATCTGTTTTTAAAAAAAATGGCCTGAGAAACAATTCAATTTTATTTGGCCTTATTGAATTAGATTGTATTTTAATTTTTTCTTTGAAATTGAAGTTTGCTGCATAGGTATTTGTAGCAGACCTAATAATGAAGCCAAACTGTAGAAAAACATTTTTTTTCAACAAAACAAACTAAGTTAAGGGAAACTAGACGAGTTTGCGTCACAAATTTTTGTCATTAAGGCTTCAGAATTCTACTCCGAGACTGCTACATATTAAGTTTGCCTTTGACAGTTTTCATCGATTAATCTGAAGAACTGCACGAACTTGTAAAATGAAGGATTCTTAAGCACGTCAAATGGGAACGCAGGATGCATTAATTAGATGGATGAAAAAAACATCTTCAAATCTTCTTTGAGTAATGGCTGAATACCTCACATGCCAAAAAACAGGGCTTGAATTATAAGGCCAGAATTTTTTTATTATTTGATTTACGGGAATTTTTTTTTCAGATTTAGGGTCGGGGGACGAAAACAAAAAAGAAAAGCCCTGAAAATGACCAGTTGACTGGTCATTTTCAGAGCCTTTTTTTTCTTTTTTTTTCAGAGCTTTTTTTCTTTCTTTTTTTAATATCTCCAGAAAAATATTTAGAGCCGGTGGATAAAATAAAAAAAAATTTTAGAAATTAAATTTTATTTTTTCTTTACTTTCCGGAAACAGTAGGAGGGTTTGTAAATCAACTGGCCTTAGAGATGAAGGTGAAGTATGTGTTGGGGAGTTTATCCTGATCTTACATCCACAGATCCAGAGGGGAGACCGAGGATGGGGGTCAGGACCTCCCTGGAAAATTACAAGTGGTCATAGGTATCCTTAAAAATACTGGTACGGATCCCCCTTTAGAAGCAATTGGACCCTCTGGGTCTGCTTCTAGAGGGAGGTCTGTATGGCCCTCTGTGAAATACAATGATGACTTTAAAAAAAAAACATTGTCACTCTTGACACCCTGACTGAATTTTCTGGATCCAGGCATGTCTTCTATCATGTGCGGATCCAGATGGGGGGGGGGAAACAGGGGGTCAGGACCCCCCCCCCCCCCCTGAAAAGTCACTAAAAACATAGGGTTTCTTAGCAATACTGGTTCGGATCTCCTGAAAAATTACAAAGCTACCAAATTAGCATTAAATGTCGGGCCAACATCGGCACACCAGTGAAACGCTATTGAAATGGCGTTTCGCTGGCCGGCTTATAGTGGTATTTGAATCCTTCCTCACATCATTATTTAAAAAAAAAAAAAAAAAAAAATAGCACATCAAAGTTGGACCCCTTCTGGCAAAACTATCTGGATCCACGCATGGATATTACTGACTGCATCTTCAAGGTGACAAGAGTCCAACTTGGGGTAGCGGGAACAATACAAATTAAGAAAAAAGTATGCATATCAAAGGGAGGCTACTTAAAATGAAGAAAGGAGTCATAAAGCCAGCTGATATGGATCAACACTGTTTTTCATCCAGACTGAATCTGTTTTAACATCATGGTGAAAGTTTTCAGGATTATTCCTGAATTCAGGATTTTGAGGCTGACTTTCCTTGGAAAGTCAGCCTCAAAATGCTGAATTCAGCAGATTATTACAGTCGAACTTTGGTCGCTCGAACTCGCCTGTCTCGAACACCAGGGATCGCTCGAACTCGTTCGTCGGTCCCGGCAATTTCCCTATACATTTAATGTTAAAATACACCCCAGGCTCGAACAGTGATGGCTCGAACTCTCGAACTCAAAGCACGGTCCGCAGGGGGATTTTTCATGTAAAAACGCTATGATGGCTCGAACCAAATATTTCTTTACACGAATCAGTCACACGCTTGATTTATGTTCATTAATATTTCCATAAGCGCTCCGTGACAATGATGATTTCACCATTGGGTTACCTAACTGGCGAGCGGAACGTGTGAAGCTATTAGCGGCAATTTACCAGATCAAAGATTTGAGTAAGTTCTCACTTGTCACCACTAAGTAGTGCGGCCGAAAATGATTGAAGGCAATTAATGAAATGTTTTGTAATCAAGAATTCGCGTGTCAAAATGAGTAAAACATGCCTGGCTGGATAAAGAAAGGCATCGGATTGTGCGGCGGTACAGTCTGATCCGCGTCTTTTCTGTAAAAATCCTGAGGAGTTTTTCACTTTTTTCATGTTTTATTTGTTATTCATTGAAACTTGCACATTGTGAATAAATAATAAGATAGATAGATAATTTTATTCGCATAAGAAACAAACTTTTTTTCGTTTATTGTTCTAAAGGAAACGATAAACAACCGAACATAAACTGTAGCGACACATAAACAGGAACATTCACCCACTAGAAGAAAAGCAGTTAAGCTTACTCGATAGCAAATGCATTGATCAGCCTGCGCATATGCGCATGCTGATAAATGTATTTACTTTCAACAGGTTCATATGCTTACACATGCGGCTTATCATTTTATCTCTAGCGTGCATAGGGTTTTTGATCAGTGACAGGTGTCACGTGCGCTTTGCAACTTTGGTCGATAACAAACGTGATGTCCGTGATGACATAGAGTACACATGAACCAACTTGAAAATTGTCAGGCAAGGTATCGCTCGAACACATGGATGGGTCGAATTCGCACAAACGGTCCCGACGAGTTTGAGCCAACGAAGTTCGACTGTATAGGTTCTCTGATTTATATCAAGTCTGTCTTAAGACAATTGACCATTTCCAGCTATTAGTGGGCATATTGCAAATTTTGAAAGTTCAGCATTTTGGAAATATTGAACTTTCACCCATGTGACATTGATTTTGCACCACCATATTGACTTAAAATCAGTTGATATTGTGTATACCTAGTGCATGTGCGCTTAATATATCAAATATGGTAATTTTTGCTGATCAGATTTATAATATTTTTTTCTCTTCACGACTGATGTTAAGGTCATGCCAATTTTAATCCAACAGCTGTCTTCTTGCCTGCAAAAGTCGGTGAGATGAGAAAATGCAGTAAGGGCATTTGGTGCCTTAAGGCCATGCAAAATATTTTTTTAGATTCTCATTCCCACCCACCCCTATGAAATATAATAAATTATTTGCTTAAAAAAAAAAAAAGAAAAAAAATGTTTGATAAAGGCTGAACATTTTTGGTGCAATTTTTCTGGCCAACATTTTTGAAAAAAAAAACTGGTTTTTATTTGGACACTTTATATTTATCATTTATTAATTTTGATAATTTAATTTCATGGTATTAAAAGTTTCTGGTCAGCACTGTTCTGTTTTTTAAAGCAGTCCGCGCATGATAATGGACTTTAAGTTTAAGGTCACATGGCCACTAGGGGCATATATCTTCTCTGGATTGACCTTTGATCTTGGTATGTAGCATTGAGGATGTGGGTTCTACCAATTTTGCTCAAATGATGATCCTAGGTTGACCTTGATCGACTTTATGGCAAAGGTCAAGCCAAAGGGCCATTGTCCTAAGTGGGTCTTGGTATGTCATGCGCGGAACCAGAGGGGGGACTGGCCCCCCTGAAAATCACAAAAATATAGGGTTTCTTAGCAATATTGGTCCGGATCTCCTGAAAAATCACAAAGTTACCAAGCCAGCTTTCAATTCAATTTAAATGGCGTTTTGTTGGTGGACCGATGATGGCCCATTTATAGTGGTATTTGGATCTGCTAATCAATTAAAACAAGAGGGCCCTTGGGCCCTGGTTCGCTCACCTGAGAATGACTGATCAGCAGAACCTTTTGTAAAATTTTGAAAGAGTACATCATGAGGAACAATTCTGTGAAATTATTTTGAATTTGGATCAGTGGTTCAGAAGAAGATGTTGCTTAAAAGATTTCTTATTTGGAGCTCTGGCAGTCCTACTGTTTGGTGCAACAGAACCATTTATGCAATTTTGAAAGAGGGCATTATGGGGAATATTCATGTGAAGTTATTTGGAATTTGGACCAATGGTTCAAAAGATGTCTTTTAAAGACATTTCTTATCTAGAGCTCTGACAGCCCCTTTATTCAGCAGACCCAAACCATTTGTGCAATTTTGGTATAAGGTATCATGAGGAACAATTGAATTCTGTGAAATTATTCTGAATTTTTGTACCAGTGGTCCAGGAGGAAATGCCGTTTAAAGGTATTATTATCTGGATATCTGGCAGCCCTTTTGTTCAGCGGAGTGTAACCATTTGTGCAAATTTGGTAGAAAGTATTGTGAGGAACAATTCTGTGAAATTATCTTGAATTTGGGGTCAGTGGTTCAGGAGCAGACATGTTTAAAATATTTCTTATCTGGAGCTTTGGCGGCCCTCCTGTTCGGTGGAGCAGAACCATTTTGAAAGAGGGCATCATGGGGAACATTTATGTGAAGTTATATGAAATTTGGACCAGTGGTTCAGGAGGAGATGTTGTTTAAAGAGATTTCTTATGTAGAGCTCTGGCAGCCCCTTTATTCAGTGGACTGGTACCATTTGTGCAATATCGGAAGAAGGAATCATGAGGAACAATCCTGTGAAATTATTTTGAATCAGGAAGAAATACCATTTAAAGGTATTTCTTATCTGGAGCTCTGGCAGACCTTTTGTTCAGAAGAGCGTAACCATTTGTGCAATTTTGATAAAGGGTATCAAGAGGAACAATTCTGTGAAATTATTTTGAATTTGGGTCAGTGGTTTAGGAGATGTCGTTTTAAAGATTTCTTATCTGGAGCTCTGGCAGCCCTCCTGTTTTGTGGAGCGGAGCCATTTATGCAATTTTGAAAGAGGGCATCATGTGGAACGTTCATGTGAAGTTATATGAAATTTGGACCAGTGGTTCAGGAGGAGATGTTGTTTTAAGACATTTCTTATCTAGAGCTCTGGCAGCCCTTTTGGTCAGTGGAGCATAACCATTTGTGCAATATTGGAAGAAGGCATCTTGAGAAACATCCCTGTGAAATTATTTTGAATTTGGACCAGTGGTTCAGGAGGAAATGCCATTTTAAGGTATTTCTTATCTGAAGCTCTGGCAGCCCTTTATGTTCAGCGGAGCGTAACCATTTGTGCAGTTTTGGTAGAGGGTATCAAGAGGAACAATTCTGTGAAATTATTTTGAATTTGGGTCAGTAGTTCAGGAGGAGATGTCTTTTAAAAGATTTCTTATCTGGAGCTCTGGCGACCCTCCTGTTCAGTGGAGCAGAACCATTTATGCAATTTTGAAAGAGGGCATCATGTGGAATATTCATGTTAAGTTATATGAAATTAGGACCAGTGGTTCAGGAAAAAGTTAACGGATGGACGACGGACGGACAACGGACGGACGACGGACAAAGACCGATCACAATACCTGAGGTACCTTGAGCCTTTGGCTCAGGTGAGCTAAAAAAAACCATCAAAGTTGGACCCCCTCTAACAAAACTCTCTGGATCTGCACTTGTATTTATTATTGGGGATGTGGCTTTAAATAATAAGCCCAGTTGAGATTTTTTGACGCAGTGTCAGGTGAACGCCTCACGACTTCTGGTTTTTAGACATTCCAACCAGGTGTGGCGGTGCCTGAGGAAACTTCTCTATTATTGTTTTAGCCTAATCACATCGGATAGGCCACACTTGAAAACGATAATACTGTTGAGAAACGTAGATAAAAAATCATTAGAAACAGAGTTTTTGATTGCCATTTGTTGCCCGACTGGCAACAAATGACAATCAAAAACACTGTTTCTATTGATTTTTGATCCGCATTAGTCAATTGTTAAGAGCATTTTCAATTGCCGCCTACCCAGTATGCTAATGTTAACTACAAGAAATGAAACCAAAAGACAGTGAAAAATGCAAATGTTTAAAGTAACAATGGTAAACAAATGTAACATAATTATGATGAATGAATACATGTACAATATAAACTGGCAAGCACACCAGATTTAGGTCCTTATCACGTATTGGCCTCAACGCGAGGAGTCCTGTCTTCGCGGTTTGTGAACATGTCATACATAAAAAAAAAGCCTGCTCAGCTACAGAGACTAGCTTGAAATTTTGCTTGTATGATACTTTCCACTAAGCAAATAACAAAGGCTGGTCTGCGCCTTTGTCTTAGTCGCCAACCCCGAAGACAGATTTTCTCACGTTGAGGCCCATGTGCGCTCTAATAAATGCCTATCCTGACATTTATAATAAAGCAGTGGGGCTGTATGGCTAACTTTTGGTCTGAGTCTTCATCTATGCCCATACTTTGTGTATGTGAGCAACAAATGGCTCTGGCAAGTCTGTGCAATATACACAGACTTGCCTGAGCCTTCTTTGCTAGATGATGCGATGAGTACCAAAATGGTGTATGCAGGCCCAAATCAGATATTCTGAAGATTGACAGTCATTCATAGCATTATCCCACCAGGTAGGTGGCAATCGAAAACATAATCAACAATCGACGAACGCGGGTCAAAAATCAATACGAACAGTGTTTTCGATTGCCATTTGTCACCCCACTCCGCCTACCCGGTGTGATTATACTTGTTCTAAGATATTTAAATCATTACCCGCTTGTAGTCTACTGACATTTTTGGTACATTTAATAAACTTTTAAAAAATCTTTTAGGAACACTATTAGTGTGTCAAACAGTTCTGATTTTGGGTCCAAACTGTTAGCAAATGTTACTTACAGATTATGAATAGCAGGACAGGATTAACCCTTCACTCTTTGTAAGCTGGGAAATATTTTGCAAGCTTTTTGACATGCTATTTTTGTATAGATCCATTGTGAAAAAAAGGGGCTATACTGGCTTTGGGTTGTCCATCATTCTGTCCGTCTGTCTGTCATTTTGTTGGTCATAATTTTGTTTCTGCTCAATATCTTCAGAACAAATTGATAGAATTTTACCAATTTTTGCATATGCATTGAAACTGACAAGATCTAGGTTGGGATTGTTGCACATCAATTTTCTCACATTTGTAATAGAGTTATGGCCCTTGACTGATGTCAGAATTTCTTTCAAAATTTCTTTTCCGTTCATTATCTTGAGAATGAATTGATAGATTTTGACCAAATTTCGTATGTGCATTGATATTGACAAGATCTAGGTTGGGATTGTTCCTTGTCATTTTTGCATTTTTTTTTTAAAGAATTATGGCCCTTGATTGGTGCCAGCATTAATATCTCAGATTTTATGCACACTTGACCTTTTAACATACAGCACAAAAAGCGCTGAGGCAGGGGCTATAGTCAGATGATCTGACAATTCTTTCATGAGTACCATCAGAGTGTCAAACAGTTTGGCTTTTGTCAAGCCTGCAGGTCTGGGTCTAAACTATTTTTGCAAACAATCAGCAGGCAGGTTATGAGTTGATTGCTTTGAGTCATGGATCAGAATCTGTTTGACGCCATGCAAGCAGTGAGTCTTCTTGCATTTATAACCTGAGCCCCTTCTGGTTTTTGTGTTTTGAATTGAGCCGTGACACATGATTTCCAACAATGTGGCATTTTGACAAGTGTAGACTCAGACAAGCCTGTGCAGCCTCCTTTTAGGCTTAGACACCCCAAGTGATGTTCAATCAGTATAGCTTAACAGTCCTAGAATATTTAAGTGATAAGCAATGGCTCTGATCAGTCTGTGCGTATGCACAGGCTGGTCTGAGCCTTTGCTGGTCGCACATTCCACATTGTTGGAAATCTCATGTTACGGCTCAAATATAGAAAGTTGTATAAATCTGTCAAATATGGAACATTTTGTGTTCAAAGCAAAAATGCTTAGAATGAGCTGAACCTTAAAGCAGCAATCAGGACTGCAGCAGACAGAACATGTTTCTCTGTAGCGCTCTAAAGCTTAAATGGAATCATTTTTCTGTAGCAGATGGAGCGACACTGATAAGCTGAAATAATATTCCCCGAGTTGACACATTAGAGACCGGCAGCTTAATAAGAGTGACGCCTCGAAAAAATGGTCTTTGGTAATATTAAAATTACTCATGCTTAACTTGCCAGAGCATGCAACTGTATCTGTTAATTACTCTGATGTGAAAGTGGTAGAATGAGGCACTAGAAATTGTGTTTCCTCCAACAAGCCTGCACACAAGGCACACCTTGTGTGCAGGCTTGTTGGAGCATGCACAGTTTGCTAATTTTTTCCTGTGGGTGGTTCATTTAGAATTTCTGTGATTTCCTGCTAAATCCCAGTAGACTTATATTGTAATGCTTTTATTCTCTGCCCCCAGAAAACTGTTCAGAACACTTCCTTAATGTGGGCGTTCATGTAGGAGTTTAAGAACTTCTGAGAATACAGATGGCACAGTTCATCATGCACATCAAGGCATTATAAAGTGGACTTTGCCTAATAAGGCCAGATTTTTTTTATTAGTTGATTTACAAACCCTCCTACTGTAGTTTTCCAGAAAGTAGACGTGTTGTTTTTTAATTTCTGATTTTTTTTGTTTTGTTTTATCTGAAGACTCTAAATATTATTTGTTTCGTAGGAAAAAGTAATATATTTTTGAGGTTCTGTCTGTGTATTTATGAAAGTGACACTGTTAAAAGTGATTGTCCTGTCCAAACTTTTAGGAGAATAATGAATCATTTAAAGATTTAATACAGACTGTTGGTTTACTTTATTAGTTTTACTGTTTGTCCTAAAAAAAAGCTCTGAAAATGACCAGTCAACTAGTCATTTTCAAAGCTTTTTTTTCTTTTTTGTCCCCCCAACCCTAAATCTGAAAAAAAAATCCCCTAAATCAACTAATAAAAATAATTCTGGCCTTATGTTATAAAATATTAAACAGGCCTTTAGTTAAAAGTGTGTAACAAACATTTTTTTTTTCTAAACCAAAGAACCATCTCAATGCATGGGGGGGGGGGGGTTATTTTGAGCACCTAAAACAAAATTATGTTAAAAATGATTGGTAAGAAAATATTTGCAATTGTACGCTGAAAAATTTATCTAAACCTGTGTTATAATTTTCTTGCTGGTTAATTTTTCAAAAAAATGTCAATATAAAAATTGTATATGCTGGGAAAACTTTAAAAATCTTCTTGTCAAAAACGACTGGTATGTGCCAGACTTCACCTTACATATCTACACATCGTAGATTTCATATTGCTTCAGGAATGGAATTATATAAGAGTTACCCTGTCCATCTGTCCGTCTGTATGTACGTATGTACATCGGTACGTCACACCAACGGCGTCAGCTCTCAAAAGTTGAACAGTTTTGATCAAAATTTTATGAAACTTGGTCACATTGTTAAGTACCATAATGTCTTCTTCAAGTTCGATAATGTCCATATCACACCATGCCTTCAGGAGTTATTGCCCTTTGTCCATGATGATTTGCCGTTTTTGATGATGTCCAGTCTATAAATCCAGTAATTTTGATCACAACTTTATGAAACTTAGTCACTTTGATAAGTACCACAATGTCTTCAAGTTCGATAATGGTCCATATCGCACCATGCCTTTAATAGTTATTGCCCTTTGTTTATAAAAATTCACCATCATAATAAGGCTAAATATCTTAGAAACCATTCAGATCCACACCTTTAAACCATATATATTATTTTTCCAAAATATTAGATGCAATCATTGACACTGGCAGCAGGTGGCCTAGGGGCGTGCATTTCTTAATATTGTGTGGCATTTTATTTTGGATAATGTTTACTTCCAAGGCACTTGTCAGTTACTGCCACCTAACTTAGTACACAATTTGAACAATGACACCCTTAACCTCAGGTTAGCAATTTAGGGCCATCTTGGCCTTCTTGTTTATCATTCTATCGAAATATGATTCTCTTTGTGATGACTTATGTCTTCAGCTGATAACCTGTGCATTTGACACTCTGATGGTGTTCCTGAAAGAATTGTTTTTAAAGAAGCCAGGCCCGAGGTTTTAAAACTTTTTTCATGCTCAACTCAACTGAGCACAAAATTTCAACTGCTCATAAAAACTAAAATACCGATAAATGAATAAGTTTCTTGCTCTAAGTCTCTCAGATGTTGTATTTATCATGCTAATAAATGTTAAAATACCAACAATTGTTGGCATTTCAACATTTATGAGCAGGATAAATTTCGTGCTCAGCTGAGTTGAGCATGAAAAAAATTTATAACCTCCCGGCCATGACTCGGAGGACAACGAAAGCATAAAAAACTACTCAGCATGCAAAGAGTTAAATGGCAATAAAGGACAACACCCTGAGTGTTAGGGAAAGTTGTTTATAGGCAAACTATCCAATGTGTTAATTTGAGCTGCGTGATGAAAAAAACTGTTTATTATATGGACCTCCACACGACAAAACCTGTCTTCGTGGTTTGCGGCAAAGTGAGACTCAAACCATACTGCTCAGCTAGAGAGACTAGCTAGAATATTTTTCAGGTTTACTCGCATTGATGCCCATATGTGAACAATAACGAATAAAGATCAGGGTCTTCCCTATTTGCTATTCTGACATGCATTTTTGAATTCCAGCCCTGATAACCAATATTTCATTTTAGAGCAGAATGAGAAAAATGTTCAAAATATTAGAACATTTATGGTAGTATGTTTGTTTACCACAGTTTCTTACTATCAGGTAACTTGGAAAAACAATACCAGGAAAGAGTTCTTAACTCATTTTTTTTATGTTTTTCGCATCGATTTTCCTGGACACCTTTTTTATTTTAAATTTAGCAAAATGAGTTTGCAATGAAAGTTGCAGAGGAGGCTTTTTTTTTTAAAATTCATTCAAGGGAGATTACTCAAAGCTAGTGCCAACTTCTCTTAACCAAGATACTGCAGTTGCATGCTAGTCTTTGATCTGCTTTCTGATTTGAGGTTTAATAGTGTGCTCTCCTTTCCTCGACAGAAATGTTCCATATTTAAGTTTATACCCTCACAATGATTTTTAGTCTTTCTGAAACAAGGTGAATTTGCACATAACAGGACTTTAGTTAAGAGTGCGTAACGAAAATTAAATCTTCTTATTTCTCAACCAAAACATATGTTGTGGGTACACAAAAGAACCGTCTCAATGTGACGGTTCTTTTGAGCATCCAAAACATATGTTAAAACTGATGGGTAAGAAAATATTTACATTTTTACACTAAAATTTTTTGTTTATCTAAACCTGTGACATAACCATCTCATTTTCAGAAATAATCATTTTTGGGGTGGTGTTTTCTTTGTTATTGGGATTTGCCATTGGAATGTATCAGAATGTGTCAGAAGCAGCAATCAAAGCATCAGTTTTCCTTATATGAGAGTGGTACTAATCAAGTGGGACAACTTGATAACTGTTTAAAAACCTAGACCAGATTGCTCCTTCAGAGCTGTCTTACCTCAGTATACAGTAAAGTAAGTAAGGGTGCAAAGATCAGGAATTGATACTATCAAGTACCACACCTGACCCAGGATACCAATGGGAAAGTGACAAACTCACAGTTAGACACTTAAGCGGCCTCTCAAAAAGAACACCAAAAACTGGTTTTCAAGACCGATTATCGCTTAAAGCAGGTCAAAAGTATTGCAGAATGCTCTCTTGGAGCATTCTGCAATACTTTTTGACCTTCATTAAGCTATCAATTGTCTTTAAGACCTTTATTTTGTCTATTTTTGATTGGCGGCTTAAGACAGGCTTTACTGCATACTGTTTGCCATGGCCTAACTCCAAAGGCAAAGCCAGCACTGCACACTAAAATATTTAGTCATCTCTGAAATGAGCAGTAATTCTCATCATTTGCTTTCCTTTTCAAAATGTAGACATCTCTTACAGAAAAGAATTCACTTCTGGAGAGAGCGATTGCTTTCCTTTTCAAAATGTAGACATCTCTTAAAAGAAAAGAATTCACTTCTGGAGAGAGCAATTGCTTTCCTTTTCAAAATGTAGATGCATCTCTTAAAGAAAAGAATTCACTTCTGGAGAGAGGGAATTCTTTCCTTTAAGAGCAGACCCTTATGGTATGAAAAAACATTATATCCACATTATTTGACTTCCTTTGTATGTGTACAATTTTCATTGCTCATCTGCATAACCATGTGCGGATCCAGAGGGGGGGGGGGGGGACAGGGGGTCTGGACCCCCCTGGAAAATTACAAAAATATAGGTTCCTTAGCAATACTGGTCCGGATCCCCTTGAAATCACAAAGCTACCAATCCAGCATTCAATGTTAAGCCATCATCGGCCCGCCAGCAAAATGCCATTTAAATGGCATTTCGCTGGCAGGCGGATGATGGCCCATTTATAGCGGTATTTGAATCCTATATCCCTTCATCAACTAAAAAAAGAAGAATTTTTTTTTTTATCAAATTTGGACCCCCTCTGACAAAACTTTCTGGATCTGCTCATGATTCGCATGTGTACACTTTTCATCACGCATCTGCATAACTGCGTAATGGAAGCTGGGCCTATAAATACTCTGAATATTTTGGGTGCGTACTATACAGTACCACTGCTGTTTCAAAATATCAGTTTCTCACATTGTCTCAAACACATTCAACATTAATTTGATCAAATCATATGATATTTTGTTTTATTAAAATAAAAACATGGTATGATCAATCAAATCAGCCAACTTGTAAAGGGTGCCAAAGAAAGAAATTCTTTATTAGGACTTGTCCATTTTTTTTCTTTTACGTAATTAAACTTGATAATGGGGTGTGGTTTACGCACCAGAACCCAACTACATGCAGTTCAAACATGTGCAAACAGTACAGTATGGGCTGTGATGCGAGAAAATCTGTCTTCGGGGTTTGGACAAAGTGAGATTCAAACCAGCCTACTCAGCTACAGAGACTAGCTAGAAAAAATTGAAATTTCTCTCATAGCAAGCCTAGATATGATAAGCAAGTAACAAAGGTGCTGATCGGAGTTGATCTGCGCCTTTGTTGTTAGCAACCCCGAAGATAGGTTTTCTCCCATCCAGGTCCATATATACTATGCACAATAAATTTAGCAATTGTTTTGTATGGACGAGCCAATCCACATCAGATCTCGAGTTTCATTTGCTGTCATGAAGATACAAGCGCCGATTATATGACAAGATTTTCCATTTAAAAAAATACAGAATAACCAAACGCAGCGGCCATGCTAAAGTGACGTTTAATTTTAAGACTAGCGGGTAACGTGGGTATATCTGATCATTGGGGGAAGCCGAATCCATTTTGAAACGATTGTTTGGTCACTGAAAATCAAAAAAGCATAGTAAATGCTGCAATTTTCTGAACTTTCTCAGAGAAACAAAGGGCCAAGTTTTCACAAGTTGACGTTTTTACTAATGGTTTTACGTTATCACCGTTTAACGGTGTTTCTAGTCGGGTTTTCTTGAACCACACTAAGAAGTAATATTGCTAGATTCCTTCCAACACATTCAGACAAATAATGTTGAATGAAACATCTTCACTACTACAGTGCACAAGCCGAAAGAAAAAATCTAACGTCACCATTATCTCGCAAATGCGTCGCACCATTTTTCAGTAACTTAAGGCTTTAATCAACCATAAGATGAGTTACATTGTAAGCTGAGTCTCTGTTTAATTGGCACGCCAATTAACATTTGAAGTTTAATCAAATGTTGTCTACGTTTTGACGTCATTGATGGCAGCTGATTTTTTCAGCATGAAATCTCTTTCACATCTGTCACATAGCAAATAGTTTTTATAGGCGCATGATGCATGAGGAAGATGAAAGACCACCGAACGAAAAATCACATGCTTATCATTTAAGCATTACTTACAACGGATGTGATTTTTGCTTACTGACCCCTTCTGCAATTCTTGCTCTCCCAAAATGCCTATTTCAAGGATGGCGTCTGAAATGTCATTATTTCATTTGCCTAAGATCTTGTTCTCGTCTTTGCAATTGAAATTGATCGGCACTGTACAAAGATGAGCACAAAAAAGATGCGAAACATAAGAAATTGCTAAACTTATTGTGCATATAATAATATGGTACCATATCAGACTGCTCTACATAGTCTGATCAGAAACTATTTGTTTATTTTAAATTTTTCAGCATTTGATTTTATGTGCACTTAGGTGGATTAGTCTGGAAAATCATTGGAATATTCCATTTTTATTTTAGAAGTTTAGTTTTTATGTAAGGATTAACCCTTTGTATATTGGTGACTCATAAATGAGTACATTTGTACTTTGGCAAAAACAGAGAAGATTCAGATGAAATGTGGCATGATGTGGCAGTTCATCAGAATCTGCACTATTTACGAAGATTTAAAACAATCTTTGTGACTAAGGTACTATGTACATCTTTATTTGGAAATTCTAACCAATTACATGTATTGTGACCCATTGAAATGAACATTGAGCTCTCCCAGATTCATCTTTTCCAACCAGATGGAAGAATTCATTAGTATACAAAGGGTTGAAGTTGTCAGCTTTCCTATTTGCATTGGTCAAGATAAACAAAAAAAAATGAGTGTAAAATTTTAATATTTTCTTACCCATTAATTTAAACATGTGTTTTGGGTGCTTGAAAGAGCCATCTCACCGAGACGGTTCTTTCAAGCACCCAGAACATATGCTTTGCTTGAGAAATCAGAAACTCAGTTTTAATTACGCACTCTTTATCTAGGCCAGACTAGGGGCTTATATTTGTTAGGCTATCTAAAGACTAAATCTTCTAAATGTCACACTTCTGTATCCGAAATATCTTCTACAGTTGAAACTTCCTCATGCTTGTAGAATATATGCATAATCCATCTCCTGGTCTTAATAAAGGAATGATGCACAGCTTTATTGATATTTGCATCCATGCAGAAAATGATTTGCGGATAGACCATACTCTGCACTATTGAAATGGCGGTAGTGCATGTGATGGTGTTAAGATATGCATTCGGAGTTAGATGATTTCTTGTTATCTCTGTTATAAACATGGGTAGAATACTCAAAATAAATGTCACAACTAGTAAACAAGACATTTTAAACAAATTAGGCGATTTTTTTCTCTTCACCGTCTCTGGATTGCTATTGGTGTCAATGTCATTCAGTTCTATTTGCTTTTCCTCGCCATCACTCTGTGTTAAACTTATCAAAGGTGGTGTAGGACATATAGAATCCCGATATGATCTATTGGATCTGTTTGATCTTGCCGATCTGATAGACTGTGTCTCTGCCTCTTGTACATGATTGTTCACAGTTTTAGTCTCACTTGCACAGTCTGCTTTTGTATCACTCTGATCACTGTCTTTTGTATCATTACAGTCATTGCAGTCAGTAATTTCTGGCTCTTCTTGTATCTCTTGACTTCTGGCCACTTCGTCTATACTCCTTTTAAATGGTTTGCTCAATCCCATTTTCAATTGCATTGGGTCTTGTTTCTCTGACTCTTTACCTGATGATTGGATATCTTGTTGGGAATGGAATGGAAATTCATCATTATGGATTTTTGGATTTTCTAGCTGAGCTTGCAATGCTGATATATCCACAGAGAACTTTCTTACATATGTATAAGTTTTGGCTTTTTGAAACAGATCTAACTGAGGATCACTGATCTGTGCAATTGTGTGACGTCTTCGTCCAAGAATGGCAGCCATGTTGACACCTAGATGGGTTTGTGATTTTAGTTTGTCACCAAAGTTTGTGCAATGTTTTTCTTTGGTTGGACTTGGCTCATCAGCGAATAAAACCCTGTTAGATGATGGGGAGCCACTGCGTTTCTTGAGAGCACTCTGAGAGCATGGTGATCCACTTCTCGACTCCTTGATAGAGTCCGGCGAGGGTAGGGGTGGGAGGGAGTTCTCATCTTCCTCCTCCTCCTCAAGTTCTTCAACACTCTTCACAAGAAGAGTCGGAACAGTGATATTATCAGTGGAATGTAGGTCGGAGAGTTCAGAGTCCTTCTCTAGTGTATTCACATGAAGCTTTTTATACAAGAAGTACGAAAGCATTAAAATGATAGGAACCAATAGTAATATAATCCATAGAATTTGAACTGTAACTTTAAACATGAATGATGTCCTGTTGATGGTGTGGTAAACTTGTTCGTCCACTTCAGAGATAGAAACAACAACATAGACAACAGTTAGACTGATACTAAACAGAATCCATAACAAGATAACAATAATCCCCAGTTTTAACTTTGGTATGCTCTCATATTTTTGTATCAATTTGATGAAGTTTTGAATGCAGATGAGCACAATGATGGCAGCCAGGGCACACAGAAGGAGAATATACAAACTACATCCGAAGTACTTGAGATCTAGAATAACTTCATCTGATATTACGTTGGTGTTCATGTTCTGATGATGTAGTACAAGACGGGAGATCTCAGTGGGACACCAAATGAAATCAAACCCACAACAGACTATAAGTAACATGGCTATTAGGACATAACGAAGTTTCCTCATTAGATTATATAGAAACATTGCTATAAGAACTGTGACACACCCTCCTCCGCCGAATAGTATTCCCAGACACAACATTGTTGAAGAAAACACAATAGAATATAATTCCATCTTCACCGTATAATCCACAGAAGACGTCCCGCTGATCGTATCATTTTCTGGATCCATTTTGTTAGTGCAGTTGATAGTCTTCAGAGCATGATTGCTTGTTGCATATTAATCAAGTTAAAACATCCACGTAACCAATCTGTTAAGGAGCGAAACGTCAGTCAGACATTGCCCTAAACAAGATGCAGTTTCACAAGCGAAAAGTGACAATATCTTGCTTGTTTCTCAACAATTTTTTTTGTTGTGGTGATCATTAGAAGCGTCTCACTGAGATGCTTCTAATGAGTACCCACAACATATATTTTGGAGGAGAAATGATAAAAATAGCATTTGGGCTACCTCACTTGGCTCTGGCTTCTTATTTAAATTTCACATCAATCAATCAGCGGTGCAACAGCATCGGAACAATTTAGTGGCGTTGTGATTCTATTAAATTCCAAAATATTGTCTTCCGGCAATTATTCTCGTGTGTATTCCAAAAGAGACAGCTAAAAGTAAAAATCATTCTAAAATGCTATCTTAAGCTCTCCAAAGCCGATTATATCACGCATGCTGTACGATTGTTGTCTCTGAGTTTGTCACATCCTTCTTTTGATCTTTCCTGATTTAATTTGTCTGGTTACCGCTGGCTGATGTTTCAGTCGACTGCTTGGAGTTTGTTTACAGATCGGTAAATGTAATTATTAGGCCTGTAAGAGAAAAGAAAGATCATTTAATTAAAGTGATGCATTTGTTCCATGCTTTACCAAGTTGCTATAAAGCTGTTTGAAAGCAATCAAAAATCATCCTTTTAAAGACATAAACTCTAGTTTTTATGTTTTTCATATTGATTATCGCCGATAACTTTTTTATTACTAATTTTAGGAAACTGTGTTTGCGATGAAAGTTGTAGAGAAAAATTAGCGCCAATTTCTCCAAATGGTTTTATAGTCCAAGATGCTGCAGTTAACCATGCGCATAGATGCACTCTTTGAGATTCTTAATCAAAGCTCAAATAAACTAAAATATGTCAGTCAAAAAAACACATTGCGCCGCCCTAATTCACTAACTAAAACAAGGGATGACTTGTTTAAATATATTGGACATCGCGCCTGGTTTGCTAGTGCTTTAAGCTACTGGGGTCATGTGGAAACGGCCCGTTTTGGAGCACGTGCATAAAAGAAAAATAGCATGCCATGCGTAATCACAGCTTCTGCTCCTACACATGATCACACCCCAATTAGATTCTGTACATTATGGGTTTTATGTTATGGATAGCTGCTGAATAACGGTATATTCACCGCTTGTGAATACAGTAAAACCTGTCTTAAGCGGCCGCTCAAAAATAGACAAAACAAAGATCTTTATGACAAATGGTAGCTTAATGAAGGTCGAAAGTATTGCAGAATGCTCCGCTTGGAGCATTCTGCAATACTTTGACCTACATTAAGCAAAAATCGGTCTTGAAAAACAGGTTTTGTTCTACTTTTTAAGTGGCCGCTTAAGACAGGTTTTACTGTATTCTTTTGAGACGAAACCTTTCTGTCAGGCCTCTACGAAATTTACCTGCAAATAAAAGGCTTATAAATTTTTGCTTAATTCCGTTTATCCAAATTCTTGATCTATGTACACAAAATCTGTTTGCGCCACAAACTTCCGACCTTTTGGAAAAATTGTCGCTAATTTTCCTGTACAACTTTCATCGCGATCACAATTTGCTAACATTGAAAATAGAACAATTATCGCTGAAAATCAAGGTGAAAAAAATAAAAACAAGAGTTTAGTTACAGAGCAACGCGGATCCAGAAAGTTTTGTCAGAGGCGGTCCAACTTTGACAACGCTTTTTTAGCTCACCTGAGCCGAAGGCTCATGGGTGAGCTAATAGTATACCAGTCACTCCGGCGTCCGTCCGTCGTCTGTCGTCCGTTGTCCGTCCGTCCGTCCGTCCACAATTTCAAACATCTTCTCCTCTGAAACCACTGGGCCAATTAAACTCAAATTTCATATGGAGACTCCTTAGAACGCGGGAACGAAAGTTTGTTCAAATGGTCCTGGTCACATGACCAAGATGGCCGCCACGCCCATATATGGTAAAAACCCTTTAAAAATCTTCTTCTCCAGAACCAGAAGGCCGATGACCTTGGGACTTGGTATGTAGCATTGGGGATGTGGGGCCTACCAAGTTTGTTCAAATGATGATCCTAGGTTGACCTTGACCTACTTAACGTCAAGGTCAAATTTGCTTCCTAATGCATTTAAATGGGAAAATTTCTGAAAAGTTGATTTTTTTTTAAAACTGTTGAAGCCTTAGTCATTATTCTCACTTGCTATATTCAACCTAATGAGACAATGGCTATAAATAAGTTCCAAAGGTCAAGGTTGACCTTCGACCTTTCAGCTTAGGTCGCTCATATTGGAGTCCCATCAATATATTAAAACATAGTTTTCTCACAAACCATTAGTCCAATCTAACTCAAATTTCATATGAAGACTCCTTATGAGAAGATAGCCAAAATGTATGCAAAATATTTTGGTCACATGACCAAGATGGCAGCCACACCCATATATGGTAAAAACCCTTAAATATCTTCTTTTCTGGAACCAGAAGTCCGATGACCTTGGGACTTGGTATGTAGCATTGGGGATGTGGAGCCTACTAAGTTTGTTCAAATGATGATCCTAGGTTGACCTTGACCGAACTAACGTCAAGGTCAAATTTGCTTCCTATTGCATTTAAATGTGAAATTTTTTGAAAAGTTGATTTTTTGAATAATGTTGAAGACAAAGTCATTATTCTCACTTGATATGTTAAACCTAAATAAGTTTCAAAGTTCAAGGCCACCACACCCATATATGGTAAAAACCCTTTAAATATCTTATTCTCTAGAACAAAAGGTCAATGGCCTGGGGACTTTGTATGTAACATTGGGGATGTGGTCTCTACCAGGTTTGCACAAATGATGAATCTAACTTGACCTACTTTATGGCAAGGTCAAATTTGATTCCTAATGCGTTTATATGGGGAAATCTTGAAATGTTCATTTTTCTATAACTGTTTAAGCTGAAATCATAATACTTTCGAGAAATGTTTAACCTTATGAGACAATGGCTTTATATAAGTACCAAGTGTCAAGCTGTCCTGTGACCTTTTATCCTCCAATGCCACTCATTTGGACTGCCACATGTCACCAAAATGGCTGCAAACCCCATATATGGTAAAAACAAAATATGTTTGTTGACCTTGACCTATTTTAACATTATAATAAAGGTCAGGTGAGCGCCTCAGGACCTTCAGGTCCTCTAGTTTCTTTTACTGAGACCCATTTACGTAAAGCTCATTAACTTATGATATGAACTGTGTTTATAACGGAATTTTGAAGCACCATGTATGTAAAAAGTGAAGATGAGGAGCTATGCTTTCCTTTACCTTATAAACAGTCATTCTCAGTTGAGTGACCCAGGGCCCAAGGCCCTCTTGTTCACTTGTGTTGACTGTTTTGTGAACCATTGGCTGTAGTTTCCAAAATTCCATGTTATGTAACTTGTATATGTGTGTTGAAATAAGATTAAACCAAACTCATATAAATTGCCTACATATAAGTACAGCAAAAAAGCAATGACTAAGTTATGGCCAAATTACTACCCTAACCAATATCACTTTTCTAGGTTAGGCTAAGAACTCATATTATAACAAAAAACTTTGAAGTAGATGAATCATGATATTCATGCGGGATCCAGACAATTCTGTCAGGGGTCTTTTATATTAATTTTTTTAGTCATCAACGTATTTCACAGAGGGCTATATGGGCCTCCCTCGAGAAGCAATTGGACCCAATGCTTCTCGAGGGGTGTCCCTACCAGAATTTCTAAGAACACATATAGCCACTTGAGATTTTCCAGCCATGATATGATATTTACATGATGAAAAATATCACATTTTGTAAAGAAAATATCCTCATTAAAGTATTCCAAAACTATACATTTGGATTGGGAAACCTTACACGAGTTAAAATGATAAATTTGTCTATTTTTCTTGACTGAGCAATTCAATTACTCTGTCACTATATAAGGAAGAAAGTTGAAGAGTAGCTATATATATCCCTTTAATTGATCTTTGAATGTCACTGAGTTTGTTCTTTCTTATATCCAATGAGCTGCGACATGAAATTTCCAACAATGTGGTATGTGTGACCAGCAACAGCTCAGACCAGACTGCGCATTCTATGACTGTTAAGCTACCGGCCAAACAGCTTTTGGAGTTTCTAAGCTTAAAAGGAGGCTGCACAGGCTCGTCTGAGTCTACGCTTGTCAAAATGCAACATTGTTGGAAATCACGTGTCACGGCTCCAATTATTTCTCTCAGTCTCCCACTCTTGATTCTAGAATGTTTCAATAAAAATGTCAAGTGGAGTGGTCCAATATAACACAAGTCTCCCAGTTATCAAGTTCTCCAGTGAATTTATTGTATGTCTGTAATCTCTGTGATGTAGGTTTTGGGGCCAATTAAGGGCAGTGGCTCAGTGTATACAGTCCTAGGGAGAAACGAAAATACACAGACAGAACCTCAAAAAAAAATTTTTCAACGAAACAAATAATACTTAGAGTCAATATTTAGCATCTTGTCCTACGAATGGTTGCGATTGTCTAATCTTACCCTTGGCCTCACAGCTTTGATTTTCTCCGATTTAATACGTCATAAGCCGAAAATAGCAACAATTAATATGATCAATCACAAAGTGGTGCAAAAAATCGATAAACACCAGGCCTCCAGATAAGACGGCGTGATTAATTTACATTCAGTTTTCTTATTTAACAAATAAAACATACGTTTAATGTGCTCAAAAGAACTGTCACATTAAGATGGTTATTTTGAGCACCCATAACATAATTTTGAACTTAATTATAGAAGAAAAATAAATAATTTTATGACCAAAATCTTTGCTTATCTGAACTGATGGAGTCTTAGCAGGTGGTGCAAAACTGCTACATTTAATCTGATTGGCAGGAAGGGATTATCGAAAAACTCCTTCCTGGCGTTTTCATTGGTCGATTAGTCTGTGCTAATAATAAATTTTGAGGGTCGTGAGGCGAAGGGTTTGTCGAAAGGTAGATACGACCAAACCTTTGCTGGTGAAGATGATATTTAGAGTCTGTGGATAAAATAAAAAATAAAAAATTAGAATTTTTTTTTCTACTTTCCTGAAAATTACAGTAGAAGGGTTTGTAAATCAAGTAATAAAAAATTCTGGCCTTAGGCACTATTCTGCTTTCAAATGAACTGAAGAACCAGATAAAAAATCCCAACCCCATATTGATGTGGGTGGAGAAGTGATTGATACTTCAAAATAAACCTTTAGATAATTGACAGTTCTTAAAAACCTGATATAAATGACATTTCTTATATTGGCACCAAGTTTATCATGATGTTTCTAATAAAAGATCTTCAGATACATTTAAACCAGAAAGCTAATTTAATTGTATCTCCAGTACTGATACTAAATTAATACCCAGGCAATGACATTCAACTTTGCATGCTGGGCATTATTTCATGCTTTTTGTTCAATCATTTGCTGACTTTTTTCGAAATTATTTTTCTTCAAAAAATTCTTTCAAGAACACTAGTGTCAAATGATTAGGATCCAGATCAGGACCGACATTCTGTCAGTCCTGATCTGGGTTCAAAGTGTTTGCAATGGTTATCAGCAGAAGACAAAAGTCGCGGCTTAACACAGAAAAGTTGATAGTCACCAAATTATCCAATTACGTTTCTGAAAAGGATCCACAATAAATGCTGAATGTCATTTCTAATGAAATGGATGTTAGTGCCAAATATCAAATGACAGTTTTGTTGAACATCTCTAGGTATCAAATAACAGCGGCAAAAAACATAAGTAGCACATGCATAAAAAAAATCATATGCTTCATGTTATTTTGTTTATTGGCGTACGTACGTATCGTATATTGTTATATGACTGGAGAGAATCCTGTTTCCTGATTGGCCCAATTTGTCTTCATAAATCTCTATATCTACCTCAAAACTGGTCTAAACTGGCTCAGAAGGTGATATAGGATGAAATCCAGCTCAAACTAGTTTCCAGAAGTTAATATTTTTGACACTTCTGCAATATCACCCTCTAGAGAGCTAAAAATAGCATGATGAGTATAAAACTAGCATGTGCTGCATGAAATTGACATGATTTGCTGTTTCACATCCCAACAGGTAAACTAAAGACTTTCATGAATTTTAACAACTGTTTTGTTACATTTTGTTTGTTCATTAATCTTTGTTTGAATGAACAAAATGTATAAAAAGTGTTATAATAAAAAATGAATTTTACATTCCAAATTTAGAGAATTAATATACATTTCAAATTGCAAAATACAACATTAAAATATTTTAATAACAGTCGATAACACTTGTAAGAAAGTCCTTAGGTTGAAGGTTGACTTCAGCAACAAAAGTGAAAGTAGAGCATTTTCATTCTAAGTTGAATAGTCATATAACAAAACAGTTATTGACTTCAATTTCGGTAGACATGAGGATTTATCTACCCTTAAAAGTGATATTCACCTCGGCCTAGCGGCCTCGGTGAATTATCACTTTTTCGGGTAGATAAATCCTTATGTCTACCTCATTGAAGTCAATAATTGTATATAGTTATGAAAAACAGAGATGTAGAAGACGATTTTTTATTTCATCAGCACTACTAGAACCAGAACCAGTAGATGACAATATACTGTTTAAATTTTTGTCAACTGTTGTCTCAACCTGCCTGTTAAGTTAACAAAACAGGGAACCAATTAATGCTCACTTTTGATGCAACATGTTTACTTTTTATGCCCCACACTTTGAAAAAGTTGGGCTTGTCCATTCGTTCATCCCTCCGTTTGTGTGTCCATTCAATAATAAGTTAGGGTTTTTAATTTTCATAAATGGATTCCTCATCAAAAATAACTGACCTGTATTTTTCTAGTCTGAATTATCTCCCTTTAAGGAGTTATACCCCTTTTTAAGAGTAAGAATGATTTTTTTAAATCACTATTACAGCTAGGAGTTTCAAAGTTGGTCAGATGATGGTTACCTGTTGAAAATTAAAATAAAAAGTCATATTTTTTCAAGTTATTGCCCTTTGCAAATTTCGGCATGAAAAACTTGTAATAAAGATATCTTGAAAACTATTACAGCTAGCAGCTTCAAACTTGGTCAGCTAGTAGATAAATACCTATCGCCTTTTGCAAATTTAGCCATTGAAAACTTGTAAACAGGATTTCTCAAAAAATGTTATAGATAGGAGCTTCAAATTTGATCAGCTGATTCAGGATGATGAGTTGTATAGCTACATAGACTTAGAGCATAATGGACAAGCAAATGGTTATTGGGGGGGGGGGGGGGGGGGGGTATAATAGGATGACAGTTTTTTGGCGTATATACCAGAAAACCTATTTGAAAAACTCTTTCTGCGCTAGTGGCAACTTTTGTTGTCTGCAACCAGTTTGTACCTAGATCAGGCTGAATCCAAACTGTTATATATACATTAATCTTATTTCTGAAAGATTTTTAATTAAAATCTCTGCATGCAACCTTGCTAGTGGTAACTTTTGTCTTCTGGTGATAGCCATTTCAATCACTCTGAACCCAGATCAGGCCTGACAAAATGTGCTGCCTGATTTGGGGACTCAGTGGTAGTTTGCTTGATGCGAGATTGCGGGTTTGAGTGTTCGAGCCATTCTTTCTCTTTCTATATATTCTGTCAGACCCTCTTGCGAGTATTATCGGCAGGTGTACTTTGTACACTCAAGGTTGCAGAATGAAAGCCTAATAGTAACCATCTCTAAATTACCATAGTGTTCTTTAACCTGCACAGGGGGTAACTTTCCCTGCACAGAGGACATCCAGTTAACGTCCCGATCCGAAGGACAATGCACTCATCTAGCGTCATCCCTGAAAATGACACTATAGAAAGCATGTACAGACACCGAGAGCACTGAGTTGTGTCCTTGTGCAAGACACTTTATTCTCTTCATAGTACTGGATCAAGCCATGAAGACCTGTCCCAACATAACTGAAATATTGTTGACTTGGACATATAGAATCCAAACAAACAAACAAACTGATCTGTTGACACTGTGACTTATGGTATTCCTGATGGATTTTTTCAATAAAGTTAATATTGAAAAAAAATCTGCTGATGACAAAAAAAGCATACCAAGCATGCAGACTATTATTCTCGCATAAAACACAAAGCGTTTTTATTCATCTAAGGCAAAAACTTCCATTTAAAGATATTTAATATTAGACACAATGAATCGCTTTAATCCTCGTTGCCTACTAATGTTGTCTGCTGATAACTTTTGCTAAGAGTTTGGCCATCGGCTTGTCGGGCCTGATCTGTATCCAAATTGTAAGACTCTCAGATGGTATTCCTGAAAGTGTTTTTCAAAAAATGTTGATTTTGAAAAAAATCAGCAGACAACAGCAAACGCATGCAAAATTTATCCAGCACACAAAGAGTTAATAATACCTCATAAAAATCATTCTCGAATAAAATGCAAAATGTTTTTATATGAGGGTTGATATTCATTTAAGGCAAAAATTTCCATAACTTTCTAATATATTTCATTTTAAAAACACTAGAAACAGAATTTAATCCTTTTCACAGCACATGAAATGTGAACTCTCATTTTTATCCTAAAAAAGAAAGAAAAAAAGAAGAAAAAATTGTCACCTGTTATTTAAAGAGAACGACATTAACTTAGTTTACTTTCAATCCTGTCTCTGCTATCAGAGAAAACACTAACTGTTGATTGTGGGGCTAGCTCACTATAGTAATTTCCAATAGCTCTCTGAGAGTTCTAATAACTCTCCTTGCCAGTGGCCACTTTTAAAGCTGTCGACTGCTGAAATTACTTTGCAAATAGTTTGGACCCAGATCAGGACCGACAGAACGTCGGTCCTGATCTGGATCCAAACAGTTTGACACTCTGATGGTATGCCTGAAAGAATTTGTCGAAAAAGTTAATTTTGAAAAAATCAGCAGACAACAACAAAAGCATTAAAAATTACCCAGCATGCAAAGAGTTAATATTGCAATTCTGCAAAGCCCGATGGATAACTGACCAATGAGTTTGTTCTGAACTCAATAATCAATTGTAGTCATCTGAAATCGCCCAAAGGGGCTTTCCTTCTAAGGAAAGTCATTTCCGATAAAATTAATTATTGTTTGTTCTCCGTATTACCATTACTTGACTTGTGGACCCTGCTTCATCAGATTTTGGACAAGTCCATTTTCACTTTTAGGTACTGCAGTATGTCTGGTATTATTTCCTTTTATTTAATTTTCCCTGGAAAATCATTTCTTGATGGGAGATCCATAAAATGTTCACACAAATGATATAAAAACACTTACGTTACACAGAAAATGTAGTCTTGGTTCACAATAATGCGAAAAATTAGAATCTGGTCTTGTTCACAATGATGTATAATTTGTTCCCCCATTACATATTACATATTACATAAATATTATATTTAATAAAGTTCAGTTCAGTTCAGTTCAGTACAAAAGGGAATTATGGTCTTTGTTCGCACCCGTGAAAAAATTATGGGAAACCTAATGATTTGTTCATACAACTGGGAAATGGGTTATCTGATCTTGACAAAATATTTCTTCGAACAGGATAAGCTGATCTTTGTTCACACATGGGGGCAAGGCTTTGTTCACACAATGGGGCATGTCTTTGTTCACACATGGGAGGCAAGTCTTGTGTTCATACATTAGGGCAAGTCATTGTTCACACATGGGGATAGTCTTTGTTCATACATGGGGGGATAGTCTTTGTTTACACATAGGGGCTAGTCTTTGTTCACACATGGTACAGAGGCTTTATTCACACATGGAGGCAAGTCTTTGTTCACACATGGGGGCTAGCTAGTTAGTAGTCTTTGTTCAAACATGAGAGTTTGTCTTTTTTCACACATGGAAGCAAGTATTTGTTCACACATGGGGGGCAAGGCCTGAGCTAGGTATAAAGCAAACAACATTTTCAGGACAAAATAGTGGTGGGATGGGGTAAAACTAAGTACATTGTACATGTAGGCACAATAATTGTTTTTGTTAAGAAATCTCTTGAAACTGCAGGATATTGAGTATTTACTGTCCTGAATAATTATGCAAAGGAAGTCCCCAAGGGTCAATGGTCAATGTCCACTCTATCACTGAATATGAATTCTGTAAATACATCAATAAATCATCTTTCAATAATTTGACGTACATGCAGATAAGCAGACTTTGAGTTTAAAACTTGATTATTATAATTTCTTTTCCATCAGTTTGAACTTATGATTTGGGTGCCCAAAAGAATTTTGGCAGTTCTTTTGGGTAGCTATATATACACCATAATGTTTTATTTGTTTGAGATATAAGAAAATGAATTTCTTAGGCCAAATAAAAAATAAGTGTGTCTCGGGTAACAGGTCTGAAAATTTTACGTAATTTTTTTTTCTGGAAAAAATTATAATTTTATGCATATTGAAAGGCATTTCGCCGTTCAAAATGCATAAAATTATGTATTTTTTCCAGAAAACCTAAAAAAAATTCTAGGTTTCACCATTAAATTTAATTAAGGTTGGGATACCCTAAACATGTTTTTTTTTGGCCTTATTGGGAGACCCCAATAATATGATAAGCACCAATATATTCTGTTTATAGATCATCAATAACTTAAATCGTTGCATGCTGGGTATTTTTTCATGATCTTTTTTGTCGTCTGCCGATTTTTTTCAAATCAACTTTTTCGAAAAATTCTTTCAGGAATAGCATCAGAGTGTCAAACAGTTTGGATTCAGATCAGGCCCTACGTTACGTCGGGCAGGATCTGGTTCCAAACTTTTGCAAAAGTTATCAGCAGACCACACTATTAGGCAAAGAGTTGGTAGATATTGAAGAGCTAAACTAAATGAAAGTTTATGACAACTAAATGGTTATTATAGTTTGTTACATATTTTAATAGTAAATGCATGCCTACTTCGATAGCAAATAGGGATTGCAGTGGCTCAGTGGTAGAGTGCTTGACTCAAGACCGAGGGGCCGCGGGTTCGAGCCTCACGGGCGTCACTGTGTTGTGGTCCTTGAGCAAGACACATTTATCCTAGCTTAGTACTGGTTCAACCCAGGAAGACCCGGCCCTGTTTAACTGAAAGATTGTTGATGGGATGTAAAGAATCAAACAAACAAGTCAGGCTACAGGCTTTTCCTGTCTTTGAGTAGTTTGATTTGGAGAGAGAGAGAGAGAGAGAGAGAGAGAGTCCAAGTCAGGCTACAGGCTTTTCCTGTCTTTGAGTAGTTTGATTTGGAGAGAGAGAGAGAGAGAGAGAGAGAGAGAGAGAGAGAGAGAGAGAGAGAGAGAGAGAGAGAGAGAGAGAGAGAGAATAGCTTTACCATTCAATAAAAGCATAAGCAACAATATAGGTCAATAAATACCTTCATTCTTCTTCACAAAAATACCTGGAAATTCTTTATAGTTATGCGGCATTGTTGTAAGAAACAGCTGACGAGCTGTGTAACACACCTATAAGCCGTCAGCTGTCATCTCAACTTAACAGTATATATCACATTGCTCACAATAAGATTTTTTCAGCAGAAAAATTGACATAGTTCGATAAAAATATTTGTTGTGGTACTCATTTGAAGTGTCTCTCACACTTCAAATGAGTACCATCAACATATATTTTGTGAAGAAATAAGAAAATTGAGCCGCGGCATGAGATTTCCAACAATTTGACATTTTGACAAGTGTAGACTCAGACCAGCCTGTACAGCCTCCTTTTAAGCTTAGAAACTCCAAATGGTGTTCAGTCAGTAGCTTATTAATCTTAAGTACTCAAGCGACTAGCAATGGCTCTGATCAGACTGCGCATATGCACAGGCTGATCTGAGGCTTTACTGGTCGCACATAGCACATTGTTGGAAATCTCATGCACTGGCTCAATCATTGTGATCTTAATACTGGTTTACTTGGAATCAAAGATAGCAAGATTAACCTTCTTGCACTCAATTAATGACCATTCTGTGTATAGTAGATATAAAACGTGAAAACAAATCCGCCGTAAAATTTTAACTCTGGAATTCTT
The DNA here is from genome assembly GCA_964019695.1 of Loripinus fragilis. Lineage (NCBI taxonomy): Eukaryota > Metazoa > Mollusca > Bivalvia > Lucinida > Lucinidae > Loripinus > Loripinus fragilis. Next base: position 8,995,116 of record OZ026521.1, on the reverse strand, counting down.
CAGTTTAAACATGTTATATTTTATCCAAAATCGCTTTTTGAGTGTCTCTGCAAAATGTCCAGGAGGTCGACCATCATAAGGCAGAATCTCAGTATCTTTCTAGACATGACGGAGCGCAGTGGCTCAGTGGTAGAGTGCTCGATTCTGGACCAAAGGGCCGCGGGTTCGAGCCTCGACGTCGTCACTGTGTTGTGTCCTTGAGCAAGAACATTTATCCTAGCTTAGTACTCGTTAAACCCAGGAAGACCTGTCCTTGCATAACTGAAAGATTGTTGAGTGGACGTAAAGAATCAAATCAAACAAAAACAAAAATCTGAATACTGGTTTGCATGGAATCAGGGATAGCAACATTACATTTCTAACCTTCTTGCACTTCAATCGACCATTCTATGCACAGAAGATATAAAACGTGAAAATAAATCCGCCATAAAATTTTAACTCTGGAATTCTTCAGTTTAAACATAATTGAGCCGTGACATGATATTTCCAACAATGTGGCATGTGCAACCAGCAAAGCCTCAGAACAGCCTGCGCATACGGGCAGACTGATCAGAGCCTTTGCTAGTCACTTAAATATTCTATGAGTGTTAAGCTACTGACCGAACATCATTTGGTGTTTCTAAGCTTAAAAGGAGGCTGCACAGGCTTGTCTGAGTCTACACCTGTCAATTTGCCACATTGTTGGAAATCACTATCACGGCTCATATTATATTTTATCCAAAATCACTTTTTGAGTGTTTCTCCAAAATGTCCAGGAGGACATCTCATCTCTTTCTAGACATGAAAGAGAAAACCTCCCACACAATACTCAAATAACTAATCTGATCACTTGTTTCTTGTGTCTGGTAATTTACCTGGTAAATGATTGACAACTTACTAGTAAGGCCAAAAAAAAATATTGATTTGTTTCTCGGCCATTTTTTTTAAAAACAGATGCGGCAGGGCGCCTTTTTATTTTAATTTTTATTTAGCAGAAAACAGATGTGGGAACTTTTTTTTTTGAAATTCAAACGATTTTTTCGGATATTATTCAAGTCAGGCCATAAAACTTGATAGTGAAAGCCTCTGCACATTAAGTAGATTTGACTTCATCACCTATGCATAAAACTTACACTGTTGGGGCTCGATAACTAACAAAACACAGTAGAAAAGCATCGAGGAAATACCGGAAATGGAGTCAAGAATAAATAAACTAGCCAACATTACCGGCAATGGACCACAACGTCCCAGTGAAACCACATGGTCGTTACCGATACTGATGTTAAGAAATTGGAAAAGCGTTTTTTTCTTCTTTTTTAGAAAGCAATAAAAAAAGTAATGCGGGGCTTTGAAAACAGATGCGGCGGTGCCTGAGAAACAATTCAATATTTTTTTTGGCCTAATTGGGGCCACATGAGATATTGGTACCTACATGGATGAAAGTTTTCAGGATTAATCGGGAATTCAGGATTTAGAGGCTGACTTTTTGTAGAAAGTCAGCCTCAAAATCCTTAATTAGGGAGATTATATAGCTTCTATAGTTAATTGTCAGATTATCTAAACACAATTAACATAATATAAACATGAAATAATTCATTTTTGTAGACATCCTACAAGTTTAAAAATTAGAATTTCTTAAGTTCAGGATTTTGGAAATTTTGAACTTTCCATCAAGTCTCCTTTAAATGCCCATGCTGATGTATCCGTTAAAACAATGTTACGTCAAATTCCCTGCACAATAAATGATCATAATGACCACACATCCTCAAAAATTGAAGGCCTTCTTTATGTGTCACAACACTAATAGACAGTCATAGCTTTCTGATTTGTTTGTTTTATTATGAAACTAAACACTGCTACATTTGTAACATAATTAATAATGTTTGTTAATACTGCATATGTTACAATGATATAATACCCTGGTTTTCACCAGTTTCCATTAATGCATTCTTCCCAATCAATGGTCATATCTATTGCTAAGAACTGCAAAAGGATTTGGTAAATGTTCTAAAATTTCAAACACTTCAATATTTCTGTTCTCAATTGAAATATCGGTAATTAAGAATTTTCTTGCCAGAATAGCAAACAGGGAAGACCTTGATCAGACTGCTTCTTCAGAAGCAGTCTGATCTGAGTCTGCACTGTTTGTTAAGACCCTTTTTGCAGGTAACTAGTGTTCAAATTTTGGAACATTTACTGTAAGTGTTCCAAAAATCATACTTATCACAGATTTCCGTTAGTGTGTCCATCTTGGCTAATAGAGTAACCCGTATTTATCATTTCCATACTAAAGATCGAAGTATTGAAGATGCTTGGAATATGCTAAAGATTTACTTTATCTATATTACTAATACTAACATCATGTTTCTCTGTCACAGTCATAGGAATTAAATAAGATTTCTGCTGATGGTTCTATTTACCCAATACCGCATACATTTACCCTAATACTTGGGACTTTAAATATTCTAATCATGATTAAAAAAATAATTATTTAGACAATTTGACAAGTTGTTAAGGTGGGTAACTTGTATCGATGAAATGGCAAACAGTGGTAACCCTGATCAGTCTGCTCCTGTAGGAGCAGTCTGATCAGGGTTCACACTGTTTGATGGGGGTTTTTCCGAAGGTTTAGGGTAAAAGCAGTATGAATCATTCATAAGCAGCTGTGACAAGACTGATCAGGATTTTTGAAATGTTTTCATTTATTTAACTTAGTCATGTAAGGTTACCAGGAGAAAACATCCATGTTTCCTACCAGATGAGACCCCAACAGGCCTGCTTTTCTACTAAACTCGATTTTTTATGTTTTTCACATTGATTTTCGGCGATAGCTTTTTTCTTTTTAATTTTATCAAACAGTGTTCGCGATGAAAGTTGTAGAGAAAAATAAGCGCCAATTTCTCCAAATGGTTTCATAATCCAAAATGCTGCAGTTAACTGTGCGCATAGATGCACTCTTTGAGCATTTTAAGCAAAGCGCAAATAAACTAAGTCAAACATGTCAGTCAAAAAGTTGCATTGCACCGCCCCGATTTACTTACTAAGGCGATGGATGGCTTGTTCGAATATATTGGTAATCGCGCCTGATTCGCTCGTGCGGGTAACTATTGGGGTAATCTCGAAGCTGTCCGTTTAGGAGCACGTGCATAAGAGAAAAAACGGCACGTCATGCGAAATCTCAGCTTCTGTACTTACAGATGATCATGCTCAAAGTAGATTCTGAATATGCGCGGTAATTCTCAGTGTGCATACAGCAAGATTTAACTATACACAGCCATTGAATAACAGTATATATACCCCTTGTGAATATTCTTTTGAGATGAACCCTTTTTGTCACACCTCTACGAAATTTATCTGTCAATAAACGACTTTGAAATTTTGGCTGAATTCAATGTTTTGCAAAATCTTCATCTATGTGCACAAAAATCTATTTGCGCCACAAACTTGGGACCTTTTGGAGAAATTGGCGCTAATTTTTCTTTACAACTTTCATCGCGAACACGGTTTGATAAAATTAATAAGAAAAAAGTTATCGCCAAAAATCAATGTGAAAAACATAAAAAATCGAGTTTATATCTTGATAGAAAAAAATGTGGCCAGTTTCTCATCACTAGCCTATAACTGTAAACGTCATGGTGGGGCCAATGGCTACAAATGACTGATGCATATGCCACATTGACTAATAACCATAAAAAGATGCAGTCTCACTGACCAATAACAAGATCAAAAGCAATCTCACCGACCAATAACAAGTTCAACAGCAATCACACTGACAAAAACCAATATCAAAAGCAGTCACACTGACCAATGACAAGATCAAAAGCAGTCACACTGACCAAAAACAAGATCAAAAGCAATCACACTGACCTATAACAAGATCAAAAGCAGTCACACTGACCAATAACAAGATCAAAAGCAGTCACACTGACCAAAAACAATATCAAAAGCAATCACACTGACCTATAACAAGATCAATAACAGTCACACTGACCAATAACAAGATCAAAAGCAGTCACACTGACTAATAGCCAGATCATAAGCAATCACAATGGCCAATAAGATCATAAGCAGTCACACTGACCAATAACAAGATCAATAACAATCACATTGACCAATAGCCAGATCAAAACCAATCTCACTGACCAATAACAAGATCAATAACAATCACATTGACCAATAGTCAGATCAATAGCAATCACACTGACCAATAACAAGATCAAAAGCAATCACACTGACCAATAACATGATCAAAAGCAATCACACTGACCAATAAGTTCATTAGCAATCACACTGACCAATAGCCAGATCAATTACAATCACACTGACTAATAGCCAGATCAAATGCAATCACACTGACAAATTACAAGATCAATACCAATCACACTGACCAATATCAATAGCAATCACACTGACTAATAATAACAAGGTTAAATGCAATCACACTGACCAATAACAAGATCAATAGCAATCACACTGACCAATAGCAAGATCAACAGCAGTCACACTGACCAATAGCCAGATCAAAAGCAATTTAACTGACCAATTACAATATCAATAGCAATTACACTGACCAATAGCCAGATTAATAGCAATCACACTGACCAATAAAAAGATCAAAAGCAATCACACTGACCAATAACAAGGTCAATGGCAATCCCATTGACCAATAGTTAGATCAATAGCAATCACACTGACCAATATTCTTGACTTGAGACTGAGGGCCGCGGGTTCGAGCCTCACCGGCCTCACTGCTTTGTGGTTCTTGAGCAAGACACATTTATCCTAACTTAGTACTGGTTCAACCCAGGAAGATCCGTTTCAGTTTAACTGAAAGATTGTTGATGGGACGTATAGAATCAATACAAACAAACATCTGACCATTTTTTACCCTTAGCCCACTAGTCACAACTTTGTCCTCTGATCCTCTTCTGCTTATTAGTCCCCTATCGGTCAAAGGCAGGTATCTGGGCAATAGGTTAGCTCAATTCTGTCAGTCCCTATGTCACGCTTTTGTGTCCGGGCCATATCTCCTACAAGGGTAAGCCTAATTCATTATAATTTCACATTATTATTATGGTCATGCACAACATTTTGCCACTTACTTCCATGGTCAAAGTCACAACTTTTACTCAACCATGATCAGAAGCTGTTACACTAAGAATTTCATGTCCAGGCCATATCTTCTACAATTGTAGGCCAAATTCATTAAAACTTTCATGATTTTTACCCATAGCATGATGGTGTGTCATACACAAACTTAGCCGCTAACTTCCAAGGTCAAGGTCACAAGGTCAAGGTCACAACTTTGAATCAAACATTGGTAAAAATCTACTTTTTCAGAATATGATCATGTTGCATATCAAATTAAAGGGAATGAAGGGTATGACAACATCCAATTGAAAAAATTACCAACACCCTTGACCTTGGGGGTGAGGTCAACAGGTCAAAACAGTTTTTTCTTCTGAAAATGGTCATGTTGCATGTCAAATTAAAGAGGCATACAACAACATGCAAGCAAACATTTTGTCCTTACACAGACGCTCAACCCCTGGGGGGGTCAAAAGGTAAAAACATTTTTTTTTAAATATGGTCATGTTGCATATCAAACTAAAGGGAATGAAATGTACCATAACATGCAAGCAAATATTTTGCCATTGCACACACCCTCGACCCCTGTGGTTGGGTTAAACAGTCAAAACATTTTTTTCTTTTGAAAGTGGCCATACTGCATATCAAGGTTGGTCATGCATATACCAAGTGTGGGTTGGGAAAGTGTGGGAGGTTTTCTTTAATCCAGTAGGGGGCTCATGTATTGCATAGCAATACGTCATGACCTGTTTTTCTTAGGTAGCCTATATTACAAACAATATTGACCCAGAACAAACTGCTCTTAGTGGTGTAATAAGGTTTAGAAGAAATCTACCTTTAATTTACTGACTTCTGTAAAGCCTCTGTCACACCAAGCTGTGTTTGTACGGAGTTGTTTAGTTTTCTGGAGCGTACTGATATTGCAACAAAACCCTGATATTTTTTGTGAAAAATGATCTGTCACGACGTCCTAACAGTGACCAAGGTGTTGCTACGGAGCTCGCATGGCATTCTTTCTTGTTCCTTCAGAGTTCTTGTTGGGGATCCTCTGCGCACTTTCACTGCGCTTACACGGCCCTCACAATGCATGCACTTCACCTTCACGGCATTCACACTGCTTTCACAGCATTTGCACTGTGCTGACGGCGTGTTGAAGACGCAATGACATCCCAAGGAATGCGGTACAGTCTCTGTGCAAACGCCACGGACGACCACAGCATTTGCACAACAACCCTTATGCAGGTCTATGGAGCCGGAGGAACTGTGCCACTGTGTTGCTTCTGAGATGCTTGTGATTTTACAGTGCCCACCTTGGTGTTCTTCACTTTTCTTTGACGCTGTGGGATCGCCGTGAGAACTCTGCTGTCGTGTAACAGGGGGTCAACTGATTATGACAAAAAAACAAGGTTATTATAGAAAATATCCAGTAAAATATTTTTAGAAAAAATAAGTAGAATGACTTGTTTCACCAAGAGTGTGTCAATCATGCAAATGCATACTGCTTTACTCTTTCCTAGCTAGCGATGACTTCTGCAGTCTGCTGATTCAGATCTGATAGCCTTTGCAAACAGTTTGGACCCAAATTGGGACATTGACAATACTGGCTAATTTTGTTTGTTTTTTGTCGTCGGCTGACTTTTTTCATAACTAACTTTTTCAAAAAATTCTTTCAGGCTCAAGAGATCTAAAGGTTTGGCTCCAGATGGACATTCTGTCGGTCCTGATCTGGGTCCAAATAGCAAAAGTTGTTGCTAGCTAGAAGGAGTTTGATAGCAAACCATATTGTTTCTTGAACAGAGACTTTTTCTTGTCTGCTGCAATTTGAGAACTTTAGCTGTTTCATCATTAGCGATGAGATCTGTCCCTGAATTGAACTGGTATGGAATCTTGTTTCTAATCAAGGTCTCCTGTGTATCTAAGTATCACTATCATTGCTGTCCCTTCACTCTTCTGCATCGATGACAAATAAGTTTGTCCTAAAGATACCGTACTTATGCCAATAATGTCCCTCATATTAACTCTCTGTCTGGTAGGCCAGTGCATTAAGCCGAAAAAGACTCTTGACCCACAACTAATTCCTTGAGAAATGTATCAGGAAGGTGTCCTGTTTCTTAGAAAAAAGTATTAAAAAATCTGTGGGGAAATGGTATTTTGGGGGGGGGGGGGGGTGAAAAAAGTGCGAAAAATGAAGAAAAAATGCTGAAAACCGACAAATAGTATCATGTTACAGGTATCCTGGGATCTAGTTTGACCTAGCTTGCTACCGCAGGACAAGATTCCATGGATGTCACATTGTTCATTGGGACCCCAGGCATGCCCAAAAAATTTGTCCCCAAGAAAAAACTTATTCTGGCTATACTGAAACGCATGGTGTCCATAGCAACCCATGATGCTGTTCTGAATGGGGGGTGTACCTACAAAAACAACCATATCTCAGGTGCTTCTCAGTCTAGACTACTAACTTTTGTACCAAATTTATGCAAATTTTTATCTTTTTTTTTCATTACTAGTTAAATAATACAGGAGCAGGAATGTTAGATTCTATTTATTATCACATGACATTGAAATTAGTTATTTGCCATTTTGGGCATGAAAACGTCAAGATTTTGTCATCTTGCGCAACATTATAATGGATGTCATTACGTAACGTTACCACACCTGTAAACCTTTAGTGGTTTATAGATTTTATTGCATGGCGTTATATCACTCCTAGATGCGAAGTCATGTGATAAAATGAAAATAAAATATTGCTAAACCTCTCATTTACTGCAGCTGCAATTGGCGCTAAGAGGATTAACTCTTTACCTGTTACATTGTATATAGTGGCGCCATTAGTCGTCTTATCAATACTGTGCGAGTTAAATTAGACCAAGATCAGCCAACAAAACATAAGCTTTTATCTGCATCCTCATGGTTTGAAACTGATGGTATTCCATCCTCAGTAACCCAGGTGTGAACAATTTCGTTACCCACTACATTCGTCATGAATGCAGTGGGTATGAAATGGGTCACGCCTGAGTTACTGAGGATGATGGTATTCCTGAAAGAATTTTTTGAAGAAGTTAATTTTGAAAAACAACAGATGACAAAAAAGCATTGAAAATTACTAAGCATGCATGGAATTAAAGGGATGGAGACTTAAGTTGCAATTATTGCTGTCTTGGCAACCATATTGGTCAAAGTCCAGTCAAGTTGGTTTTCCCACATATCAACAGCCTCATTACTGGATGCTTCACCAATGTTGCATTCAAATAAACTGTATCATCAGAAAAGGTAACTCAATAAATATGCAAACAGCGAAGACATTGATCAGACTGTGCAAATGCGCAGGCTGATCAGTGCCTTAGCCTTTTGCCTGGATTAACTTTTTGAATCATAGAAATATATACAGATATACCCTTATCCAGATCCATAGGAGTACAAGTTAATACAGAGCTATGCCTTCCGCAATCACGCCACGATACCTTTTTAGCATGAAAAAAACATGTGTCTCCGCCATGAGCCATAAACTGCACTACTGCAGAGAAATGTGTAATTATCATGCTATTCATCTAAAATCTCCTGATGAGACGGATAATGTTCCGGAAAAATAATGCCCCATCATGCCATTAGAATTCTGCCATTATTGTTAGGATTATTCTTTGCCTTCATGTATTTTTCCTGCAATTTCATTGGATTAATTTTTCCATTCATTTATCTATGAACCAAAGTTCTCAGTAAAATGAAATCATCCATGAACATTTCTGCGAAATTGCAAACACTGATTATAAACTATTCATTTACTGTTCAAGAACTACACATGATCTGAATGCATGATAAGTTCATAAAAAAAAAGATTCTTGGAAGAACCGTTTATGAATGTTAAATGGCGGCTGTGAATTTATCAACTGAATTTTCTGGAACTTTTCTTGAACAGTCTCTAAAACATTTTTAACCCTTAAAGCGCCACCTATAATGTGCAGCAGATGACAATTTCAAATTTTGCCGCTTTTTCAAAAATAACAAATAAGACATGATATTTCATGAGAATCGTCTGCCGGCAGACGATTCTCATGAAATATCATACCTTATTTTTTTTTCGAAAATTGGGAAAGATGTCGCAAAATTTGTCGTCTGCTGCGGTTGTCATTGCTGCTTTAAGGGTTAAATTTATAACGAATCAGTTTTATGACCAGCTTATGACTTTTTACTGGGTTGAATTTCTTGACTGTTTCCTGAACACTGCTGTTCATGGTTTATTCCATTGGATCCTGAAAGAATTTTTTGAAAAAGTTAGTTTTGAAAAAAGTCAGTGGACAGCAGCAAAATAGTTAAATTGCAACAGATGATAGTTTGGAAAAGAAAAAGGTTCTTTTCAAGAAACAATATGGTTTGCTATTTAATCATCACCTTGTCTGTTGAAGTCATGATACGTGCTTTAAGGAATAACCCTTTCCCGACTTGACTTTCGTTGTATTAGATAAAATTTGCAAATAGCTTTACCCAGGTCAGGCCAGACAAAATTTCGGTCTGATTTAGATTGAAATGGATTGATACTCTGATGGTATTCCTGAAAGATGCTTTTGAAAAAGTAAATTTAAAACACAACTTTGAAGATGACAAAAGCGCTATTAAAGCTAAGATGTTCAAGACACCGGAATAATGGCTGAAAACCTAAAGCCCCAAATTACAGTTCTCATTCCGTATATTGGATAAAATATGTCTAACAATGTTTTTTGTTGAGTTAAGCAGTCTGCGTTTGCTAGATTGACACACTCATGGTGAAACAAGTTGATTAATCAGATAAATTCTACTTATTTTTTCCAAAAAGATTTTATCAGGAAATTTCCTTTAATTAACCTCATTTTTTGATCATACTAGGCTACAGAAGTGAGTTAATTAAAGATAGATTTCTTCTTGAAAATGGTCAGCTGATCATTACATTCAGCCAATACAGGTCAAGCTTCTCCCAGAATAAGATTGATCAGTCGAGTAAACTCTCAAGACAAACCGTGACAAGAACACACATTATTTGGCGGATGACTCCAAAACAGGATATCTGCAGATGACAAATTTGTACTTGCACTGGGTGCATTATTGTTATTGTTTTAAAAAGACTTATCCCTTAAAGTCTGACCAAGAAAAAAATGCATCTGAGAAATGATGTCTGCTAAAGTCTTCTGCTGGAAATAATTGTCTAACATTACTGACAAATCAAGTATAGAAGCAAACCGGGTGGTCCTAGATCAGACTGCTCCTATAGGAGCAGTCTGATCTGGGTCAACACTGTTTGTCATAGAGGCTTCTTAAACATTTCAGCAGATGAGAAAAGCAGACTACTTTTGTTGTGTTTGGCACTGCAGTTGGAAGATAAGTTGAAAGTGATGCACAACACTTCAGCACAGAGGTCTACAATCTTACCGCTGGGCATAGCCAACAACAACAAATTTTAATGATAAAAGAACAATATGTGCACTTTTAGGGAAACTGTCATCATCATCCGGTTTTGACAAACATGCAGGTGCAGAAGCATCTTCCACATCAGTGGGCCCCTCTCTAGGTAACTGGCTAGCTGCACACAGAGCAGATCTTACTTTGTGTAAGACTGCCATTTGTATATTTGTAGCAAAGGTTTATGGCATGATGCCCTTCCTTTCACTAACTCAAACACTTTCGGCAGTCCAAGACCTCATATCAGATTGCCACGCATATAGTTCAGATGTTTGCAATGGCAGACAATTTTGATGAGCAGAATTTACATAATTGAGCCAGTGCATGAGATTTCCAACAATGTTGTATGTGCGACCAGCAAAGCTTCAGATAAGCCTGCACATACGCGTAGTCTGATCAGAGCCTTTGCTAGTTGCTTGAATTTTCTATGATTGTTAAGCTACTGACTGAACACCATTTGGAGTTTCTAAGCTTAAAAGGAGGCTGCAGAGGCTTGCATGAGTCTACACTTGTCAAAATGTCAAATTGTTAAAATCTCATGCCATGGCTCAATTATATAAAATGCATAATCAAGTTAGTTATGCTGCAAGTTTCAATATTTTCCAAACGATTATCAACTCAAATAAGCTTGAAATATAGTCCGGTAGAAAACAAAAATGACCTGGAACTTGATTTTAAAGTTTTTTTCTTCACGGATTCTTGTTGTTTAGACATTGTACATGATGGATCCAAGTGATGCCACTCTGGCATCATTGAGCGTTTTGAAAAATTAAAGATGGCGTCCAAGATGGCCGTCAGTTATGCTCCTAACACCTATCTGACCAACAGGTTCGATAAAAAGAGCTCTAATTTTGACTTTTTATGGATGTTTAGAGGCTAAATTATACAGAAAATTAAAATGGAGCATTGATTCGATTCAGAAGGTTGAAATATTAAAGATGGCGCCCAAGATGGCCGTCATATAGTCTCTTATGGCCTATCTGACCAAAAAACGCAACAAAAGGCATTTTAATGTTGACTTTGTGTGGCTTTTTAGAGTCTAAATGATACAAATGATTAAAATGGAACATTGTCTGATTCAGAAGGTTGAACTATTTACGATGGTGTCCAAGATGGCCGCCATTTTAAAGCAAAATCCCACTTGAAATCAGAATCACAGTTAACAACCCTTTTTCTAATAGTTTTCAACAGTAGTTGCATTCGGCGAATTTGACTTGCATGATGTTATTGTGTTCTAGCGTTGTAAAATATCCAAGATGTCGTCCAAGATGGCAGAAATAGCAGGATGGAATCACATGGGTTTTTATGATACACTGCACTGAAAAAATAACAAGACTTATTTTTTCATAATGGTAATGTTTTTTTGGTGTGTCTTTGTTCTGGTAATCGTATTCATAAATCCGTGCACTACTTTCAAGACTTCTTTTGGCTGGATCTGATAATACGAACCTTAATCATATTATGCTCATAAAAGTTCTTACTTTGGGCAAACATTCTGTCAAGAAATAATGAAGTGATAAATGCCAGGGTATGCTGAATTAACGATATCACCGAAAACTCTGTGACAGCGTGCTTGCTCAAAGTACGCACCTTTTTTTAATCAATATGCGGGAAAAATCAGCTTGAAAGTAGTTTATGGATGGATTGCTGAATAATAAAATTACCAAAAAAGAGGGAAAATACTATTTACTTATGGAGTGCAGTGTATCAACAAACCAACGAGTAAGAGATATATCTGCATGCTGCAGATGTTAATTACCAACACAACTGCTGGCTGGGTGTAACCATTAAAGACATTCCTGCTGCTTAGGAGAAACTGTAAAGTACAGGCCTGTTGGTTCGGTGCAGTTGTAACAACCATTACTACTATACTAGTCTGGTGCAACAGACAACACAGATGGTTGGATATTTCTATAACAAATATGAATACTAGTACTGGTCCGGTGCAAGTTTTTCAGACATGCATGCGTGTAGATGCAAGTTTAATAGACATGACTGCTGATTAGGTGCAACTGTTAAAGACATGACAAATGGTCGAATGCAATTGTTACAGACATGGCTGATGGCTGGGTGCAAATATAGCATTCATGGATGCTGATAAGATGAAACTGTAAGAGACATGCATGCTGATTGTATGCAACATATAAAGACATGACTGCTGGTCAGGTGCTACTGTAACATACATGCCTGATGGTCTGGTGCAATCGTGCTTAACAGCCCATTGGTCGGGTACAAGCATAGAAGACATAACTGCGGGTCTGAGGCAAGTGTAAGAGACATACCTGCTGGCACAGCTCCACAACTACAAATGTGTTTGCAGATCTTACAGAAATGCATGCTTGTATTTGATGTGCCAAATGGCCGGGTGCAACTGTCACAAACATGCCTACTGTTTCAGAGCAAAGTTTAAAGACAAGGGTACCGCAACAGGCCTGATAGTCTTGTGAAGCTGTTACATATATAACTGCTGAGGTGGAGTCTTGGTTTCAGACATGTGTGCTTAATCAAACATGGAAATGGTAAAGATGTCTACTGACCCTGTGGCAATAATGGCTGGGTTGCTGGTCTGGTACAAATATAACAGACATGCACACTGATCCAACGCATGAGTACCCAGCATTGCTGTTAGTCGGTGCAATTGTAACATACACTTTTGCTAGTGTGATGCAACAAACACACATGCCTGCAGATCCTGCGTCTTGGCAACAGGCATACATGTGTGCTGTTTCAGTACCACATAATTTGCATGCGTGCTGGTAAGAATGTCTGATGTGATGGCCTGGTGGCAATACATGGATGCCATTCGATGAAACTTCAAAAGATATGCCTGAGAACTTGGTACCATTCAACCAGACATCAAAGATCGATGCAGCTCCACCAGACATGCCAACTTAAACTGTGAAACTTTAGTAGGCAAGACTATTGCTACGTTGTCAACGCAAGATACATGCCTGCTGGTCCAGTGAAACTCCATTGCTATGTCGCTGCAGCTGCAACAAATATGTATTCTGGCCTAGTGTAACTTCCACAAACACCACTGCTGTTCAAACATGCTTACTGGTTGAGTGATGTGCAAGATGGGTGCTTGCTGGACCGTTGCCACTCAATCAATATGCCTGCCGATCTTTTACCACTCAATCAGTATGCCTGCTGATCTTTTACCACTCATTCCTGCATGCTTGCTGGTATTGTGTATCTCTATTTGCCATACCTGCGTGTATGATGTCTCACGATCAGCTGTGCCTGCAGGTGTGGAGCCTCACTATAGGCCATGCCTTCTGGTGTGATGCCTCATTATCAGCCATGCCTTCTGGTGTGTTGTCTCACCATAGGCAACGCCTTCTGGTGTGGTCCCTAATTACAACCATGCCCATTGGTGTGGTGCCTCAATACAGGCCATGTCTAGTTGAGTGCAGATGGAAGGATGGCTACAAATCTGGTGCTACTTGTACAGAGGTGTCATCGCATCAGACATGTTTGCTGAACTGGGCCCAAAATTACAATGCTTCCTTGAAGTTAAGGACGACTTAAGCGAAGTATTGATATTTCAAAATGTTACATTAAATGTTTAATAAATTGCCAGGATCGATGCAGTACGTATGGTCAAAGACACCATTGTGATCTACAGAAAACACCCAAACTATTTTGATTTTAATAAGTTCGAAACGTTATTTTAATCAATATTTAACTTAAGTCTTCCTTAACTTTAAGGAAGGAAGCATGGTAAATTTGGGCCCTGGTTCCATTCTCAGATATGCCTGCATTTACAGTGCAACTCTATTGTACACGCATACCAGGTTTGTCTTTTCAGATATGTGTGTTTGTAAAGGCATCTGGTCTGTTACAAATCCATTATTATGCCTACATGTAGGGTGCCGCTCCCACGGGTTTGAAAAATTTGTTAGCTACGATCTTGGACGCCATCTTGAATATGTCAAATGCTGAGTGATAGCCTCACTGGGATCACAAGGATGATGTCTGTAATTCAAGAATTAGTAAAATAAGCATTTTGCATGCAAATCCCTGGACTTTGTCGGCCACATGGAAGATTTTCTTATACTTTTTGTGATAAACTGCCATCTTGGCGGCCATCTTGTCCGCATTCTTATTTTATTTGGTTACAATCTAGTTTGTTCAGTTAGATTGCAACTACTTACTTTCATAGCAACAATTTAATGAAGAAAGTTGGGTTGAGACATTATTTTCCGTATCACACAATTTTTCTCTTATAATTGTCCTCCATCTTGGACGCCATCTTGGATATATCAAAATGCTCAATGATGCCAGAGTGGCATCACTTGGATTTTTCAAGGACAATGTATGCACTACCAGAATCAACAAAGAAAAAAAGTTTAAAATGAAGTTCCAGGTCCCCCTAAAATTCGCCTGAATACTGCCGGACTAATAGGACAAAATCTGTTTTAGCTCAAAGGAGGTTTTTCTTGTATAAGTAAATTAAAAAGTTAATTTCTCACTTATTAGATTTTCAAAGTTCCAGACTCTGACCTTTATATCTGGCAGGTAAACAATCTCATGGATTCAGTTTGGTGTCAGCACTTGGACATAGTCTGGATATCTTTCCAACTGTTTGCTTTTAATGAAAACAAGTCCTTACTGGCCAGGTAGGAAAATCTGTCAGATTTTGTTTAATTTTTCCATTGTTAGCTTATATTTACAATCAGAGTGGAATACAGTATGACCACACTATGTGCATTTTTGTCTTCCCATCAGTAATTTTAATAATGAGACCACTGTGCACTATGTGCCTGTGTCATACCATCAGTGATTATGATAATGAGACCACACTGTATGATTGTGTCATACCAACAGTAATGGCTTTATTGAGAGACCACACTATGTGCTTCTGTCATCCCATTATTAATGGCTTTATTGAGAGACCACACTGTGTGCTTGTTTCATCCCATCAGTAACAGTTTTATTGAGAGACCACACTGTGTGCTTGTGTCATCCCACCAGTAATGGTTGTATTGAGGGACCACACTGAGTGCTTGTTTCATCCCATCAGTAATGGTTTTGTTGAGAGACCACACTTTGTGCTTCTGTATCCCATCAGTAATGGTTTTACTGAGAGACCACACTGTGTGCTTGTGTCATCCCATCAGTAATGGTTCTACAGAGAGACCACACGGTGTGCATTTGTGTCATCCCATCTGTAATGGTTCTGCTGAGAGACAACACTATGTGCTTGTTTCATCCCATCAGTAATGGTTCTACTGAGAGACCACACTGTGTGCTTCTGTATCCCATCAGTAATGGTTCTACTGAGAGTCCACACTATGTGCTTGTTTCATCCCATCAGTAATGGTTTTACTGAGAGACCACACTGTGTGCTTCTGTATCCCATCAGTTATGGTTCTACTGAGAGACCACACTGTGTGCTTGTGTCATCCCATCAGTAATGGTTGCACTGTGTGCTTCTGTCAACAAATCAGTAATGGTTATACTGAGAGACCTCACTGTTAAGTGTGCTTCTGTCAACAAATCAGTAATGGTTATACTGAGAGACCTCACTGTTAAGTGTGCTTCTGTCAACAAATCAGTAATGGTTATACTGAGAGACCTCACTGTTAAGTATGCTTCTGTCAACAAATCAGTAATGGTTATACTGAGAGACCTCACTGTTAAGTGTGCTTCTGTCAACAAATCAGTAATGGTTATACTGAGAGACCTCACTGTTAAGTATGCTTCTGTCAACAAATCAGTAATGGTTATACTGAGAGACCTCACTGTTAAGTGTACTTCTGTCAACAAATCAGTAATGGTTATACTGAGAGACCTCACTGTTAAGTGTGCTTCTGTCAACAAATCAGTAATGGTTATACTGAGAGACCTCACTGTTAAGTGTGCTTCTGTCAACAAATCAGTAATGGTTCTACTGCTGGTACTTTAGCTGTACATTGTTGTGTGAAATAGGTCAGACACATTGGAAAGATGTCAAAGCTTGACATTGTATTTGTTCCATATGTACTTTACCACTGTCCTAATGAGCCTTTTCATAATGGTGTATAAGAACTTAAAGATAAACCCACTGAAGCAATAGAATCAAGACCTGAACAGTGTACAATTTTCAATTAGTTAATCAGACATTATTTGACATCATTATTTGTTTCTGCTATAAACCATATGTTTCTGCTGAAACCTTAGAGCACCACTTATAATTTACAGCAGAAGACACATTGGGAAACTCATGGCATACTGAATAATTTTTGGTAGCATTTTGTAGTGTCGGATTTTTTTTCTAAATTAACTTTCTAGCATTCTTCCAGGAAGACCATCAGATGAGCCATCGTTTATGTGATGAAAGCCAATTCTTATGTACTAGCTGGCTCATAACAGTTGATCCAGAGGGGGTTCAGAGGGTCGCTCGAACCTCCCCCCTCCCCCCATACCCTATGTAAATTAAATCAAATTATTTCAGTTATTTCATAGTAAAATCGGCAAAACAAACCGACCCTCCACACCTTTATTTATATGAACCCCCTTTCCAGAAATCCAAGATCCGCCCATGCACAATACACATTTAATAGTTTTAGGTATTGTAGTATAAAAAGTGAGTATGACCAGGAAATGCCACAATTACACACCCAAGCTCCGCCATGGTGTAGTGGATAAACCGCTTGCCTTTTATACCAGAGGTCACAGTTTCAATCCCCTACTTCACCAGTCTGTCTGATGAGACTTAAAGCTCTGGTCTTATTTGCATATGACCTTAGCTGTAAGTGGGACGTTAAACACAACAACAACAATAACACACCCAAGTTATAGAGTATAAACTTTTGAAGTTGGCTTAATGCTAGGATACTGTCCAAATAATGTTATTTAGTCTGCCTTTGGGATTATTTTTTCCAAAAGAAAAATGAATGCAGCCAGTCTGGAAAACTTCAGTCAACTTGAGTGATAGATTGGAAGGAGATTTTCAATTACATTACTTCTCCATCAGTTAAATTGCTCCATAAAACTGCCAGAGCTGAGCAAAACAGATGTGCTGTGACAAAGCTGGGATTGACAGACTATGCCTGATTCACCTTACCTCAGGCCAGATTTTTTTATTAGTTGATTTACGAATCCTCCTACTGTAATTTATCCGGAAAGTAGAAAAAAATAAAATTTCATTTCTAAAATTATTTTTTTATTTTATCCGCGGACTCTAAATATTATTATCATTTTCAGAGCTTTTTTATTTATTTTTTTTGTTCCCCCGACGCTAAATCTGAAAAAAATTCCCGTAAATCAACTAATAAAAAAATTCTGGCCTATGCCTGATTCACCTAAGCTCACTGACAAAATAAGGGCCAAACACAAAACCCCACACAAACAATGGGAGCAACAACAACTAATGGATCAACAATGCAGCCTTTATTTGAACAGACAACAGCTGAGGCCGCTACCGGGTTGGGGGAGGGGGGCTTAAATTAATTTTACTGGCCAAATCCTCACCCTAGATTCTGTTGTTGTCAAAACACAAAATTTGTTTAGCTTACCTAGAAATAAGTGCTAATCCAACTGGCTGCTGACTGACTGGCTAGCATCGATGAAACTCAGGGAAATTCACTTTGTATTCTGGTCATTACGAGGAATGATCTGAAAGTTCTGATCCTGGCATGATATCCCTGTAACATGCAATGTGACATGCCTGAAAATTGTACCAAATAATAATGTATTCTTTGTGTACACACCGCTCTGACAAGTTTTATGTAACTTGAAGAAGCGACTGGAAATCTACCCCGAAAAAGTCATACCCTCGATGCACTGACCTTTTCAAGCAGACTGTGCATATTAGAGCCCTCACAATTTAGACAAGAGCAGTCTCAGCAATTAGTTTTTTATGGCTGCTATATGTTCATCCGTGACAAACTTTTTATATGATCTGGGTTTCCCAGGCCCTTGAATGTAATAAGCTATGCAACTGTCAGCTTTTATCTAATTTTGGACCACTTGAAGTTTTGACCCGGCCACTGCTGTAACAACAGCTGTATTAAAGGTAATTTTTTTAGACAAACTTGCTGCTTTCCGTTCTAAGGCAGTGGTTCCGTTGTTAGTGATTCGTTGTTGATTGTTACTCCCATTGTGGGATTCTGTAATTGTTCTATGTTTTGTTGTGCATTACTTTGTGTCCATTCCAGTTTTGCAATCATCTTGATGGGGAGAGCTGGTTGCTTTGCTTAGTTTGTCTTCCTGGTGTCTCGTAATTGTTGTGTGGCTCTTCCTGGCAGTGCCATGGGTTTGTCTGCAGTTTGTGATTGTGGTATTTCCTGATCATACTCACTTACTTTATGATTAAGTATTTTGGATGAACTGATTTTTGTCTGAAGCAATTATGAATAGTTGGTATCGTCGGAGACTGATACTATAACCCACATAAGAAAATTAAAATGAGTGCACAGATTAGGTCATTATTCGAAGGTACACAGATTTGCATGTGTATATCTAAAAATAAAATCCAATCAATTGTCCGAAGGTGACCTATATCGTAAAATGATGCAACATGGAATTTAATTGAGCACAAAGCATCCATCTGAAATCAGTAACAATTTTGAAAAATTCTGATTTAAAATCAATCATTTTTTGGTCAAAAATAAAACTTTTTACAATATTCCAATTAATGTTAAGTTTTTTTGTAATCAAAATAATATTGGTCTTTAATATTTTGCCGATATTAGGTTTGGCATGTTTTAGTCCAAATTGATAGAAAAAATAGAATATTCTCGGAAATGAAAATTCTGCAATGTATTCAAAATGACGCAGTTGTCAGTTTCAATGATGTCATAAGAATTGCGAATTGTGCTTTATACAGTGAATCAACACAACATGTCGCCATTCTAACATTTGAATGGACATTATATATGTAACAAAAAGTAAAAATACAATGCAGTTTTTTTTGTGGTTTTAAAGATGCTGGGCTTGAAAGATTCAGATTCAAATATCATCATTATTCTATAACATGAAAACAAGCCAGTGTTATGGAGTGGGCCATACATAATGCACTGTAATTATTAAACGAAACAGTACAACGAGAAAATATTGGGATCGATATAAAGGCAAAAGCCAGTTCTTTTGAATGGTGTATAGTTTACCTCTCAAAAATGTCTCTGTACAAAGCCACAAGGTAAAGATCAGAATTTTTGGAACATCTCTTGTATGCAAGGAGCCCCATTGTATCAAGTAAAGTATCTAACTGTATTTACCTGTTCAGAAAGATAGGCCCAAGAAAGCAGTGCAAGCCCAGATCAGGCTGCTCCTGATCAGGGCTTACACTGTTTGACAATTCATTCACTACATTTTGCATACCTCATTTGATGAGATTTTCAAAAAAAGTTCCAGTTTTAGGATTTTTAGCAAGATATTAAATTGTCCAAATATTCAAGATTGATAGGGTTTCCAAGATGGACATTGGCTTAGCTCCCATTACGCAGCCTACGCACATACATAATAAAAATAGTAACATTTAAGGGAGGTAACCTAATGTGGTAAGTGATTTTCCATACTCTAATGAACTGCTCATAAAGCAAAGAATTAGCTCCCTCTGGGAGCAAATTCTTTCCTTTAAGAGAAGTTCCTATTTTGAAAAGGGGTCCAATTGAAGAGAATTGCTGCTCAACACTAGTCTCCCTTTGATGTGCATAACTTTTTCAGTGTTCAGGCTACGCCATTGTGGATGTCTATAAAAGGAACTTTTATGTAACCGAATACAAAAGTACATTGTTTCTTCTGAATACAAGAACTGTGTCATCAGATTGAAGACTTCAATTAATTTCTAGAATGTCACTCATTAGATGGCTGCAGCTGATTTCTTCTTAAGTGCATCACCAAATTATCTACAGAAGAAATCTTATCCAACAGTTGGATTTCAAGGAAATAAAAGCTATTCTTGCACAACTGATAAGTTTATCTGAGATTTTAGCCTAGGTCAGAAATTCTGATCTTACCCATGTTATGGCTTCACTTTTACAACAAAATACGGCATGGCCCTTGTGAGATACATTTGGTTCCCTGCAGGGTTACATGGATGGATTTTCTCTATGGTTTAATTTCACTTATAATATGATGCCGTGTCTGGGAGTGAAATGACGCCATGCATTCAAATTGATAATCCACTAGTTGTTTACAGATTTTCTGGACACATTTTTAATGTAACCCGTATGGCAAAATCCTAACATTTTTCACACCAAAAATATGACTTCAAAATAATTTTAATGTCATATGATAAATAGAATCTAACATTTGTGCTCATGTATTATTGAATTTATTAAACTTGATGCAAAAAAGAGATAAAATGCTCAGCGAGCCTCACATTTTATCTCTTTTCCTCAACTCGTTTAATAAATTCAATTAAACTGGAGCTTTTATGTAAGATCCTCTATAATCAACACTCTTTCGAATTGCTGGATGGGTTCTTGGCTTGTAAAATTCCCTTAAAAATAGATGTGCTGCATGCATGCACAGGAGCGCATGACACATTAGACAATCCACAGAAACACAAGACTACACTGCTAATAGGGTAGGGGGGAATACTACTCAAAAAAATACTGTTATTGCCATTAGTTTTATTGGAAAATACATGTAATGATATTGCAGTGAAATATCACTATATTTCTACTGGAATTCTACATTAATATTCCAGTGGAAATCAGTGGAATACCACTTGTAAAAAAGAGCGGATTACCGAAGGAATTCAGTGGTATTCCACATGACAAGGGTTAAAAAAGATGTTAATTTTTCATAAGAAAAATCTCCAAAACAAGGCTTAACTTATTTTGTACTGCAGTTTTTGGCTTAACTTGTTTACAACAATTTATGGTCATCTTTATGTTCTTTATGAAAAATAAGATAGAAATTTACATTTATATTGGATATAAACTAGGTTATGATTGAATTTCTCAGAAATGTTTGCAGCTCTTACAGGCACAAGGAGTGCCAGAAAATTGGCTTATTATTTTATGAGAGTCTTTAATCTTCGAATATAAAATCCAGTCACTAATTTTTTATGTATTTATTTGCTGCCACCATGTAGCTATTGGTTTGCTGTAACAATTAAAACATAAAAATCGGAGGTCAGATGTTTTAAAAGTGTGAAGTGGCCGTTCTTTTGTTAGAATAACGGCAGCATCCATAATGGTTGAAATAAATGTGTGCTTGCCCATTGAGCAACTACAGTACAGGTTTAGTTTCGAACTAGCCAGGTATCCTTTTTGTGTAGGCTAACAGTGCAAACCCAGATCAGACACTGCATCTGATCAGGGTCTCCACTGTTTGCTTACAGAATATGTTCTATTAAAATTTGATTAAAAGTGAAAAAATACCTCTCAACAACCCTTAAAACTGAAATGGACTGGTCCAACTATTAAGATAGGGAAATTCCATTTGGCTTAAATGGGTTAACAATATGATAGTATTTCTGAAAGATTCGTCTTAAAAGTTGATATCAGCAGACACCAAAGAAGGATGGAAAATTTCCCAGCATGCAAGCGCTAATCATTCCCTGATTCCAAGTGTAAATTCTATTGATTCCATCATTTAGACACAGAAGAAGCAATTGCATCCTCTATTGAACTTTTGATTCGGAAGCATGTAAAATTAGCATCTGAATAGGAATCCTTTCTGATTGGTTGATTATAGGACAAGTGATTGATATCTGTTGTGAATTACAGAATCTAAATATTGGTTGGAACTTACAGTAAATGTTCTAAAATTTCGAACACTTCTCTTTCGGTTCTCAAATAAAATGTTGGTTTTCAGGGCTGGAATTCACAAATTTCTTGTCAGGGTAGCAAATAGGGAAGACCCTGATCAGACTGCCCTATTTGTCTAGGCCTTTTTGGCAGGCAATGAGTGTTCAAAATTTTAGAACATTTATCGTATTCTCTTTCTGTTCTACTGAACATTGTTATAGCCAGCTTGATTGGTCCCTAAGGCCTATTGTTCCAAACAAAAATCTTCTTCTGTGGCTGAGGAACTAAAGCCTCAGTTACACATTCATGATTCCGGCTACGATTCACCACGATTCTTCCAGATGTGACCCATACTGTAAAATTAGGATTGATAAAACAGAAAATTCTGAATCACTATGGTGTCTCACAATGTTCCTACGGTGTCTCTAAAATTCCACTACAATTCATGACGGCAGCGTTTCAGACAATAAGGATTCACCACGGTGGAGCAACGAATGCTCTTGATGCTTTTATGATTCAATACGGTGCTACTACGGTAGCGGTGCTACTACGGTAGCACTACGACATAATCCTAGGGCAGTCATACTGTATTCCTGATGAATTGTGGTGAATCAATGTGTCAGTGATACCCCGATTCACCTCGAACGCCCAAGAATGACCACAAATACACCTACAGTACCACTAGGAATGAGCCTGATTCTGCTATGGTGGTGCTACGATTCTGGTCACGCCCACAAGCCACTACAATTCACTGGGAATGTTTTAAACGGTTTAAAACTATCATAGCATTGTTGTGGAGGTTCCTGAATCACTATGGACCTTCACAAATCATTACAGATGTACTTAGAATCACGTTGATGTTTCTACGCTGCTACTGTGAGTCATGTAGATGCTTTCTTTTGATAAAATGTAAAATACCATTCCTGTAATTTGCACAAAGCTTGAAATCTGAGGACTGAGCATTTCGAAAGTTATTCAAGTTTTTCATACTGTACGTATAGTTCTGTATTATCAGGTGTTCTGGCCCAGTTGTCGAGTGTCTAAATAAAATCAATATGTTGCAGTCAATGACCCAACCACTGGGCCAGCACACCCGCTACTGTATGAAAAGCTTGAAAAACTTTCAAAATGCTCCAGCTTCAGATTTCAAGCTTTTTTCACATTACAGTACTGGTATTTTGCATTTTGCCGAAAGTAAGCATACATTTCAGGAAAAAATCAATTTTTTTGGCTAACTCTAGTGTTGTAGCATCTATCACTCAACCCACAAAATTTTTGTTAAGCAGATACACAGCTGGATTTATATAAAGCGACAATAATTCGCGATGAATATTTTCAGAAGAAAAATATTGACCAAAATATAACCCTTTTTAACAGCTATGTACACTATTTTGTGCACTCGTTGACTGCAAACACCACGTGATGACTGCGCTGCTCGAGTACAGTGGTTCTTTAACGATATAATGCCCTGTACCAAATTGCATAAATGGTTCCGCTCCGCTGAACACAAGGGCCGCCAGAACTCTAGATAAATTCAAAATAATGTCTCAGAATTGTTCCTCATGATACCATCTACAAAATTTGTACCAATGGTTCCGCTCTTCCTAACAAAAGGGCCACAGAGCTCTAGATAAGAAATGTCTTTAAACGACAGCTCCTCCTGAACCACTGGTCCAAATTCAAAATAATTTCACAGAATTGTTTCTCATAATGCCCTTTACCAAAACAGCACTAATGGTTTAGCTCCACTGAACAAAAGGGCCACCAGAATATCTTTTATCAATATATCTTTCTGAACAGAATTGTTCCTCATGATGGCTTTTACCAAAATTGCACTGATGAATAAAGTTGTCACCAGAGCTCTAGATAAGAAATGTCTTCAAATGACATATCCTCATGAACCACTGGTCCAAATTCAAAATGATTTCACAGAATTGTTCCTCATGATACTAGTAACCTGTACCAAAATTGCACAAATGGTTCTGCTCTACCGAGCGGAAGGGCCTCCAGAGATCTAGATAAGAATTGTCTTTAAACAACATATCCTCCTGAACCACCGGTCCAAATTCAAAATAATTTTACAGAATTGTTCTTAAATTTGCACAAATGGTTCAGCTCCTCCGAACAAAGGGGTTGCCAGAGCTCTAGATGAGAAATGTCTTTAAAAATCTCTTCTCCTGAACCACTGGTCCAACTTCAAAATAATTTCACAGTAATGTCCCTCATGATGCCCTCTACCAAAATTGCACAAATGGTTTTGCTCCGCCAAAAGGGGCTGCCAGAGCTTTAGAAAAGAAATCTTTAAGCGACAACTCCTGAACCACTGATCCAAATTTAAAATTATTTCACAGAAATGTTCCTCATGATGCCCTCTACCAAAATTGATCAGAATGTTCAGCTTGGCTGAACAACATGGCTACCAGAGCTAAAAATAGAAATATCTCTAAATGATATCCCTTTAGCCACAGGCCAATACATCATCTACTCATAGTGAGCAACCCAGGGCCCTAAGGTTTTCAAAATTAACTTTCAGGAATTACATCGGCTTGTTGAACAGTACAGATCCATATCAGGCCTCGCGTATTGTTTGGGTCCAACATTTTTGAGTAGGTTGTCAGTAGACAATAATTGTCACTTGTATATAGAGAAAGTTATTAACTGACACATTATATTCTTAGATATCTCAGGATAGTTCTTACATTACTTCATAACTATAGCCAGTATAAGTCCAGTCTGTCTGGGGAAATTACTTCATTTCTGGTCCATTGAAAATCATTTAACTCTTTATACGCTGCGTAATTTTGCATGTTTTTTGCCATCTGCTGATATTTTTGAAAATTAACTTTTTCGAAAAATACTTTTCGGAATACTGTCAGAGTGTCAAACTGTTTGGATACAGATCAGGTCTGACATTTAGTCGTACCTGATCTGGATCCAAACTGTAGCAGACTGCAGAAATTGTCACTAGCAGGCAGAGAGTTAATTAATGATCTATGTGGTTTCAGTTTGCTGGGTTCATTTCTTAAGCAGAGATCTGGAAGACAGTTTGACCATAGGGCAGTACTAATGAGGCTTCAAGTTGAGCTAATTGTCTTGCTGAGACAGGTTCTGTTTTAGATCATCAATTTTATCTCATAAAAAAGCCGCAGTTGGCTCAGCGCAATCTGAAGCAGCTCCGCGCAATCTGATTAGTGAAACATCTATTCTCTGACTCTATGGATTCTGAGTGGGGTCGTGAGTTTTTGAGACTCGGTTCTGAGACACATAATTTCAGAGAAGTGATTATCTTACAAAAAGGACAAAAATGGAGGAAAGACTAGCCCAAAATGAATTCCATATATTATAGTAGGTTCTGTTTTCTGCTTATGACGTTTTCAAACAGATTGAACCCAGATCACGTCCGACTCAACTCATGCCCGACATGAAGTTACTAAGGGCCTGATCTGGATCCAAACTGTTTGACACTCGGGTGGTATTCTAGAAAGAATTTCATGAAAAAGTTTATGGGTCAGTTATGCAACAGCTACCACTGATATAAGTCTAGTTATGGCTGTGCAGTTAATAACTTGTCAGCAAGTCACATTTTACCAGTTATTATAGAGTATAATTTATTGAAAAGCTTCTATTATACCCTGATCAGCCAATTATTAGAAAAAAAGCTTTTAGATAGAAGACAGCTTGATTATACAATTTGTATATATCTTAGATTATTTGAGCCACATCATGAGAAAACCAGCCTTGATCAGCATCTTTTCTTATCTTTCTAGAAGTATAGGTATATGCATGCTTTTTGTTTAGAGTGCGTAACAGGTGTTAGTACACAATTACAGTCTTCCGGTTTGGTAGCCCACGAAAATAGTACCTTTAGAAATTTAGCACTTGCCGTTTCTGGGCCCTTTATGGCGTAAATGGGTGCTTTATTCGACTTTAAATGTACATGTGATTCAACATTGGTCTATGTTTGTCAGGCTGATGTAGAAAAATGCATCTTTGTGTGGACTATTTTGTCACAGACTCCCCGGCGCACTCCCTAGGTAATGTCTGACGCGGGTCGGATTTCAGCCCGGATTTTTTGACTGTTCCCCAAAGAACAGAGAAAACGAGATTATCAAGGTAGGTTGTCTTTTCACTTTTTTGATAGGTAAATGACAGATATTGCCACTCACAGACAGAAAAAAGTCCAAGCAATGTCATGGAAAAATTTGCAGATGCTCGAATTCTGCCTTTTTACATGGAGTTGAATGGGACCGATTAATTGTGCACCGAACCCTATAAGAGAGAGAAGGTGAAAAAAACGAAAATCTTTGTAAAACAGTCATTTTCAATGAATTCAGATGAAATTTCGCACACAGATCAGAATCCAAAATAGAAATAATTTGAATTTTTTTTTGGAAGAAATTTAAATTTAAATTTCAAAATTTTATTGAATTTTAGTTTAAATTTTAAATTTTTCTTAAAATCATTTTAAAAGCCTGGTTCTCTCGAGGAAAAACTCAAATTGCATTATTTACCAGAAAATGCAACTAAGTGGCCATAAACAAACAGTTTTGACAAGGATTTGATTAATCAATCTGAGCAGGCTGACCGTGATACTCCGTTTTTGCAGACTGGCTAGCACTGCTGTGCAAGTTGATTTTTGTGATTGTATTCCCTTTTCTATTGAAATGTGCTATGAGTGCTTACTCACTTTAACTGTACCAGTATGGTGACTTAGCATATGGGTATTTATCAAAACACTCTTAGGATACTTACACTCATTAGAACCGCCTCATAGAGATGGCAATTAAAGGCCTAATGATGAGGATCCGCAGGGACTGGTCGGGACCATTCCCCCAAGCAGGTTCCCTGGCCTCATTGCTCAGACCAATAAAATTCAATTGTATTTGGCTGTTCAACTCACCAGGTCGAGGCTGTACTAATTTGAATACAAACTTAAACTTTTTCAGCTAAACAAATCAACTGCAGCCCCCCCCCCCCCCCCCCCCCCAGCTTCACCCGAGATCAATTTTTGTTCTTATTTCGACCATGCAAGCAGAAGTATTGTTTGGTACTCATTAGAGTCGCCTCACACTCAAAATTGTTTTTGAAGCTACTCATTAGAACCGCCTCTCATAGATAATGATATAACACAGTTATTAGAGCTCATTTAGTTACCTAACCCCCGATGAAGCACTTTCACACAGATACTCGTATTATGTGCTTAAGCGGGCTGTGATATTTCTCGTTCGACGAGGCTGTTCTAATGAGTAATCTTTACTTATAGTCTTTTCAGAAATTTCAAATTTGGGATATAGTTTCATCAAAAAAAGAGGATGAGCAATTTCCATTATGATATGGGCATTAAATCTAGACCTAGGTCTCAAATCTTTCCCACTCTGGCCATTTCGGTAGCATGTAAATTACGGAATATTTCACATTCAGAACTAGCAGTGTAGATCATGATTAAAATGAAATGATGTGTTTGGTCCAGCATCAGGCACTCATCAGTGAAGCTGCTCTACTTCAGACACAAAGTAAGTGGTATAAATTGCTGTTTTCAGCATGCTTGGGTGCAACGTAGCTTGGTTTTGGGGGCAAATTTGAATGTGATTCAAAACTGTTCGCGATTTTGCTTAAAATCACTTTAAAATTTGATTTTTTAGCTTCAGTTTTTAAATTTTGTAACTAAATTTTATGTGAGATTATCCTTTAATGACTCTTACAGATGCCTAAACTTTCTTATTTGCTTTTGGGTTATTGAGAATCATTGAAATAATTGAAACTATGAACTTTTTCATCAGACTAGTTTGAATAATTGAACTTTTGCTTGTGTCAGCTTGTGAGGGGGGTCACATATGAAATCCTAGATTTGTATCGCTTTTTGGTGACTGAGTAAGTCTTTTTGGACGATTATTTGCTTAACTATATGAGTTTGATATGTCACAGAAACAAAATTTAAAAATTCGAAAATTTGCAGATTCTTGAAGGTGTTAGTACACAATTACAGTCTTCCGGTTTGGTAGCCCACGAAAATAGTACCTTTAGAAATTTAGCACTTGCCGTTTCTGGGCCCTTTATGGCGTAAATGGGTGCTTTATTCGACTTTAAATGTACATGTGATTCAACATTGGTCTATGTTTGTCAGGCTGATGTAGAAAAATGCATCTTTGTGTGGACTATTTTGTCACAGACTCCCCGGCGCACTCCCCAGGTAACGTCTGACGCGGGTCGGATTTCAGCCCGGATTTTTTGACTGTTCCCCAAAGAACAGAGAATGCTGAGAAAACGAGATTATCAAGGTAGGTTGTCTTTTCACTTTTTTGATAGGTAAATGACAGATCTTGCCACTCACAGACAGAAAAAAGTCCAAGCAATGTCCTGGAAAAATTTGCAGATGCTCGAATTCTGCCTTTTTACATGGAGTTGAATGGGACCGATTAATTGTGCACCGAACCCAACAGGGAAATAATTTTCTTATTTCTCAACCAAAACATATGTTGTGGGTACTCAAAAGAACTGTCTCAATGAGACAGATCTTTTGAGCACCCAAAACATATGTTAAAACTGATGGATAAGAAAATAATCACAATTTTACTCTCAAAAAGATTTTCTTGTGGCAAGACTAAGTGTTGGAGCAATAAGGGACCCATCAAGTGATTATCCCCGATAGGAAACCAATAATGAGCCGGATACTACACGACTAAACAGATATGCCCAGCAAAGACTTCTGCCCAATCTGATCTGAGTCTTTGCTGTACTTTCATTAAGTTTAGTGAAAACCCAAAGCTTCATGCAGATAGTGAATACTCCAATCAGATGGGGCAGATGTCCTTGTTTGTTTGCGTCCCAGTCAACAATTTTTCAGTTTAGTTCGGACAGGTCTTCTTGGGTTGAACCAGTACTATAAAGCATTAGGATTAGTGTGTCTTGCTCAAGGACACAACGCAGTGACGCCGGTGAGGCTTAAACCCACAACCCCTCGGTCTCGAGTCAAGCACTCTTACCACTGAGTTGCTGCGCTTCCTGACTGACTGATCTGAGACTTTGCTGGATGATTAGGTCATTTTCTTGGTTATTAAATCATGCACTGGCTCAGTTTATACAACCCATATTGCATTAAGTTCTTCTCTTTTATATATGAACCTCGACGCTAGAAAGCATGTCTTCATGGTTTGGGAACTGTGAGCTAAGACGCAGACCAGCCTGCACATCTGCATGGTCTGATCAGCGCCTTTGTTATTCCCTTATTGAAAAGGAACATATCTTTAAGCAAAATTTCAATTTTTTTAGCTAGTCTCTGTAGCTAAGCAGTCTGGTTTGGGTATGACCTGGTTGGAAATCCTGGAGACAGGTTTCTCGCGACTAAGGCCCATATTGTATTTGCCTTGACAATTCACAGAATAGTGAACATATTCTATCAAGATGTTCTATCATCTAATTACCATATAAAGCTCTAATTAAACCCTAGTCACCTTGCATGGTGCGCCAGTCCTTTTATAAGCTTAAAAATGGGAATAATATTGCAATTGAGGATATAGCTATATGGGCCTCCATGCAAGAAAACCTGCCTTTGGTAGTTTGTGAACAACAAAGGTGGAGACCAACCTGGGCATCTGCACATTCTTAAGTCTGATCAGTGCCTTTGTTTTTTCGCTTATTGGAAGTATCACATCTAGACGTGCTACATGCAAAATTTCAATTATCTAGCTAGTCTCTGAAGCAGAGGAAGCTGGTTTGGGTAAGACCTGGTCCAAAACCTCACAGAAAGGTTTAGTCACATTATAGTTCAAGCCTATTAGATGAAGTGACTGCGGTAAATCTAGGCTAACTATTCGTTACAATTGTTGACTTCCTTCCTGCATCTGTGACAATAATGTGTTAATTTTCATTGACATAGGTCACATAATTATGTGCCATAAATCTTTCGAGATCTCCCAGAGGTTTAGTACCTGGTTAGGCCCAAAGCATGATGCTCTGATGCAGCGACAATCTGGAACCTTTACAATTGGGTTTAATAATTATAGCTGCCATATTCTAACACCTCACTAATAAATGCACCATCTGAATTTTTCCAGAAAAGAATATAGTAAAACTCTGGCCTCAGTTCTTGCTTACATGTCAAAAAATTATAATAATTCTTATAAGAGAGTATGTGACAACAATCACAAACAGGATCTTCCAAAAACTAGATCAGTTAACAAGTTGCAGCTTTCACAAAATTTTACTGAAATTAGTTGCGTCTCCACTATTGCCCTTTTTTTGTAGATTGCAATGACCCTTATGCTTGTTGTGTATTAGAATAGATATGATATTTGCTTTCTATGCTGTGAACAACCAACATGTTGATGAGACTGTGCTAAAAGCACAGTCTGATCAACATGTTTGTTGTTCACTTGCAGTTATAATCAGATTTCCTTGTAACTATATAGTATTTAGTCTTCTAAGGACTGGAAATGTTTATGGGAGGAATTTTTAGGGTATTGGGACTCCATAAACAAGCTTTGGTATGAAATAACGACACATTGAGTGGCCACAAAGATTTTCATGGTAAATTTAAAGAAAAATAACTTTCTGGATATACCTCTGTTGTCATAGCCTGTGATCCTTTGTAGATTTTTCTGAATCTAATATCAGAAAACTGGGCCAATGTTATAGACAAAAAATGTCAGTAGCTCTCTCTCTCGCTATGAAATATTGGAAGAAAATCTTTCTTAATTTCTTTTTCATTAGAAACCGATTTCTCGAACAGAATATGGTTAAAACTGTTTGAGAGGTTTCCCAATAATGGAAACGAAACAAATTCTATTTACCGCTGCTTAGATAAGCCTTGTTTACACTGCCATTTTAAAATGGATATATTCACCATGATGGTATATTTGGCCCTGATTAAACCTCTGCCTTAAGGACATATGCTACTAAATACTTCCCATGTTGAAATATTCTCAATACTTTGCATACAGTTTGTTTTATGCATGGTATGAAATAAAAGGGATCTGTCACCGTGCTTATTTTTTCAGAATCTCATATTGAAGTTTTCAGCATTTGACCAATTTTCTAAAAATATAAAATAATAACACTAGTCCTAAACATCGAGCTAAAACGGTTGTAATCCTCAGCCAGCTTCTTTCTTTTAACTTAACTCACTGCCCATGACCTCAAACCTTTTAGAAAATGTGCAAGTTTACTTGTTATCCCATGCTGTGACAAGATACTGACTGCATGATATATTTTGGCAATTGGTCGAAAATTGGCATTTCTTTTTAGAATAAATCATGTATTAAAGAATCTGATGTTGAAAATCTTAAAAAAATATATTTAATTCATGGACTATTATAATACCTTTCAGAAAAAAGAATAAAAATCTGGGGTCACCGAACTAATTCTCATTCAAGAGGGTAAAATTTAACCCCACCCCATAGGTTTCATGCGCAACTCAATATAAAAAGCT
The DNA here is from genome assembly GCA_964019695.1 of Loripinus fragilis. Lineage (NCBI taxonomy): Eukaryota > Metazoa > Mollusca > Bivalvia > Lucinida > Lucinidae > Loripinus > Loripinus fragilis. The sequence continues at coordinate 8,963,502 of OZ026521.1, read as the reverse complement.
CAGGAATGACCATTTCGGTCGTTTTGATGACGCCATTTTACTAGTATATGAAGCAATTTAGCATTCAAATGTTAAAAAAGAAAGAAAAACACACTGAAAATATGTGCGCACCGGGGAATCGATCTTGGTCCTCTGGCTTTGTAGCCAGACACACTAGCCACTAGACCACGAGGTCAGGTCGTGCGCTGCTCTAAATAACCATACAAATAGTAGAGACTCAGCCACTTTCGTATTCGTAACCAGGGTAATTGTGTTCGTAGTTTGGTTTCGACTGAGCTACATTTATCTGTCTTTAGTGCTGAGACGATCAGTTCTGATAAGATGTCAATAGATATTTCGGACACACTTTAATAACGTTATTTTGTCAAGAAAATGTTGGAACACTGATATGAGATATCGGAGAGATAGTGGGGCGGATATGTAACAATTTTGAGAAGAATCGTGCATTTTATGATAAAAGCATGAAACTTGGTACATGGCTAGTTGATAACAAAACAAAAAAAATAAGGGTCAGTGCCACGCCGAAAATGCCCTCAAATGGCCGCCATCTTGTTTTTCCAAAATGGCCGCCTTTTTTCCACTTATTCATTATAATCTCATTATTTATTTGCAAACATCATGTTTTCTTCAGTTAATTTTACTTAAATAGCCATCAGTTATGTCTCAATACCTTAAAATCATCTTTCAATTTTAAAAAATCAGGATTGAGGCTGTATTTTTTCAAGATGGCCGCCACTTTTGTAACTATAAAGTGCAGTTATATTATAAAACTTAACAAAGTTATAAATTTTGTTGCGAATTACTTCTAGCAAGTAGAAATAGTCCCATTAAACAAGTTACTAACTTATCAGCATGGCTTTATTGTTGTGTATTGTTCAAATATGGTATTAAAGATGGCTACCAATGGGCAAATCATAACATACTATCTGCTTTCATTTGGAACTGGAAGAATGTAGCTTGAATTTATGCAAACGATTTTAAAGAATAACTTTATTTAATGGCTTTGAATAAAGAAGAGAGCATCCAACATACCATCCAAGACGGCTGTCAAAGTAGAAATGTTATATGGACACCATTTATAAGGTGGCCGCCATCTTGGTTTTTCCAAAATATGCAGTCTATTTTAAATTGCATACATTTGCAAGCCAATTTGTTGTCTTCATTTATTTCCACTTATTTTGCAGTCAATTATACTAACTTGCCTCAAAATTGTCATTTAGGCTTAGAAAACACAAGATTTAGGGCATAGTCTCAAGGTGGCTGTCACATTTTGCATCCAAAGGGAGCTCAGTGACTCAATGGTAGAGTGCTTGACTCGAGACCGAGGGGCCACGGGTTCGAGCCTCACCGACGATGTGTGTTGTGGTCCTTGAACAAGACACATTTATCCTAGCTTAGTACTGGTTTAACCCAGGAAGACCCTTCCCTGTTTAATTGAAAGATTGTTGATGGGACGTAAAGAATCAATTCAAACAAACAAAAACACATTTTGCATTGTCAATAGTGGTGGTATACCAACTTGACAAATTATGAATTTCCATGCAAAATCATTATGCAATTAAGTAGAAATAGCTACACAAACAAGGGACGAACTTATCAGACTTTATTTTTATTTTAACTTCTTATAACATGGTATTCAAGATGGCTTTGTATTTAGTTTTAGAAAAAAAAGAAACATATTTTTACTTTCTATAGGAACATATTTTGAGGTTGTATGAAGTTACGAAAATGAGTTTCAAGAAATTATTATATTTAATAAATTAGGATAGTAAAGGGGACATCCAACCTGTCATCCATGATGGTTGCCAAATTTGGTTTTAGACACTTATACAGATGTTGCAATTATGTGTGTTCTATATAAAATTGATATGATAAATATGAGATACAAAGAATTATTGTACCTATAGCAAACTAAAATTGTCCTTTGTAGAATTGCCATTGCATAAAATATTATTTGTTTGCATCAGATTTTAGTGAAAATTCCTATAAAATCTGTAATATAGATATCAAAGTTTCTTTTTGACCTTTCTCCTTCTCATCAAGTTACCATAGGCTTAAACGGCTATATGTCTCCTAAAACTGTATACAATTTATAAAAAAATGTGCTTAGACCACAACCCTCCGTTTCCACACACATCAACTTTTCAACTTGATCTTGTCAAATGACGTATTTGCTGCAGCCAGCCTTATTAGGTTGTGTTGATGATGTAGCTGGCACTATCATATCTACTTGAAAGTAAACAAAGTTTATATACTGAACAAAAAAAGTTAAGGAAATCCCAGAAAACCATGCAACATAAGAACACCAAAGCAAACATGTATTCAATTTTCATTTAATTGTTTAGATACATGTCATCGGTTGAAAAACATGTTTACTTTAAGTTGCTAGCACCAATGCCTTTGTTGTGACACAGTGTCAAGTAACCCAGGGGTCAAAGTCATTTTTCGCAAAAATGTCTACAGAGTATTCCCTCATAAACACACGAATAACATGTAAGTTTTCAAAACTTGAAATGTAATTCCTTTGAATGTCACATGAAATTAACTTAATAGCCTTAAACATCACATTTCGAAGTTTAGAATGCCTTCAGTAATGAATGTGTCACCAGCCAGTGGCAAATTAGGACTAGCACCGGTTTTGCATACTCTGAATAATTCTTTTGATTTGGTCAGAGGTATCAGCATCAATATCTCCTGCAACACTGTATCGAGGGGCTAGGAGTTTCTTAATGCCATTATTTTGCGTTGGACCCTCTGTCCAAAGATTATTAGACTTGTTCAAATTGTAGACCTGTCAGACCTGTCCGACCAGTCAATACGCTTAACATTGTTTTTGCTGATTCTAGTGGGGTGTGTTCTGGCATTGTTATCCTAGGCTGGGTACTGTCACTGGTTTTCGCGCAAAAAAACAGGGCAACAGACCTCAACATCTCATCCATGTACAAATGACTGATCAAATGTCCCTGTATAACCACCAGAGCTGACGTCCTACATTTTAAACATCTCCATCTCCTGAGGGACCTTGCGAACGTGAATGCATGAAAACCTATGTTTGCTCCGTAAATTGAATTTTTGAGAAAAATGGAGTGAAGCCCAGTCAACTTTGACATTGATTTACTAAGCGACTGTGGGCGGTACAGACCCAGATAAAACGCAATTATAAAGAAAAATGATCACATTATACTAATGTGAAACTCAAAAGTCTTTAAATGTTTAGATATTTTGTTATAGCCCCTCAAACACGTTTTCCTTAACTTTTTTTGTTGAATATATTATTCTGAAGTCAATCCAATATATAATGTTGCAGACATCTTAGTTTATAGCCAAAGCTTCCCTCACCAGATGCTTGCTAGTGAGTCGGTATTTGATTCCATAATAGTTAAGTCCAAAAACCTCTTCAGTCTAGTTAGTTGAAACCAAAGCTTTTTGTCTATTTAGGTATGTAGGGTTTTTAAATGATGATGTTATTTTGCTCTGTATTTACAGTGATTGTCTTTTACAGCCCAGGGATCTTCAGCTAGGTGCCCCTACCGCATATGCAGTCGAATCCCTGCCCTTGCTGTATCAATTCTTGCTTTTCGTGATTTATTGTTCGCTGTGGTTATTCATTGACTAGTTAAACATTCGTCCTATAAATCGTTCTAAGGTAGTAGTGCTGTTGTGGTTCTCATTTTATTATTATTGGTGTAAATGTGGTTTGTATGTACTTTAATATACATGCATGTGAATGATTCTGGTTATGTTAAGGTAGCCTAGTAACTGCCTTCAAGGGGAGAGCTACATCACCACTGTATACTATCTATCTGTATATTTAGTCCACATTTTGATTTTGTAGGAAGAATGTTAGCTCTAATTGTACTAGTTTCTGGTCATTGCTATGATTTTACCTAGTATATAAGCAAAAATGGGAATAACATGTCCGGAATGACGCAGGCCAACAGTCGCTAGGTGAAGAAGCGTTGAAAGAAGCGTGGAAAGAGCATTATGAAGTTACTCAAATTCAAACTCTTTGGAATGCAAAAGGCATGCCAGAGTAAAGCACAGTTGAAGGACTAGCCAGCTGATCAGTACAGGAATTATCACAAAAACAATTAGCAGGATGCGTTCTGACAAAGCAGACATATCATCAGCAATTGTCATCCAGATACTATAGACTACATGCATTTGGGAAACTGGCACAGTCGAGGTGTTTGACCTAATCTGCAACATAATCTCGAGTGTTAGTACAGAGGAAAATTGACAGTATGAACATAGGCAAAGGGGGTGTTCTGATCAGAGGCTTGAAGATAATTAAGCAATTAATAAGGGTGTTAGAGTGCATATTGGAGAGACATGTCAGGCAGAGAGTTGAGATTGACGAGATGCAGTGCAGATTTATGTCAGGCCATGGTGGCACTCCAGTTGCGGTCTTCATGTTAAGCCAGCTACAGAAGCTGCTCCTGACTTCTAACAAGCCATTCTACGTCAAATTCATCAACATAGAGAAGGACAACAGGTAGCTAGTGTGCATGCTTTAAATCAACAAGTAGTTGGTGTGATTGATGAATAGCATGATCAAGGACATGAAAAGCAGGACGATAGTTAGTGATTGTCGCAGTGAGAAGTTTTTTGGTGTTGATGTTCATCGTGGCTCTGTTCTGACTCCACTGCTCTTAGTTGTTATGCAAGAGGCTCTAATCACAGAATTCAGAACAGACTTCACATAGTTGCTGTTGTACAAATATGATCCAGTGATCAAGGCTGAGTCCATGGAGGAATTGCTAGTGAAATTGGATGCATGGAAGTATTGGAAGGAGAAGGCTCTTCATGTGAACATAATAATATGCAGTCATATACAATTAAAGTCGTCCCTTGTGCTAAAGTGCACCAAATGCCTGTGGCACAACACTACTTAATGATGGAAGATGGAGGTGATAGCACCTGATAAAAACTTGAGGTAGGATTTCTGTAACCATATGGACATTCTCTACGCTAGAGACATCCTCGAGCTGCCTGCAGTCATACATTGCAAATGCACATGGCAGAAAATCCGTAAACTTCTCAACCTTATGATCATCTGCTGCCCTTGACTCGAGACAGGTAGTAATAAACATGCATTCATTGTTTTATTTTTGTTGAGTGTATATTTCCAATACGTCCTTGATTATGAACAGCTCACTAGAATTATACATCCTAGCTTGTGATGTCGAAAACGCCTAATAGCAAAACTGTATAGATTTATTTAGAAAGAACAGCAAAAATCACCAATAAATAGGATTTTACAATTCGGCGGCCATCTTGGATGCCATGCTTGAATTAACAGTTGACAATTTCAAAATTACATATCATATATAAGAAACGAATATTCATTGCTACTAAAGCAAATTTCACTCATACAAATCTCAATGATATATTAATGTATAAAAAACGAAAAACCATAAAATCATTCTTCTTTGGCAGCCATCTTGGATACCATATTGTATCAAAACTCTCTTATAAATTGTTCACAAATAACAAAGTCACATTTTGAGCCTTCTATGCTTGGAACAACTTGAATTTGATGCAATAACCTGAATTAAGTTCATTTTATGATGTTTTCATAAAGCAAGCTTGATGTAACATATAAAAATGGCGGCCATCTTATAAAATGGCGGCCATCTAGGATAATATGCCAATCTACATGTGATTTCAGATAATTACAAATGTTCTATTATTAAAATTCACACTTACACAAGCTTTAAATACAAGTTTATTGCAAAATGATACCCAACGTAACAGGCATTACATGAAAATAGATCGCCATTTGGAAATTCAAGATGGCGGCCATCAAGGTGCATTTCTGGCTTGGCACTGACCCTCAGAAATTTTGATAATTACTAATCTGGCCATGTACCAAGTTTCATGCTTTTATCATAAAGTGCACGATTTTTTCACATATCTGCCCCACTAAGATGTGTTGATCCGAATCGGTTAATGGTCGAAAGACAGGACCCAGACAACTTACCCCGCTTGCAGACACGGGAAAGATGCGCATTGGAAATAGCTGCATATGTCTTTAAAATACCCATTGATGGAACTTAAGTTGTTGGCTTTGATCATTTGTACAATTTTGAAGTATAATTGTATCATGACTATATAAACAATTTTTGGGGCCAACACATTTTTTTTTCACGTCCCCTGCTATTGAAGATCGAAGATATACTTGTGTGCAGGTTATATGCGTGGAACAAACTTTAAACTTGGCCATAAGACCTAGAGTTTTAATACTGATAGTTCACATGTGTTCAGTACTTAGGCCATGCCAAATATTTTTTAGATTCTCATCCCCACCCACCCCTATGAAATAAAAGCAAATTAAAAAAAAAATGGGGTGGAAGGTTTTTCAAAAAACTTTTTACCCCAATTTTTTTTATTTGCTTAAAAAATAAGAATAAAATGTTTGAAAAAGGCTAAAAAAGTTATGCTGCAATTTTTCTGGCTAGCATTTTTGAAAAAAAAAAAACACAAAAAAAACCCTGTTTTTTGTTTGGACACTTAATATTTATCATTTATTAATTTTGACATTTTCATGGTATTAAAAGTTTCAGTACTGTTCTGTTTAAAAATGAAAAATAAAAACCTCCCATCGGCCCCAATTTTTCACATAATTTGGATAAGAATCTAAAAATTTATTTGGTGTGGCCTTAGCATATATAACTATCTCTTATAAATGCCCATGCTGACATATCCAGTGAGAAGCCACTTTGGTGTAGTGGTTAAACCACTCACCTTGTACCCAGGGATCCCAAGTTTGATCCCCCGCTCGGTAAGTCTGTGGAATGAGAATCTAAGCCCTGGCTCCTTCTCCGTATGACCTAAGCTGTTGGTGGGATGTTAAACATAAACTCACTCATATATCCAAATAGGCTAGAGTTCTAAATTTGGTCTGAGCATTCATCTACATCCATGCTTCGTGTAAGCGAGCAGCGAAGGCCATGGCAAGAACAGACTTGCCCTGAGTCGATCAAATTGCTGCTCGCTGATGACACTAAGTGAAATCTCATTACTGGCCCTTATCTTGTTTAAATACCTCTGGCTTAAATAGGATTTGCCTACCATTTTTATTGGGCAATTTTTTGCCCAAGAGCATCAAAATAATGTGTTTGCTTGGCCTTAGTTCATTTGAAACAATAAGAGGCTTAAATCCTTGGGAGGATCTTTGGGAGTAGTGACAGGTTTCACTGAAAAAGTTTTAAGAAGAAACTTAAATCCTGATGTACAGACAACTGATGGCAGCAATGAAGGGGCTTAAAGCACAACTTTAATACACCAACATTTGCTTCTGATTCTTTCATAAAAAATAGAGGATCTTACATGTGTTCTCATGTTTTATTGAATTTATTAAACATGTTGGGGAAAAGAGATAAAATGTGAGGCTTGCCGAGCATTTTATCTCTTTTTCTCAACATGTTTAATAAATTCAAAAATAATGGAGCACAAATGTAAGATTCTTTTTATCACATGACATTAAAATTACTTAAAAATTACATTTTTGGTGTGAAAACATCAAGATTTCGCTATCTTTTACGCAATGTTATAATGGACGACATTACATTACGCACTGATCTGTAAATTACCACTAGTGGTTTATCGATTTCATTGCATGGCGTTATTTAACTAGGTACTGATTCTGATCAGTATTCTCAAAAAATACGTAATGGATTCTGACCCTTTTAAAGTATGCCCAGTATTGTTGCAAGTGCACCATTAAATGGCACTGATTCTTTCAAAATGTGTCCAGTATCATTGAAAATATATCAATAATGGGTACTGATCCTTTCATAGCATGCCCTGTATCCTTGAAAAAATATCTGTTATAGATGCTGATCCCAGGTATAGATACTGCTCATTTTATAACATGATCGTTATCCTTGAAAAAAATTTAATAATGAGTACTGAACCTTTCATAACATGATCAGTTAAAAAAAGATATCAATGATTTACGGTATACTGATATTTTCATAACATGACATGACAAGTATCCTTGTAAAGATATCAGTAATAGATACATAACATATATCAGTATCAATAATGGGTACTGATCCTTTCATAAAGTGACCAGTATCCTTGAATTATGTGATGATTGTCTTTGAAAGGATGGGTATCCTTTCAAAACATGGTAAGTATCCTTGCAATGATATCGGTAATAGATGCTGATTATTTCGTGACACGATGAGCATAGTTTCAAGTCAATGCAAAAGTAAGAAAATAGAAACAATAAAAAAATCCTCACCTTCTTATTATGCGTATTGGTTTTGGAATAACAAGGCTATTGTCGTCACCTTTTATTGTTGCATATATTTCTGTACGTCTCATATGCCATCTGGGAATGACCTGAGAGCGAAGGCGTATCCAGAACGCTGAAAAAGATATGCACATCAAAGGGAGACTGGATCACGCAGTGATTTTCATTAATTGCATCCCTTTTCAAAATAGGAACTTCTCTTAAAGGAAAGAATTTGCTCCCAGATGGAGCGAATTCTTTCCTTTATGAGCAGCTCCTTATACATGTTGTATGGAAAATTACTTTAACCACATTAGGTGACCTCCCTTGAATGTTACTATTTTTATTACGCACATGCGTAACTGCGTAATGGGAGCTACGCCAATGTGAGACTGTTTCATGCCAAATTAAGTTCAGTTCAGTACATTCCGGTTCAGATATTATCTATAGTGTTGGATAAATTTAGGGCATGCTTTACACATTTTTTCAAATTTCATAGCTGTTGGATGAATGATTGGGTCTCAGAGGACCTATCTCACACCAGCTTTATTATGTTATATAAAATATCATCAATAATAAAAGCCTGTTCTTACAGTAGTTGTCAAAACAATTTTAAATGCGAGAGAAATACGAATGTCTTCATATTCTTATCTAAATCTCATCATGCTTCGGGAACTCTTTATACAGGCATAATTTTTCTTTGATTTGAGCTGTGACATGAGATTTCCAACAATTGGGTATGTGCGACCAGCAAAGGCTCAGACCAGCCTGCACATAAGCGCAGTCTGATCAGAGCCTTTGCTCGTCGCTTGAGTATTGTATGACTGTTAGGCAACTGACTGAACATTATTTGGAGTTTCTAAGCTTAAAAGTAGGCTGCACAGGCTCGTCTGAGTCTACACTTGTCAAAAATTCCACATTGTTGGAAACCACATGTCACGGCTCATTTAGTTTCTGAGGAAACACTGCAATATCTACGAGGGGTGATCAACAAATGCAGGGAAAATTGTCACCATTTCTACATTGTTTGATCAATAGAGCTGGAATTTCAGCATTTGCAGTTGATCTGTCACAACATGGTTTATGTTGGTTGTCTACGTGCACTACAGCTGTCATCTAGGCAACGCTACATAGCCCAAACGGGGGCAATTTACGTTGCATTTTGATTGTTTACTTATTCATAACCAATCAAACCTCAATGTCTTGTAATATTTTGTTATTCTGTGTTGGCCCATATTGAGTTCCATACATATTTATGTTAACTTCTCTTCTATACAAACTTTCAAAGATTTTTATTGAAAGGATTTTGTTCTAGACCGAAACGAATAACGGTACTGTCAAAAGTAGAAAAATCCAATCTCAATGACGTAAATTATTTACACACTTGAAAAATACCCTCTTTCACGACAGTAGATCTAGAATCAATAGTTGAGGGGGGGGTGGGGGGGGGGGGGCATATGGTACATTACTAACTAGTTCTCAGACAGAGTGTCCCTTTTATGGAACAACTTCATGTCTAGTTATTATCTCAATAGGGCTATCAACTAAAGTGGTCTTGAAATGACAGTATATCTGAATGAAGGAGCAGCGCTAAGCAAAAACGAACCTTGGTGACTGTCAATGTTGCTCCAGTTTAACCCTTAATGCACCAATCGCAACAAGTCGTCTGCTTTTCTCGTCTGCTGAAATTTAAAAGAAGCCTCTATGGAAAGATCAGACTGCTCCTATAGGAGCAGTCTGTTCTGGGTCCACGCTGTTTGCTTCTATACTTAATTCGTCAATAATGTTAGGCAATTATTTGCAGCAGACGATTTCAGCAGACAACATTTTCAGATGCATTTTTTCTTGGCGCTTTAAGGGTTAATAAGCCAAAATATTCAACCTACTGGACATACTGTGGGTGGGGGAGGGGGGAGAGTGTTGAAACAATGCGAAAAAATGTTTTTGTAATTTTCTACATGTTTAATTTAAAAAATGATCATTTTGGTCTGAAAATGAAACCTTACATTTATTGGTCCAATATCAGTAAAGCGAACTTACATGTATATAACAAGATTGAAGCATTTGACCAGCATTATTTTTCTCCAAAATCATTGGCAGGGATACAGTTTTGTGGCTCCCACAACCCCTGTCAGAGGTCTTTGGATTTCTTTTCTTTTTTTTCGGTGGCCAACTACAGAATGAATAGGGGAGCGCAGTGGCTCAGTGGTAGAGTGCTTGACTCAAGACCAAGGGGTTGCTGGTTCGAGCCTCACCGAAATCACTGTGTTATGTCCTAGAGCAAGACAATTAATCCTTGCTTAGAACTGGTTCAACCCAGGAAGGAAGACCTATCCCGACATAAATGAAAAATTGTTGACTGGGACGTAAAGAATCAAATCAAACAAACAAAAATAAACGGAATGAATAGCAAATATAGCAGGTTTATCCAGCATCACATGATTGCTGGATAAGCTTGCTATATTTGCTGTTCATTCTGGGATATTGAACATATATAAAAAATAATTATGGGGATATTTGCCAGTTTATAAGGGATACTTGCCTGTTTACTTTAAGGGATATGGGATATTTGGTATTGTCCGATTTTATTAACCTGACACAGGTGCATAATTTCACGGTTAGTGCACAAGATATTTTTACCCTCCGTCGACTTTCCGTATTTACCGTAAGTTTTACGAGAATTTTGCAAGTACTAATGCAGATAATGAAACGTTCTGCACTGTACTACTGACTAGTCAAGTGGCTTTGGTACAGAGTTTACAACCAAAAGGTCCTGAGTTCGAGTCCACGTAATTTCTTTTTTTAATTCTGTATTTTTACCTCTTTATTTGATTCGTTTAACTTCATTATTATAGATGTACCACGACCTCTGAGTAATGTCTTTTGGTTTATTATATTCAAAAGGTTGATGCGTAACGCATACACTGAGCCAGTCTGTCTGGAACATCTATGTGTTTCAAAAAAGAATAGAATACGTAATAAAACGCCTGAAACCCCTATTGCTAGATCCGTATTTTCAATTTTGTAAATATAGTCACGCTTCAAAGTTATTTGTTAATCTATACTTGCATTTGTTATTGTTATTTTTGTAGAACCCTCACCGAGAACGTTTACTGTACGCTCGATATGTGAAGTTGAATCTCTGTGCTTTTGACATATTTTTTTTTTAAAGTAATCGCAGATATTAAAAAAAATCTGTTTTGCCTTAGTGCCAAGACTTGCTGCATATTTTTCTTCAGACGTTTTCCCACTGAACTTAAGTTCTAACAACTTGCAATTATATAGTGAATACATTTTAACAATATGTTTTGGCTATAATATGGAACAATATTTTCCAATAATCTCTGAAGATGTTTCGGACAGACTGGCTCATTTTACGTATAACGCATCAACCTTTTGAAATAGAATGATCCAAAATTTAATTCCTCAGAGGTCGTGGTACACCTATAATAAATGAAATTAAACGAATCGAATAAAGGTAAAAGAAACAACAACACATAAACACGTTGACTCGAACTCACGACATTTTGGTTGCAAACTCTGTATCATAACCACTTGACTAGTCAGTAGGACGGTTCAAAACGTTTCGTTATCTGCATAAGTAATTGCAAAATTCCTGTAAAACTTACGATAAATACCGAAAGTCGACGGAAGGTAAAAATATCTTGTGCACTAACCGTGTAATTATGCACCTGTGTCAGGTTAATAAAATCGGACAATACCCCCATATACACTTTTTAAGCCTCATAACTTGCATGTAAACTGTTTGGACCATGGTATGGAAAAGAGTCTAATCAGGGTCCACACTGTTTGGAATAGACTTCAAAAATATAACAGCAGATGACATAAGCAGACAACTTAAGTTGTAATAGGCAGTTAAGGCATTGAACATTTTTTGAAGATACTGAAATACTCTCTAATCGAGTATTTGGATATTCTTGGAGCGCAGGTAATTTAATCTCGGAAGATCTCCCAATATCTACTTGGACAAAGATGTAGTCATGGATTTTGTAATGAAAATTGAATCTGTGATTCAGCGTCATACGGTCGAAAATAGCTCATTGAATTCTAATTCTGAATTACAACAGTTTGTAATTTGTTGTTTTGTCATAATGAGACAGAAATAGAAATTTGTGGCCGTCTGTGTTAGTCGTAGCATTAGAAAATGTATTTAATGACATGGTACCTCATATCTACCCTATAGATAGCCTAACTCTGAGATTTCCCTTTCAGATTGCTGGATACAGTAAAACATGTCTTAAGCGGCCACTCAAAGAATGCCAAAAAGAAGATTTTCAATACCAATAATCGCTAAATGCAGGTCAAAAGTATTGCAGAATGCTCCAAGAGAGCATTCTGCAATACTTTCGACCTGCATTAAGCTACAATCTGTCTTTAAGACCTATGTTTGGTATATTTTGAGTGGTTGCTCAAGACAGGTTTCACTGTATCTTGTTATATGCAGAAGTAATTGTATCACAGGTTATTTTTGTTTCATAAACAGAGCCACTGGCTCTATATATGGAGGCTGAAAAAAATCAACCTAAAGACTAAAAATATTTCTTTTATCATGTAAAATAGTGAAAAAAGGAGAATGTAGTGCTCCTCTCTGGTCTTTCAACTTCTAATCCAAGCTGATGTGAGCTGCAAATTGTGTACGGTTCTATCTGAATCATTTTTGTTGTGGGGTAAACAACCTTCATGTACCTCACAACAAATAGTCACATAAAATTTGTCTCTTGAAAGATTTTTTATGCCATTGGAATTGTCTGAGTAGATGTAAGGGTACTGAAATGCTTATACTTTAATTTCCCCAAACAAACAAATTCTTACCTTAAGGATGACGTTTGTTTGGAATTCTACGTAGTCATATAACAACTGGAGGGATCAAATGAGATGTGCAGTGAATCGTGCCGGTATAATTCAGTCTTGAACACATAATTAATAGAACCATGTCCTATGAAAAGGATCAAATAAAATGCATTCGAAGAAAAATAAAAATATATATATTCACCATTCTGGGTGGTGCGGGAGGGCATTTGATCCCTCCAGTTGTTATATGACTACGTAGAATTCCAAACAAACGTCATCCTTAAGGTAAGAATTTGTTTGTTTGGGGAAATTCTACTACGTCATACAACTTCCATAATCAAATGAGACTTCAACACTAGGGCATAGGTTTTATGCTACGAGTCCATAAAAACAGAAAATTTTACCTTAAATATGGTGATCCTCTACTGCAGCACAGCGGAATCAAAGGACTCTTGAGTCTCACAATGAAGCGGCTTGTCATAAAATTGGGCAAATGTCTTATCTGACGCCCATCCAGCCACTTTCAGAATCTCCTGTAAAGGAATTCCACTTTGTTTTGCTTTAGACGTAACAGCACCACGAGCACTATGCGTCTTGTACTTGTCAACATCAATACCAGAATTTTTCATGACACACTTTACCCATCTACTTATTGTTGTGGATACTACTAGTTTGTACGGTTTAATGTAACTGATAAAAAGTTGTTTTTCTTGTCCACGCAAACTATTTGTTCGCGAAATATATTCTTCTAAAGCACTATATACACATAATCTCCTATCGGGAGTATACTTCTTAAATGTCACAATTGGATTCGGTTTACCTTTCCGACATTGTTTCAATAACCCACTATAATACATAGTAATAGTACTGTCATCTTTCTTCATTCCTTCTATTGTTAATAAACTTACAGAATGAGATCGACTTGCCTGAGTCAATATAATCAAAGTAGCTAACTTATAGCTCAACAATTTTAAGGTTAAAATATTAACTGGTGGCATCATCTTTAAGTGACACACAAGTTTTGAAACATCCCAAAATTCTTTATACTTAGGTTTTGTAGGTCTTAAATTAAACACTCCAGACATATACCTCACCACAAGAGGGTGTGAACCTACGAGAAAACTATCTTGTGAGTTACCTAAAGCGGATAGAGCACTACGTGCAGAGTTCAGAGATTGATAACTGTATCCCTGATTGAAAAGTTCTGTGAGAAATTCAATAACTAATTCAATAGGGGTCTGAAAAATATCTGTTTTCCTTTCACTACAGAAGAGAACCCATTTCCTGATGTATGATGAATATTGCTTTTGGGTGGATCGTCTCCACGATGCCATAAGGATTTCAACAGACTTTTCTGAAAATTCTCTGTTTTCGAACGCTTTCCTGATATACGACATGCCATCAAATGGAGTCGATTCACAAGAGGATGAATCTTGTTGGATCCTTGGATTTTGAGAGTGTTCTGCTTCACTTTGATGATTACTGGATGGTCTATCAACAACTCCAGAACTGCGGTATACCAATTTTGTGTCACCCAAACAGGAGCCACCAGGAGGACTTCTGCTTCGTCTGCAGTCGTCTTCCTGACGACAGAACTCACTAGACTGAAAGGAGGAAAAGCATATATAAAAGTACCTTTCCAGTCCAGAGCAAAGGCATCAATAGCTTCTGCCTCTGGGTCTGGCATCCAGGCAACATATCTACTCAGCTGTTTATTCAGCCTGGATGAAAACATATCAATCTCTGGTTTTCCCAACAAGACAGTCAATTCAAAAAACAATTGCTCGTCTAACATCCATTCAATATTGTCCCTAAATTTACGTGAACTCTCATCGGCAAAATTTTCAATTCCTCGTACATACGCTGCTGAAAGCCAAATGCTCCTCTCAATACACCACAACCATATATGCCTAGCCAGGAGATTTAGTTTTTCAATCTTTCCTCCCATATGAGATATATAAGATTGTGAACATTGATTGTCACATTTAACTTGAACATGACAGCTACATATGGTTTTGCAAAAGGACTTTACAGCAAGACTTACAGCAAGCAGTTCCAAATAATTGATATGATTTTGAGCCTCTTGGTCATTCCATCTTCCACCAATTTTAATATCGCCACATGTGGCACCCCAACCTAATTTTGAGGCATCGGAATAAATTGTAATGCTAGGAGTGCCATGACAAATATGACGTTTTTGCTGTGCAAGATTATCAATCCACCATTTTATCTCTGTTTTCATGCTTTGAGTAATAAACATGGTAGATTCATAATCTCCTCTGTTCTCTTGAAGAGCCAAAATTTTTGCTCTTTCTGTGTCTCGGTAATGCAATTGTGCAAACTCAACAGCCGAGAAGGTGGAAACCAAAAGGCCCAAAATCCTAGCTACTTGTACAATCTTTGCATAACTCTTGTTATACAAATCTGAGCATTCTTGGACAATTCTTACAACTTTTTCTTCAGGTAGAGTTACAATCATTTTTTCTGAGTCAATATTATTTCCTAGAAATGTTATCTGTTGAGTGGGTTTAAAGACTGATTTCTTTTCGTGAATCATAAAACCAACATTGGTCATAAGGTCTACTGTATCAGACACATTGTCTTCACACTCAGAATAGGTATCTGCTAAAAGTAGAGAGTCATCAATATAACCTGAATTGGTGTGTCCAAGCATACGCAGAGATGCATAAACAGGTTTCATGAGACGTGTGAATTGCTTAGGCGCACAAGAAATTCCATTTGGAAGAGATTGAAACTGATAGAGTTTTCCTGACTTTTGAAATCTGAGTTTGACCTGATCTTCAGCTGCCATTGGCACAGAATAGTAGGCGTGGCGCACATGGATTGATGCGAAAAAACAGCCTGGTTTTACCAATTTCAAAACAGATTCAAATGTATCCATCTTAAAATGATGATATTCTATGTATTGGTTTAACTCTTTCAGGTTCAAAATCATTCTAAATTCACCATCTTTCTTGGGTACAATGAAAACTGGAGAAATGAACTCATTTGGATGATGGTCTACTTCAGAAATTACTTTCATATCCAATAATTTTTGAATTTCTGCGTCAATGATATCACTTTCAAGAGGCGTAAATTTGCTTGCCTGACAAAATGATTTTACTGGGTTAAAACCTTGCAAAAATTCAATGTGACAATGTTGAACAATATCTAAAACAGTTTCATCATTGGTTATTTTCCTCCAATTTTCAATGTACTCTTTTAATCTACCAGCCTGAAAACTACATGATGTACTGACCTGATCTATTTCTTGGGCGCCGCTCTCAAGTTTTTTGGCGGAGCCGAGTGAAAAGGCTGCTGACCTCTACCTCGAAAGACTCTCCCTCGACCACGGTTGTAGGGATGAGGACGGCGACCTCTGAATGAACCTCTCTGGAAACCTCGGCCCATGCTGCGTCCTATTTTGTTGAGATCATTTATGTCCTTTATGTTCTTGTTTACATCTGTATCTTCACCATATAAGTATTCGGTGAAAGGGAAAGAAGCAGAGGCAAGATAATGATACTTGGGGTCCAAGTCAGACTTGTGAAGTTCTTTTCGTCTCAGATTAATTTGCTTGTTGGCTTGTCCTAATAAGGCAATAGCATCAGTAACACGATCAAAATCTTCACTATCTTGAGTTGCAGCAGTCTTATGTGTCAATTTTACAATGTTCGCAGTAGCCTTCACAATAAGGTCTTGGATTTGCTGCATGTTATTGTCCTCATACTGTGTACTGGGCTTTAGTAGCCGCCAAATGCCCTGGTTCACTCTAGTCCGTACTAAGGCTTCAGTATTTGCAGGACGATGGATGTCTTTCAAAAGTTCATTTTTCTTTTCATCGGTCAAACCGTTCTTGAATGACGTATTAACAAAATCTGCTAAATCTTCATTCACAACATCATCCACCATGTCAACTTGTTGAAACTTATTCTTGAGGGTTTTGAATACACTCTGGTGAGGATCCGAAGCTTCCTCCCCCCCTCGTTCTTCAGACACAGAATCAGTGTACTGTTCATCATAATAGTCAAGATTTTCACTATAGTCATACTCTTGCCAATGTTCTGTGATTGATTCTACTCTCTGTTCATGCTTCTCTAAGTGCTCAGATTGAGCATTAAGCTTTTGGTTCATTTCTTGTAGAATGAGAAGAACCTCTTTGTTTACCCCACCCGCTGTACTAGCGGCCGCCGAAGATGAAGATTTACTCGGCGCTTTACCTGTTGGTACTTCTTTTGTGGATCTTTTATGTTTTTGTTCTGTCTTGTGTTTGCTTTGTCTTTGTGCGCGTCTGTTTATATGTGCTTCGTGGTCACCTGCTGGGAAAGGGCTGACCTCTTGGCTCTCGTTTGTGGTGTCTTCTGTGAGTTTGTCACTTTCCCATTGGTATCCTGGGTCAGGTGTGGTACTTGATTGTATCGATTCCTGATCTTTGCAACCTTACTTACTTTGTGAGGGTGTTTTGGCGGAGCTACCTTTACTTGAAGTTGTAGCACTCAATGTCGGACCATTCGAGTCCTCAGTTTGGCTGTTTGACGCCAGCATTGTCTTTTTACCAACGAATTTGCTGGCCTGCACTTCTTTTTCAGCCATTTTCGCCGCACGAGATGTCAAATTGCCACAAAGCAAAATGAACAGCCGTAAACCGAAATTTACGACAGTGCGTAAAGAAAATTTGCCTAAACAAATTTTAATAGAAAATGTTACGAATAACAAATTCTAGTGTATCATTCATACTAGTTACTAATAACCAGTATTATGAAAACATAAATATATGTTTATCAAAAAACGATACACGTGACCGAAATCACCGGCAAGCTACTCTATCAAGCGACTGCTCTCATCAAGTAGCAATTATGCACTGAATTATACCGGCACGATTCACTGCACATCTCATTTGATTACGGAAGTTGTATGACGTAGTAGAATTGCGCCTTTTATCTGCGTTTTGGTCACTTCTATTTACTGCGTTGTTAACTTTGTCATGTGGCCACCCTTTGGTTAACAATTGTATACTGGAGATAAACCTTACAAAAACCTGAAACTATTTGAGCGTAGTACAATTAATTGCAATGGTCCTATCTTATGAAAATTGGTTTAAGAAATGTGAAAAGCATGTGTAAACTGCAGGATATTTCTTAATTAACGAAATGCAGTTTGAAATACATGTACATGAAGTTAAGCATGCTCGAAATTCCATGCATACAGCATCTGTGAATAAAAGATGTTCACCAATTGCAATAATGTCTTCTTTCATGCATTTGAAAATAATCAAACTATTGACTTTCAGTCAGATTTGATCAGAAATGAGCCAGTGCATGAGATTTCCAACAATGTGGTATGTGCGGCCAGCAAAGCCTCAGATCAGCTTGCGCATACCCGCAGTCTGATCAGAGCCTTTACTAGTCGCTTGAGTATTCTATGATTGTTAAGCTACTAACTGAACACCATTTGGAGTTTTTAAGTTTAAAGCTGCATAGTCTGTAACTTTTGATCTTCTAATTTTAAAAATAATGTTTTTATTTTTCAAGAACACAGTAAAAATACTCAAATTCAGGTAAACATTTTACCATTTTCGTAAATCTTAACAAGTTATCACTATCAAAACAACTGCATTTATGTTAAAATTCAACGGTCTATAATTATTGGAGGGATGCAAATAATTACCAACAAGAGAAAAATACACCTATTTGATAAGATAATTTACTTTTCCATGCAGTTTTCAGCTGTACTGAACATTTTTATTTTGAAAACATAGCTTAATTCTACTTTTACAAAGGATTTAAAAAGAAAACAAAATTTTTCGAAAAATGTTCATAGTTACAGAGTATGCAGCTTTAAAAGGAGGCTGCACAGGCTCATATGAGTCTACACTTGTCAAAATGCCACATTGTTGGAAATCTCATGCGGCGGCTCAAATAAGAATTTTATGACATTTTATATTTTTGCAATAAAAGGAGAACTTACTGTTACATTTCTTTTTTTGTTGGATATAGTACAATAGACATATATTTAAATCTGGAATAATTTTCCATCTATTATAACCCTTTTCCAGCTAGTTACTATTTTTGTCATCTGCACTCTCATCTGCTTATGTTCTTAGGTAGCCTATAATGCAAACAATATGGAAACAGATCAGACTGCACCTTTTGGAGCAGTCTGATCAGGGTTCATAGTGTTTTCTTTCATGCTAAAATATAGTATATGAAGTTCCCTTGAATATATGCAGCACCGTGTGTTATAAGCAGATGTCATTTTCAGGACTAAAAATAGTGGCCGGATATCATTATGGGAACTATGAATTCCATTATCTAACCCTAAATCTTCTAGATTGACAAGAGCAGATCCGGAGGGGGGCAGGGGGTCCGGACCCCTCCCCCCCCCCCTAGAAAATCAATAGTGGCTTTAGGTTCCCTAAAAAATTCAGGTAAGGCACTCTGTCAAATATGTATATGACTAAAAAAACATTGTCACAACATACCCTGGCAGAATTTTCTGGATCGGCCCATGAGCAAGATATACACTGAAGGTATCTTTGTGCTGTGTAATAACCCATTTGTAGCTCTCTATTTTTACCTCAGCAGATGTCTTCTGTAAACTTCTAATAATCAAAATATACTTCAGTGAATATAAATTATTTATATTTTAGGACACAAGGTTTATATTTTTGAAGTATTGTTACTATTAAAAGCATACTGGTTGAACATATACTCTACTTCCCATATAGTAATTAAAGTGAAGAGAATGAACACCTGCTTTCTTTGAGATGGTATGGCTGTTGTCAGTTACTGACCAGAATTGTGAACATTATATATAAACTTTTGGGAATTATTGTGACAGGATAACTGACAATCATAGTGTGACATTTTTGAAAGGGATGTAAAGCCCCAAAAGATGCAACCAATAACAAGTATTATATATATAAAAATGACAAACAACTACTTTTTATGGTCCACCAGTAGACTTTCCATATCCCATTTAATTTGAATTGGACCTTCCAACTTAATTGTTGTTATCATTGATGGAATGGCCTATTATATATCATAAGGGGTTGATAGTTGAAAATTTCAAATTATTTTCTGGGTACACATTTAGTAACAAATCCAGTAGGTCATGCTCTGGTGTGGGAGTTGGGTGGGGGGTAGTCATGAGCTTTAGGGAGTATGTGATATTGATATATCTGAAGAAGCAACATACCTGCTATGATCACAACTACTATAAATCCATTTTTGTCAGAAAGATGATGATTTGAAATCAAATTGCACAGTAAATCCAAAGAGTTTAAATTGACAATTAAACTTAATCGATGCAGTACACCCACTCAAAAATAGGCAAAACAAAGATCTTAATGACAAATGGTAGCTTAATGATGGTCGAACGTATTGCAGAATGCTCCCCTTGGAGCATTTAATTCTGCAATACTTTTGACCTGCATTAAGCCACAATTGGTCTTGAAAACCAATTTGTGATCTTTTTGTGAGTGGCAGTTTTACACTGGTTTTACTGTAGTAGATTAAAAGTTCCAAGATTGTAACACAGATTTCCACATGAAAAAGATCTAGACAAACAGTAAAGGCGCTGATCAGACTGTTCCTTGATAATCAGACAGCGATCAGACTGTTCCTTGATAATCAGACAGCGATCAGACTGTTCCTTGATAATCAGACAGGGATCAGACTGTTCCTTGATAATCAGACAGCGATCAGACTGTTCCTTGATAATCAGACAGCGATCAGACTGTTCCTTGAGGAGCAGTCTGATCCATTCCTTTGTTATTGGTTAAAACTTTACCTGATTGCCGTAATATTTTGAGAGAAATTGAACAAAAGTTTTTGAAATTTTAGAACATTTCTCTCTAAATCTGTTCTATTTTAATTGTATTTCTTTGATAGTCTGCTGGTCCTGAACCTACTTAGACAGTCTGAAGTGCAGAATGCTACATATCAGACTGACTGATCAAGGTCTTCACTTCAAGCTAAGAAATACTTATCCAAATACAAAAAATATGTAATGACCTATGATTTGAGAAAAAGGGCCTTCTGGAAGCAACTGTAGAAGCTCGTTACAGCAAAGGAGCACCTGGCATGGGTTTAGATCAACAAAATATTTCAAGGTAAAATTGTTAATATTTTCGAACCTATCAGTTTTGAAGTATGTTTTGAGTGCTCAAAAGAACCATCTCATTGAGACGGTTCTTTTGAGTGCCCACAACACATGTTTTGGTTGAGAAATAAGAAATTTATAATTTTGGTACGCACTCTTAGGAGATCAGGTGTGTGATCTGTTATGCATGCAGCTTAAAAGTCAGCTAACTGGAAGGAAGGGCGGGGGTTGCTTTGATGATGATGATGATGATGATGATGATGATGATGATGATGATGATGATGATGTTTGTTGCACACAATGTTGACGCAGAATGGCCCATGCGCATCATGCTTACTGTTCTGCCAGCCAAGAGTGACAGTGGCGTTTTGTTTACAAAGTTATCAAGGGTTATAATCGATAGATCACTTGTTTATTAATCCTATCCTGCAGATAGGATTAATAAACAAGTGATCTATCGATTCACATTAGCTCAAGTGGAGTGTCCATGTTATGTTTTACCTACAATTATAAACAAAACATGATGTCACTGTCACTCTTGGCTGGCAGGACAGTAGGACTGTCCAGGGAGAAAAGATTAATAAATTGGTTGTGAAATGTTTAAGTTGTAGGTGAACCATTTAACGCATAGAAAATTGGTTGTGCTCATCAGAATGCCGATAATGTTCCAGTATCAAGATATTTACAGCTAAAAAAGAGATTTTTTTCAATGGTGGGGGAGGGGATCTTTGAACCTTCAAAACCCTCTTGATCTGCTTAATCCACAATTGTACAGGTTGTTGACCCCTAGTATGAATAAGGGGCCATTTATCTAGTTATGATGTGCATGTAAACAGCATTTTATATTCATGTAAACACTAATAAAACAATAAAAACAAGACAGAACTTAATATTCCACTGCAAATTGACATCATAAGAGATAGGCAATGAGAAAAGAAACCCTATCACTCATTGGCGTAGCTCCTATTACCCAGTATACACACATGCTTAATAAAAATAGTAACACTCAAGGGAGCTCACCTAATATGGTAAAAGTGATTTTCCATACCTTAAGGAACTGCTCTTAAAGGAAAGAATTAGCTCCCTCTGGGAGCAAACTATTTCCTTAAAGAGAAGTTCCCATTTTGAAAAAAGGGACATTATTGTAGAGAATGATTGCTTGATATAGTAGTTTCCCTTTGATGTGCGTAACTTTTTCAATGTTCTGGCTACACCATTGTCACTATTGAATGATCAGAAAATCCGCGTACAGGATCTTTGATGATTTTCACTATTGATCAGATAGCTTTTTTATAGCTTTTTTATTGCTTGTTGTCTTTCGCATTTTATTATATTCATTGTATATTTATTGTAGTTCTTTGCTTCCGAGTTATAGTGATTGACACAAGTTAATTGGTGCCTTCCAAGTCATTATAATGCATGACACAAGCCCCAATCTCTACTACAGCAGACATAGTTTGTGGTACCGTCCTGCCAGCCAAGTGTGGCAGTGACTTCATGTTTTGTTTACAAAGTTATCAGGGACTTATTATCGATAGAATCCTATCCTCGGGGTAGGATTAATACACAAGTGATCTATCAATTCGCATTAGCGCTAGTGATGTGTACACGTATGTTTTACTTAGCAATTCTAAACCAAGTATTACGTCACTGTCACTCTTGATTGGCATGACAGTCCCTGTTTTGTATTTTGGGGAATATAAAGCCTTATTTGGTTTTTCAAAGTAGGGACAAAATTAGAAGATTTCAGCTGCCAATTATAGGTGACCCTTAATTGGTGTCTGATAGAAAACACACTAAGAAAAGTTAACCCTTGTCCTGCTGAGCCCGGATTTATCATTTTTGAAAACATTGTAGAACCAGCTCACCTGGCTAATCTGACAAAGCCAACTGATCAGAATCCATTCTGGTTGAAAATGCAGGCTTATTACTGGAATGCTGAAGGTTAACATCAGGATAAAATAAGAGAGGAGTGAAGTACCTAAAAATATTTTCAGCACATCCAAGGTTAATCCTTTACCCCATATGCTATATTTAGAACATTGCATCATTTTCTATAAATAATTCAAATTTTCAAATATTTTCCAAAAATAATTTTTACGTTTCAATAGTTTTGAAAATATAATGGAAAATGGAACATTTGCTCATCAGGAGCAAATGTTCCATTTTTCATAATATTTGAAAAAATCTTACATTTCAAAGGCATCCAAAGGGGCTTGTGTGAAAGCATCTGGTGGTTGGGTTTATTCTATTCACTAGCATCTTCTTTCATGTATGAAATACCTTCTATTATCTCTTTGCATGCTAGGTAATTTTTCATGCTTTTGTTGTCTTCTGCCTATTTTCAAAATTAACCTTTTCAACAACTTCTTACAAGAACCATATCAAAGTGTTAAAAAGGTTTGGATCCAGATCAGGACCGACATTCTGTTGGTCCTGATCTGGGTCCAAAATCATTGCATATGTTTGCAATGGTTGTCAGCAGATGCTGTTAGCAAGGAAAATGTTAATGCTAATTAATCCTTGGTGCATTGATTTTGCATTTAATACATGACTGGAAATAGGTGAACAGGTACATTGACAGACACCACTACCTTTTGCCCTTTCTGAATGGTTCATCTGTCAATCCATCCATATTGGGCCACCTGTCAACCCATTCATCCATGCTGACACTCACATTATATCTATCCATATGCATTACACATGTCAGTATGTCCATCCATATTACAAATTTTATATGTTTGTTCCAACATAAATATTTATGAATCTATACTCACGACAATATTACATTATGCTACCCTCTATTCCCCAGAATGACGCCGACTTAATTACCAGCCGTGACGAACCGCCGATAAGAACACAGACATGTAACCCCGTGTAAATCAATCACAATAAAAGCATGCATTTGGTAAACTGATACCTGTAAACTTCCTCTTTTGCGAGAAAACATACAGAAAAACAGATATGCGGGGAGGTGGGACGCATGCTAAAAGCTTGCCCGGGCCTCATCGTAATATTGTCGTGAGTATAGATTCATAAATATTTATGTTGGAACAAACATATAAAATTTATATCATCTAACTCACGACAATATTACATTATGCTAGATTTTATCTTTCTGGATGGTGGGAAAAATCTGTAAATGAATGGGAATAACTAAGTCAAAAGATCGACTTACCATTCAACATAGGGTTACAATATTCAGCTCGGCATTCAACAACGTAAACAATTCTGTGTTTGACAACAACAGAACGTTTTGATGTCATATAGGCTGGTACAAAGCCCGGTTGCCATCATAGAACAATTTTGAAGGATTGGAAGCAAATGCTGTTATCTCCAACAAACTGTTGAGCCGAATTCCCAGAAAAAAATCATGAAAAAAGGATAAAGATCCTGTTGAACACAAATATTTCCTGAATGTCCGCCATTTTGTATGAAGAAATCACATGGATGGCTATCATTGGTGAAAAAATAATCACCGTGCACACCAGAAAATAAGGTTCAAGAATGTTGCGCTCAAGAAACATTCAAGAAGAAAACTATTATCAGGCAGAATAAGACTAGTAGAAACAGGTTTTCAATAAAACCAGTAATCAGGTTTTGAATAAAGTCAGAAATCTAACGATAGAACCTGTTAAAAGGATTTATCGAACGCCAAAAGCCAGATAAAACTGAATCCAGAGAACTTGTTCAACCAAATAATTGAACTCAAGTTCCAAGCACATGAGCATAGTAAGGCTAGGAATCAGACTGACATAGGCAAAACGTAATGTCTACCATCCATGCACGTAGTACGTAGGAAGGCATAAACAGAGTCTAAAAACTCATTAGAAGGACAAAAGCTCATTAGAGCTTATGTTCTCTGTTTGCTGACATGCCGTCTAACTTATCTACTATCCATCTAGATATAGTAGAAACCAATATCCCTATACCTCAAAATAGATAAGAAATATTCCTATCTCAAGGTAAGTAAGGAAGAAGGCAAAGATCAGGAATGGATACCATCAAGTGCCACACCTGACCCAGGACACAATTCCCAACACATAATATCAGGCACAAACTGGAAAATAAAAATGTCCTTGCCAGAATATAGAGCAGGGATCTAAATGGGAACACCTGCTACTGATAGCCTTAATCTTGGAAAAATGTAATTCCAACAAAATATGTTGGTTGAAAATACACTTAACCAGAAGAGACTGATAATCAAAAAATGATCATCACTGAATCTCTAGCCAAGAAGTGAATCAGAGACTTATTCTGTGTAATGCACTTAAGTCTCAGAACAAGAAGACAAAAGAAAATATTGACTTCTTGACAGGAAAAAACCCCAGGGAAGAGCACAAGGAAGTGCAGCCCGGTTAGAAAGACTCTCCAACCTCATATCTGATTATATCAGAGAGAGCTGGATGAAGAGACTTACTGAAGACAATGAATACTTCAGAAAGTATCTGTCTTAATCTAACTTCCCCTCAAAAAAGGAAGAAGAAAATCTGTCAAAAACATAACAGATGAACATTGGGTATATCTCCCACTGGAGTACCAGACGATACCACAGTCATATCAGAAAAAGAATAAGACTGAGTGAATAGCTTGAAGCACAGATTCTCTCTCGGCAGATTATGCAAAAAAATGCTGCCTAAAAAGAACTCCTTGCAGCACAGCCAAGTGTGCAAGCAGTCCAGAAGGAATACCGGAATGAGTCAGGGACAACAATCCGCCTGAGGAAGTCCAGACTTCTGGTGCAACCAGCAGAAAAACAGGACTGTAAGAACAGATGACATTCCAGCATGTATAATAATTGGAAAAAACAAGCAAGTTCTTCTCCAAATATCATTACCTCCCACGAAGGGACATGCTGACCACTGTCCAAGCCTGTGAATGTGCAAAGAAATGGAAAAATGGAAGTCAATTGTTAGACTGTGGTATACAGGCTTAAGTGACGGACTTCCAGAATACGAGAATCGAAAACAGAGTGTCCTATATAAGGTCAACTCTGAGATCTACCGTTCATAAAATTGAATAGGTAAAAAATTCAATTCCCTGGAACAATACAGGCCATGAGCCACAAAGCATTCATGCACCAATCTACCTGATTGATAACCAAGAATGACAAGGAACTTGACCAGGCCCCCCCTCTTCTTGTTAAGAAAACACTACTGAAATATTATCTGCTGACAGTAATACATAACAGTAGTAATGTTCATAAGAAAGTTCTTCAGAGAGCATGACAACTCTGAATAAAAGACCATAGAAGTATTGTTCCATCCAAGGAACAGACCATTGGCCAGAAGCTAAAAGAGCACCCAGATGGGTCCCTCAGTCCACATACTTGTGTCCATGAAATAGACAAGTTTGAGGGAGGCCTGCCTAAAAGCTCAATGATTTACAGGGATTCCTGACTGAACCAAAGACCTCGGGACAAGAAAAATCCCAAAAAAGTCTGTTTGGTATCAAAAAGACTTGAGGGCCACAGCAGCAATGCTTGACTGGTCTACCATTTGACAGAAGTCGAGCAATGGACTCCAAATGGCCTAAGAGAGAATAGATCTCAATCTGAACAAGATAACAATCTCTGAGTGTGAGTGTTTATGTAATCATCCCACCAACACATAAAGACATGTGGAGACAGGACCATGGCTAAAGTCTCATCCTACAGAAGGAGGAGCCGGGGATCAAATTGGAACCCCTTATTAGGAGAGTAGTTTGTACTACTACACTGCACTAGCTCCTATAATATTCTCAGAATAATTGAAAAAGTCTCATGCACCTTTCTATAGACAAGCCTGAGACACCCTATCTACACAGAGCACATTCTCAGAAAGAAAAGATGTGACTGGAAACCAGCTCTGCTTATCCCAATTGGATAGAGGTATAGAGCTTGAACAGATAGGACAAGACCACTGGGCTGGATGATAAAATGCATAAATCAAGCAAGTCCAGAAGAAGGCTCATACGTGTTTCCAGAAAGAAAGACGTACAGGGCCCAAAGATCCACTAAAGGAAATAAAGTATGCCTTCCACTGAAGGAAAACATAAATTGACAAAAAGTTGGGAGAGATCTGAAACTTGTCTCCATCCTCCCAACCTTGAGAACCAGAAAAACAGCTATAATAGCTGCTCTTCAGATGAAAGAAGAAACTGGTTCTATGGATGTCTGTCCAGCATGAATTCTACTTCTACAGAAGTTGAATCTTCTCTGGACCTGAATGTGTTACTCTCAAAAATGAGGAATAACCTGACATTTGGGATGGATACACAGATAAAAAATAGTATCTTGTACCCATATCTCTAGAACAGACTGTGATCACATGTCTGATGGTTACCAGGCATATACATATTACAATCTGTTATCAGTAAGTATGACTGGCTGACTGAAAGTACTAGTCTGCGCCGCAAGACTCTAAAGAGTCTGGAAAAGCCTGAGCAAATGGGAATCCCTAATAGATTCTCAGATCCCAGGGATTTCTCTTTTCTCTAATAATAGAAAAGAAATACTGCAACATAATGCAGTGGCACGTAGTACTATAGAAACTTCCCAATAGATTTGGCCACATCAAAATCTAAAACCCAACCTTGGGTTATAGACTCAATAGGCTGAACCTAAAGGAACATCCAAGGAACACTGCAGAGAAGGAGCATCCAAGGAACACTTGCCCAGAAATGTGTTAACTCTGGTAAGTGAAGGTCCATAGCGAAACGTACTAAAACGTCAGAATTGCCACAGCAATTGAGCTAAGGCCTGAAATAGCGTACACACCTCAACAAACTGAGATTGTGAGGAAGTAGAAGAATTCAAAGCAGACAGTGTTCCAATCAAAACATGCCAGCACGAATTGTGTGAAAACTAGCCATAACTAATTTCCCCAGCCTTCAAGTGTAACTGAAAACCATAAAAATTCGAAGTGACGCACCTTGCATACAGTGGTGGTTCACTTCATAATGGCCAAGAAGGAAACCTGCCGGATGCCTTCAATAAATAAAGTCCAATGAGGACATTAAATAGGATTATTAGGACTAGCCCCTTGAATCCTTAATAAATTTTGAATATAACATCCAAAATAAAAACTGCTCTCAGGAAGAGCTGATTGGATAATGATTTTGATCTACATCAAAAAGTATCCAAAACCAAAGCCCCTAATAAGTTCATCTTGTACCACTTCAATGCAAGATGAATCCCACACAAGTGTGAGTGTCTTGACAGACAGTGGCATTTTTGAATCTTGGTTTTATACAGAGAAAACCTAATTCAAGTATTGGGTGCTGAATCCTCAGAAGCCAATTTCATAAGATGCATAGATACCCATGTACCCTGAACAGAAGCAGACTGCTTGTTCAGTGGGTCTGGATCCGGAGCCTTATGTGAAATCTCTATCTCACATTCTACCAACGCAGAACAGGAGCGAGAACAATTCTGGTTACCAGAAAAAATCAAAATTCTTCAGTCAAAAACTCTATAATGTACGGTTGTACACGGTGTTTCCGTTGTACACGGTAGTAAAATTCACCAGTCAAGTGTTATCCTGTCGTACGTACCATATGAGTTAGAAGAATAAAGGGTCCGAGCAGGAGCAGTGGCCTCTCAGACCAATGTGCCCCGAAAAGAGCATATAAGCCGTGTAGGCTCGCTCTTCCGCTCACTCACTGCGGGTATATAAGCCTACTGCCTTTACCCTGTGAGCTCTAGCATTTAAATAGCTACACCCGCTTGCCGTCGCTCGCTCGAGGCGGACGGCCAAGGCTTGGCAAGAGCCATATGGTTTGCGCGAGCCATAGGCTAGGCACCAAACCAGAATTCGATACTGAATGAGATCGATGACTCTTCGATAGAACGGTATCAAAATAGAGAGAACGCAAACGTACACTCATATAACCCTCGTTCGCTCGCTCGTACCAGGGGCTGACTTTACTAAAAAGAGTCCCTTTTCGTACGGCGCTCGCTCGCACGGCAGGCCGTGGGAGCGATAGCGGAGGACCGTTGGCGGCTATGGCTAAGTCCAATCATTAGCAATGGCCACAAAAAGAGCCAGAACTTTATCTTGAAAAATAAGAACAAGGCTCAAGTAAGTACTAAGCGGGAACTGCCGCGGTATGCCACGGCTTCGAGAGCGCAAGGCTCTAGCAAGCCGGTCAGTACTACCAGACAAGGAACCATGGGACCGCTTCGAACGAGAGCGGGAGCCATGGACCCTATCACGGTGTCGAACGGCCTGGCGTCTCAAGGGTGATTGAGAACGTGCAGGCCGCTGGTTATCCGAAATTCATCAGATTCCCTTCGACACGCAGACTGAAAAGAATTTCCAGTACCATTACAAGTAGTGGAAGATTCAGAAAGAGGAGCCCCCAGGTTTGAACCAGCGGTCAAAGCCAGGGAGGAAGGAATTTCCACATCAATGACGGTTATGTCAGAGACAACAGAAGTCTCGTTATCCTCTTGCGAGGTAAGGAGAACTCCCTAGAAAAACCCTCCGACTGCACCACTTCTCCAGTCATGTATAAGTTTCTCCGTTTAGACAACTTAGAAATGGCTTAGACCACGTCAAAGTTGACCAGGAGGAGCAACCATAGCATGGATTGTCCTAAGAACAATCCCTGCAAGAATGGCTGTCCCAATCCGGTAAGAATTGGGGAAATCCATTCAAAAAACTTACCTAAGCACCGACGGAGAATTTCAGTAATTCTGAAATAAATGTCAAATTAAACAATATGTTAATAATTAAACAGCATGGTACAAAGTCAAACCAAAAATGTTTGGAACGCAATCCGGGGAACAAATGAGCTGCTCGAGCCAAGGATACATTAAAGTCTTGAGACACCTCAAGATACGTCCTTTCGCCATTACAGCGCCGAGCAAAAGAGGAAGTTTACAGGTATCAGTTTACCAAATGCATGCTTTTATTGTGATTGATTTACACGGGGTTACATGTCTGTGTTCTTATCGGCGGTTCGTCACGGCTGGTAATTAAGTCGGCGTCATTCTGGGGAATAGAGGGTAGCATAATGTAATATTGTCGTGAGTTAGATGATATAAATTAATCTGTCTGTAGAGGAGAGTGGCAGCTAGAGTACTTGACTCGAGATTGAGGGTCTCACCGGAGGCACTGTATTGTGACCTTGAGCAAGACACTTTATCCTCTGCTTAGTACTGGTTCAACCCAGAAAGGCCTGTCCCGACATGACTGAAAAACTGTGGACTGGAACATAAAGAATCAAAACAAAAAAGCTGTCTGTCTATCCACCCATATGAATCAATCTGTCAGTCTGTCCATCCTTATGAGTCCAGCTGTCAGTATATCTATTCATATGAGTCAAACTGTAAGTATATCTTTTCAGTTGAGTCCAGCAGTCAGTATGTCCACCCATATGAGTCCAGCTGTCAGTATGTCCACCCATATGAATCCAGCTGTCAGTATGTCTATTCATATGAGTCCAGCTGTCAGTATGTCTATTCATATGAGTCCAGCTGTCAGTATGTCTATTCATATGAGTCCAGCTGTCAGTATGTCTAGTCATATGAGTCCAGCTGTCAGTATGTCTATTCATATGAGCCCAGCTGTCAGTATGTCTATTCATATGAGCCCAGCTGTCAGTTTGTCTATTCATATGAGTCCAGCTGTCAATATGTTTACTCGTATTACTCCAGCTGTCAGTATGTCCATCCATATATAGCCATCTGTCAATATATCCAACCTTTATCATCAGTCTGTCAGTCAGTCCATCCATATGAGTCAAATATGTTTGTCTGCACATCCATATGAGTCCATATGTAAATATATCATAACTATGTCCATATGAGTCTAGCTGTCAATATGTCTGGTCCATATGAGTTTAGCTCTCAGTATGTCTATTCATAGCAATCTGTCCATATGTCTATCTGTCAGTACATCCATTCATATTACTCAATCTGTCAGTCCATCTATCCATATGAGTCATTCTGTCAGTCCATGTGTAAGGATGTCCACCTATATGAGTCCAGCTGTCAGTATGTCTTATCAGTATGAGTCTGGCTGTCAGCCTGTCCATTTATATGAGTTCAGCTGTCAGTTTGTCAATCAATATGAGTTCAGCTACCAGTATGTATATTTATATGAGTCCAGTTGACAGTGCAATCAATCTATATGGGTCCAATTGTCAGTATGTCCATCCGTATTAGTCCAGTTGTCAGTATATCCATCCATATTAGTCCAGGTGTCAGTATGTCATTCTATATGAGTCCACCTATCAGTATGTCTATCTATATGAGTCAATTGTCAGTTTCTCCATCCATATAAGTCTAGTTGTGAGTTTATCTATCCATTATATTAGTCTAGCTGTCAATATGTACCTATATCTTGAGTCAGGCTGTCAGTCTGTCCATCTATATGAGTCCAGCTGTCAGTTTGTCCAGCCATATGAGTCAAGTTGTCAGTATGTACTTCCATATGCGACAGCTGCTACTCTGTCAATCCATATCAGTTTAGCTGTCCTTATGTATATTCATGTGTGTCCAGTTGTCAGTATGACCACACATATAAGAACAGCTGTCAGTATGCTCATCCATATGAGTCCAGGTGTCAGTATGCCTATCCATATGAATTCAGCTTTTAGTCTATCCATCCATATAAGTCCAGCTGTCTGTTTGCCTATCCATATGAGTCAAGCTGTCAGTATGTCTATACATATGTTTCCAGCTGCAATTATGTCTATCTAGATGAGTCCAACAGTCAGTGTCAATCTGTACTGGTACAGCTTTCAGTCTGTCTATCCATATGTGTCCAGCTGTCAGTATACACACCCATTTGAGACAGCTGTCAGTACATCCACACATATAGGTACAGCTGTCAGTATCTCCATCCATATAAATCCAGCTGCAGTATGTCTATGTGAGACCAGCTGTCAGTATGTCTCTCAATATCAGTCCAACTGTCAGTATGTCTATCTATATGAGTCCAGCAGTCAATATATCTATCTATATGAGTCCAACTGTCAATATCAGTCTATATTTGTCCAGCAGTCATTCTTTCAAGCCATATGAGTCCAGCCATCAGTATGTCTATCCACATGAGTCTACATGTCAGTATGTCAACCCATATGAGCCCAACTGTAAATATGTCATTCCATGAGTCCAGTTGTTAG
This sequence comes from Loripinus fragilis, assembly GCA_964019695.1. Lineage (NCBI taxonomy): Eukaryota > Metazoa > Mollusca > Bivalvia > Lucinida > Lucinidae > Loripinus > Loripinus fragilis. The sequence continues at coordinate 8,931,233 of OZ026521.1, read as the reverse complement.
TATTTCAGTCTATTTGATGCAAGCTATCAGTCTGTCCATCCATATGAGTCCAGCAATCAGTATGTTTATCCTTATGAGTCTACATGTCAGTATGTCAACCCATATGAGTCAAGCTGTCAGTATGTCCTTACATGAGTCCAGCTGCCAGCATGTCAATCCATATGAGTCTGGGTGTCAGTATTTCAATCCATATGGGTCCAGCTGTCAGTATGTCAATCCATATTAGTCCAGCTGTCAGCATGTCAATCCTTATGAGTCCAGTTGTCAGTATATCAATTTCTATGAGTCCAGATGCCAGTATGTCAGCCATATAAGCCCAGTTATCAGTGTGCCTATTGATATGTATCCAGTTGTCAGTATGTATACTTATATGAGTCAAGCTGTCAGTATATCCATCCATATGGGTACAGCTTTCAGTATGTCTATGCCCTACATGAGTCCAGCTTTCAGTATGTCAAGCTGTCAGTATGAGTTCATAAAAGGATTCAGCATTGATAAGGGTTAGTCACAAATCATTTGTTCAACAAATAAATCTGTGCGGACAAAATTGCAAAATAAAGAAGACATGAAAATAATTTAATTTACAGTGCCTTCTTTTGCTTGACTAAGCCATGATTGACGATAATGGTAGTGTGGCACAAGTCAAGCGATCTTGATAGGCAATTTTTGTCCTCAAGACAAGGAAAAAAGAACTCAGTTACAGTTAATGTTCTAAAATCTCGAACACTTTTCCCGTTTCCTTGTAAAATGTTGGTTTTCAGTGCTGGAATTCACAAAATACTGGTCAGAATAGCAAACAGAGTAGACCCTGATCAGACTGCTTCTTCTGAAGAAGCAGTCTGATCTGGGTCTGCACTGTTTGTCACAGCCTTTTTCGGAGGCAGCTAGTGTTTGAAACTTTAGAACATTTACTGTAGCTGCAACACGAGAAGCACTTGAAGAAGGTTTCAGTTTAGCCTCTTTTCCTTGCTGGGCTGATAATGGCCCAGATTAACCACATTTTATTGCATGGCCAGACAAGGCCAGATTAGATCCCATTCTCTTGCATAGCCAATTGGGCCCCCTACCCCTCTCCTTTTCTTGCTAGGCTAGTCATGATCCAACTTAGCACCTGTTCCAAGGGCCCAGATTACCGTCCTTTTCCATGCATGCTGGACCAATCAGAGCCATTTTATTTCCCTTGCTGTAAATTTGAGTCCAGATTTAAGCTCCTTTTTCCTTGCATTGTATTTAAAGTCTGAAGTCAGCCATTCTGGATTGATCTACAATGTTTTCAAAAAAGGAAAAATATTCAGCAGCACAAAGAGATGGATAGTATCAGTCAAAGGTATATTCTCCATGTTTCCAATACATTAATATATACTGTAATTGGATTTGTTGCAATATGATCCAGAGAAGCACGATATTTTGGCATAAAATTGTGAAATTTTATTATCCATCAGTTTTAACGTATGTTTTTTGTGCTCAAAAGAACCATCTCATTGAGATGGTTCTTTTAAGTACCCACAACATATGTTTTGATTGAGAAATGAGAAAATTATTTTTTGATCACAATCTGTTATCTAGAGGTATGTGTTGCCATTATTAATTCTCTTTGAACTTTGATTAATTAAGAAATTTCAAAAGACAATAGTTAAAACATGGCTTGAATCCACATTAAGTATGAACATGGCTTGAATGGTACAACTTAAAATTGATATTAGAGTGCACATAGCCTGATCACTAATAGTGTGTGCATGGTTTGATTAGATATAGATGTGTATATATATTGCCCTCTGCAGGGCATGTTATTACAGGTAATCTAAATGTCATTCCTGACGCTAGAGTTCGCAATATCATTTCTAAAGGTCCTAAATATAGATTTCCCTCTAATATTGATTTCTCTAATTGTCGTAAAGAGATCGCTGCTTCTTTAAATGACTTTAGTAATCGTTGGTGCAAACGGGAAAATGTTGAACCTGATGCCTTGAAGGAATGGAAGATTAACATTTTTAAAATTATTGATGCTTGTATTTTATTTTACTCTCGTAATACACATCTTTTGCCCCCTAAACCTAAATCTTCTTTTCGTCATCTTAAACGAGGTATCCAGGATTTTCATATGAACTATGTTTTGGTTCCAGCAGATAAAGCTGCTAACAATGTTGTAGTTGTTTGACGATTGTATTATATTAATACTCTTAAGCGTGAGCTTGTTGACACTAATGCCTATAAACTGCAGCCTTCTTTAAGTGAGAGGGTGATTGTTGATGGGCATGGTTGTCATATAGCCCTACATTTTGGTGTCAAAGCTAAAGAAATCAAGACAAAGTTCCTACGTTGTACTGGTTACCTAAGCTCCATAAAAAACCCTATAAAGCAAGATTTATTGCTAATTCTAGTTCTTGTACGACAACAGAACTTTCTAAATTGTTAACCTCATGTCTTACAGCTGTTAAAAAACATGTTATCAAATATTGTGAAAAGGTATATGAGAGATCTGGCAAAAACCTATTTTGGTCTATTAAAAAATCAGGTGAATTAAAGATAAACTTATTGATCTTATTGAAAGAACCTTCCAGAGAGAAGGCTCTCCTTACCTTGCATGTAATGACAGAAATGCATTTTTTACTTCAGAAAAACCTAAAAATATCATGCATGGTCGTGTCAAAATGTATGTGATGCGCTGACCTTTTTGTTGGACAACATTTTTATTCGATTTGGCACCAAGCTCTATAGACAAGTAGTTGGGATTCCTATGGGCACTAATTGTGCTCCCCTGGTTGCAGATTTATTCCTGTTTTGTTATGAGAGGGACTTTATGATGTCTCTTTCTGATGATAAGCAGGCTGATGTTATTGATGTGTTTAACACTACTTCCAGATATTTGGACAATATTTTAAATATTAATAATGTTTATTTTGACAATATGGTAAGTCAAATATACCCTTCAGAGCTCCAACTAAATAAAGCCAATGCCTCTGATACCGAAGCCACATTTTTAGACTTGCATTTGTCAATTTCTAATGATATTGTTTCTACCAAAATTTATGATAAACGTGACGACTTTGATTTTGAAATTGTCATTTTCCCATTTTTAGATGGTGATGTTCCTCGTTCTACATCCTATGGAGTCTATATCTCTCAACTCATTCGTTTTGCTAGAGCATCTAGCTATGTTGCTGACTTCAACACTCGCAATAAATTGTTAACTCAGAAACTTCTTAAACAAGGCTATCGGTATCATAAACTTCGCAAAACTTTTTCAAAATTTTATAGACGATACTATGATTTGATTTCTAAATTCCAAGTTGGACTTAAATCTCTTATGCGCCAAGGACTTTCGGAACCTGATTTCTATGGTGACTTGGTGTATAAATTGAAGAAGATTGTTGGTTCTAATAATTTTTCAGCAGAGTTCATTAAAATAATTTCCCATTATAAAAAGATTGGCTATAACATTAATGTATTGCAACAGACTGCATGCTTGGTAGTCAACCCAATCACGGTTGGCAACTTAGCTTTCCTCTTTAATTGCACGCCGGTGGGTCGGACTTCAGACTCTATGATGGTTCCGACTTAAAGACTTATCTATTGATGAGATGGTACGGGCCTGATGCTTTGGCTGTTTGTCGGGCCCACCGGGGTTTACCTGTTGGATTTCTTTTGCTCCGGTATTCAGTTTTATTTACTGTTGAGTCCTTATCTTTGCTTTATCTTCTTATTATATCTTGATTTATATGTTTTAGGAGATGATGCATTGATATGTTAGGGGTCTTTCATGCAAACCAAATATCTATGTGTCTTGATCCACATCTGAATTAAGGGTGAGGTTGGCGCCGTTAAACCGGTTTAAGCCCTCCAGTAAAATATTTTACTGACCGTTCCAAGGCGGTACTTCTTTTGTGGATCTTTTATGTTTTTGTTCTGTCTTGTGTTTGCTATGTCTTTGTGCGCATCTGTTTATATGTGCTTTGTGGTCACCTGCTGGGAAAGGGCTGACCTCTTTGCTCTTGTTTGTGGTGTCTGCTGTGAGTTTGTCACTTTCCCATTGGTATCCTGGGTCAGGTGTGGTACTTGATTGTATCGATTCCTGATCTTTGCACCCTTACTTACTTTGAATTAAATCATGCATAGTGCATGTTTGATTCTACATTATTGTGTATAAGACTTGAATCTACATTAGTGTGCACACCACTTGAATCAACATCAAATTTTGTATGCATATGACTTGAATCTACATCTAAGTCTGCATTTATATATTTAAAGCACTTTTATCTAGAGGTGTGATATCTATAATATTTTATGTATATACACTGAACCAAAGTTATAAGTAGCCACCATGCATTTTTTGATCCCGTTCAGAAAGTAAAAATCGCTTTCACAAAATTTAAATTCTATATAAAAGGTCCAAGGCTTTGTCAGACTCTGAAAATTATGTCATTTCAAAATGACTGGTAGATCTTGCACAGACGAGGTCCGAGTAAAGGTACGGTAAATGTTCTAAAATTACGAACACTAAAAAATAATTATTTTTTCCGCTGTTCGTAATTTTAGAAATTACGTTTATGAAAAAATACAAGTGTTCGAAATTTTACAATGTGGACTTTATCGTGAGAAAAACGGTATATATGCATGTCAAAATGTGGCAGAAACGTGTTGAAAACACCGTGATATGATTCTGTGCTATCTCCTCATTTTTCTTTTACTGCTAAATTCATGCGGACTGAGTCAGTAAAATGTCCAGCGCGTGCGGTATTCGCCAAGTCGAGAGCCAGGCACGTGCATATTATGTCACTCAATTTACTTACAAGTCATAAAAGTCCACCGATATAAACTATTCGATAAGCCGAGTCTCCTATGTTCACTCGCCGAATCACTACACTACATGTACTTCGTTCTTAAACGCTTTCACTTGCTCTACCGACCTCGAATTCCAGTTAATATTGTACTCAAGAATTGAAACCGCTAGACATCTCGTACGATCAGATTTTTTTTAAAATTTTTGCAAAGATCTACACAAACTTTGAAATCCAGAGTAAAAAAAGAAGAAAACTGACGAAATTCAAAAAGAACACACACATATTCTCTCTCTCTCTCTCTCTCTCTCTCTCTCTCTCTCTCTCTCTCTCTCTCTCTCTCTCTCTCTCTCTCTCTCTCTCTCTCTCTCTCTCTCTCTCTCTCTCTCTCTCTCTCTCTCTCTCTCTCTCTCTCTCTCTCTCTCTCTCTCTCTCTCTCTCTCTCTCTCTACTTGTCGATCCGCCGATGGAATGTTTACTTTGATGTGCCTGCACCAGTCTCTCTCTCTCTCTCTCTCTCTCTCTATTTGCAAACACGGTTTGGATCCAAATCAGACCAGCTCAGGATAGAATGTTTCGTCAATTTAAAAATTGTGTGCATGCGGTTGAAAGTACGCAAGCGCTAATTGTAACTGTGGAATGTCCGACTTTCTTTCTTTCTTTCTCTTTATACTGCCATACGCCCTCACGGACATTCTAGGCAGGTTGGCGCAGCGTCTGTTAGTACAAGACAGTAAATAAGGGAGAATTATAGTACAGAGGTTTAAAAGCATAATAATGAAGGATAAAAACAGATGAAAGGCTTTGCAAGCATATAACAGACTCGGGGAGAGAATTCCATTGAACAATTGCTAAAGGAAAGAATGAGAACTTATAATAATCTGTTGAAGTTGAGACCTGCCTGAAGGTCATGGAGTGGCAGTACCTAGATATTCTATTTGAGTGATGTATGTAGTCCGGGAGGGGTACAGCAACCAAGCCATGAATCACCTTGTAAAACAAGCAAAGACGGGCGTCAGCCCTTCTTTGCTCCAAAGATCGCCATCCAAGTTGTTTAACCATCTCAGTTACACTTGACTGTCTATCGAAGTTATTGGCTGTCCAGCGAGCAGCTCTTCACTGGACTTGTTCGATTTGGGATATTCGCACCTTCGTGTGCGGATCTTTGTCCTACAAAAGCCGATGCGCACGATAAGTTTGAGTTTTGGGTCCTCTAACAAGATTGATTGACTGACCAAACATTGTGTTTCGATATTCTAAGAAACCAAGCCAAAACAAAAGATTCGTGTGCAAACACCGTGCAGTCTCCCTACTTTTACGACCTGCTATCAAAATTTGCAAACAGTTTGGTCCGACGTGCCTAATCAGGGGCAAACATGCATACCAAGAATTATAATCTAGTCCGACTTTGCGTCCGATGATCACCACACGCTGAAAGGAACATTTCAGACAAGTACCTTCTTTCAGATGCATGCCAGGTGCGGATCCAAATGGGGGACAGGGGGTCCGGACCCCCTGAAAAATCACAAAAATATAGGGTTTCCTAACAATATTGATCCGGATCCCCTAAAAATCGCAAAGCTACCAAGCCAGCATTCAATGGTGGGCCATTATCAACAGTGGCGTTTCGATGATGGGCCGATGGTGGTCCATTTTTAGTGACATTTCGGTCCTCTCTCACTACCCCCTCTGACATAATGTTCTGGATCCGCGCACGCATGCAGTGCGTGTGAACCGGCTTGATTGAAATTAAACTGTCGACGGACATAATTCGCGGATCCAGAAAGTTTTGTCAGAGAGGATCCAACTTTGGCAACGTTTGTTTTTAAAAGTGATGAGGGGAGGGAGGATCCAAGTCCCACTTTAAGCGGGCCATCATCGGCCCGCCAGCGAAACGCCATTAAATGGCGTTCCGCTGGCATGCCGATTAATGCCCAACATTGAATGCTGGCTTCGCAGCTGCGATTTTTAGGGGATCCGGACCTGCATTGCTAGAAAACCCTATATTTTTGTGATTTTTCAGGGAGGGGGTCCGGACCTGGATCCGCACATGTTAATTTCATGATATTTTGGTACTTACAACGTGCGACAAAGACTCAGGCGAGCCTGCGCAAATGTTAGGACTTTAGTTAAGAGTGCGTAACGAACATTTAATTTTCTTATTTCTCAACCAAACCATATTTTGTGAGTGCTCAAAAGAACCGTCTCAATGAGACGGTTCTTTTGAGCACCCAAAACATATGTTAAAACTTATGGGTAAGAAAATATTTACTTTTTTACGCTGATAATTAATGTAAATATCTAAACCTGTGAGTGTGCATTCTCAATACAGCATTGGTGGCTCAGGTAATTCAAGCATCACAGCTTTTATGTTGAATGGATTTAATTTTTGTCTCACGACTCAAACTACAACTTGGAAAAAAGGCCCTTTTGTATATAAGTTTGTATAAGCAAACTTACTTAGCAAATTTACTCAGTTGTTTAACGCTGTGGTTTGCATGGCTTTTTTTAGGTGACAACAAAAGCAAATGTTCAATTTTGACAACCAGGCAGCGTTTGACCAGTGACCTATATAGGTCAGTGGTATGACCTAAGTCCTTCATGGTTAACATAAGCTCAGATGTGCGTTTTCTCGCGGTAATTGTAACTCCTAATCCCTGCCCGACCATTGCTGAAGAATTCCGATGGATCGGGTGAACATTTCGCCAATGAAGGGTTTTAAAAATATTTGCACACGCTGCAGCTTGCCTGCACTGTTTTCCGTCGATAGATGCATAGACAGCCTATACCAATAACATGCATGAACTTTGTCACGTACTACATGTAGGAAAGTCCGTGCTTTTAATGCGCTCTTGTCTTTCATCTTATCTGAAAGCATGTATCGCACAATTAGCAGACATAAAGTATAGTCTTGCGCTAGGCATGCGAAAAAGAACGTCACGTGCCAGATTACCCATTTAAGTGGAATGGAACCTTCCAAATGTCGCTGCACAGATGGGACAAACAGATAAATGGGCATCGATTTTCGGCCGAAAATAACTTGTGTTCGCAATTTTAGAAATTCGCTTTTCCAAAAAAGGTCAGTGTTCGATTTTTTAGGATGTTTTAAAAATTATTTTCGGCGATAATTTTAGGTGTTCGTAATTTTAGAGTGTTCGAAATTTTAGAACATTTACCGTACCCTCATTTCAAAAAGTCACACTTTTTAGTGTGATGTAAACTATTCATCAGATACGTTATCCATTTATATTTTAATAAGTTTGAAGATGTTTATAACAGCTGTGCTATAAGATAAAAGAATCAAAAGTTTTTTATGACAATTGAACACTCCATTTCTCTTCTACGTTAACATGAAGACAGCCACGGTTAATATCATAATCAAAGGATTTTTACCTTAACCATGCAGTTTGCATACTCACTTTGCATTGGTCTGTACGGTTTATTATCTAAGACACAGCAGTGCAATTTTCAGGGGTTCTTTACTATGAATTGACGTCACTATTCTGCTTAAAAATTAAAAGAAATCTTAAACAAATGCCATTTAAATGACCTTTAAAGTTTCACGTTAAAACCGGAAATGGAGACCAAATAAGTAAAAACTATCATTAGAAAATGGGATCATCAAGTTGCATGGTGTTTTGTAAAGCATATTAACATAAAATAAAACTCATACGATGATTTCAGTATGTGCAGCTGATGATTTCCGAAAATTTCGGAAAACTTGTTAAATTATCAATTTTTAAAAATTTATAAAAAATCTGTCAAAAGCAAAATATCAAGTGTTTGGTGTTTTTTAAGTCGACTAGGCAGGTTTGTAATCACCTGTCCTTGATTTCGATAAAAACTGCACTCAAAACGCTTATTTTCTACAAAAAGTTGATTTTTGCATTTTTGAACTCAAAAACTGTGAAGTGATAGAAAACTCTTCCAAAGCACCGCTTATCTTTAGTCCATTACAATGCACATACTTGGAAAAAAATTCATTTCAATATCACTAGGGCTTAGTCAGAAAAAAGAAATTGAAAAGTGGCTACTTAGAACTTCGGTTCAGTGTAAAGTGAGCCTGTGTGTATGTAGGTTTGAAAGTGCTCCATGCTGCTTGTATTATTTTGTATACATGTAAATAAATCATCTTTGTACTTTATACTTGTATTCTTCTTTGGCCGTAGTTTATAGAGGGCCTCATGGAAGATTAGCTTTTTTTTTCGCTAAATGTGTTTCCCTCTGAAAATAAAGACTATTATTATTATTATTATTATTATTATTATTATTATTATTATTATTATTATTCATATGGCTTGAATCAACACTAGTGTGCATACAACTTGAATCTACATTAGTGTGCATATGGCTTGAATCAACATTAGTGTGCATACTACTTGAATCTACATTTAGTGAATCTACATTAGTGTGCATACGACTTGAATCTACATAAGTGTGCATACGGCTTGAATCAACATTAGTGTTTATATGACTTGAAAATACATTTAGTGAATCTACATAAGTGTGCATGTGGCTTGAATCTACATTAGTGTGCACACGGCTTGAATCAACATTAGTGTGCATACACTAATCGAGGGTTCTAACCAATCAGTCTTAAGATCTGTTTTCTAGAAAACTACATATTTTTGACAAGCAAAATGTTTAGCACAGAGTTCAAGGTCAGTCTTAAAGCTGCATAATCTGTAACTTTTGATATTTTCATTTTAAAAATAATGTTTCTATTTTTCAAGAACACAGTAAAAATACTAAAATTCATGTATAAATTTTACCTTTTTCGTAATAATTAACAAATTATTAGTGCCAAAACAACAGCGTTTATGTTAAAAATTAACTGTCTAGAATTATTGGAGGGACGCAAATAATTACAAACAAGAGAAAATACACCTGTTTTTATAAGATAATTCACTTTTTCATGCAGTTTTCAACTGTAGAAATTAGATTTATTGTGACAACATAACTTTATTCTACTTTTGCAAATGATTTAAAAAGAAAATATTTTTTTTCGAAAAATGTTCATAGTTACAGAGTATGCAGCTTTAAACCTATTTTTTCATGTTTATTCCTGAAATAACATGTTCTATTACCGTATCTAACTGATTGGGGTGAATTTCATTCATAGACCTCGATTATTGCCTGCTTTTAAAAAATGCAAGTGATCAGTTAGAACTTTCGGTTAGTGTATGACTTGAATCTACATTAGTGTGCATATGACTTGTATATACATTTAGTGAATCTACATGGCTTGAATCATTATAAGTTTGCGCATGGCTTGAATCATTATAAGTGTACACATGGCTGAATCATTATAATTGTACACATGGCTTGAATCATTATATGTGTGCATGTGGCTTGAATCATTATAAGTACACAACTTTTACAGTGCTTGATTTGATATTAGTGTGCACATAGCTTGAATCATCAAGTCAGTGTGCACATGGCTTTAATCATCAATAACCTTTACAGTGTTTGATTTGCTATTAGTGTGCACATGGCTTGAATCAACAATAAAGTGCATATGGCTTGAATCTCAAGCGTGCATATGACTTGAATCAGTAATAGAGTTCAAATTACTTGTATTGACATTAGCGAGCATTATAACCTGAATGTGTATGGCTTGGACCAACAACTGGGTTTGCACAGGGCTAAAGGACTTTTTTCCCCATTTTGAGGATTAAATGTGTTCTGTCTATATCCAGACAACATTGAATTTAGCTGTAGAACTGTTTTGACATCATGCTCAAAAAACAATTTGTTGGGGTTGGTGAAGTGTAATTCATTAGATCTTAGTCATTCAGGCTTAAAGTTGCTGCTTTGAGATGGATACTCTTGAAAACTCAAACTACATTACCCTTAACTCTTTCCGGATGATGATATGGATTAATCCATACCAGTGACAATCAATTGTTTGCTGAAGAAAGCAAACTGCTCACAATGGCGTAGTAAGAAAGCTGAAAAAAATATGCACATCAAAGGGAGACTACTGGATCAAGCAGTGATTCTCTTCAATGTGTCCCTCTTCAAAATGGGAACTTCACTTAAAGGAAAGAATTTGCTCCCAGGGGAGCAAATTCTTTGCTTTAAGAGCAGTTCCTTGTGGTATGGAAAATCACTCTTACCACATTAGGTGACCTCCCTTGAATGTTACTATTTTTATTACGCATGTGCGTATCTGCGTAATGTGAGATACACCAATGGCTCAGACTACTCCTTTATTCCAAATAAAGGCACGCTTTTTCCACTGTTTATTCACTCATTAAATGTCTTTCACTAAATCTGTTTCCATTGAATCAAATCTTGGTAATTTTTAAAAATCATCCTGTGTTTTGCTTGTTTGACAAAGTCTTAAGATTGTCCACCTATATTATAGATTTTTTCTCATCCAAAATGATATCCTAAATCAAAATCCTTCTAAGAAGACGGATCTCAATTTGGAGATTATTTTGGAACAAAAACCTACTACAGCTAATCCAGACAGAGATGCCTACAAACCTTTATGAAAGTTTCTTCTAAACCTCTTATTAAACTATGAACTCACCATTCATGTTCATTGAAGGATTATAAAAGTTAATTGGCAAGGATAGAAAAGATTTTAATATGTGTTTCTTTAACTTATCGCAAGGTGTTGATAGGACAATGAAATTTGGTTAGACTAGGGGTAGGTTGATATTAAGCTCCCTTGAATATTTGAGAAATGATTTTGTTGGTAGTTTCCTCTTATCTTCATCAAAATCTATGTTCATAATCTCTTCACAATAGAACCTGGGCAATTTTTTATGCCCCCAAAGGAACTTTGGGAGGCATATAGTAATCGCACTGTCCGTCCGTCCGTCAGTCCGTCCGTCAGTCCGTCCGTCCGTCCGTCCGTCAGTCCGTCCGTCCCGCTTTCGTGTCCGGTCCATATCTCCTATATTCTTTGAGGTAGGAATTCCAAATTTGGTGTGTGGATACATCTTGGGATGGCGAAGTGTCCAGTACCATTTTCGGGTCACTGTGACCTTGACCTTGACCTCTGACCTAGTTTTTAGAATAATCGTGTCCGGAGCATATCTCTTGTATTATTTGAGGTAGGAATCTCAAATTTGGTGTGTGGATGCATCTTGGGATGATGAAGTGTCGTGAACCATAATTGGGTCACTGTGACCTTGAACTTGACCTCTGACCTAGTTTCTAGAAACTGCATTGAGTCTGGTGCATATCTCCTATATTCTTTGAGATAGGAATTCCAAATTTGGTGTGTAAATGCATCTTGGGATGACGGAGTGTCACATACCATTTTTGGGTCACTGTGACCTTGACCTCTGACCTAGTTTTAAGAATTATTGTGTCCTGAGCATATCTCTTATATTCTTTGAGTTAGGAATTCCAAATTTGGTGTGTGGATGCATCTTTGGATAGCGGAGTGTCATGTCCCATTTTCAGGTCACTGTGACCTTGACCTCTGACCTAGTTTTTAGAATAATCATGTCCAGAGCATATCTCTTTATATTATTTGAGGTAGGAATCTCAAATTTGGTGTGTGGATGCATCTTGGGATGATGAAGTGTCGCATACCATAATTGGGTCACTGTGACCTTGACCTTGACCTCTGACCTAGTTTCTAGAAACTGCATTGATGGCATCTAGTGCATATCTCCTATATTCTTTGAGATAGGAATTCCAACTTTGGTTTGGAAATACATCTTGGGATGACGGGGTGTCACATACCATTTTTGGGTCACTGTGACCTTGACCTCTGACCTGGTTTTAAGAATTATTGTGTTCCGAGCATATCTCTTATATTCTTTGAGTTAGGAATTCCAAAGTTGGTGTGTGGATGCATTTTGGGATAAGGGAGTGTCATGTACCATTTTTGGGTCACTGTGACCTTGACCTTTGACCTAGTTTTTGGAATAATCATGTCCAGAGCATATCTCTTATATTATTTGAGGTAGGAATCTCAAATTTGGTGTGTGGATGCATCTTGGGATGACGAAGTGTCCCTTACCATAATTAAGTCACTATAACCTTGAACTTGTCCTCTGACCTAGTTTCTAGAAACTGGTGCATATCTCCTATATTCTTTGAAATAGGAATTCCAAATTTGGTATGTAAATGCATCTTGGGATGCCTGAGTGTCACAAACCATTTTGGGTCACTGTGACCTTGACCTCTGACCTAGTTTTCAAGAATTATTGTGTCCAGAGCATATATCCTATATTATTTGTGGTAGAGACCCCAATTTGGGATGGTGTTTCCTCTTGGGATGGCAGAGTGGGGCATACCATTTTGAGTCACTTTGACCTTTACATTGACTTCTGGCCTCATTTCTAGGTTTTTCGCGCTATATTACAGCTATCTTTCCTCAAATGTGTCTTATGCTAGACCAATTCCTTTGGGGGCATTCGTCACATGTTTGTGACATTTCTTGTTCATTTCCAACCTGTCCTTGTATGGTCACATGTGAAGTACTTATTTTACTTGTTTTGTAAACCAATCACTGATGAAGATTGAAATGAAGATAAAATGAAACCAGCTCTAAAGTTCTTTCAAAGGTTAAGAGTCAACTTTCCTATCCACCATTGAATTTGAAAAGAATATTGGAAGATAATTAAGTGATTTGGAAGAAACTTTCATAATGGTTTGTATGGGTCTCTCCCTGGATTCGCTGTAATTCAGATAGCTGAATTTCACACGATTTCTCAACTTCACATACTGCTAGTGATTTTGGACAGCCAAAGTTCTGAAACTGCCATCAAATAGCCGAGAATATTTGGTATATGATATAAACCAGTACATGAGATTTCCAACAATGTGGTATGTGCGACCAGCGCAGTCTGATCAGAGCCTTTGCAAGTCGCTTGAGTATTCTATGATTGTTAAGATACTGACCGAACAGCATTTGGAGTTTCTAAGCTTAAAAGGAGGCTGCACATGCTCGTCGGAGTCTACTCTTGTCAAAATGTCAAATTGTTGGAAATCTCATGCCGCGGCTCATATTATCTATTCTGTTACATTCTGTGACAGATTTGAAGGATTTTTATTAAGTGTGTCACAAGTGTAACATTTGTGACAGTCCGCCTTTTTCAGATCAGTGGCAAAACAAGATCTGTCTATCAAGACGAACATACAATAGATACCAGACAAATCATAGGAAACAGAACCGTCGTATGGCTTAAGTCCAGGCGTCAAGGATATAAAAAAATTCAATGCTCAACTCAGCTGAACACGAAATTTATCTTGCTGATAAATGTTAAAATGCCAACAATTGTTGACATTTTAACATTTATTAGCACGATAAATGCAACATCTATGGGACTTAAAGCAAGAAACGTCTTCATTTGTCGGTATTTTAGTTTTTATGAGCTGTTGAAATTTCATACTCAGTTGAGTTGAGCATGAAAAAAGTTTTATAACCTGGGGGCCTGATTACGGTAAATGTTATATACATGTAGAGGATCTTACATGAATGCACATCTTTTATTGAATTTTATCGCTTTTTCGCAACAAGTTCAATAAATTCAATAATACAGGAGCATGATTATTAGATTCTATTTATCACACGGCATTAGAATTACTTAAAAATCCCATTTTGACATGAAAACATCAAGATCTTGCCACTTTTACACAACATTATAATGGATGTCATTACTTTACGTTGCTAAATCTGTAAACCACTAGTTGTTTATCGATTTTATTGCATGGCGTTATATCACTCCCAGACGTGATGTCATGTGATAAAAAAAAAAGCTGAACACTTTTCTCTTCTGTTCACAAATTAAATGTTCATTATCAGAATTCTGGGTGCTTATCAAGATGACTACGGCAGTACAGTGAATGCAGCAAAGAAATCAAAGAATCATGCAGCTAATATTCATCAAATGTTATTTGTTCTAAACATTTCCTACAAGAGGAAATTGCTTCAGTGCAGATGAAATGGCTTTTCATATCGCTAGACCACAGAACTGAAGAAACAAAGATATGTAAATTACTAGACTAGGTAGTATTTACCGGTATACAATATTTTTAAGCCAGAATTTTTTTATTAGTTGATTTACGAACCCTCCTACTGTAATTTTCCGGAAAGTAGGAAAAAAATAACATTTATTTTTTACAATTTTTTTTTATTTTATCCACCGACTAAATATTATTTGTTTGGTTAAAAAAAATAATATTTTTTTGAGGTTCTGTCTGTGTTTTTTTGAGAGTGACACTGTTTAAAGTGATTGTTTTATCCAGTTTTTTAGGAAAATGACGAAATATATAAAGATTTAATACAGACTGTTGGTTTACCTCACTAGTTTACTGTTTTTTCGGGAGATATTAAAAAAAAAAAAAGGCTCTGAAAATGAAAAAAAAAAAGCCCTGAAAATGACCAGTTAACTGGTCATTTTCAGAGCTTTTTTATTTATTTTTTTTCTGTCCCCCCGACCCTAAATCTGAAAAAAAATTCCCGTAAATCAACTAATAAAAAAACTCTGGCCTTAGTGCTTTCAAAGTTTTTACAAAACAGAACTTTTTTAATATGGGGTACGAGAATTGCTATAACATAGGTATTGTGTCTGTCCCACAGAGCTTGCGACTGAGCTGTGTCTCCGCGACTAAAAACATGACAATAGAAGAGAGGCAGCAGAAGTTGCCGTAAGGTTTTACAAAGGTCCCAACAAGTTCACCAATCAAAATCAGCTGAGCATGCACAAAAGACCAGCCATGATTTATTTAGATTGCCGACTAGTTGCGAAGGTTTCTGGAAGTTGCTGATCAGTCCCTGACAAATGGTCAGCCTCTGATCAGTGATCATCAATACTTTGGCTCTGGAATCTTTAATGACTGATCAGCGACCAATCAGCAACCAATCAGCAACTGGTGGCCGGTTGATCGCGGACAGGTTACTTATTATTGCATGTAGTGAATTAAGAAAAATATTTTTAAGAATTTGAATTCGAAATAAATGAATCAAAAACCACTCTCGAAGCTTTGGGAAGTTTTTCCTGGAAGAATTTGTGTCCCGGCTTTTGTGTGAAAAAACAAAAATCAGCATTGACACCGGGTTCAACTGAGGCTGAGCGGCGCCATGTTGGACAACTTTTTGAAGATCATTGGTTAGTCAAGTAAAAAGAAAATTGTTAACTTGTACATATGTGTTATCTATAGGCAGTGACAGATTACTTACTCACTAGGGCCCGGAATTACAATGCCACCTTAAAGTTAAGCAAGACTTAAGTTAAGTATTGATATTTCAACATGCTAAATTAAATGCTAAATAAATTGCCTTGATCAATGTGGTACTTGTGGTCAAAGATATCATTTTGATCTTCAGAGAAAATGAAACTATTTTGATTTTAATCAGTTTTAAACGTTATTTTTCGCATCCTGAAAAATCAATACTTAACTTAAGTCTTCCTTAACTTTAAGGAGGTATTGTAATTCGGAGCCCAGATGATCTGTAGGTTTGGACTCGGATTTGGATCCAAACTGTTTGACAATGATGGTATTTGTGAATGAAATTATTTAACCCTTAAAGGGGACATATCAAGGTTTTTCATTTTTCATTGCAAATTCCTTTTATATGTCGGATTTTATGTATTTATTAAGAACCCAGATCATTTTCCACAATGTTCAGTGATAAAATGAGTATAATCATCATTTTCTTTAAGCTTGTGCGCTTTGTCAATAAAATATTGACTCGCTTACTTCCCTTGAATTAGTTACTTCCCTTTGCTATTGGAGTGTCCTGATGACGTCACAGAGGCAGTTTATGAAGGACTGTTAGTATAGAATCGTGTTGGATTCCGATATATTTTTTAATATTCTCGGATAAAGAATGGTTTATATTTTGCAGCAGACGACAATTTGAAATTTTGCTGCATTTTCAAAAATAATGAATAAGGAATGATATTTCATGAGAATCGTCTGCTGGCAGACGATTCTCATGAAATATCATACCTTATTTCCTTCGAAAATTGGGGAAGATGATGCAAAATTTGTCGTCTGCTGCAGTCATGAATGGCGCTTTAAGGGTTAAAATTGGTTTGCAATATGCGGAGACAACAAAAAGCATGCAAATTAACCAGCTTGAAAAAACTTAATTTTAAGAATGCACCCAATTAAACATTGAGGAGATCAAGGATATTGACATTGTATTTCTGACTTCAATAATGGAAATCTTTTTTCAGCGATAAATTTACCAGTCTTGTCAGTAAGATCCAGGAACAAATTATTCACTAGGTTCTTAATCAAACTAGAACCAATCACCATTTCTTTCACATGACAAGACAAACTTTTCCTAAACCTTTAGACTGCTTGGTATCATCCCGACTTGTTTTCTTAGTTAGAATGAGCCAAACACTTTGAGACCAAATTGAGAAGAATAGGTGAAAAATTTTGTTTTGCAACAAAACCGCAGCTCCTAAGAATTTTAAAAGATTAATGTCATCAAATGAGTTGGGTAATAAAACAGTTATTTCATAAATAGTAAGTGAGTATGATCAGGAAATACCACAATCACAAACCGCAGACAACCCAATGGCACCGCGAGGAAGAGCCACTCAACCATCACCAGACACCAGTAAGACAAATTAAGCAAAGCAACCAGCTCTCTCTTCCCCATCAAGATGATTGCAATACTAGAATGGACATAAAGTATTAAATGTACAACAAAACATAGAACCATTACAGACTCCCACAATGGGAGTAACAATAAACAGAAAGTCAACAACAACATGCCTGTTTGTTCGTAGTATAGTCAAACTATTCCCCCTTGGTGCTGTGAAAGACCTGACGTACTAATGCAGCACCTTGTTCACAGCACCTCAAGGTAATAATTTTGACAACACTGCAGAGAGGTATGAAATAGCTCTTATATGGGCCAGTGCATGAGATTTCCAACAATGTGGTATGTGCGACCAGCAAATGCTCAGATCAGCCTGCGCATATGTGCAGTCTGATCAGAGCCTTTGCTCATCGCTTGAATATTCTATGAGTGTTAAGCTACTGAACGAACATCTTTTGGAGGTTCTTAGCTTAAAAGGAGGCTGCACATGCTCGTCTGAGTCTACACTTGTCAAAATGCCACATTGTTGGAAATCACCTGTTGCGGCTCATTGTTATTATTATATATACTTCACCAGCCAGTGAATCAGAATTCACAAACTGTGCTACTGAATCTGTTATATCTATTTTCCAATTTGGGGCTGGCTCACTAGCATGTGGGGGGTAGTTACTCTGAGGGGACTGCCTTCTGCTCCCTCTTCCCCGGTTTCATTGCTTGTCTTGTCTCTCTTGAACCCCTAAAGAGGTTAAGGATATCTATGAATGCCTACGAATCCTTTACAACTCAGTTACAATGTCTAATGCATAAGGATTTTGTTACAAATTAATTTAAACTTTTTGGAATTCGGTGTTCATGCCCAAAATTTTGAACAGAAAACTGTTCAAAAATTTGGCCACAAATTCCTGATTGCCAGACAAGAATTGACTTTGGACTAAATGATTGATTCATTTAAGAATTTTATGGACTGAATATGATTCAATTAGGAATTCTAAAATGTATAAATTTATGGCAATTTTTTGGGATAGAGCGCTCTACCTGGTCTGAGTGAAATAGGGGCATTAGATTGTAATTTGGATTTATAAAGACACATGGAACCAGGTTATGAACTATCTGGTCAATGCTGATAGCTTGCTCTTCTGTTGTGATCCCCAGGTGGCAACTCCTACACATGTAATTAGTGTTATAGCAGAGAAACCAACACTATGATTGCTAATACTGTAATAATGTAAATCCCAATGTTCTAACCATTGATTGGTATTATCTGAGCCGCAACGCGAGAACTTGTCTTCAAGGTTTTTGACAAAGAGAGATACAAAGCAGCCTGCTTAGCTGCAGAGACTAGCTAGAAATTCAAATTTTGCTTGTAGCAAGTCTATAGATATGATACTTTCCAATAGGTGAATAACAAAGGCGCTGATCAGACTGGGTGGATGTGCAGGCTGGTCTGCGCCTTTGTTGTTCACAAACCCCTGATTTAGACAGTTTTCAAAGGATATCAGCAGATGACTAAAGTCGCCACTAGACAAAATGGTTAAGGAATAAATTCATGGCTCTTGTCTTTCTTTTGAGCCTACCTTCGCACTTATTTGTGTCCAAAGGTGAACTATTTTGATTGGTCTTTGTCTCTGCCCATCATGCCTTGTGTCATGCATGAATTTTCTCTTCCTTGGTCCAGACTCAAAATAATGTAATGTGCTCTTCGAAGACATTTGTGATGAGCAAAATGGCTACCAATGCTAAAATTTATTGAAAAACAAATCACACAAATGTTCCCATATTGCCATCTACCAAAATTGCTCAAGCCATTCAATTCCACAGAATAAAATGGCAGCCATTGCTAAAAATAGGATGGTATTTCTGAAAGAATTTTTAGAGAAAGTTGATTTTGAAAAAATCAGCAGAAGACATAAAAGCATGAAAAATGACCCAGCATGCAAAGCAATGGCGTAGCCAGAAGTTAAAAAAGTTACACACATCAAAGGGAGACTACTGGATCAAGCAGTGATTCTCTTCAATTGCTTCCCTTTTTCAAAATGGGAAATTCTTAAAGGAAAGAATTTGCTCCCAGACTGGGAGCGAATTCTTTCATTTGAGAGCAGTTCCTTATGGTATGGAAAAATCACTTACCACATTAGGTGACCTCCCTTGAATGTTACTATATTTATTACGCATGTGTGTAACTGCTTAATGGGAGCTATGCCAATGCGTAATGGAAGCTATGCCAATGAAGCTAAGAGATGATAAAAGTAAGTAATGGTGCAAAGATCAGGAATCGATACAATCAAGTACCACACCTGACCCAGGATACCAATGGGAAAGTGACAAACTCACAGAAGACACCACAAACGAGAGCCAAGAGGTCAGCCCTTTCCCAGCAGGTGACCACAAAGCACATATAAACAGACGCGCACAAAACATTGCAAACACAAGACAGCACAAAAACATAAAAGATCCACAAAAAAAGTACCGCCTTGGAACGGTCAGTAAAATATTTTACTGGAGGGCTTAAACCGGTTTAACGGCGCCAACCTCACCCTTAATTCAGATGTGGATCAAGTCTTGTTTGGCCTGGCCAAAGCATAGCATAGACCATTAGAACTTGTAATGCCCGTTATAAAGTAGGAAAATTTGATTACGACTGCTAATGACACGCCATTAAGAACAAAATTACATTTTTGTATTTTCCATCATTCTGTAGGAGAGATTTCCCCTTCAGGATAAACTCAAAAAGAAAGCTAATAAAAAATTAAATCTCTTTTTTATAGCTTCCATTTGTCTGTCTATATATAGAATCATATACTGATGCTGTACGATTTTTGCTACTTTTGTCATGTTTGTTTTTACATATCTTAAGAAAGAAAAAATCAGCTATAATATATAGACATTCACTGGCCAGACAAATTAGGCCCAATATTAAGTGGCATTCCTTCCTTGATATGAAAATTCGTTGAAAACAACACATTTCCATTTTTTATACTCATTGGAATTGCTTTATGACACTATTCTAATGTGCAGCCAAAACAGATTTTATCTGAAAAAAAGGAAAACAATGAATGATTATTACCGGACATACGGTCGGAAATTTAGTTTTACGGTGATGCGTAAGCGGAGCCGTACAACGTGATTTCCGAACGTATATCCGACGATATACCTCCCCAAATGAAAATTTTGAATATGGTTATACCCATTCTAATGCACTATTAACATTTTCCCTTTAAAATGAGGAAAATGTACTTTGTTGTGCCTATACGTCCAGCGGCTGCCAGCTACATAAAACCGCTTGCCAGCTGCATATATTCACTTGTCATCCCATGATAAGCGACATTACGTAATGACGTAGGGTTTCCGACAGTATATCGCAGGATATACAGTCGCAAATTTATGACGTTATCCAATCAGACGTTGCGTTTAATTTGCAAGTGCATTAGAAATAATGTTAAGCGCTGTATATATTATATTCTGCACAGAGCAATTATTTCTAGGAAATATTTTTTTCATATTACAGAACTTAATAGTCTAGTTGCAGAGATTTTAAGATGCTGTTTTTGTACAAAATCTCTGATTAATGGATGCATTTGAAAAATCAATTCTTTAATGCCAAGTATAAATCTTGCTACATTTGGGCCTCAGCGCGAGAAAACCTGTCTTCGGGGGGTTTGCTAACAATCAGTGCCTTTGTTATTTGCCTTTTGAAAAGAATCATATATAAACTTGTTACAAGAAATTTCAATTTTCTAGCTTAGGTCTCTATAGTTGAGGAAACTGGGTTGAGTCTCGCATTGTGGGAAATATGTTATTGAAAGGGTATATCCTTTGGAAGCAAAGACTGCACCAAAGAACTGAAACTAGAGTGTGCATATTTCCGGGGCCAGCCTAGCTAGTTTCTGCCATTTAGGCTTCATCAGTGACCCTCTAATAGTTTCAAAGTTCCACAATGAAGCTCATGATCCCGAAGGACAAGAAAATAATATCTACACTATTGTGAAGGAAACCCCGAAGACAGGTTTTGTCGCGTCAAGGCCCATTTTGAAGACAATCACATGCAAAAAAGGGAGTGAGTTATTATGACCTCCTAGAAGTGGCCCAAACACATGGTACTATGAAGAAGATGTATAAGAACACCTACATTAACATGAAAGTGAGAATGGAATTAACACTGGAGCATTCTGCAATACTTTTGACCTGCATTAAGCAATAATTGGTCTTGAAAGCCAACTTTTGGTCTTCTTTCTCAAATTCCTTTAAATTGTGGCAGGGGTAGATAATCAATCTATGATGACTAGAAATTGTCACTTTGCAGAGATGAAGCTACACTATTTAGGTCATATTATCAATAGGGATGGTGTTGATATTGACTGTCAATATATCAACAGGAAAGGATTAATACACAAAATTTATGATCTATTGATTCACCTATGCTCAAGTGAAGTGTACACAAGTGTTTTACTTAGCAATTGTAAACTAAGTATTATGTCACTGTCACTCTTGGTTGGCACGACAGTAGTTTATATTTCTTGTGGCTTATATTTCATAAGATAGTGATAAACAACATAAACAGTCTTTTATGACAAAGAACTTTCATAGATATGTGATCCAATGCATGACTAAATCAACAAAATGAGTTTCTGATCTAATCATAAGCAAAATTGTTTAGCTTAAAATTGTACATATTTTCTTACCATTCAGTTTAAACATATGTTTTGGGTTCTCAAAAGAACAGTCTCAAATAAATTGTTCATTTGAGTACCCACAAGATATGTTAGCATGCCACAAAAAGTCATAAAAAATTTCCCAACATTCCAAGAACCAAATATTAGTTGGATCGTGACCTGATCGTGACTTCCTGGAAACTAACCCTTAATGTGCCAATCACAACAAAAGTCATATGCTTTTCTCGTCTGCTGAAATGTTAAAGAAGCCTCTATGGCAAACAGCGTGGACCCAGCACAGACTGCTCCTATAGGAGCAGTCTGTTCTGGGTCCACACTGTTTGCTTCTATATTTAATTTGTCAGTAATGTTAGGCAATGATTTGCAGCAGACGACTTCAGCAGACGACATTTTCAGATGCAATTTTTTCTTGGCGCTTTAAGGGCTAAATTATGATTCTAAATTATTGATCTTTTGACATATACCAGTGAAAAGGTCAGCTATATAGGCTTTAACTGCTTTATGACAAATTGCATTGTTATATTAATGCACCCATTAATGATATTTAATATTTGTAGAGTACAATCAAATCAAATGTCACGCCCATTATTATCTTCTGTTTATGACAGCTAAATATTGCCATGCTAAATTTGCAGCAGACAATATTTTTGGATGTTATTGTTTTAAGAAAGAAAATAATCCTGGATTTTCATATGAATCCTCTGACAGTAGTGAGATGTCAATCCATATATATTAAGTTACCCTGAAATTTGTGAAAAAATTCACAATGCAGTCTTTTGATGTTGTCTGCTGCAATTTTCACTATAATGCAGAAAGTATGGCCCCAGATCAGAATCCTCGCCAGTTCTGATTACATTGTAAGTGATAAATGGCAGAAGTGTGATTATGCTATGTTAAAATTATTTCAATCAAAGCATGTTATAATTTTTCTAGTGTCCTAAATTTCCATTAAAGACATATATTCTTGTCCAATATAGATCATTAAAGGATTAACTGTTAAGCATTAAAATTAAAGGGGCCTCAAGAGGGGACTTACCTGTATACAACACAATTTATTTCACTCAATATTTTATCATAAATTACCTAATCCCTTCATGGGACCACTTTATTGCCCCTGTAAGGAAGTCGTAATCACCTCATTATGACTGTCCTTTTGATCTGCCCAGTATGACCCCAGGAGAGAGTCATAATGAGTGGTACCACTATTATTGCTCAAATTTTATATCCTTAAAAGTGCCGTGATCACCATATTTGAACCATTTTCGCAGTGTATTGTTCCATTAGGGAATATGGCATCCTTAATGCAGGAAATCCTTATTGAATTTTGTCCAAAAGATGAGGTTGTAAGTGAAGTTATTACAACAAGACCAACGCAAAATCACGAGTAGGAGACTTCATAAACAGAGCCGCCGGCTCTGAAAATGAAATCTTATGAGGATCTTTCTGTTTCTGTATATGGAGGCTGAAAAAAATCACCTAAAAACATAAGTTTTCCATCCTGTGCGTTTATGGTGTAAAATAGCGGAAAAGGAGAATGTAAGTGCTCCACTCCGGTCTTTTAACTTCTTTTATCATATGACGTCGCGTCTGGGAGTGAAATAACGCCATGCAATAAAATCGATAAACCACTAGTGGTTTATAGATTTACGGGAAACGTTGTGACATCCATAACAACGTTGCGATCATAATGACAAAATTATAACGTTTTTACGTCAGAAATGAGACTTCAAAGTATTTGTCATATGATAAATAGAATCTAACATTCGTGCTCTTGTTTATTGAATTTATTAAACGAGTTGGGGAAAAGAGATAAAATGCGAGGCTTGCCGAGCATTTTATCTCTTTTTCGCAACGAGTTTAATAAATTCAATAAAACATGAGCACTCATGTAAGACCCTCTATATCTAAGCTAATGGGAGCTGCAAATTGTGTATGGTTTTGTCTGAATCCTTTTTATCGTGAGGTACATGAAGGTTGTTTACCTCACAACAAAATGATTTAAATAAAACAGTACACAATTTGCAGCTCACATCAGCTTTGACCAGAGCAGAGCACATTTTCTCCTTTTTTCCCCATTTTTCATGATATTAGAAATATTAATAGTTTTAGGCGATTTTTTTTCAGCCTCCATATACAGACCTGGTGGCTCTGATTATGAAGTTTCCTACCCGTGAAAATGCTCTGTTGATTTGTGCTATTAGGAGTAGTGGCTTACAGCATGGCAAAATCTGAATTCAGTGAAAGCTCTCTCAGAAGCTCTTAGTTGAACTTCCTGTCTCTGACATAATGGTAGAGTAATCCATAAAGCGCCATCTAGGATTTGCAGCAGACGACATTTTCAAATTCTGTTGCTTTTCAAAGAAATCAAATAAGGCTTGACATATACATGTGAATCGTCTGCTTGCAGACGATTCACATGTAATATCAAGCCTGATTTAACCCGAAAGTCAAGGCAGATATGGCCAAATTTCTCATCTGCAACTGCCGTTGTGATTTGGGGGTTTAAGGGTCAAACTGGTACTTACATTATAAAAGATGAGGAAAACTGATAATTTGATATGTTTAAGATAATGTAAAGAATCAATTAATCACATTTCTGATTATATAGAATTTCTATCACTTTAAAAGGCATGCCCTATATAGCCAGGGGGTGCAACAGATTTCAGTTTTTAGGCACCTCATTTTTCGCAGACACTAACAGAAAAGTCAAGCTATTATTTAGTTGTTTAATTTGATTCTTTACCTCCCATGCAGTCAACAATTTTTCAGTTATGTCAGGACGGGTCTTTATGGGTTCAACCAGTACTAAGCAAGGATCATGTGTCTTGCTCAAGAACACCAGTGAGGCTCGAACCCGCAACCCCTCGGTCTCAAGTCAAGCACTCAACCACTGACCCACTGCGCTCCCCACAAGCTATTATTTCACTATCTTAAAGATGCTATAAAATTTGAAAATGTTGTTGGCTGCAAAGTTTTGGTGCATTTTATGGGTTAATGTACTTTATAGAGGATCTTACGTGAGTGTTCATGTTTTATTGCATTTATTAAACAAATTGGGGAACAGAGATAAAACGCGAGGCTTGCTGAGCATTTTATCTTTTTTTCGCAACGAGTTCAATAAATTCAATAATACAAGAGCATGCATGTTAGATTCTATTTATTATATGACATTAAGGTTACTTTTAAATCTCATTTCTGCCATAAAAACCTTATAATTTTGTTATTATGTACGCAACATTGTTATGGATGTCATAACGTTTCCCTAAAATCTGTAAACCAGTTTTATTGCATCATGTTATTTCACTCCTAGACGTGACGTCATTTTTGCTTGATTTGTTTGATTTGATTCCTTACGTCCCATCAACAATCTTTCAGTTATGTAGGGACGGGTCTTCCTGGGTTGAACCAGTACTAAGCTAGGATAAATGTGTCTTGCTCAAGGACCACAACGCAGTGACGCTGGTGAGGCTCGAACCAGCGGCCCCTCGGTCTCGAGTCAAGCGCTCTACCACTGAGCCACTGCGCTCACGTGACGTCATATGATAAACACCTGTAGTCGGAGACTGATGATAAATACTCTTTCACTTCCCCTTGCTAGCAGCCACTTTTGTCTTCGCAAACAATTTGGACCCAGGTCAGGATCAACAGAATGTCCAAACCGTTTGACACTCTGGTAGTGTTCCTGAAAGAATTGAAACCGTACACAATTTTTTGAAAAAGTTCATTTTGAAGAAGTCGGCGGATGACATAAAAGCATGAAAAATTACCCAGCATGCAAAAAGTTAGGCTACCTAAGGATTGTAACTGCACAGTAACATGCTGTCCACAGACATTTGATAGCCTTGTGCATTATGGAAGTTCATGACTATTTAGAAGTAAAAGCCTATTACGGTAATGATACTGAGTAATTCTCAGCGCCCAGGAAAACTTGGAGACATTTTGTATGGATTCAGTTGATAGAGACATGTGTGAAACTCACCATCGTAAATATCTATCTTATAATCAAATACAGGCTTTCAGCACCCTGACCAGCCTCATGGGCAGATCCAGAGGCGGGGACAGGGGGCCGGACCCCCCTTTCCCCCCCCCCCCCCTGAAAAATTATAAAAATATACGGTTTCTTAGTAATACTGGTTCTGAGAAGCTGTAGAAAAGCTGGTTATTTTTCGCAAGGGTAGGATAGCCAGAAAAATTACAAAGCTACCAAGCCAGCATTCAATGTTGGGCCATCATCCGCACGCTAGCGAAACACCATTAAAATGGAGTTTCGCTGGCGGGCCGCTGATGGCCCACTTTTAGTGGTATTTGGATTCTCTCTCCATCATCTTTAAAAAACGTTTTCAGAGTTGGACCCCCTCTGGCAAAACTTTCTGGATCCGCGCATGAGCCTGCTTATTATGTTATCTGATGATTCTGATCAGATACACTCTGCATGATAATTAAACCTTTTATTACCCCGAAATATTTGTAATGAGTACATTGTATACTTATAACGGTTTCCCAGTCAGTCATGACTTTTGTTGTCTGACCTCTCATCTGCTTATGTTCTTAGGTAGCCTGAGCTATATTGCAAGCAATATGGGCCCAGACCAGACTGATCAGGCTTCCATGATAAAATCTAGTTTGAAGTGTACTTGAATGTATGAAGCAGATGACATTTTCGGGTGGAAAAACATTGATTGGATAAGGGTTAATCTTTATATGTTCTTTCACAGCTTTACGAGAACAGGTCCACTGGCATCAATCACCCCTAAATGTTATCCCAAAAAAGCTCTCCTTATAAAATTTGTTAATAGAATATCTCTTTCTACTTTAGGAAAAAGTTCAAGACGCGGTCAGGGGACACTGTTCGACTAGCTGATCTACTAGACGAAGGTCTTGCTCGAGCTGAACAGAAGTTGAAAGAGAAAGAAAGGGATAAGGTAGGGTTTTAGGAATCAAACATTTTTTCTGGAACATACAGTAAAACCTGTCCCTAGCGGCCACTCAAAAAGAACAAAAAAATGGTTTAAGGGGTGATAAAGTTCAGGATAAATCAGGATTTCCTGATTGAGCACTCATGCATTTTGAGCATGAGATCAAAGTTATTATTGCTTTAATTTGGTTTTAGAACCATTTAGTCAGATATTTACCATAAAATATGCATAAAATGATTGTGCTCTATTGATATTTTGTTCTTTAAAGCATTTTATTGATGATTTAAGAACTTTTTTGGCTCAGTTCAGGATTCAGTTGACAGATATTCCTGATTGAGATTTGCGGACTGTTATCACCCCTGTGGTTTTCAAGACCGATTATCGCTTAATGCAGGTCAAAAGTATTGCAGAATGCCCCAAGGGGAGCATTCTGCATTACTTTTGACCTTCATTAAGTTATCATATTCAATTAAGAACTTTGTTTTGTATATTTTTGAGGGTTTACTGTAATTTGCATTAATTGTTAATTCCTTCATTCATTTATCCCTCTGGAAAGACAAATTTTGATCATTCAAATAGCTTTTAGAGAGCTCATGGCAGTGGATCGCTGTTACCATGAAATGAACACCCAGAGATCAGGGCCCGAGGCTATAAAACTTTTTCCATTCATAACTCAACTGAACACGAAATTTCACCTGCTCATAAAAACTTAAATACCGACAAATAAAGAAGTTTCTTGCTTTAAATCTCTCATATGTTGTATTTATCATGCTAATAAATGTTAAAATGCCAACAATTGTTGGCATTTTAACATTTATGAGCAGGATAAATTTCATGCTCAGCTGAGTTGAGCATGGCAAAAATTTTATAACCTCGGGCCCTGGTGTGAGGTCTGCTATGCATGCAGCTAGTCAGCCCTGGAGGGCCAACTGATGTGGATGGTGCCCCTGCACCTGCATGTTAATAAGAAAAAAAAAAAGAAAAAATGAAGCAGTGTTATAAAACGGAAGGCCATGCAGAGGATCTTATCATTTTAATTATGGTAACATATCGCAAATTTTATATTCTATCTATCATATGATACTAAAATTACCTAGAAATAGTGTTTTTTGTGTTTTAGCATGAACAGGGTTCGCACATGCTTGATAAGTACTTGAATTTGTAGGGCTTGCTTGAAAAGTCATTGAAGATTAAATCTGCCTTCAAAAGTACTGGAAAATCACTCGAAGGCCTTGAAAAGACCTGAATTCTACTATTTTCCGCAGGACTCAACACTGTTGATAGGAATCTAAATGAGTATAAAACTGATGTGCCTTTATTTGGTGCAGCTTATGCTGCACCAAATAAAAGCACACCGATTTTATACTCATTTTCGAGTACTAATTTCTCCACTATCTCAGTCTAGCATTTCTGAAGTAGAATATTTTAACACTTAACCCAGTATTTTTTCATAAACAGTCCTTGAAAACTGTACGAGAATATTTTATAAGTCCTTGAAATGTCCTTGAATTTTACTCAAACTTGCCTGTATGAACTCTGATGAAACAATGAACTGTTTGGACTTGTTGGTTGTTATCCTGCACTTCATAATAAAATAAAACGAAAAAAAAACTGAACGTTGACAATCACTTTAGCCGTACAGTCCATTTACGTCCATCAGCTTAACCACACAGTCTAATTAGATCACCTTTTCTTCTGTCAAAACTCAGATGAGACTCCCTAACAAGATTGAACAAGTCTTAATGAAATAAAATGGCTGGGTGAAAAGGATACGCCAAGAAATGTGTCGGAATGATATGACCACTCATCAGACTGACCAGGGTTTACATAAGTTCATTTGTTAGTTCTGACAAATTTTCAGCGAAAATGTGAGGACCTAGATCAAACTGTGCTCTGCATAGTAGAGCACAGTCTAATCTAGGTATTCACTGCTTCAGGCCTTTAGTTAAGCCTGCATGCACAACAGAAACATAACTTTCTTATTTCTCAACCAAAATATATGTTATGGGTACTCAAAAGAACGTCTCAATGAGACGGTTCTTTTAAGCACCCATAACATATGATTAAAATTATGGGTAGGAAAATATAATAATTTTACAATGAGATGGTTCTTTTAAGCACCCTAAACATATGATTAAAATTATGGGTAAGAAAATTTTAATAATTTTACACTGAACATTTTTATTTATCTAAACCTGTGCTGCTTATAATATCCTACGTTTTTGCTTGATGAAACTGAAGCGGTCATTAGGGTTACAGCTCTCTCTGCCTTGCTTCTAGAAGTCTCCAATGGAGAGCTGGAATTAAATTTATTTCCATGGCTAGGAGGGCAGAATTCTCATTAATCAGGTGTAGGAAAGTCCAGACTAATTTTGATGGATTAAATGCAGGAATGCCGGACCTAACCTAAATTTTAGCTCCATCTAAAATATGCAGCAGACAATCTACATTTCAATAAGTTGTTGCTTTTTTAATAGAAATTGAATAAGGCTTGATATTTCATATGAATAATTAAGGAACAGTTGCATACATTTAAAAAATTTACTGCAACAGTTGTGGACTTATCTCTAGGTAGCAAACCCCCATCAAACAGAGACCCCAGCGCAGGCAGGCCGGAGTGTGCACTATGATAAATTCTGATTGCGACCAGTTTCAAATATAAAAACTCTTCTGTATAATTAACGCTCATTTAAATTTTGTTGCAGATTTTAGAGCTCCTGTATTGCTTTACATAGGTGCTTAAATATTATTGAATTTATTAAACAAGTTGGGGGAAAAATATAAATTGTGAGGCTTGAAGAGCATTTTTTTCTTTTTTCACAACGAAAATGCTGCATGAAGAGGCTGCTGATCCGGGACTATAAGTTTCCTTTCTTCAGTAGACTAGAATTTCTTGCACACTGGATAAGGATATCTATTTACCCTGGGATAGAAAATCTTATCTTACCCATGCTATCTTACCAAGGACGTCAAGTAACGTCATCATGTGAAATTGCATCTTAGCGCACTCAGGGACTTCTGGAAGCTTATTCTAAAATAATTAAATAAAACAAATAAATAAAAACAGTGGTGAGCAAGAAAAAGAATCTATTATTCGTGTGAGGGTAGGATATAAAAATCTGTCCCTCAGGATCACCGTTTAGCATCACTCAGCAAGCTTCGTGATGCCAATCGGTGATACTCAGGACGGATTTTTCTATCCTACCCTCACACTTATGATAGATTCTTATAGTCTTGGCAAGCCTCGTGATGCCAAACGGTGATCCTAGGGACAGACTTTTCAATCCTACCCTCACACTCATGATAGATTCTTATAGTCTTGGCAAGTCTCGTGCTGCCAAAGGGTGATCCTCGCGACGGAAATTTTTTTATCCTACCCTCACACTCTTGATGGATTCTTATAGGATTAGTCCAGATCAGATCATCAACTGGAAGATTCCATTTGAAAAATTCAGCACTTAAATGAGGTAACCAATGCTCTACCATGACACATTTTATTTTTAGGAATTGACGCCAGCAGAGCTAAAAGATGCCCAAGAAGCCGTTGCGTACGGCTGTATCAAGTATGCCGATCTTTCTCATAACAGGAGCCACGACTATGTCTTCTCTTTTGACAAGGTAGGTTCAGAGTTATCTTCCTTTTCATTACTTATTTTGTTTTGTTTGTTTGATTTGATTCTTTACATCCCATCAACAATCTTTCAGTTAAACAGGGACGGGTCTTCATGGGTTGGACCAGTACTAAGCTAGAATAAATGTGTCTTGCTCAAGGACCACAACTCAGTGACGCCTGTGAGGCTTGAATCCGCAGCCCCTTGGTCTCGAGTCAAGCACTCAACCACTGAGCCACTGCGCTCCTACTCAATTATTGCTTATTTATCACAATATTTATATATCTGAGCAGGGTTTGCACTTTTTGCCATTTCATTAAATCATGTTGAATCATTTGAATTACCGGATAAATATTAGGGGTAGAGGTGTCAGAATATTTCTGGTACCTTAAATACCTGTGAAGTGCAACATGAAGGGAGCCAACAAAATGACATTTGTACATTAATAAGAAATGACTTATCATCTTTAGTCAAGGAACACATACCCTGATCATGCTCAGACGGATTTGAAATCATTTTCGCTGGTTGCACAGATCACTTTATTCATTTTATCATGTAGTTCCTTATAATAATTTGAAGTGTGACATAATTTTTTTTATTTGATTCTTTTTACGTCCCATCAACAATCTTTCAGTTATAAAGGGATGGGTCTTCTAGGTTGAACCAGTACTAAGGTAAAATTAATGTTCTTGCTCAAGGACACAATGCAATGATGCCGGTGAGGCTCGACCCGCAGCCTTAGGTCTAGAGTCAAGCACTCAACCACTGCTCTCCCAGTCCTGACACAAGATTTCCAACAATGTGGTATGTGCGACCAGCAAAGCCTCAGATCAGCCTGGGCATATGTGCAGTCTAATCAGAGCCCTTGCTAGTTGCTTGAATATTCTATGACTGTTACGCTACGGACTGAACACCATTTGGAGTTTCTAGGCTTTAAAGGAGACTGCACAGGCTCGTCTGAGTCTATTCGTGTCAAAATGCCACGCTCAATTATGTACGGAAGTCAGAGCATGACAAAGACCGACAAAATGGTCTGGCCTCGAGGTTATGAACTTTTTTTCATTCTCAACTCAACTGAGCATGAAACTTCAATTGCTCATGAAGCCTAAAATGCCCAAAAACACAGACTTTTCTGGCTTTTAAACTCTCAGATTGTATTTATCATGCTAATAAATGTTAAAATGCCAACAATTGTTGGCATCTTAACATTTATGAGCAGGATAAATTACGTGCTCAGTTGAGTTGAGCATGAAAAAAGTTTTATAACCTCGAGGCCTGTCCTCCCAGCAGACTCTTATCAGCCTTAGCATGCACTGAATCTGATCCTAAGTCTTGTTCATGAGAAAACCATTAGTATTGATTATTCTTGTCTGTAGATTCATGCTCGATTCACATGAGAGTGAATTACTCAATCTTAGTAATTATCAAAATACAAATGTACAAATGAATGGAGCAATTTTCTTGCTCAGAACATTTGATTATGTCATTTGTTCGGGCCCAGTGGTTATAAAACACTTTTTTATACTCAACTCATCTAAGGCCAGAATTTTTTTATTAGTTGATTTACAGGATTTTTTTTTTCAGATTTAGCGTCGGGGGACGAAAAAATTTTTTTTTTTTAATATTTTCAGAGCTTTTTTTTTTTAATATCTCAGAAACTTTAAAACTAGTACTAGGTAAACCAACATACTGAATTAAATCTTTAAATATTTTATCATTTCCCTAAAAACCTGGACAGGAAAATCACTTTTTACAGTGTCACTTGAAAAAATACACAGACAGAACCTCAAAAATATGTTATTTTTTTCAACAAAACAAATAACATTTAGAGTCGGCAGATAAAATAAAAAAAATTTTAGAAATTAAATTTTATTTTTTTCCTGCTTTCCAGGAAATTACAGTAGGAGGGTTCGTAAATCAACTAATAAAAAAATTCTGGCCTAAGCATGCAATTTTTCATGCTCATAATTGTTAAAATGCCAACAATTGTTTATTAGCATGATAAATACACCATCTGAGAGTTTGAGAGCAATAAAAGTCTTTATTTTTAGAATATTAGTTTTTATGAGCAGTTAAAATTTCAGGCTCAGTTGAGTTGAGCATGAAATAAGTTTTATTAGTTACCTCTCATATTAACTGCATTGTTGCGCGTTGCCAGATAAACTTTGCCTATCTCACGGCATGTGCCTTTATCAGGTCATGATGATGTTGGACTTTTTGAATGACATCACTTATGACACAGAATCAACACAAAAATCAAAAATTAAGTCATAATCACTAATTTGAAGAGTGAATCAGTGGGTAAACTGATAAATAGAATACCAGGTTCGCGTCTTTTGATATCAAGTTTACCAGACTCCGCTTTGAAAATGCATGTTGAATCGCTCGGCAAGCCTCGCAATGTCAACAAGCATTCTTGAAGCCTTGCCTGGTAAACTTGATATCAAAAGACACTCACCTAGTATTCTCTATTTATAACCTTGGGACCTGGTCATAAATGTTGAAATGCCGACAAATTTCACGTTCCAGGTGTCAGTTGAAATGTTAATTTTAGAATGTAAAGAAGATACTCAGGCAGATGAAATGCTGCATATCACAGCACAGGGGACAAAATTATTTCAATATTGTACTTGTTCTACAGGACAAGTGACTTACAATTTTCACTCATTCTGCAAACACATGCACTTGTCCTTTAAGAGTGTATGCAATGAAGAACTTAAAGGGAGTACTATGTAATATGACTTCCTCGAGTTATTCTTCTCAAAGCACTCGTCCTACAGGACGAGTGCTTTCGGAAGAATTACTCATCCTTTCTAGATTTCACTCGTAATTACGAGCGCAAGAGTGGAATTTTTGTCCCCTGCAGCATTTCATCAGTGTCTGTACTGTCTGCTCAGATAACAATCTTCAAGGACAGAAATACATCATAATTTAGAAATCTGGATCTGTGATCCTCTAAGAATCCCATACTTATAGCATGATTATGTATGTAAAAAAACATAAGTATGAAAGTGGATAAGGTAGGATTTTTTTTTTTTTCTGCAGATGTTGGATGACCGGGGAAACACGGCTGCCTATCTCCTGTATGCTTACACAAGGATAAGGTAATATATCCAATTTTTTGTCTGTTTTTTTTGGGGGGGGGATGAAGTGTGACCATAGGACTCATCCTCGTATCTGCAGATGAAAAGGGGGATTTATATTGATTGATAAAATCATTTTCTTTTTTCCTTAAAAACATTTAAAACTGCCGGTACAGTGCAGTCCCTTTATAACTCTATGTTTGGGGTCCATAGTAATGGTCTGTATTATATGTGAATCATGTCATAAAGGGACAATTTTACTAATTGTATGGTCATTTTACTCCATAATAACGCCTTTTGAAATATCATACATTTGAAAATATTGTGGAAAATGGAGCATTTGCTCCAACAGAGCAAATGCTCCATTTTCAATAATATTTTCAAAAGTATTCAAAACAACTTAATTTTTCTTTATTTTTTTCAATGTTGTCTAAAAATAGAAAATGATGTCATGATCTAAAAATAGCCTATGAAGTAAAGGGTTAATTCCTTTGTTATTCCTTCTCAATGAGAAGTGGCACAACAAATAGGCCAGTCAAAGCAGGAACTGGATTATAAGAATCCATAATGAGGATGGGATCAAAAAATCCATCCCGAGGATTACCGATTGGCATCACATTTACAAGGCTTGCAGATTGATGTCAAATGGTGGTCGTGAGGGGTGGATTTTTCAATCCCATCCTCATACAAATTATTCAATAATGGATTCTTTTTTGTGCTCACCACTAAATATCTCATTATATATTGGAAAAACACAAAAAAGACTTCTAGAAAATCCTGAATAGGCCGAGATGCGATATGGTGACATAATTTTCACATTACAATGATGTCACTGATTGACATGCAGCTGTTAAAACTTTGTTCATCTTTCCCACAGTCTGGTACGGGTATGTGAAATAGAATTATCTCACATGGGTAAAAACAAGGGAAATCCTGATCTGGTGTACGAGAAATTTTAGTTTTGGTCAGAGCCTTTATCTAATTTCAAACTTTGTATGCAACCATTGTAGGCCCTGTCAAAACTGTGTGGATGTGTAAGTGCATCTAAGTCACCCCTGCTCTCATAATACAATAAATACCTGGGCCCTGTTGCATAAACCATCATTAAAGTTAAGCTACCATTAAGGTTTAAGCTGTCATTAAACTTTTATCAGTCCATTAGTTAAGTTGGCATTATTTTTGTGTTGCATAAAGCAATTTTAATGTCAACTTAACTAATGACGACTTAACAGACTGGTAAAGCTGACATTAAGACCTTTTCACGTGCAAATGCTCCAACAACAGCTTCCAATATGGCGGCGAATCACAGTCACAGTGACACTTCGACGAAACCGACAGCTTGAGCTTTGTAAACTATAAATTGTAACTGGCATGTATAGCGAATATGGAAAAACAAACTTCTTTGCAGAAAAAACATCTAGATCAAATCCTGAAAATGTCAGTTTATGCTATATTGCGCCGTAAAGATGTTCGAGTTGGAAGACGGTTCGTCCTATGTTAGGACTAAATCAGTAAGTTCAGTTTTCTTGTGACCCGCTTCTTTCGTTTATTTCACTTTAGAAAAAAACACGGGTTTCATCCTATCATCAGTTCTAGATCAAGATGTTATAGTTCCATAAAAGAAATGGTTGAAAGGCTGTAAGCCTAACGCGACGATGTGTCTCTTTTATGGAAAAAAACGTTTTTTTAAAACCATCGGCTGTTTTGTTTACATCCGTTTCCATGGGACATGCATGTTGACATTGTTGTATTTTCCGCCAGTGACTTAACGCGCACTCCTTAAAGCCACAATTTGTTTGATTTGAATGTTTACGTCTCACTACACAAATTTTTCACTTATGTCGGGACGGGTCTTCCTGGGTTGACCAAGAACTAAGCAAGGATTAGTTAATGGGTCTTGCCCAAGGACACAAGGCAGTGACGCAGGTGATGTTCGAACCCACGACCCCCTCGGTTTCGAGTCAAGCACTCTAACACTGCACTACATGCTCCTAAAACTTCATCAGAATAAAATAAAATAGGGCCCCAGAAATAGGGCTTTCTATCTACGACAATCAGCATCCTGGCACAATACAGACAAGGTCGTCACAGCCTGTTTGTGTTTGTATGGAAGGGAAAGCCGGGGTGCTCAGGGGAAAAAACTACAAGCTGTTATTTATTTTTATTTCATTTTATTATCCATATTTTGCTATTGGATAATAGCATTGCTTATATGTTTATTCACATAGGGCACGCATATGCTCACATCGTACTCCATAAAATGGATAGGTCTAAGAGAATATTTAAAAAGGCACCGTAAAAGGCAATACCCCCCTCCTCCACCCCCCCTCCTCCACCCCCCCCCCCCCCCCCCCCCCCCCCCCCCCCGGCCATACCACACCGCGTAGGCGGTGACCACGAATTTTCAGGGACACAAGACAGTGACACCGGGCGGCGTAGCTCAGTCGATAACGTGTCTGACTAGGTGCGTGTTTGACTGCAGACCCAGGGGTTGCTAGTTCAATTCCGGCCCGGCCCCATACTTTCGTGAAATAATTTCTACGGTCACCCTCCTGCGTTGATTCGGTCAGGAAAAGAATTGAGCCGCGACATGTGATTTCCAACAATGTGGCATTTTGACAAGCGTAGACTCAGACGAGCCTCTGCAGCCTTTTTTTTTTAAGCTTTAAAACTCAAATGATGTTTAGTCAGTAGCTTAACACTCATAGAATATTCAAGCGACAAGCAAAGGCTCTGATCAGACTGTGCGTAAGCGCAGGCTGATATGAGGCTTTGCTGGTCGCACATACCACATTGTTGGAAATCCCATGCCAGGGCTCAATTGTGATTGTTCTGAAATGACATGACCATAGCTATGAGGGTCTCAATGGGATACATGAAATCGCTAATCAGTTACACCCAAAAACCGCTAATCTGTAAAATTTAGACCCAAAAATCGCTAGTCAGTAAATGTATGTCCAGAAATCGCTGATCAGTCCCAAAATTTGGCAAAAAATCAGTAATCAGTTTAGGCCAAAAATCAGTAATCGGTAAAGAATAGCCCCGAAAATGGGTACATGTAATCAGTAACAGTTTTCTGTAAAAGCGAAGTCAGGAAGTAGAATAACTTTTTCCATCGAATTCGCTAGAGTAGGTCAAGGGTCGTAACTAATATTGTGAGACTTTGTGACCCAACCCCTTTGCTGTATCATATTTGGCAATAAAATATGTTTGACCCTTTTAAGCCAAATGAAATTTCTCTTCTATCAATTGGACCAGTCCATTTCCGTTTTAAGGATTGTTTGGTGGTACTTTTCATTTTATTCATTTTTTAAAAGAAACTTCTGTAAGCAAACAGTGGAGAACCTGTGCTTTTCACTATCCCCTATTCCGGTCCCCCTATGTCGCGCAACAAAAAAACAATAGCACCATTTATGTATGGCCTGTTATCTAAGAGATCAGGCTGGATGATTATCAAGAGATAAACGGTATTTCTTTACTCGGTCGGGCCGTCGCGTATTGGTCAGGATATCCAGTGTGACTTATTGCACGTCACAGCTTACGTCACAGCGCACGTGCCAATACTGTTGTTGTATACACCGACACTCAAAAAAAAGGTCAGAGTTAATATCATTCTTACCCAGTGATATGATGCACGTTCATTTTGCGACTCGCAAAGTAGCGAAGTATAGCAAGGCCCAAAATGCCAATGTCAAAACGACGTTAAGTATATAGAGGATATTCAATTTTTTGGAATGAATATGCCATTTATTTCATCGAGTGAAGCGAAAAATGCATATTTCATGAGTGGCGAAGCCACGAATGAAATATACATTTTCTCGCTTCACGAGATGAAATAAATGGCATATTCATTCCAAAAATTTGAATTTTCTTTTTATTATATACCATTTTAAGCGTAACAGATTTTTTGCACTAAATGACGTCATACATGTTCGCACAATTACGTCATATTAATGATGACGTTGCATAATATACAATGACGGACAAAGCTGAAACCATAAGAGCAGGAGTAGAAAAAGTGAAAATTTCAACAAATCCTGACAATTTAATTACCAAAATTTTCCTTGCGATCTAACTAAGAAAATGAATACCCACACTTTGTGTTTTTGTCCACAAATAAGAAAGTTACAGGCGTTTGAAATTCTGAAGTGGGCTCAAGGAAGTCAATGGAGAAAGCAGAGGACATCCAGTTTCACCCGTGAAATACAACTTATATTTTCACTGCAGTGAAAATACAGCTTTTTATATTTTCACGGCTGTGAAATACAGCTTTTTGAAAATATGCATTATATTTAATCAATATTTTCCTGTATTTCATTACTTTGTATATAATAACTCGTTGTATTACCTAAGCCCTGTGAAAGCCATCATTTTCAGCCAATCCCAAGCCCCTAGCTGGTATAGAGTCACCCCCTGAGCCTTGTCCTCCATTAGGCAATATGTTCTAACGCATTCCAGTGAAATAAATTGCCCCCCCCCCCCCCCCCCCCCCCCCCCCCTGCGTGGAACCAGGAAATTTCGTCAGGGGCAGGAGGG
This sequence comes from Loripinus fragilis, assembly GCA_964019695.1. Lineage (NCBI taxonomy): Eukaryota > Metazoa > Mollusca > Bivalvia > Lucinida > Lucinidae > Loripinus > Loripinus fragilis. The sequence goes on along the minus strand of OZ026521.1, from coordinate 8,893,107 downwards.
GGTTAAGATCTAGATCTACCCATATAACGTGATTTTCCGATTGGGTCCAGACCCCCTGCTCCCCCCCCCCCTCCCCGGATCCGCGCCTCAGATCCGCGCATGCCCACTAAATTCCTTGCTTCCCATAGCGTATTATAGTTATGCACTGGAACCCAATAGTCACTTTGAAATAATAATGATAATCATTTGAATGCTCATTTTTAGCTGTTTTCATGATTATAATTACTAATTTTTAGTGAATTACAAAATGGCTGCAAATCATGGAAATGCACATGTACAGCAGTGAAACCCATACTTAATGACAGCTTTAAAGTACCTCCTGAAGTACTTTAGTTAATGACAGCTTTAACGGGAGCTTAATGCCGACTTAAAGTTAATGGACTTTTATGCAACAGAGTTAAAGTCGGCATTAAGTTAACAGCGACTTAATGACGACTTAACTGGCAGTTAACTTTTAATGACGGTTTATGCAACAGGCCCCTGGCCTTTAGATCATAAAACTTGAGTTCATTCTCAGACTCAAAATAAAGCAAATGATTGGCTGCTTGCGGACACGTGTCCGCAAGCAGCCAATCATTCGCTTTATTTTGAGTCTGAGACTGTGCTAAAGTTTTATAACCTCGAGGCCTGGTTCAAGTGTTTCTTACGATTTCATTGTTTGTTTGGTTGAACTCATGCTTTATGTCCCAGTCAACAAGTTTTCAGTCATGTCAGTATGTTTTCCTGAGTAGTATCTAGTACTAAGTGGTGAAGTATCATGCACAAGATTTGTAAAGTTACCAAGTATAAGCTTTTCAAAAAAGCTTGCCATCTTTCAGCACTTAAGGTCACTACCCATAGCAATAACCGTAACTCTAAATCATCAAGGGAGGTAATACTTGGTAGCGTTCGATTATGACAAAGTGTGATTTTACGCAACTATGATATGTTTTCTACCGACAGTAATGCCCGTTACACTGCAACTTGGTAATCTGAAAGTGATTGATATAACATTAAAAATGCAAACAAAATTTTAAGTATAATGAACAACATAAGTTGGCATTCTTTACGGATACTAAACGATGGACGCTCAGCTCTGTGAGAAGAATAAAAGTCAGTCAGTGTAATGGAACACGCATTTTACCAGGGAAATGTCAGTCGACTGTTCGCGGTTTTTTGACAGTCCACATCAACAACATGATATAACTACTAGTATATAGATCTATATATGATGTTCTGGTTTTATTTCACCTGCATTAAAATTTCACCAAGACAGACTATCTCGTCACGTTCTCTAGCGTCTACTTTGAACCTGACGTGCGCTAATGACGTCACTTGCTCTTATGACGTCATTATGCGTAAACGACAAGTATTGAACTTAACGTTGACGTTGAGAGTCCCTCGCTTTAGTTTGCGTCCTAAACAATTTGCCTTATGTCAAATGTGTTCCAATATTTAGCTACAAGGCTATCTTGGGCTAAGGTTGACCCAAGTATAGTCGTGATTCTAAATTATAGTAGGCCTACTCTAAATTATTAAAGGTACGCGAGGAATTCTGCCATCGGGGTCTGCAAACAAAAAAGGCGCAGACCAGCTTGCGCATCCGCGCAGTCTGATCAGCGCCTTTGCTAATCACAAATTGAATAGTATCGTATCTAAACTTGCTCCAAGCGAAATTTCACTATTCTATCTAGTCTCAGTGGCTGAGGGGGCTGGTTTTGGTATGATCTTATCGGAAACCCTGAAGACAGGTTTTGTCGCATCGGTGCTCATTTATATTCATGTAAATGCGGACCCAATCTTCAAGCCTGGTTCATGTGATATGAGCATAGAAAATGTCTAGCCCCTCTAGACTACTGGTGGCCAATTCCGTCCATGACCAGCGCCGACGGGATCCGTACCAAAAATAGTACCCCCTCCCCTTCCGCGCCACTGAATACCCCCTTTAGTAGCGGGAAGGATGTGGGCATGAAAAGAACCCTTTTCATATAAATGCGGGTCCAACCAAATCATAGGCAAGTTATAGGTACTCAGTGAGACGGTTCGTTTGAGCACCCAAAGCAAATATAAAAATAATGAGCAATAAAATATTTACAATTTTACGCTAATTTTTAGTTAATCTCCAAGGTTACTCTACATTTGACATGTTTCAACTGAAAGATGTCCGTCAAGGGATATATAGATCTAATAGAAATAAGCCAACTCTGGTCAAGTGCTAAGGTCTGGCCTTGCTTCGCGATCGGGCATTAGTATGGCGCCCGAGGCCGCAACAAAGATTTAAAAACATTTCAAATTCTTGGATGAGTACATGATGTATATGCATCGATCAATTAAAGCGATGCATATTAAAACAGCACATTTTCACCTAAATTTGATATGCAGAGTTACCCCGTGACCTTGAAAAACGGTAAATGTCCCCCAAAACATTACATCTCTATCCTAATGGTGTATCTATGCAAATTTGGTCAAAATATATCGACTAGGTGTTCAGACAAAATGCCGATAAGTTTCTTTTTACCGTGGGTGGGGTATTTTGGTATCGTTTTTGGTATTGAAAAGTCTTCACATATATGCATATAAATGTTCCAAGTATTTGGAGTACATATAATTTCATTTAGAAGTTCAGAGTGAGGTATTTTAATCAACAGTGTTTGGTTCGTAAGGTTTTAACATGCTTAGAAATAAGAAAAGCCTGCTAAGATCATTAATTTTTAGTTTAGGGGGTAGGGATAATTATTTGGTAATATCTCACTAATTAGACGGTGAATTTTTTTTAAATTTTGTCATAACGCATCTTATATAATGATCACTTTCCTAAAAAAAAAATAGAAAAATTTATTTTTTTAAAGTATGTTTAAATATTGAATTATCAGTCAGTAATTGCCGAAAATTAATGCATAAATATCGGTGAACGCTGGTTTGAAAGCGTGATATGAAGAAAAATAATTGTATAGCTGCAAAAGAATGGTTTGAGAAAAAATTCTTAATTATTTATGGCTTCGCATGCTTGTTATGGCTTCGCATGCTTGTTTGAAATAACGATTTTCAAATATAAAATTGAGTTACAGAATATTTTACTTGTCTTAATGAATTTACAAAAAGCTGCGTAAAAAAGCCAACATAGGCCATATAATGAAGAGCTGTAACTTTTGAACTGGAAGGTAAATTTTCTTTATTTTGCGTTATTTTGCTTATGATATGATGTACTACAGAATATCAAAAAATGAAAAAAATCTATTTTTTGGAAAAAAAAATCGCCCAGGTGTGGGCAGTGACCTTAACTAAAGTGGGTATAGAAAGGGGCTCTTGCATGGTATGGGAAATTATCATGGGAGTCTGCCCACACCTGGATTTTTGATAATATTATGTTATTTAATTGTCTGGGGTATAACTTTAATATTTATGGTGCGTTTGAGTTTTTTATGCAATTCCATTGCTAATTGATGACGTCATGAATGATATCACCATAATACCTTAGGGTACCCAGTTATAATCATTTCTAAAGTAATTGACATACCATGTAACGGGCGGAGAAATCTTTTATTAAATAGCTATATCATTGATAAGTTCGTTGTTACTAAAAATGGCTTTGTATGTAATAGGATATTGGGTGGGCATTCATTTTTATAGCATGGTACCCCAATTTTTGACTGTATAATTTGTATTCAGTCAAATTTGGAATTAACATTTTTACAGGTTGCGGTCTTTGTCAAGATACCATTTCAACATATAAACTATCCATATATGTTAAGAATATGTAGACCAAATTTCATGAAATTCAAGGACCGGTAACATATTTTTTCAACTTGATGTAAACATGTGGCCCTAATTCATCGAAATGTAAAAAAATACAATAATTATGTTTCAGTGTAAAACATACTTGAATACTTGCTTAGTTTGAATCATCATGCTAATACGTTTATTGGTAGAAGTTGATATGTTCAGTGTTTTCCCCTATTATGGATTGGATAAAAAAAAACAATATTCTTTGATATTAAGTGCCACGATTCTTATTTAATGAAGTGCTTACACAATAATATTAGCCAAAATGATACAATATGTTGACACCTGTACTTAACACATCTAGTTTCTAACATTAAAACTACATCTAGCCAATGTTACACTTAATATGTAACATTATTTAGAATTTAAATTCATACAGAAGAGAAACCTTATGATAAGTCAGTTCATACAGGAGAAGAACCTTATATCTATGATTTTATAATTGTAAGACTCATTAATAAACCTGCTTCACAAAAATACCTCCCTGTCAAACCTATTGGTTAAAATTAACCATTTTGGTCACAGATAACTCTTGGCTTCAAAGGTATTGCTAATTTAATGCTTAACTCTTCTCTGTTCATTCTGCTTTGTGAAACTGTTGCTGATTTCCATCAAATAGCAACATTTATACTTTAGCTGGCTGTATATTCTAGGCATACAGCTTTGTTTCTGGACCTCACTTATTCATGTAGAACACTGTTTTATAATACCTTGGATAAGACTCTGTTACATGTTATCCTGGTCACGGCACCAAAATGCGGTTCCTCTAGTTCATTTGGGATGTAAAGGAAATATTTAGTCTTCTTGTTTTCACATGTTTATTGTTAGGATATTATGTTTCTTAAACAACATCATGCAGGACTTGAGGAAGTGATACACATTGTCTTTGCCCCATAGTGCCATGACACAGGGTCATGACCTTCGGCATTTCTGACCATTGAATCATTTAAAATTGTATAAACATGTCTTTCTTTAAGAAAAGTGTAAGTAGATTAAAAACAACCTCCTTATGTCGAGTTATTGATTCATTTGAACTAAATAATTGATTTCGCTAAAACTGACCTATACCCATAAGAGGTAGGAAATGACAAAGTTACCGGTTTTGGATTTTCATTATATTTGGCTCAGATCAGCAGTATATATATAGCATGTTTTTGTGATTATATGATATCTTGACAAAGACTAGAACATATCCATCTTTTGAATCTAATGTTGAATGTTTTGTAAATTTTTGAAAAATTTTTTTTGAAATTTTACAATCACTTCATCTGAAAACGTAAACCATAATTTATTCAAATGGTTTCGTGGTATTAAAATAATGTCGATGGTATTTTGGATTCAATCTAGATAACAAATCATAGAAATAAACAAAACTATAGATTTAGGACATGGGAATTTAGAGACAGGTTCCACCTCAAAGGTGGAGTACGTCAGGGTTGCTTCCTAAGCCTTATTCTTAACTATCTAATTCGATAAATACATTTTCATAGTTCGTATATAATGAGTTATTAATATGCAAAGTTTGAAGAAAATCCATGCGTGGGCACAGATGAAAGTACCCCTTTGAAAGCGAAATTTCAATAGCTGTTTCAAACGAAAGTGATTAGCTATTAAATGACACACCCACCTCATTGCCATCTCTGCTCACGATAAGCTGGGTTTATCATTTTAATGTTGTGACACATTGATGCTACACCACTTATCCGGTGTTACCATACAGGTTGCAAACTTAGTCAAATATAATTGCCGTTCATTTGAGGATGGCAGTAAAGTCTGTGCAGCTGTTTACCTTTTGTGAGGTTGAACCAATTTGTGAACCACATGTAACTTTATTTCAGGTCAATAGCAAGGAATGCTAGCATAACTCCCCAACAGCTGCAAACCTCTATTGACAAGGATGGGATTGTTTTGGATGATGAGAAAGAATGGAAGCTTGCAAAGACCATATTGAGGTTCTCTGAGGTGATCCTCAAGTGTCTGGATGACCTGTTACTACATAGTCTCTGTGACTACCTCTATGAACTTGCTACCACCTTCACAGAATTCTACGATAAGTGCTACTGTATAGAGAAAGACAGGAATACAGGTAACTAACATAACCAGGGCTGTGGAAATACCATGCCCAACTTGTCAGACCTGGTCCCATTTCATTCAGGACAAGTTGAAAAATTCAATTTACATGTCCTTGGACAAGTGCAAAATTTGTTATAAAGTTAATAAAATTTTGTATTTCATATTTTGATTAATTACTATAAGTTCACATGTTGCATTGAAAACAGTGTGGATCCTGATCAGCTGGCTTCTTCAGAAGCCAGCTGATATGGATCTATACTGTCTACAAGAGAGGTGATATCTGCATGGCTTCATACTGTTTTCGAAAGTGTAAATTGTTTAAGGACAGAAAGGTATAAGCTAATCTGTACTATCTGACATGTACAATTTTCTTTGGACAAGTACATTATTGCCATTAACTTGTCCCTGGACAAGTAGAAAATTTTACTATTTCCACACCCCTGAACATAACTTTGTTATTCAACTTTTGCTGTGACTAGTTTGTATATAGAGGATCTTACACGAGTGCTCATGTTTTATTGAATTTACTAAACAAGCTGAGGAAAAGAGATAAAATGTGAGGCTTGCCGAGCATTTTATCGCTTTTTCGCAACAAGTTTAATAAATTCAATATTACAGGAGCATGAATGTTAGATTCTATTGATCATATGACATTAACATGACTTTGAAATCTTATTTCTGGCGTAAAAAAGATAGATTTTGTCATTATGTAGGCAATGTTGTTATGGACGTCATAATGTTTCCCGAAAATATGTACACCATGAGTGGTTTATCGATTTTTAATGCATTGCGTAATTTCACTCCCAGACGCGACGTCATATGATAAACAGTTTGCATTTCACATTAAATCTAAGTTGATCATACAACAGACTCTTTGGATGCGAGTGGCCCCAGATAATCACTTTAAGTACAGGAAGAGATTTGCTTTTGAAAATTTGGAACATTTCACAGACCTATCATAAACCAGGGTTCGCACAGGCTTGAAAAGTACTTGAATTTAGAGGTCTTTCTTGAAAAGTCCTTGAAAATTAAATCTGCCTTGAAAAGTACTGGAAAAGCACTCAAAAGCCTTGAAAAGTCCTTGAATTCTACTATTTTCTGTAGGGCTAAACACTGTTGATAGACCTAAATCAGTATAAAATTGTTGTGCCTTTATTTGGTGCAGCAAATGCTGCACCAAATAAAGGCACAACAATTTTATACTAATTTTCCAGTACTAATGTCTCCATTCTCTCAGTCCAGCATGAATGAAGTAGAATTTTAGCATTTAAATCAGGCTTTTAGTCCTTGAAAACTGTAGGATAGCCTTTAGAAGTCCTTGAAAAGTCCTTGAATTTTACTTAAACTTGGCTGTATGAACCTTGTAAACTCATCTTTGGTCTTCCTGTTTATTCCAGGTGAAATTGTGAAGATCAACATGAGTCGTATTCTTCTCTGCGAGGCAACAGCTAATGTGATCAATGCTGGATTCCATGTGCTGGCTATTACACCTGTTGAGAGGATGTGAAGTGATGGATTTTATACCCATTTGGTCAGGTGATCAAGATGTGAACTATACGGACAGTTATTCTTGGACAGTGGCAAGGAGATGAACCGTTTTTTCTTGTGTTTTAATGAGAATCAGATAAACTTGACTATGACATATTATGAACCTTTTTAACCTATTTAAGCTGTCAATCAGATATTGGCAAACAGTTAAGATCCTGATTAGACAACACAATTTGTGGTGTCTTATCAGGAGCTAAACTGTTTAGTATGAGTTCTAGCCTTAAAATGAAGATACAGTAAAACCTGTCCAAAATGGCCACCCTCGAAACGACCAAATATTGGTTTTTGAGACCAATTATTGCTTAATGCAGATCAAAATTATTCTGCAATACTTTTGACCTTCATTAAGGTACCATTTGTCATTAAGATCTTTGTTTTTGTCTATTTTTGAGCGTCCGCTTAAAGGGACAAATATTTGAGCAATAATACTGGTACCACTCATTATGACTCTCTCCAGGGGTCATACTGGGCAGATCAAAAGGACAGCCATAATGAGGTGATTATGACTTCCTCACTGGGGCAATTAAGTGGTCCCATAAAGGGATTAGGTATTTTATGATAAAATATTGATCTTTATCTTAGTGAATGAAATTGTGTTGTATACAGGTAATTCCCCACTTCAGGCCCCATTAATTTTGTGAGATACTGAAACTGTCCCTTATCAGTTAATCCTTTAATGATCTCTATTGGACAGTAATCTTTGTCTTTAAGACAGGTTTTACTGTACAAATTTGCAAGATTCCAAGGCCAAGCAGTAGGAATGAAGTTATGCATGCCTTACATTTATGTTATGCACAGCTATTCCAAACCACAAATATCTCATTTAATTTTGAAATGACTTTAAAATGACCCTGTCTATAAAAAAAAACACTTTTAGTTTACATCTTGTAACTGTCAGCCATAAAGTAAAATAAACTCCTCTCTGCTGTTGCTTACAGGTATTTTTCATCTTTTTTTTGTTTTTGTTTTTTTTGGGTGGGGGGGAGGGGGGGGGGGGAATGTTAAAAACACTTTTATCATATGACGTAGTGTCTGAGTATGAAATAACGCCATGCATTAAAATTGATAAAACACCAGTGGTTTACAGATTTTCCAGAACGGTAACGAAATGACACTTTTAACGTCACACATATGGCAAAACCCTATCGTTTTCACGCCAAAAATATTATTTCATAATGATTTTAATGTCATATGATAAATAGAATCTAACATTCATGCTCCTGTATTATTGAATTTATTAAACTTGTTGTGAAAAAGAGATAAATTGCTCTGCAAGCCTCACATTTTATCTCTTTTCCTCAACTTGTTTAATAAATTCAATTAAACATGAGCACTCATGTAAGATCCTCTATTTAAAATTGTTTCAATGATATTGAGACAATGTCTAAATGTGTTGATACCCAAACAATCTCATGTCTTGATATTAAGCAAATATTTTGAGCTTAAAATTGTGCTTAATTTCTTTTCCTTCAGTATAAATATGTTTAATGTGCTTAATTCTTTCATTGCTTGTGGCAATTTTTGTCCTCTGCTGATAACCTTAGCAAACAGAATGTCGGCCCTCATCTGGATCCTGAAATTTTTTTTGTTGATTTGGTACAGGAGGAAAACATACTTTGTGAAGTAATGCAGAACACATTTTAGCAGACAATGGCATGAAAACATTAGATTTTTTTTTCAGCTTAAAGTACAGATTAAATGTCTATGCGAGAATTGGTGCCTGTTAGGGTAGAAATGACTGAGTCACCTATTCTTAATAATGTCACGCAAATTTATTTATCAGTTACCTCTCATATTAACTGCTTTGTTGCACGTTCCCTGATAAACGATGCCCATCTCACGGAATGTGCCTTTATCAGGTCATGATGACGTTGCACTTTTTGAATGACGTCGCTAATGACGCTGAACCAATACAAAATAGAAAATTAAGTCATAATCGCTAGTTTGAAAAGTGAAACAATTGGTAAACTGATAAATAGAATACCAGGTTTGTGTCTTTTGATATCAAATTTACCAGGCTTGGCTTTGAGAACCCATGTTGAATCGCTCGGCAAGCCTCGCGATGTCAACAAGCGTCCTCGAAGCCAAGCCTGGTAAACTTGATATCACTTACCTAGTATTCTCTATATCTCGGCAAGCCTCGCGATGTCAACAAGCGTTCTTGAAGCCAAGCCTGGTAAACTTGATATCACTTACCTAGTATTCTCTATATCTCGGCAAGCCTCGCGATGTCAACAAGCGTCCTCGAAGCCAAGCCTGGTAAACTTGATATCACTTACCTAGTATTCTCTATATCTCGGCAAGCCTCGCGATGTCAACAAGCGTTCTCGAAGCCAAGCCTGGTAAACTTGATATCACTTACCTAGTATTCTCTATATCTCGGCAAGCCTCGCGATGTCAACAAGCGTTCTTGAAGCCAAGCCTGGTAAACTTGATATCACTCACCTAGTATTCTCTATATCTCGGCAAGCCTCGCGATGTCAACAAGCGTTCTCGAAGCCAAGTCTGGTAAATTGATATCATTCACCTAGTATTCTCTATATCTCGGCAAGCCTCGCGATGTCAACAAGCGTTCTCGAAGCCAAGTCTGGTAAATTGATATCATTCACCTAGTATTCTCTATATCTCGGCAAGCCTCGCGATGTCAACAAGCGTTCTCGAAGCCAAGCCTGGTAAACTTGATATCATTCACCTAGTATTCTCTATATACAATGCCTCCTGTACCATATTCTGATCTCAGATCAGACCAAAAGTCACCTCTAATCTTTTACCTATTCTACTTCATTAAATTTCCTTGTTTTGCTATATCATTCTCTTCACAATTAAGATATACTAAAGCACTTTTTCATTGTAAAAGTTTATTCAATAACACTAAAGTATTTCTTTTCTGACATAATAAAGCAAAAATTATCACACATTGAAAGTACATGAAGATAAACAGCTGGAATATTAACAATTTCAGTCGGTCAAAAATCCACCCAAAACTTATTTACCCAGAAAAGCAAAAAAATGGTACAAAAACGACCCCCACCCCCACCACATTGTGAGAAAACTGGTCTTGATTTTTTATGTGTCATTTACAGCTATTTTTCATAAGAGCTCCATCTTGGAGTGATATAACACCATGTATTAAATAAAGGATCTTACATGAGTGCTCCCCTTGTTGCAGATATAGAGGATCTTACATGAGTGCTCCCCTTGTTGCAGATATAGAGGATCTTACATGAGTGCTCCCCTTGTTGCAGATATAGAGGATCTTACATGAGTGCTCCCCTTGGTGCAGATATAGAGGATCTTACATGAGTGCTCCCCTTGTTGCAGATATAGAGGATCGTACATGAGTGCTCCCCTTGTTGCAGATATAGAGGATCTTACATGAGTGCTCTCCTTGTTGCAGATATAGAGGATCTTACATGAGTGCTCCCCTTGTTGCAGATATGGAGGATCTTACATGAGTGCTCCCCTTGGTGAAGATATAGAGGATCTTACATGAGTGCTCCCCTTGTTGCATATATAGAGGATCTTACATGAGTGCTCCCCTTGTTACAGATATGGAGGATCTTACATGAGTGCTCATGTCTTATTGAATTTATTAAATGAGTTGGAGAAAAGAGATAAAATGGGATGCTTGCCAAGCATTTTATCTCTTTTTATGTACAAGATTAATAAATTCAATTATACAAGAGCACAAATGTTAGATTCTATTTATCATATGACATTTAGATTACTTTGAAATCTCATTTCTGCTGCAAAAACGTTATAATAATGTTAAAAACTTACTAACTTACTTGCTATAATTTTGTCATTATGTACGCAACATTGTTATGGACATGTTAAGGTTTCCCGAAAATATGTAAACCACTAGTGGTTTATTGATTTTATTGCATTACTTTATTTCACTCCCAGACGCGACTTCATATGATAATGTAATAACTCTTTGCACGCTGGCTAATTTCCCATGCTTTTGTTGTTGGTTGCTGACTGTTTTTCAAAATTAACTTTTTCAAAAAGTTCTTTTCAGAGAACACTTTCAGATTTTCAAACGGTTTGAATCAAAATCAGGATCGACATTCTGTCATCCTGATCTGGATCAAAACTGTTTGCAAAGGTTATAGCAGATAACAAAAGTTGCCGCTAGTAAGGTACCAGTTAAGTTTGTTGCAAGCATATACATGAACCAAAAATGATATGCCCCCAACTTTCTATTCATGGCACATAAAAACAACTCAGCTGGGACATGAGATTTCCAACAATGTGGTATGTGCGACAAAGCAAAGGCTCAGACCAGCCCGCGCATACAGGCAGTCTGATCAGAGCTTTTGCCAGTCGCTTGAATATTCTATGAATATTAAGCTACTGACCGAACAGGATTTGGAGTTTCTAAGCTTAAAAGGGGGCTGCACAGGCTCGTCTGGGTCTACACTGGTCAAAATGCCACATTGTTGGAAATCACATGTCGCGGCTCATTAATATTATACTGTGGCTTAAAATGCAAACAGATCCAGGCATATTGCCGTGAAAGACTCATGCAGGATAATAATCCATAGAGAATCTAACAAACTGGAATGGATAGCATCCTAGTTTGTTAGAAGATCTCTGGGTAGTTATCCTGCATGGGCCTCTCGGCTTTGAACAGCCTTGGGAAGAAAAATATGTTGATTGTCCTGAGGACAAGCTTGCCTTAACTGATCCAGAAATAATGCCCTGTAACTATGTACCTTCTCTCAAAGCTTACTGCCCTGAGAATTTTGAACACACAAAACTTTTTGCCCTGAGAGCTTTGAACACACACAAGCCTTCAAAAAAATATTTCAGAAATACCAACTAAGTGTAAAACATTTTATCGGGCCTCTTTTGGGTCAAAAATGTTTATAAAGGTTATCAGCAGACGGCAATAGCAGGCTTAAAATGGCCAAGAACTTTAAATAGCCCATTGCCATTGCCTCCAAAGCTCTGAATAAAATTGGTGGAGAATTTGGCACTGAAAACTTTGGACTCGCACATAGTTTACATCTACGTAAAAAATTCCATTAAAACTTTAACTGCCAGCCAAAACCATAGCTGAAAATATCATCCGGTGTCTGCTGCATTTTCTTTGCTTATCAACTGATTTATTGTATCTTAACTTGCAGGCAAAAGGTATGGCCCCAAATATGACTGCTCCTTATGGAGCCTGCTCCTTATGGAGCAGTCTGAGTTTGGTCCATACTGTTTGCCGTAGAAGCTTCCAAAATATAAAAGCAGACTACATAACAATTTAAGTCCTGAATGGCAATGAAAGTGTTAATACTAATAATTATAACTGGCAAGTTAAATTTAACAACATGTTTTTTATATTGGATTTCATGGAAGTTTGGAGGATTTGGTTATTTATAAAGCTGCAGACATTGGCAACGGGGGTTTTTGCTTGCCATCAACATACATAGACATGTCAACGTGCACAGACATGGGTTAACAGGGTGTTTGATTGTGGTTAACATGCACAAGCCTGGGTAACAGGGTGTTTGGTTGTAATCAACATGCCTAGACATAAATACATGGTGTTTGATTGTAATCAACATGCACAGAGATAGGTACCAGGGTGTTTGGTTGTCATCATAAAGCACAGATATGGATTTTGGGGGTGTTTGATTTCAATCAACATGCCTAGACATGGGTTGTGGGATGCTTGATTGTATTCAACATGCTATGTAATCAATGTGCAGACATGGGTTACAGGTTGCTTGGATTGTATTCAACATACACAGATATGGGTAACAGGGTGTTTGGTTGTAATCAACAAGCAAAGACATGGTTACAGGTTGCTTGGATTGTAATCAACATACACAGATATGGGTAACATGGTGCTTGATTGTTATCAACCAGCAAAGACATGGTAACAGGTTGCTTGGATTGTAATCAACATAGTATTATTACACAGATATGGGTAACATGGTGCTTGATTGTAATCAACCAGCAAAGACATGGTTACAGGTTACAGGTTGCTTGGATTGTAATCAACATACACAGATATGGGGAACAGGATGTTTGATTGTAATCAAACTGCAAAGACATGGTTATAGGTTGCTTGGATTGTAATCAACATACACAGATATGGGGAACAGGATGTTTGATTGTAATCAAACTGCAAAGACATGGTTATAGGTTGCTTGGATTGTAATCAACATACACAGATATGGGTTACAGGGTGTTTGATTGTAATCAACATACACAGATATGGGTTACAGGGTGTTTGATTGTAATCAAACAGCAAAGACATGGTTACAGGTTGCTTGGATTGTAATCAACATACACAGATATGGGTTACAGGGTGTTTGATTGTAATCAAACAGCAAAGACATGGGGTACAGGTTGCTTGGATTGTAATCAACATACACAGATATGGGTAACAGGGTGTTTGAATGTAATCAACCAGCAAAGACATGGGTTACAGGTTGCTTGGATTGTAATCATCATACACAGATATGGGTAACTGGGTGTTTGATTGTAATCAACCGGCAAAGACACGGTTACAGGTTGTTTGAATTGTAATTAACATACACAGATATGGGTAACTGGGTGTTTATTGTAGGCAATGTGCATAGACATGGGTTACAGGCTGTTTGATTGCATTTACATGCACAGACATGCAATTTTGAAGGGTTTTGAGATTATCAATGTCTAACAGGGTGTTACATTGTTGTCAACATGGTTTGGTTTATTGTTCAAATACAGTAGACCATCAGGTCCATGAGTACACCAGTACAAAAATACAATGCTTGATGGCAAAAGCAGAAAATTCTATACAATATGATAACTGAGGTCGCCATCTAGACCAAAGTGCTAGGAAATAACGAATCATCACTTATTCATCGTACGGATGTTGAGTCATTGCAGTTTCAGCACAAAATCAAATTTTCAGCAAATTATAGTCAGTTGCCCTTAACAATCATCTGACGGTGAAAAGACCCGCCACTTGCAGATACTAAAATGAATCAACCCTGATTCAACATATAGATATTGAACCAACCATGATTCAATAATATGCATTGACAAGTAGACTCACCTTGTGAGTTGCATACCATAAGTAAGAAATAATAATGCTGTGGCATGAGATTTCCGATAATGTGGCATTTTGACATGTGTGTAATCGGATGAGCCTCTGCAGCCTCCTTTTAAGCTTAGAAACTCCAAATGGTGTTAAGTCAGTAGCTTAACACTCATGGAATACTCAAGTGACTAGCAAAGGCTCTAATCAGACTGCACGTATGCGCAGGCTGATCTGGGGCTTTGCTGGTCGCACATACCACATTGTTGGAAATCTCATGCACTGGCTCATATGCTTTAAGAAGTATATACTCTTTTGATTAGATGGCATATTACTACATGATGAGTGTGTGTATGTTTCCATTCAGAGAAGATTTACATCAAAATTTTACAGGTTGACAAAGACATTGTTTTTTGTTTGTGTTGAAGCATTACATCCCAGTCAACACTTTTTCAGTCATGACCTGACATGGGATTTATTTGTTTTTAATTATCTCTAAAATGCAATGACATGGGATTTAATGGGATGTTATCATTTCAAAAATATACTGAACAAAAGTGAATTGTTTGCCATCTATAAATAAAATTATGCAAACCAATAATGCAAATGAATGTGTATCTTGATGTTCAAATACTGGGTAATGCATAACCTTAAAAGTTTTACGGATGATGTCACGAGGAAACACATGAAAGCCATTTAAATGTGACAGGGGTCCAATTTTTCAGGTTGCAAATTTGAACAGAAATCTCACACAGTTTAGGCCTTCAGAAATCCACTACCTTCGAGATCGGACTTCACAAAATGGTAGTCTAGACATGTGAAACCCAGAAATGTAAAGGACTTATCTCAAGTGTGTTTTGATTGTTTAGAAAAGCAATCTTAAAAAGAGGGTTTTCCATCAAATTGCCAAGTTTGAAATTTTAACACTGAAATCTCCATAGGAAAATCAATGTGTTGTTGCATCTTAGTATGAGGACATTACTAGTCGAGAAATGGTAGAAACAATGTGCTGAGAGGTCTACCTGATTTGGCAAAAGAAAATTATCGAAAATCGTGATAAATTGAAGATAACCAAGCATTTAATATTCCCTATTTGTTTTTGTCAAAGAGAGATAATTTTCTACTTTTTACCAATTTGATAAATTCAAATTGATTTCTGAGCTTGTTTCAAGTGATTTATCAGTTTTCTTGTGTTTTTATGCAACACGCTTATGACCAATTTTGATAAGCATAACAATTTTAATTTTCGCATGCGCAATAGCAAAATTCAGCGAATAACGCTTTAAACACTTAAAGGAGCATAACTCAGACATCAAACCAGACAAATTGGTTTAAGGGAGATGACAACATATAAGCTTAACGCTTACCGTCAAATCCTAGAAATATTGTATGTATGTATATATCATAATATGTTAAAAGTACTTTGAATAAAATATTGTTTAAACCAAATTGGTTGAGTTTTGACGAATTGTTTGCTGGATGTCTAAGAAACTTTATCAAGCTTTAGTAAATACTTTTTGTCCAATACTTTCTTACAAAATAAAGATAATTGTAGTGTAGCGTTTTCACTTTTGTTCAGAATATATTTACATAGAATGTGATCATATACAAAATACATTGACATGGCATTTAACAGGAAATGTAATCATTTCTAAAATACATTGACATGGGATTAAAAGGAAATGTGATCATTTCCAAAATACATTGACATGACATTTAAAGAAATGTGATCATTTCCAAAATACACTGACATGGGATGTGATCATTTCCAAAATACATTGACATCGAAATAAATGAGATGTGATAATTTCCAAAATACATTGACATGGGATTTAATGGAATGTGATAATTTCCAAAACTCTTTGACATGACGTGTTATAATTTGATTTTCCAAAATACATTGACATGGAAATGTGATCATTTTCAAGATACATTGATATGACATTTAAAGGAATTGTGATCATTCTCAAAATACATTGACATGGCATTTAAAGGAAATGTGATCATTTCCAAAATACATTGACATGGGAATTAAAGGAAATGTGATCATTTCCAAAATACATTGACATGGAATTTAATGAGATGTGATCATTTCCAAAATACGTTGACATTGGGTTTAATGGGGTTCTATCTTTTCTGACATGCACAGATATATGATTTCAGAAGTCTGCTATAACCAGCATTCAGTGATAAGATTTTATTGGAGTATACCAAAAACCACCAAGTCTGATCATAAACAAGATACACAATATAAGGATTTCTTGAGTACATGCAAAGACACATTAAATTAATGAGGTTCTGATGAGAAAGTTTGAGTATGAAAGTTCCAGTAAATGTATTTGCTTAAACCTCTCAGGTTACAATTTTGTTGTGGGTACTCAAAAGAACTGTCTCAGTGAGAAAGTTCTTTTGAGTAATCACAGCATGCTTTGGTTAAATACTGTAAATTTTGGAAATTTTCGCGAAAATAAAATTCTTATTTTTGCGAATCACGTTAAAACATATGTTTTTGACAAGGGTATGATTTACCTATATGAGTAAACGACAGAGTGATTTCTCCAAGGGTTTTACATTCGCGAAACTTTGCATATATAAACCCTCGCGAAAATTTCCAAATTTACAGTAACAGGAATACCCTTTCATCTCTGATGAAAATTTTTTGAAAATTCCCATTAAATCTGCATGCTGGTTGATTTTTCATGCTTTAATTGTCATCTCCTGACTTTTTTAAAAAATAACTTTCCAAAAAAATCTTTCAGAAACACTATCAGGGTGTTAAACAGTTTGGGTCCAGATCAGGACAGATAATCTGTTGGTCCTGATCTGGATCCAAACTGTTTGCAAATGTTATCAGCAGATGACAAAAGTTGCCACTAGAAAGTAAAGAGTTAACTTTCTCTATAATTGTGTTCGAAGCGCAGTGGCTCAGTGGAAGAGTGCTTGACTCAAGACCGAGGGGCTGTGGTTTCGAGCCTCACCAGCGTCACTGCGTTGTGTCCTTGAGCAAGACACATTAATCCTAGCTTAGTACTGGTTCAACCCAGGAAGACCTGTCCCTACATAACTGAAAGATTGTTGATGGGACATAAAGAATCAAATCAAACAAACAAATCTATTATTGTCTATCCAAGAAAATTCACAGTTTTATTCGTTGTACGTCCTGTCCGCTGTTCTTTGACATTAATTTCTATTTCTGTTCCACTGAATGTCAAGTCCACTTCAAGAGTTCTCTGTCCGAGAGGAACGGACATATCTTTCACCTCTATGGTCACATAACCCAACAAAGTACAGCCAAAGGCTGTAACATACTTAGGTGATGCTGTAGAAGATGCATAAATATTGAAAGTCACATGTGTCTGACTAGACGTCAGCGGCTGGTATGTCCGTTTTGCTTGTGATTCCCCGTAAACAACTGTCTGACCCACTTCCACGTGTTTATCAAAAACTTCTTTACAATAGCTTACTCCTTCCGACTCAAACTTCTTGCTAGCATCATGTATAGCTTCATTGAATATATGATTCATTTCAACTCCATATGTATATTTACAAACTCTCTCTCCAATAGCCGACGGGTTATGACCGAACACAACAGCTCCTTTCAGGACTACCAACCCAGCCTCTTCTGGAATAATCAACTTTAGGCGAGGAAAATTGTCTTTGATTGCTTGTTGTAGCATTTTGGATTCTGAAAATCCCCCGACCATCAGAATGGCCTCGGTTCCCTGCACAGACGGTTCCCTGAGCAACTGTTTCACATGCTTCACGATACTATTTATAGCATCGGAGAACAAACCCTTGAACACAGAGGCCTCTATCCTCACTTTATCTCCAGTCACGCTCATACTACCAGAAAAACTGGACTGAGCAATAGCCTGTTTAATATCCATCTCTTTTTCCTCTTGAAATAGATCTCTTATGGAAGATGGAAGTTTCAAGGTGATCTTCGATCCTTTATCGGGAGTTATGTCCCTTTTCTTAATTTCAAATTCTCTAAACAGATCTAAGTAATCGTCGGTATGGTCACGCTGGAATACTGGAAACACATCGTCAGTGACTATTTTGACAAGGAGCTGCCGGAATGTGTCATCTACCTTTGTTCCGCCCCAGGCTCCTCCGCTGGCTTTATGGAGTTCCTTCAATCTTCCGTGATCTATCACCTGATGTATTGTGATGTCTACAGTTCCACCTGAATAAGATTGAGACAGAAAGTAAGAATGGCTCATTAACCGTTTAGACTTATGGTAGCCCCGGGTCATTGTCCCATGATTTCAAAATATGGCCCATCACTTTCCAAGGCAGTGGACCCATCTTTTTTAGTTGTGAAAAAAAATCTCACTTTAATAAAAAATAGTCATCTTACAGCGAGTCTACGAACTTCACATAAAACAGAAAGTACATGCAGGTAGACAATACAGTAAAACATTCTTAAGCGGCCACTCAAAAGACAAAACAAAGATCTTAATATCAAATTGTAACTTAATGAAAGTCAAAAGGATTGCAGAATGCTCCCCTTGGAGCATTCTGCCATACTTTTGACCTGCATTAAGCTATAATTGGTCATTTTTGAGTGGCCGCTTAAGACAGGTTTTACTGTATAATCAGCAGCAATATACATAAATGCATACACGTGTCTGTGTCAGTGTGTAGGTAATGTATACAACCCAAATGTCAACTGTGGTTAAATTGATATGCTAGGGCCCATTGTTTCAGAAAATGACCCACCATTTTTTGCTCCATGGGTCACTTCAGCCAACCAATCTTGAAAACAATCTGAAGCCCTATTAACGTACAAATGGATTCTTCCCTCTAGCTTGATTCAATAAACTTGGGATGGTCCATTGTATAATTGAGAGGTCACAGGTCATTATTTCCAAATGAAACTGTATTTCTTTCTCTGAAGCTCATTTTTGTCTATGCAAACAGTGTAGACCCTGATGAAATGCCCCATGATGCATGCGGCATTTCATCTAGGTCTTCACTATTTGCCTAAGTTTAAATTTAGGAGTCATAAGTAACGGTATATAAAAGGTTAACTCTTTAAATGTTGTTTATTTTTGCATGCTTTTTTGCCATCTGATTTCTTTTGATTTTTTTTTTCCCAAAAAATTCTTTCAAGAGTTCTATTCGTGTCAAGCAGTTCGGATCAAGATCAGGCCCACCATTTTGTCGGGCCTGATTTAGATAAAAACTAATGAACCAAGATGTTTAAAGGTGATATTTATCTTAAAACATGGAATGTGACAAAAAGACACACATTTTTTTTCTGCAAGTAATGAATGATGGTGCCTAAATGTGACAATAAAGTAAGAGAAATGATAAATATGTGAATTTCAGGTTACACCCTGAAAAAAATTAGGGTAAGTAGGTAGGATACTAATATTTTTTTTTTGGAAAACTTTTTTTATTGGAATATTCAGACCTGCTTGGAAATGAAATAAGACAAAACTTATATAAAAGGGTCTATTTTGAAGATATAAACTTGTTTTAATCCTTTTTACTTCCAATACCAAAGACTGAATGCATAGACATTTAGATTTCCATTTCATATGGTCATTTTGATATGTATTTTTTCTCCAAATTCTGAAGTGGCTATTCTCTTCCAACTTCATTATTTTGAGAAAAAAGTTTAGGGTAGGGGATAAAAATTTAGGGTAGGTCGGGTAACCTGACCCACACATATTATTTTTCTTGGCCTAAGAGAAATGAATAATCGCATGTGCAAAGCCAGACTTGAAATAGGGATCAGACATGGTTTTTCATGCAGTAATGTTCACCAGGTCCAGAAAGAAATGTTGAAAACAGAGCACAAGGCTGAGGTCTTCAACATCTCACAAGGGTCCTGATGAACATAAACACATTAAAAAAAATGTTTGATCACTATTATTGCATTAGTTCAACAAAATATTTGCCAAAATTAATAAAAAAAAGTATGACAGTATACAATGCCACCTTTTGACAGTCAATGTTTGGGGGGACTTTTCATTAAAATAGAATTCCAGAGAGTGATTAATGGATAAGCTGATGTAAAATTTTAGTAGTCCCTGACCATGTCTAACAAAAGTCATGAAGCAGGTCTTTTACAGCAGGTGAAATGCCTTGCTTAATACAGTCAAAGCTCTTAATGACGTCACTCGTTATAACAGAATATTCAATATCCGACGTAAATTTGCTGGGAACAGATCCGTTTCCATTAAAATTCCCTCTTTATAACAGAATATTCATTTAAGGACATCAACAGTAAGTTCTGGGAACAGATATACATTTTCTATTGAAAATCAATTCATTATAACAGAATTTTACCATGTGTCAATCAATTTGGTGATCAGGACAAGGTATTTTGCATGAACAGGTTTCTGTTACATTTGATAAGACGGAAGCTTTGTGCAATTTGATGCAATATGAAATTGAACTCATGTATACATTTGGAACAATAGCATTTTAAATCATTGGTTTACTTTTTTCTTTTACTAAATGATAAAGATGTGGAAACCTGAGGTGAGTTCAACAATGCGACTGCTTGCGGGTGCTTGATATATTGGTGCATGGCTTTACACATTTCGAATAAAGCTAGGTACAAGTGTACGACAAGCGCTCGCAAGTGCTCGCATTGTTGAACTCGCCTCAGGTACTGGTCAGCATTTCCTGATAACAGCAAAATTCACTTAAACGTCAAAGATAGCTTGGAACAAACTTGGTCGTTATAAAGGGGGTTGACTGTATATGGATTTTGTTTCTGTGAATTCATGGCTGTTAATAGTGTATGACACTGGTATTTATGCAATAATTTATGTTCTATACGTACATGTACCAGTTTCATATGGGTTTAGATTTAATTGTTTCACCACCAGTCAAGTAATATTGCCTGCAGTGACTTCTGCTATTAGCAATTAAAGTGACAATTACAACTGCAGCAGACAACAAATTTTGCGACATCTTTCCTAAGTTTAGAAAAAAATAAGGTATGATATTTCTTGAGAATTGTCTGCCAGCAGACGATTCTCATGGAAATATCATGCCTTATTTATTATTTTTGAAAAGCAGCAAAATTTGAAATTGTCATCTGCTGCAAATTGTAGGTGGCGCTTTATGGGTTAAAAGGCTAATTGATGTGATCACCTGAGGTGAGTTCAACAATGTGAGAGCTCGCCGAGCGTTAGTTGATTGGTACCTATCTTTATTCGTAATGTGTAAAGCCTGACACCAGTACAACAAGCGCTTGAAAGCGCTCGCATTGTTGAACTTGTCTCTGGCCTTACCTCCAGCATCTAGTATCATATATTTGGCTCCCGGTTTGAATGCAGACAGGGAAGAAGCACCACCTGTAGCACCTTTCGCCATCTTCTGTACAGGTAGCAGACGGCAGTACAAAGAGGCAGCCTCCGGTTCTAAAGCCACTGATAAATTTTCATTCTTTATCCCACCCTGAAACATAAATAAATAGAGGATCTTTCATAAGTGCTCAGGTTTTATTGAATTCATTAAATGAGTTGAGGAAAAGAGATAAAATGTGAGGCCTGCCGAGCATTTTATCTTTTTCGTAATGAGATTCTATTTATCATATGACATTAAAATCATTTTGAAATCTAATTTTTGGTGTAAAAACATTAGGGTTTTGCCGTTGGTGTGACAATGTTATTTCATAATGTTACCTGAAAATCTGTAAACCACTAGTGGTTTATGGATTTTAATGCATGGCGTCATTTCACTCCCAGATGCCACATCATGTGATAACAAAGATTATCTAACATTCTTCAAGTTTTTAACTCTTCCCAATAAATGGTGACATTTGTCGTCTGCTGAAAACCTTTGCAAACAGTTTTGACCCAGATCAGGCCCAACAAAATATAATGCATTAACATTTGCCATGTCCAGAGGAAGCTGTTTGAACACGCTGCTAGGCCAAATATTTAAACCAGCTCCTGAGGCACCGGCAAGTGTTAATGCAATTAAAGTTACACATGTGGTCGACCAAAATCCAACCTAAAATAACACTGAAAACACCACCAAAACATTAAAAATTTTCCCAATCTTACACTGAAATTCTCTATACAAAATGGCATCAACTGTAAACTTTCCAATGTCATAACATTGTTACAACATCATAACCATACACAACATTTTTGCAAACAAAAACATCAACAAAATGATTTGTCTTGGCCGCAGCGCCTTCCATATAACTTCATGCAAACAACTGGAAGCTCATTTGAAGTATTGTCAAGTTACGAAACATGTTCGTAAAGCCAACAGCATGTGAATCTCATGATTTGGACATGAATTTTCATGTGTGAATCCAGAGGGGGGGGGGGGGGGGGGGGGGGGGGGGGACAGGGGGTCCAGACCCCCCCCCTGTAAAATCACAAAAATAGGATTTCTAAGCAATACAGGTCCGTTTCCCCTTAAAAATCACGAAGCTACCAAGCCAGCATTCAATTTTGGGCCATTATCAGCACAGCATTTAAATGGCGTTTCGCTGGAGGGCCGATGATGGCCAGCTTATAGTTGTATTTGCTTGGATTGTCTCTCCCCTCAAAAAAAAATTGTCAAAGTTGGACCCTCTCTGACAAAATTTTCTGAATCTGCGCATGATTTTTATTCATTTGACAATGGCTTCAAACAGAAATTTATTAAACAAGCCTTTGACGAGTTTAATAAAATTCATATGAAATGATCACGAGTGTAAGATTCTGTTCATCATATGACCTTTTAAAAGTGATTATATCGCCTCCAAAGTTTGTTAATTCCAATAAAAATTAGCATCATTATCACAGACCTTGCCATGAAGTTACCTGTTCCCGCCGAAAGTGCTATGTAACGTGTGGTCATAACATTATACATGACATGACATTGTCCACTGAATATCAGTAACGTCATATGGGCCTCGAGGCGAGAAAACCTGTCTTATGGGGTTTGCCAACAACACAGGCGCAGACCAGCCTGCGCATCCGCACAGTCTGATCAGCGCCTTTGATGTTTGCTTTTTAGAAAGTATCATATGTAAACTTGCTGCAGGTGAAATTTTAATTTTCTAGCTTGTCTCTGTAGCTGAGGAGACTGGTTTGAAACACGCTTTGTCGGACACCCCTAAGACAGGTTTTATAGTGACGAGGCCCATATGATAAAGATAGATATGCCAGAATCTGTGTTTGATATGGGCCTCGACGCGAGAAAACATGTCTTCGGAGGTTTGAGAACAACAAAGACGCAGACCAGCCGTATGCGCAGTCTGATCAGCGCCTTTGTTATTCGCTTTTTGGAAAGTATCATATCTAAACTTGCTACAAGCAAATTTTCACTATTCTAGCTAGTCTCTGTAGCTGAAGAGACTGGTTTGAATCTCGCTTAGTTGGACACCCCGAAGACAGGTTTTCTCACGACGAAGCCCATATGATAAAGATATGAGCCAGGGCATGAGATTTCCAACAATATGGTATGTGTGACCAGCAATGGCTCAGACCAGCCTGCACATACGTGCAGTCTGATCAGAGCCTTTGCTAGTCGCTTGAGGATTCTATGAGTCTTAAGCAACTGACCGAACAGTGTTTGGAGATTCTAAGCTTATAGGGAGACTGCACAGACTTGCCTGAGGCTACACTTGTCAAAATGCCACATTGTTGAAAATCACGTGTCACGGCTCAATTATATATGCAATAATCTGTGTTTGCTATTACCTCAACTGCAGCTTCTCTCATGAAAGCCTTGGCCTGATCATTCCAGATTGCGGGAACGGTAAGGACCCAGTGAATCTCCTCATCTTCTAGGTTACCCTGGAGAAGCTTGTTAGCACATGTCTTCTTTAAATCATCTTTCAGGAATCTGATAGCTAGAGCAAACACAGTTTTAGCTGGTAACTTTAACCCTTTGTCATCTTCCAGCATTATGTCACGCTTTAAACCCTGAAATAACATCAATTTTATCCTGAAAAAGTGCTCGGAAAGTTTGCATCTATCAAGATACTATGTGGTTAATGGTACTGACCAAAAATAGTAAGTGAGTATGTTCAGGAAATACCACAATCACAAACTGCAGACAACCCCGTGGCACCGCGAGGAAGAGCCGCTCAACCATCACGAGACACCAGGAAGACAAATTAAGCAAAGCAATCAGCTCTCTCTTCCCCATTTAGATGATTGCAATACTAGATGGACATAAAGTAACGTACAACAAAACATAGAACAATTACAGACTCCCACAATGGGAGTAACAATAAACAAAAAATCAACAACAATAGAACCACCGCCTTAGAATGGACAGCAGCCTAAGCCACCGGGGGGCTTAAATGCATTTTACTGGTACCAAATCTTCGCCCTAGATTCTGCTGTTGTTGAAGTACAAGAAATGTTCAGCTCGCATGGAGGCCATCTAACTAATGCAAAGTATCATCATGGAAAACACTCTAATCAAATTAACACTCCATGATGAAACAAAGAAAAGGGCTCATGACTCACAGATAGTCAGAGCTAAAGAAAACCTCAAGTTGAGCCACGGTGGGTCCAGCTACAGATAAGCATCAGGCACCAACCAACCGATTTAAACTTTACGTCAGAGCCGTCATAGAGTCTGAGGCCTGACCCACCGTCGTGCAATTAAAGAGGAAACCATAGCTATAAACCGTGATTTGGTTTAAAACTAGGCATGCAGACTGTTGCATGATATCCAAATTATATCGTACCAAACTTGGTAGGAATGAACCTTATATGGCCCTCTATAAAAATTGTCCAAATGGTTCAGGTCCATTGCATATCTTGATCACACATGCTAAAAATAGATTTTCAAGATGAAAATTTTAAAAATCTTTTTCTCTGAAACCACAATGCCTAGAGCTTTGATATTTGGTATGGAGCATCATCTTGTGGACCTCTATCAAGTTTGTTCAAATTATCCCCCTGGACAAAAATGGCCCCGCCCTGGTGGTCACATGTTTTACATAGGCTTATATAGGGAAAGCAACCAACCAAAGAGCTGTTGCTGCTTTGGCGGCAACAACAAGAGTTGGTTGCTGTTACCATTAGAGGCTCTGTTCTGTTCTATTCATATGCAGTATGAAGGCCTGATTTTTTCGAAATCAACCAGTTCCGGTATCTATATAAAGTCGATTCAATCAAAGTAAGAACCTTATTTTACTGTTGAAAAGATTGTAAAAATACAAAAAGTAAAATTGTATCGCGAAGATGCCAGTTTTGTTGATATTTAAGTTATATTTTAGCCATAAGACTGAGGGATTTGTTTGATCACCAGGAGCTTGAACGTTAATGATAGCTCTTTCAAACAAGCCTCTGTGTGATCCCCATGACATGACGTCACAATCCTTATAACGTTACGTCACGAAGTGATAACATCTTGTGCCAAACACCAACTGCCATGTGCATTGTCGCGCCTTTAAAAGAGGCAGTCACAAATTACAAATCCTCCTGGTATCCAACAGGAACTTTCGTTCAAGGGTCCCAGCGTCTTAAAAATAGCTTGCATGATTATTTTATTTCCTTATACTCAGAGTGAGGTTTAAAGTCAAGCTAGTGAAACTAGTTTT
The DNA here is from genome assembly GCA_964019695.1 of Loripinus fragilis. Classification (NCBI taxonomy): domain Eukaryota; kingdom Metazoa; phylum Mollusca; class Bivalvia; order Lucinida; family Lucinidae; genus Loripinus; species Loripinus fragilis. The sequence goes on along the minus strand of OZ026521.1, from coordinate 8,867,170 downwards.
CCCCCTGATAATTTACTGACCGTTCCAAAGCGGTACTTCCAGTCTCGCTTTAGTGGTGTACCTGAGACATTTTATAGAATATGCACTCTAGATTTGGGTCAGGGGGCAACGCTCTGGATTTAGTCTAGAGCATTCACAGGGCTAAAACTAGCTCCCAAGACACACAATTAACTCATTGCCTACTGAGTGTCCTCTGCTGATAACCTTTGCAAACAGATTGGACCCAGATCAGGCCCTACAAAAGGTCGGGCCTGATCTGGATCCAATCTGTTTGACACTCAGATGGTATTCCTGAAATATTTTTTCGAAAAAGTTGAATTTGAAGTAAATCAGCAGCATGAAAATGATTTGATTTACTTTATTCGCAAGATCCATTCTCAGGGGGCAAAGAGTTAATACTACAAGTAGAATTTTTTCTTCCAAAAATCAAAGTAAGTAGCTTAATAAACTATATTGGCGGTGCTGAGTTGTATGCACATGCGTTTTTGCGTACACGTAGGTACATCCCTGATTTCTTTTGTGATCTTTTTTTATTTGTGTCGGTCTTTGACATAGTGCCTTGTCTGTGTCTTGCATCCTGGGTCAGGTGTGGTACTTGATTGTATCGATTCCTGATCTTTGCCTTCTTCCTTACTTTTTTACTCACACGAGTAATGACTTGCAAGAAATACTGTATACAGTGCTATCCTCTCAGAACAAATAGTAGTTGGTTGCCTTTTAGGTGTGCCTATTTCATATTATTTGGTATGTAGTGTATCTCCACCAAGTTAGTTCAAATTATGCCCCTGGGGCCAAACCTGGGGCCAAAAATGGCCCCGCCCCTGGGGTCATATGTTTTACATAGGCTTATATAGGGAAAACATATAAAAATCTTCTTGTCTGAAACCATAAGGCCTATAGCCTTAATATTTAGTATGTAACATGACCTAGTGGACCTCTACCAAGTTTGTTCAAATTATGCCCCTGGGGCAAAAAATGGCCCCATCCGGGGGGTCACATGTTGTACATAGGCTTACATAGGGAAAAACATGACAAAATCTTCTTGTCTGAAACCATAAGCATTAGAACTTAGTGGACCTCTACCAAGTTTGTTCATATTATGCCCCTGGGGCCAATAATGGCCAGGCCTCAGGGGTCACATGTTTATATAGGGAAAAACTTGGAAAAATCTTGTCTGAAAGCATAATGCCTTGAGCTTAGAGCTTAGATTTTTGGTATGTAGCATCACCTAGTGGACCTACCAACTCTGTTCAAATTATCCCCCTAGGGTCAAAAATTGCCCTGCCCTGGTGGTCACATGTTTGACATAGGCTTATATAGGGAATACATGGTAAAATCTTCTCGTCTGAAACCATAAGGCCTAGAGCCTTGATATTTGGCATGTAGCATGACCTAGTGGACTTCTACCAAGTTTGTTCAAATTATACCCCTGGGGCCAAAATTGGCCTCGCCCTAGGTGTTTGTTTGTTTGTTTGTTTGTTTCATTTGATTCTTTACGTCCCATCAACAATCTTTCAGTTAAATAGGGACGGGTCTTCCTGGGTTGAACCAGTATTAAGCTAGGATAAATGTGTCTTGCTCAAGGACCACAACGCAGTGACGCCGGTGAGGCTCGAACCCGCGGCCCCTCGGTCTCGAGTCAAGTACTCTATCGCTGAGCCACTGCACTCCCATCTCGCCCCAGGTGTCAACAGGGACATGGCCAGCTTTCAACATATACCTATATGTAAGCTTTAAACAAAACTCAAGTGAGCAATATAGGGCCACTTGGCCCTCTTGTATATCTGCTGCATTTATTTAAATGCATTCTTAAAAGCAGTTATGATGGAATCACACACTATGAACCCTGATCAGACTGCCCCTTAGGGGGAGCAGTCTGATCTGGGCTCATACTGTTTGCAATATAATTACCAAAATACATCGGCAGATGACAAACAGACCAAAGTCAGATTGGATGGCAGGAAAGAGTTGAAATGGAGAATTGGGTGTATTCATAGCTGTTTATGTAATAAAAAATTTGCCAGTATTTTACATATTTCTCACTTACAATTTTTTCATGTAGCATCATTTTAAACCTCTTAAAGTAGTAGTAGCGGTAATGCATCTTCTCTTCTGCTAACTCAAAATACTTATTCTCAGCATCATAACCAAATGCTTCGATAGTTTTACCATCTGGCTTCACCAAGATTGTTGTTGGTGCCTATAGAATATATAGACAAACATTTATTAACCCATAAAGTGCCACCTATAATTTGCAGCAGATGACAAGTTCAAATTTTGCCACTTTTTCCAAAATAACAAATAAGACATGATATTTCATGAAAATCGTCTGCTGGCAGACGATTCTCACGAAACGTTGTACCTTATTTTTGTTGAAAACTAGGAAAGATGTCGCAAAATTTGTCGTCTGCTGCAGTCGTGATTGGCGCTTTAAGGGTTAAACTCTTTCACTTCAAAGAAAGTTCTGAAAATCTTATTTGCTGATGCTGTCTGCAGCATAATTTTGAATGCACTGCAGATGAACCTCAATTTGCAGACAAAAAGTTTGGACCTAGATCGGACTGCTCCTTAGTCAGCAGTCTCATTTGGGTTCATACCTTTTGTAATTTTGGCTTCCAAAGTATAAAAGCGGATGGGATTGAGAAAAAAATGAACACTTAAAATGCCACCTAAAGTTTGCAGCAGAAGGCATATATTTAAATTTTGCTAATTTTAGAAAACAGTTACTGCTTGCCAACGCCTCTGTTACAAATAAAATAAACCATTTTATAAGGGTAACATGCATCTTTGGATGTAAGATTGTATGTCATATTTGACTAATAATATAAAATGTAAAAATTCAGATTTTTAGCTTGCACTGGATGATGAAAAACATTTAGCTTTTTAATGCGTCCAAGAAGCCCTTCAGGCATTTACAGGTATTAAAGAGTCTAATTTTTTTAATCATCCAGTGCAAAATAAAATCTACACTTCAATCTTTAAATGTACCACCAGAATAATTCATCCCAAAATAAAAAGAGAATTTAGAGCAGCATGCTATTTACCTCCAGTGTCACATGTTGTCCACCTGATACCGTTGCTTGGGTGATATTCTGGTGGGGTCCAACTTAAACTTGCTTTAAGAGGAGAATGTCCAGCTAGATGCACATCTTAAATCCCAGTGAGGGCATCTTGGCAAGCCAAGGGTACTAAGTCCACTTCCTTCCTTATGCACGTAAGGAAGGAAGTGGACTTAGTACCCTTGGCATGGAAAGATGAGTGAGGGGGTGTTGCAGTATTAGTAGATAGTTTGATTAATAGAATAAGTAAATGCAGTCCCAAAATCAAGTAGAATACAGAATTCAGTGTGATATTTACCTTTATTGACACATGCTGTCCACCATACCACTGTTTTGATGATATCCTAGTTGGGTCTGATTCATATACTCGTGTTTAAAGGAGAATGACCAGTCTGAGTAAGTTGCCCAAAATAATGTAGAATATGTATCAATATTATATTTACTGTTAATGGCACATGTTGTCCACCATACCACTGTTTTGATGATACCCTAGTTGGGTCTGATTAGTATACTCTGTTTAAAGGAGAATGACCAGTCTCAGTAAGTTGCCCAAAATAATATAATGATAAGAGTGCGTAAATGAAAATTATTTTTTTCATTTCTCAACCAAAACAAATGTTGTGGGTACTCAAAAGAACCGTCTCAATGAGACGGTTCTTTTGAGCACTCAAAACACATGTTTAAACTGATGGATAAGTAAATAATCACAATTTTACGCCAAAAAAAATTGCTTAACTGGCCCTATGGAATATGTATAAATATGATACAGTCAACCCTCTTTATAACGACACTGTTTGTTCCAAGCTATCTTTGACATTAAATTGAATTTGCTGTTATAAAGAAATTCTGACCAGTACCAGGTTTCAACATAATAATCATATTGTAAAAGAAAATATTATACAAATGAATTAAAATGTTATTATTCCAAATGTATACATCAGTTCAATTTCATATTGCATCAAAATGCACTAAGCTTTCCACTTATTAAGTGAGACAGTAACCTGTTCATGCAAAAGACCTTGTTCTGATCACAAAATTGTCTGACACATGGTAACAATTCTGTTATAATGAATTTATTTTCAATAGAAATTGTATATCTGTTCCCAGAAGTTACCGTCAGTGTCGTTAAGTGAATATTCTGTTATAAAGAGGGAATTTTAATGGAAACAGATCCGTTCCCAGCAATTTTATGCCGGATATTGAATATTCTGTTATAACGAGTGACTTTATAAAGAGTTTTGACTGTATTTACCTTTAATGACACATGTTGTCCACCATACCACTGTTTTGATGATATCCTAGTTGGGTCTGATTTGTATACTCGTGTTTAAAGGAGAATGACCAGTCTGAGTAAGTTGACCAAAGTCTTGTACAATATGTATCAATATGATATTTACCTTTAATGGCACATGTTGTCCACCATACCACTGTTTTGATGATACCCTAGTTGGGTCTGATTAGTATACTCTGTTTAAAGGAGAATGACCAGTCTCAGTAAGTTGCCCAAAATAATATAATGATAAGAGTGCGTAAATGAAAATTATTTTTTTCATTTCTCAACCAAAACAAATGTTGTGGGTACTCAAAAGAACCGTCTCAATGAGACGGTTCTTTTGAGCACTCAAAACACATGTTTAAACTGATGGATAAGTAAATAATCACAATTTTACGCCAAAAAAAATTGCTTAACTGGCCCTATGGAATATGTATAAATATGATACAGTCAACCCTCTTTATAACGACACTGTTTGTTCCAAGCTATCTTTGACATTAAATTGAATTTGCTGTTATAAAGAAATTCTGACCAGTACCAGGTTTCAACATAATAATCATATTGTAAAAGAAAATATTATACAAATGAATTAAAATGTTATTATTCCAAATGTATACATCAGTTCAATTTCATATTGCATCAAAATGCACTAAGCTTTCCACTTATTAAGTGAGACAGTAACCTGTTCATGCAAAAGACCTTGTTCTGATCACAAAATTGTCTGACACATGGTAACAATTCTGTTATAATGAATTTATTTTCAATAGAAATTGTATATCTGTTCCCAGAAGTTACCGTCAGTGTCGTTAAGTGAATATTCTGTTATAAAGAGGGAATTTTAATGGAAACAGATCCGTTCCCAGCAATTTTATGCCGGATATTGAATATTCTGTTATAACGAGTGACTTTATAAAGAGTTTTGACTGTATTTACCTTTAATGACACATGTTGTCCACCATACCACTGTTTTGATGATATCCTAGTTGGGTCTGATTTGTATACTCGTGTTTAAAGGAGAATGACCAGTCTGAGTAAGTTGACCAAAGTCTTGTACAATATGTATCAATATGATATTTACCTTTAATGACACATGTTGTCCACCATACCACTGTTTTGATGATATCCTAGTTGGGTCTAATTCCTAAACTTGTGTTTAAAGGAGAATGACCAGTCTGAGTAAGTTGCCCAAAATAATGTAGAATATGTATCAATATGATAATTGAGCCGCCACACCTGATTTTCAACAATGTGGTATGTGCGACCAGAAAAGCCTTGGATCAGCTTGCGCATACCCGCAGTCTGATCAGAGCCTTTGCTAGTTGCTTGAATATCTATGAGTGTTAAGCTAATGACTGAACGTGATTTGGGGCTTCTAGGATTAAAATGAGGCTACACAGACTCGTCTGAATCTACACTTGTCAAAATGCCACATTGTTGGAAATCACATATCCCGGCTCATATTTACCTTTAGAGACACATGTTGTCCACCATACCACTGTTTTGATGATATCCTAGTTGGGTCAGACTCATACTCATGTTTAAAGGAGAAAGCCCAGCCAGAATAAGTTGTCCCAAAATCTATAGCAGCCACAAGGAGCTTGGTGCTTGAAACACTGCTACTGCTATGCTGCTGTAACAAAATACGGTAGGAAATGTTTTATATATGCATGCACCAATCGCAATAAAAGTCGTCTGCTTTTCTCGTCTGCTGAAATGTTTAAGAAGCCTCTATGGCAAACAGTGTGGACCCAGATCAGACTGCTCCTATAGGAGCAGTCTGTTCTGGGTCCATGCTGTTTGCTTCTATACTTAATTTGTCAGTTATGTTAGGCAATAATTTGCAGCAGACGACTTCAGCAGACGACATTTTCAGATGCATTTTTTTCTTGGCGCTTTATGGGTAAATATGCATGTATGCATTAAGACTCATCAAATGATTGTAGAAAAAGGATTAACATCATTAATCGGGTCAGAAGTTGTAACATTTTTTATTCAATTTATCAAAAGTATAATTTAAATTAGAGCATGTATCAAAAGATATGCACATAATCCCTGCGAGGGGGTGCTGCAGTATCACCCGCAGTATCAGTAGATAGATAGATTTTAGCCAAAGCCGAGCCTGGTAAATTTGATATCAAAAGACACGAACCTGGTATCCTTTTTATCAGCTTACCCATTGTTTAACTGGTCAAACAAGCAATTAAGACGTAATTTTCAATTTTTGTGTTGATTCAGCGTCATTAGCGACATCATTCAAAAAGTGCTAAGTCATCATGACCTGATAAAGGCACTTGCCGTGAGATAAACAACATTTATCAGGCAAGGTGCAACAATGCAGTTAATATGCGAGGGATAACTGGGAGTCTCCCTAAAAAAAATTTTTTTTTTTTAGGGAGAGTCACCATACAAACTCAAGCTGTGGTAACAATCTATTACCACTGCATTGTGTTTCTCCTTCCATTAAAATGGCAATAGTATGTGTAATGGCTAATTTGCTTCTAAAGTGACAGAAAATGACATAATTTTGCGCTTTAACTTCTCCCTATCTGACTGTCACTTCTCCCTAATTTTCCTGGAGGGAGAAGTGACAGGAGGGAGAAGTCACTTCTCCCTACTGTCAGGGCCCAGCTTGAACCCTGGTGCCAATATACTCACTTCTGGTAGACAAAGAATTAGGCATCTTATCTAATGTGACTCTTTGCCTGAAAGTGGCAAGTTTTATCTTCTGCTGCTGACCTTTGCAAACAGTTTAGACCCAGCTCAGGCCCATCACTTCTGGATCCAAACTGTTTGACACTGATGGTATTCCTGAAAGAACTTTTTGAAAAAGTTGATGTTGAAAAAGTCAGCAGATGACAAAAACAATCATGAAAATTTAAATCAGCCAAAGAGTTTTAAAAATAAATCTCCTTACCACTTCATAAAATGATTCATGAGGTTTGGACATGGCTGTTGGTCAGTTCAGTCTCTTCAATCTGAAAATATAAGCAAGTACATGTAACATAGCAAAAAACTCACAGGTTTAGATAGACAAATTAATTGGGCAAAAAATTGTATATATTGTCTTAACCATCAGTTTTAGAATATGTTTTAGGTACTCAAAAGAACCGTCTCATTGAGACGGTTCTTTTGAGTATCCACAACGTATGTTTTGGTTGAGAAATAAGAAAATTAATTTTTTGGTACACACTCTTAACTAAAGGCCTGAACTTAAGTTTGGGAGTTTTCAGAATACTTTGTAACCAGCTTTCAACAAGACCGCAAAAATTATGTTTTCAATTGCAAAACTCTCCCAATATGACAGGGACCAGCCATTCAGAGATGACCAAAAGACATTGCACATTGAAATAGCCTCTCTCAGATTGTGTGTGCTACCCAAAGTACAGAGGAGCTTTTATTTGTTCTTCACAGTATGTCAAAATACCCATAACTGTAGATTAACCCTTCTCCCGCCAGTGTCTGATCAGGGTACATATTGTTTGCTTCCATGAAAAATTCTAGTCTGAAGGGCACTTGAATTATAATATGCAGCAGATGTAAAATCAGACAATATTTTCATGACAAAAAAAAATAGTGGCAGGATAAGCGTAAATTACTCAAAAAGTTTTGGCTATATTTGGCTTTGACAATACAATACAGTAGAACCTGTCTTAAAGGGCTACTCTGAAAAAGACCAAAAATTGGTTTTCAAGACCAGTTATCGCTTAATGCAGGTCAAAAGTATTGCAGAATGCTCCCCTTGGAGCATTCTGCAATACTTTCGACCTTCATTCAGCTACCATTTGTCATTAAGATCTTTGTTTTGTCTATTTTTGAGTGACCGCTTAAGACAGGTTTTACTGTACTTGAATACCACACATAATAAAAGTTATAACAAATAGAATAATTTCTTTCCTTACCACGCTATCATCAACCATTCCAACTCCAAGGGATCAAGAGTTTGTCCTGACTCATAGGCATAACTAGAATTATACTTCTAAGTTAAAAATAACTTTCTGGGAAGCAGTTTAAAAATACAATCCGCAGAAATAGTTCACTCAATATTCAGGTTAATTACAGGTGTACTTCTAGAGCTCCAGATCAGCATAATTATTAATTATTACATCTTGACCAAAATACATTTTGTACTACTCAAATAACATGAAACGTGAGATGATTTTTTCATGTATCCACAACGTATGTATTGTAGAAGACCTGATCAATCTGTTACAATCCAAATATTATATTTTATCCTAAGCTCTATTATCATATTTCAACACGTCAAAGCATGAGAAAGGAGACCTTATACAATATGTCCAGTGAGAAACTTCAGCAAACCTTTATGCAGCCTGATCAGATGACACCAAGTAGCAGAGGCCCAGATAAGCAAATCTATCAAGGCTTTTGAGTACTTACCAACATGTTTTGGTTTAGAAATAACATGTAAGACAATTCTTTAAATCAGGAAGTCTGACTATGATCAGTCCAGGTCAAATTAGAGTAGGGTGAGGAAACCGTTTTACAGTTAGGACCCTATTTGTCCAATCAGGTGATTAAAGTACTATAACGTGACCAACTACGTAACTCTACTCTTATCAAGCACAGACTCTTACCCAGACCTCTCAGTAATCAATTAAAGAGACATCACAAATTTATGGCTCTGCAGTATTGGTCGGTACTTAAAATCCATTGTCCAGCTGAGCCCAGGTATATCTTAAGAAAGCAGTGCAGATCCAGATCAGCTGGCTTCTGATGAAGCCATCTGATCAGGATCTGTACTGCATGTTTTCAATGCAGCTTCAGAATCCACTGTTAGTCTGTATTAACCCTTAAAGCACCACCTATAATTTGCAGCAGACGACAATTTCAAATTTAGCAGCTTTTTCAAAAATAACAAAAAAGGCATGATATTTCATGAGAATAGTCTGCTGGCAGACGATTCTCATGAAATATCATACCTTATTTTTTTTCTCAAAAATTAGGAAAGAATTGTTGCAAAATTTGTCATCTGCTGTAATTGTGATTGGCACTTTATGGGTTAATTGAAAGCATGCCAACTGAATTGACTAGATGTGCTATTTCAATTTATCCAGCAGGACAAGGGTTAATCCAGTTTTATTATCAATACCAAATCAAGGGCATAAATTAGATGTTAAGAGTCATCAAAACCTTTCTTGAAGGTTTTCCCAGAATTTTCTAAACAAGTCCTACCTTTTTGGGTGTCTACAATACATGTTATGGTGAAAAATGACCATATTATAAAACTTGTAAAAAATAATTACCCTACTCTAGCAGTTTAACAGGACTTAATACTCAACCTTGAACCATACAATGGACAGTATACTGGTTTGTTTGGTTTTGATATTGGAATCTTTTGTTATGACTTTTATTGGGACATTCTCAAAGTTTCTATATTTACCCTGAATATTCTCAAAGTTTCTGTAATTACCCTGAAATTTTGGACTGAGGACAGGAATCATAAAACAGTGTAGACCCATATCAAACTGATCCTAAAGAGCAGTCTGACCAGTGCCTACTCTGTCTGCCCTTTAAGCACCTCACTACTTGTATATTTTTTAAGCTGTGCAGTTATTGTGTTCCATACTGTAATTTACCATAAAAACACTGCAAGAATATAAACAAGTAGCCCAATGGGAAATGATCGCTCACCTGAGAGCCAGCATAATGTTTGGAGACACCATTTTTTGCAATGGTCAAAGGCAGGTGACTCTGAACTTGAAACAGCGATCAGGTCTAAATTCAAACACAAGATATTATGCCAGTTCTGCTTATCTGCAAGTATTAAATAAATCAGAATTAAAATGGCTGAAAAAAACTTGGGTATACTTTCAGACCCTCAAGGGCAGCTAACTCCATATATGAGTCAGTGGTTGACTCAGGTCGAAATCCAAACTCATCCAAGCTTTTATGCATGTCCTTGTTACCTACAAGAATGAAGAAGATCAAATCAAAAATGGCTAGAGTCACATCAACATTTCTCCCATATTGTAAGTCTTTGGTAATTATTCCAGACGCTCAAGGGCAGCTAACTCCACACTCCCAAGTGAGTGCTGGGCGAAATTCAAACTCATCCAAGCTTTTATGGTTGTCCTCATTACCTGCAAGAATGAAGGGTCACAACTTTGAACATCAATTTTCAGATGCACAAGGGCAGCTAACTTCGTAGTCAGTGGTGGGGTGGGGCCGAAAATCAAACTCATCCAAGCTTTTATGGTTGTCCTTGTAACCTGCAAGAATGATGAAGATCAATGCACAAATGAACTCACTAGAGTGCCCACAACATTTCTCCCACTATAAGCCTAACAGAATTTTTCCAGACATTCAAGGGCAGCTAACTCTGCAGACCCTGGTCCGATCTTGCTGAATTTAGAACTCATTCAAGATTTTATAGCTGTCCTTGCTACCAGTCTGAATGAAGACGATTCGATCAAAATTGAAGGTGCTAGAGTGCTCACAACATTATACATTGATTTTTCAGATGCTCAAGGGCAGCTAACTCAGTAGTCTGTGATGGTATCTGGCAGAAATTCAAACTCATCCAAGCTTTTATAGTTGTCCTTGTTACCTGTAAGAATGATGAAGATCCATCCAAAAATGAACACACTAGAGTGCTCACAACATTTCTCCCATTATAAGTCTATGGGGAATCTTTCAGATGCTCAAAGGCAGCTAACTCCACACTTCCTGATTGGATCTTGCTGAATTTCAAACCCGTCTGAGGTTTTATGGTTCTTCTTGTTACCTGCAAGAATGAAGAAGATCCAATCAAAGATGGAGGAGCTAGAGTGCTCACAAGATTTTCCCCATTATAACTATAGGCGCTATCTGTTGCCATGGAAACCAGAGTTCTGATCTAATCTGAACCCAAACCTTATGCAGCCTTTCCCCTACCCCAATGATGCTCCAGATGAAATTTTATTGCAATCGGCGTGCTGGTCTCAGAGATATTCATGTTTGAAAGTGTGGACAGACGGACACATGGGCGCCGGCTTGAGTCCCACCCTATAAGCTAAAAAGTAGTTTGCTCTTTTAAGCTGACTGATCAAGAAACATGTTCATGTTTTTTTTTTTGTTCAACTATCACATACTTATATTAATATGTTTGGGAAAATCCATCAGAATGAAAAGTGTTAAAGTAATTACCTCTTAATGCGCCAATCGCAACAAAAGTCGTCTGCTGAAATGTTTAAGAAGCCTCTATGGCAAACAGTGTGGACCCAGATCAGACTGCTATATGAGCAGTCTGTTCTGGTCCACTCTGTTCGCTTCTATACTTAATTTGTCAGTAATGTTAGGCAATTATTTGCAGCAGACGACTTCAGCAGACAACATTTTCAGATGCATTTTTTTTTCTTGGCTCTAAAGATTTGAGTACTTGATGTGGTATTTAACTGGCCAGGAATAGGTATTGGGGGTCTACACTGCTTGCTAAGTCCTGTTTATCTACTCTAAATACTATGGCTATTTTGTGTTTTAAGGAGTCACAGGTCGAAGTTTCTAAACTATGATGTATTTATGTCCCTAAAGAGTATTTTTATCTTTGTAAACAGCGTTAACCCTGATGAAATGCTGCATTGTGCGGTATTTCATCTGGGTGACTGGGTCTTCAATGTTTGCCAAAGTACCTGTTTACCAGTAGCCGGGTTAGGATTTACTGAAAACTGCTGTAATTAAAGGCAATTTACCAACTACACTGAAAAATATCAAATAAATAGTGTGCTCTTTTAAGCTGACTGATCAGGATCAACCATAAGTATCTCATGTGCAGAGCCAGAGGGGGACTGGGGTTCTGGACCTCATCTGGAAAATCACAAATGCTATATGTTTCCATAGGAATACTGGTAGGGAATCCCCTCAAATGAGCAATTGGACCCCTCGGTAAAATAAGTTGATGAAAGGATGCCCACCCTGAAAATCACGTTCGCACTATAGGTTTCGGCCTACCTCACCCCCTCTGTAAAATAGACCCCCCCACAGCAAGTACTCAGAAAGCAGTGTAGATCCTGATCAGAATGGTCTTTCACTGTTTCATTGCAACAAATCATTTAAAAGTACTTTATAAATGTATATTTTTATAGAATAAATGTATATTTTTATAGAGGATCTTAATTACACACATAAGTGTTTATATACTATTGAGCCTTACCTAAACAAGTGGAGCAAGCCTTGACAAGCAGCCTCACATTTTATCGCTTTTTTGCAACAAGTTAAATAAATTCAATAATACATGTGCATATGAGTGCTTGATTCCATCTATCATATTTAACATAAAATGTCTTTGAAATCCCACTTTTGGCATGAAAAAGGTAAGGTTTTGTCATCAGGTAGCCAGATGGAATTGTTAACTCTATGTTTTTCGCTGAAATGTTATCTTATTACATCTGCTGCATATATTCAAAGCAAACCATGAACTCTAATCAGACTGCTCAGATCCAATCTGGGCTCCAATCTTGTAATATAGCCTATCAAAGTACACAAGCAGATGGGAGAGGAGAAACCATAAAATGATTCATAGTGAATGGTGTGAAGAGAGTTAATATCTTAGGATAATTATACTAGGCCAAAAAAGAAACGCCGCTATGTATGAAAAGTGCTAACCGTACCACTTATGTATTTCATTAAAAATACATGCAGTAATCAGAAAAATTAGAGCAAAATGGTGCTAGAGAATGCTCTTTGCCAGTTTCTTAATTCAATAAGACGTTGGTACTACAATAGGTTCCTTGATTTGACGTAAATACTGCACCAAAGTTAATTTCCGTCAAACGTTGGGAGGTGGGGGTCTTAAACAAATCTCTTGAAACGATTTCGCACAGTTTGAGCCCTGAAGTTTGGATTTCTAGTTCCTTGGGATGCCCTAGCTGTGCCTGACTCCAGATGATATCGATTGCACAAATAAGACGTCTTGATGTCTCGATCTTGACGTCGCGTCGACACACGCCTACGCCCTGGACGTGGACGGTGTGACGTTGTCCCAATTTGTTGGAATTGATTCTCAAGACGTCCGATCATCCTTACATGGCACCGAAATCGTTTGGCTACTATCAATGGCGTCACGTTAGCTTTTAACATTCCTATTGCACGTTCACGTTCCACATGTGACAATTTCGTCACCATAAATTAGCAATGTGCAATCTTAAATTCTAAAGTTTTTAAATGTTTTTTAGACTTTTGGGATGTTCGACTAGAGATTTCAGTAGTTAATACACATGTAAACCTGAATGGACTGAGTGTGCACGTGAAAAACAGGAAAATGGAAAATCGGTAAGTACACTGGTTTTGATCGACTCACCTCAATAAATCAATGGGGAAAATGTGCGGGAGAAAAAATAGCATAGCATAGACAGATGATGAAATTTTGCCACTCTCATTTAACATACAATATTTTAAATTATTGTATGCGGCGTTTCTTTTTTGGCCTAGTATATGCACCAGTCATTTGCAACCACATCCCCCGAGGGCCGGGGATAGAGGGGGCATAGCGGGGCTAAAGTACCATGATTTTACCTCTGAGGTGTCCCGGTAGTGCCATGGATATGTCAGGCTTTTGATTCCCACCTAAACAGCGGGGGATATAGCGGTGCATTTTTACCTGGTTTTACCGGGATATAGTGCGGTGTTTTGACAGGATATTCTCCGGGATTTGAAGTATCGTGAGATTTCAATATAGCGCAAAGACACCAAATCGAGAGTAAGTTGAAGAAGGGTTTTATTCTGGCTGTTAACGTGATTTAGAATGACAAATAACCAATTTCTATTAAGAAGAATGAGTGTCAATTTAGAATAGATTGCAGTCATATCCAGTGTATCAGTTGCCATGCTTCGGATGGAAAAATTTTGAGGTGAACAGAAGAATGTCACCAGATTCTGTGACTTTTAATTTTTTTTTATTTTATCAGTACGACTTTGTAGTAGGTTTATTGCAGGGGTTCATGATATTAAAAGAATTTGAGGTTTCCTCAATGCCCATGAATCAGGAAGTAATTCCCCGAGGGGCGGGGACTTTTAGCAGGGATTTGACCAAACCAAGTACATTTTACAAGGGGGGTCTGGGGCCGAAGATTTTTTTAAATCAAACGAAATGAAGGCTTTTCCTGAGGTGAGATTTTTTGAATTTATTTTTTTACTTTTTTTGCAGGGCTCCCTAAACAGCTAAATCCCCCAAACTATGATAATCTGTATCTGTATATGTTGAACGGTAGGACCACTTCTGGTACATTAACCGCGGGTGTGTGCGCTACTTATTTGCTGGTTACATAAGTATGGACCGCTGTTTTAAAGCTGTTTATTGTCTCTGCGCGAATGTGGGTGTCTGATAAACAGTTCCAATCACTTGTAGTTTTCACAAAATAAGAGTTTTTATGTTGATCTGTGTTTGAAGCTGGTACCTTATAGCACTCCGAATTGTTTAAAGCATATTTACTGATAATGTTTGATGAGTAGCAGTCTTGATGAGATTTCGTTTTTATTTGTCTTTTGTTCCTTATAGGAATAAATACCTCGTCAGCATTGATTGCTGGTACCATACCCCTCACAATTTTATACATCATGACTAATCTGGATTCTAGTCGACCTTGTTGGAGCGGTTGTAACTTAAGGTCTCGTAGCATTTTACGTACGCAACCATCATATCTAGAGCAATAGTCATTTTTTATGTATCTGGCTGCTTGTCTTTGGATTTTTTCGATTGATTGAATGTCTTGTAATTTGTACGGATCCCAGACTATTGCACCATACTCCAGTGTAGAGCGCACAAGGGCTATGTATGATAATCTTTTACGTTCCTCTGGGCAATATTTCAGGTTTCGACGAAGGAATCCAAGTGTAGAATTTGCTTTTTTCATAATGTTTCATAATGTTAGTTATATGGGTTTTCCACTGCAAGTCATTTGAAATAGTAATTCCTAAATATGGACTTGAATTTACTTCTAGCAGTATTTCGCCGTCTAGTTGATAAAAACGTAATGACTTAGATAATAGATAGGATTTAACACTTTTTATCCCCCGACAAAGTCGGAGGGATATAGTTTTGGCGTCGTCCGTGCGTCCGTCCGTCCATTCCGTCCGTCCTTCCGTCCGTCCGTCCGTCCGTCTGTCCGCACTTTTTGTCTGTCCGGAACCATATCTCAGTACCTATTGGTCAGATTTGATTCATTCTTGGTACAAATGATAAGTATCATGGACTCTCGATATCCTATAAGTTTGGTCAAAATCGACTCCTTAACACTTGAGTTATTGCCCTTGTTTTATAATAGGCAATTATAAGGCACAACCTATATTAGCTTTTTTGTGTGATGATCTTCACATTTCATCAAAGCTATTATATTTAACAACTTCTCACTATTAGACCATGATTGCCAAGTGCCTGTAGATAAGGATGGCAGTGTCAAAGTTTTACCCCACCCCCTTTGACCCCACCTAAGGGGTCAAAGGTCAAATATTTAAATTTCGCAATAACTAAGGCAATTGTTAATATTTTTGGCTGAAATTTTGCATACAGGCAGAGCAGCAATAGATATGAAACATATCAAACGGGGTTTCAGTTTGAAGGCCGGGGTCCGAGCCTGTTGGGTGGACTTAGGGGGTGGGGCCGAGGTCAAAATTAAACTTTTTCAGAATATGGTCATGTTGCATATCAAATTAAAGCTGACGACTTTTGCAGCAACATGGTAGCAAATATTTTGCCCACAGACACACCCTCGACCCAGGGGATGGGGTCAAAAGGTCAAACTATATATTTTTCTGAAAGTAGTCATGTTGCATATCAAATTAAAGCTGACGACACTGGCAGCAACATGGTAGCAAATATTTTGCCGACAGACATACCCTCGACCCAGGGGGTGGGGTCAAAAGGTCAAACTATATCTTTTTCTGAAAGTAGTCATGTTGTATATCAAATTAAAGGGAATTGAGCACAGAGCACCATGAAAGCAAACATGCTGTCATTACACACACCAACGACCCCTGGGATGGGGTCAAAAGGTCATTCTATTTTTCTTTTCTAAAAGAGGTCATGTTGCATATCAAATTAAAGTGGAAGAAGTGTAGACCTACATGCAAGGTAACACTTTGAATTTACACACACCCCTGACCTCTGGGGTTGGGTTTAAAGGTCAGATATTGAAATCGTGCAGATATATGTATATTTTTTATTAAACTAAGCACTAAAACATACTTGATAGGTGTTTTTTATGATTTGAATAATACTGAAGGTGAACTAAGGGTTAGATAAATGGGATTTATGTTTTATGATTTACATGTTTCTCTCAAATAACCCTTCGTCGGGGGATATAAATTCTTCGAATTTGTCTTGTTAGCATTGAAACGCATGCCCCATTTTGCTGCCCATTTCTCCAATTCAATCAAGTCATTCTGCAATATTGAGTAATCGGTTTGACTTTTTATGTCTGTAGAGTAAACAATCGTTGGCAAATAGTCGAACTTGAGATTTTACAGTATCAGGAAGGTCATTAATATGACAGAGGAAAATCAAAGGACCCAACACAGTGCCTTGCAAATTCTACTTTCGATTTCTAAAGTGTCCCTCACCTTAACATGCTCAGATCTAACAATAGGAAAATATTTTGATGAAAAGGAAAGTCTTTTATTACCTATTCTTTGTTTAAAATAAATCTTCTGTTTGTATTTATCAGGTCAACTTTCCTGTAAACACTCGACATTGGCCTTTCTATCTCTGTGGCAATGGTGGGAAATATCCGGAAATTCCCATTATCTATAAATAGAACAAGTTCGGAATAAATTTTCCTTTTTAAAAGGAGGGCTTGCCTAGTTGACTGAATGGGTATGTATAAATAAGAGACTTTTACAGGAGGACCAGAGGGACAAGGACCAGTCTCTCAGGGACCTAATGGTATAAAAGTAGGACCAATTAATGACTTATTAATAGAGGGACCGGGTAACGGGAGAACCACATAGTGTGTGATTAATTAGAACCTGACCAGTATCCCAGCCTGTGCATGATTTGAATTATCTGTGTTTCCAGATCATATTTTATCAGAGGAAATAGGAGTCTTATATTGGAATTCAATTTCAGCAACTGTAAAATTCTTCATTTTCCCATATTTTGTGCAATTTGAATTTAGCCTTTATTTTATTATGTGGATCTATATATATATTTACAAGTTTGATAAAAAATCCCTTTGATGGCTCTTCCAAATAGTAAGGAAACAAAACATAATACGCATATATTCACAGGGTTTTACAGGACGCAATATCCTGCGTCTTATACGCATAAATCATTAGGTAGGACCCGTCAATTCACCTTACCTGCGTCCGCTGGGATGCAGATGTGTTTGTTGTGCCTTTCATTAAAATCCCAAAGTTATTTCGTAACGATTCGGGTTTTCCCATATTTACAGGCTCTCTTTAAATAAATAGGACAGGTGCTGTTGTTTTAGACTGCTGCACTGACCTTGTAGGTAAACGAGCAGTGAAAACATCCATGCAAACATCGGCCGTGAAAGAAAGTCGTAAAATACCATGCTTTCTCTCAGGTCCGCTCTGCTAAAAAAGCATGGAAAACGTATACACTGACTTTGTGTTTTGATTTTTTCATGGTCTGAATAATGACAACTCTGCCGACCGCTCAAGCGTGAAGGGCAATTATATAAATCTTGACAGGTTTCTTTCTTTTGTATATGCCAAATTACGTCACTTTTTCACTTGAAATGGCTCAAGTCGGCAAAGATAAAGGCAGATCAAAGATACCAGAGACTTCAGATAAGTGGAGACTTGTAGACAGATAGAAAGAATACAATGTGTATTTCAAATTTACCAACCAAATTCTCAGAATGGAAAGCAAGTAGCAGTCTGATCAGTGTCTGTTTTTTTTTTGTTTTGTTTTGTTTTAATCTCAATTAGAGAACAGTCTGATCAGAGACCGTTTTTTTCTGTCTTCTGGATGCAGCAATCTATGACTTCTCCCTATTTGTACTGGAGTCTTCTCCCTAAATTTAAGGGCTAGCTTGGTCCCTGCATATTATAGGGACAAGTTCAGCTTTTGTAAAAAAAGCGTATAGGATTGTGTTTATGTGGCCTTTTAAAAATTTCAAATTGCCCCCCCAAAAAATCGGAAGGGGGCCAAACATGGCCCTCAAAATTACTGACCTGGGGACAACACTGAGCCTTCACGGAAGGATGTACTACCTTCCAAAATTCGAAGCTTATATAAAAAGATGGGACCCCCAATTTCAATGATGGGACCCCCATCATATTCAAAGTTGAGTCCCAAGGACCCCCAAACATTCAACTTGGTGTAAAACCCTGTATTCAGACAACCTGAGTGTTGCTGCAGTCAAAATGTCTTATTATCGTCTGAGGAGCCTTTTATCCAATCAATTTGCGTCGCACGAGTGCAATCGTGTTATTTTAATATTTTATGTCCATATTATCTGATTTGATTTTATATTTAGCATGTTCAGTATGGGTACATGTGTTTACTGGAGTAAGAAATGTTTCCTGTTTAAATATACATGCATGTACGTACATAAAACGATCTGTATATACTCAAACTTACTCTGCTTAAAACATTTTAAACAAGATTCAATCAATTTTACCCAGGAATAAACAGAGCCTAATACTTTTATTTTTTCTGACTTAATATAATTAGGAAAGAAATCAATGACATCAGCATCTAACGACCTCAAAAGTTAGCAATGGCGTTAGATAGCAATATGAGCATGCTATAGGTAAAAACAGGATCTTTGTAGATACAAAATTACATGCAGACATGCAATTTAAGAGCTACATAAAACAAGGCCTATAAAACCTGTTTTGACGGTAAAAAATGTCGTGATTTAACTTTATAATTGCTTGGTGGGGGAGATCGGGGCTAGTAGGCCTTGGGGCATGTTCGGCATATGGCTATATTTAGCATGACGAATATGATATGGAGTTGGAAAACATATTTGGACATCAGTTGTGACGAGTTTGTTTACAAGAGTATACAATGGCTGCATTTTTGAAGGGTGCATTGATTTTGTTACCTAAAACTCGTTTTCTTGAATGAGTCAGAATGACGAGTAAGTTTTCCATAGTAACTTTTTTTCTTTTTTTTTATAAAAATGTGTTATTCCCAGGAGGGGGACTCATGCATACGTAGGCTCTGGTCATTTTTGGGGGTTCAAAATTTTGAATTTCAATATTTATTTTGAGTTTTCAGAAAAATGAATATTTTTTTGAGCATGAAGATTTTGTGGATATTTTTTTGGGGGTCATCACAAAATTGGACTATATTTAGGGGTCATTTCTATGCATTTTAGGGTCTTTTCTTAAGGTCAAGGTACAGAATGGGGGATATTTTTTGGGTCGCTAAAATTTCAAATATTTTTTTTGGGTGCTTGAAATTCCTGATATTTTTTGGGGGTGAACGGTAGATGCTGGACCCGAGCCTACGTATGTCGAAAAAATTAGAGTATCCCCCTGGGGTGTTATTATTCTGAGATTATACGAAAGGATAATGTGCTTTGATATAACACATTTTTAAATTCATCTCCGCGCTGTCACATGCTATTTAGAAATAGTCTATCAGGGGCTAGATCGGCCACTTACATCGGGGCAGGTTCGGCCCATAGCCAAACTTGCCCCTTACATAAACAAAATTTGTGGTACGTACGCAATGTTCATTTTTAGAGGGAACAAACATTTTGTTGGATTAGGAATTGTTCATCTGAACTAATTCGGCTTTACTGCATTTTTAACACGTTCAAAAGTATTTAGATTCTAGCTCTATTTTTCATGCTCACTATTGGTTAAATTGTATTGTGAAGTACCAACTCGAATGAGGGTCTGGGTGGGGGGGGGGGGTTTCACTAATCATTAAAAATTTAGCCCATTATTCATCTCATTAAAATTTTGGGTTATTCATTAAAATTAGACCAATTATTCATAAAAAGTATTAGAAAACGGGTGGCAAAGAAATCTGATTATTCACTATTCATTAGTGTTTTCTTCAATTCATAAAAAATAGGATTATTCATTAATTTTTAGGCCCTTATTATGCACTATTCATTATTTTTTGGGCTCATTATTCACTATTCATTATATAAAAAAAATCATTATTCACTAATCATTATACCCCATCCAGACCCTCTCAAATTGTTCGTATGTCAGGTTAATGCATTGAAATTTTCCTGGTGCTTTCAGAAGTTTGACTTCGTAATAACAGGCCAGGACAATCTTTTGGCCAAACTTGCCCCGAGGCCGGGCCCCGAGGGTTGGACGAACTTACCCCTTGGTGGTGTAAGCTTGGCCATCAAGGCCTGATCTCCTTGACTGAAGTTTACCCTTTATCATACACATACACGTGTACGAAGGGTTTTACCGGGACTGGTAGTGCCGTATAAATTGTGCCTTATTTGAGTATAAAGGTTTCGCAGAGCTAGGCGGTTATAGTCATTTCGAAAATTGTACTTTTTTCTAAAATCGGGCCGCACTAGCCCCGGTATCCCTATTTCTTACTGCAGCTTTATTTTTTTTTCTCTGAAATACCTGACATCTTAATCATATTTTGATCTGATCTCAGTCTTTATCATGATACTAGTAATTCAGATAGTCCATAGATAATTAAGAGGAGTATAAAACAGCAGGTTTTCTATTTCATGCTAATTGATACTAACTTTATTTTATGGCACCTGGACACTAATGCATGCGCTTAATTACTAGATCTATGTTAATTGGGTAGATCCACCTGACCTCTGTTAGAAAGTCATTTGAAATTTTAATTTACATATGCCAACGCGCAAGGAATTTCGGTACTTCTCGAATCAGCAGTGAAGGCTCAGGAAAGTATGCACATGCTCTTCAGAGCTTCGATGTTCATATACCTGAAGTATTGATGTAGATGAAGACCCATAACAAAACTTATACCTTTGGCTCAGCATTGGCATTTAATTATTAAAAGCATTTGCGTATAGTATGCGATTGCCTTGTCACATTTCCCCTTTCAAACACATAAGATAGTTGGCCATCCAGAACCTGAAAAAAAAATTCTGTTGGCATTTTTGAGTACATTTTGGCATCCATGCTCAAAGTGTATCTTGATGTGTTTTAAGAAGGATAGGGGTGGATGCCAAGTCTGGAAATGCCCCAAAGTCCCAGAATTAGGTCATAGGTCAACTGAGTGCAAATTCTTGTATATACGTCAAATTTTAGCGTTTTTATCAATTAGCTATCCAAAATTATGATTCAAAGCAATGCAAAATCTCTTTTGGATAATGCAGCCATACTATATAAACTAGAGGACCTGAAGGTCCTGAGGCGCTCACCTGACATCTTTAATTATGTTAAAATAGGTCAAGGTCAACTACAGCTTATAATAAAACATATTTTGTTTTACCATATATGGGGGTTGCAGCCATTTTGGTCAAGTGACTAAAAACAATCTAATGAATACTCCATCAAACAGCCCGGTGATATCTGAGAAACCAATGTTTATATAGGTATGTGGCAGTCCAAATGAGTGGCATTGGATAAAAGATCACAGGTTAGCTTGACATTTGGTACTTATATAGACCCATTGTCTCATCGGGTTAAACATTTCTCGAAAGTATTATGATTGTGGTTTAAACAGTCATAGGTCAAGCTAAATTCATCATTTGTGCAAACCTGGTAGAGACCACATCCCCAATGCTACATACCAAGTCCCAAGGCCATTGGCCTTTTGTTCCAGAGAATAAGATATTTAAAGGGTTTTTAACATATATGGGTGCGGTGGCCTTGACCTTGAAACTTATTTATAGCCATTGTCTCATTAGGTTTCACATATCAAGTGAGAATAATGACTTTGGCTTCAACAGTATTCAAAAAATCAACTTTTCCAAAAATTTCACATTTAAATGCAATCGGAAGCAAGTTTGACCTTGATGTTAAGTAGGTCAAGGTCAACCTAGGATCATCATTTGATCAAACTTGGTAGGCCCAACATCCAAAATGTTACATACTAAGTCCCAAGGTCATCAGCCTTCTGGTTCTGGAGAAGAAGATTTTTAAAGGGTTTTTACCATATATGGGCATGTCGGCCATCTTGGTCTAGTGACCTAAACAATTTGTTTGAATCTTGGCTAACTTTTTGTAAGGAGTTTTCATATGAAATTTGAGTTCAATTGGCCCAATGGTTTCTGAGAAAACTATGTTTAAATATATTGATGGGACTCCAATATGAGCGACTTGGCTGAAAGGTCAAAGGTCAACCTTGACCTTTGGAACTTGTTTTTAGCCATTGTCACATTAGATTAAATATACCAAGTGAGAATAATGACATTGGCTTCAGTAGTTTTAAAAAAAATCAACTTTTCAAAAATTTCCCCATTTAAATGCATTAGGAAGCAAATTTGACCTTGACGTTAAGTAGGTCAAGGTCAACCTAGGATCATCATTTGAACAAATTTGGTAGGCCCCACATCCCCAATGCTACATACCAAGTCCCAAGGTCATCGGCCTTCTGGTTCTGGAGAAGAAGATTTTTAAAGGGTTTTTACCATATATGGGCATGGCGGCCATCTTGGTCATGTGACCGGAACCATTTGAACAAACTTTCGTTCCCCCATCCTAAGGAGTCTCCATATGAAATTTGAGTTCAATTAGCCCAGTGGTTTCAGAGGAGAAGATGTTTGAAAACGTTGACGGACGGACGGACGGACGACGGACGACGGACGCCGGAGTCACTGGTATACTAATAGCTCACCTAGGAGCCTTCGGCTCAGGTGAGCTAACAAACAGCATCATCTAGGCATGATGTGTGTTTGGATCAAAGGTCATTTAAGTGCAAAATCGGTGAAAATTGTAGCAATATTTTATCTATATAGGGGCAAAATTCAAATTTTAAGTTCCCTTCTATCCTAATGGAATAATTTTTTTATTGCTATCCTGCTCGGTGTGTGTCTATTATGTTTGGAAAGCAATGATTTACCAAGTTTCTCGCTGTCAAATATTCATAATAGGCATGTAAAGTACGTAACTGTATAAAATCAATTAAAATGTAATACAACTAAGAATAACCATTTAATTTCAAGATTTTTTTTTGCTTAATGCTTTGTATGGATACGTCATTTTATGCAATTATCTATCCATTTATACATAAGAGGTGTTTAAGTTGTTACTTACGTTACATTTTACCATCTGAAATTGGGTCATTTCTCAAAGATATATGTTCCTAGCTACAGCTTTCATGAAGACTTGGCCATGATCACATGCTTATAGGACTAAAATATATTTCTTTTCTCATTTCACACATTTGTTGTGTTTGTTCCAATCTATGAGTAATTGTAAAACACGTTTTACAAGGCCACTATCTGCTAATTGCATATACTAAGCATAGCTTCATGAAAACACAAGGACCAAGCCTCCTTTCATAAAACAGCAGGCGTGTTGAAACTATGATAGAATATGGTAAATACAATATACTGGAAGGAACATATCCTAACATTGGTCTTCACATCGGTCTGTTTACAGATGGTAACATACATAACATAAAGCTAATATACAGGTACATTTCTAACAATGACCATCCAGTGAAACAGTGTTAACTTTTGTGGGGTATATCATGGAAATAGCACTGACATTAAGGGTAATCCTCTATATAACTTTAAACATTTATTTGTAGGGGTGTCCTCTCATTTGCACATATTAATGAAATGATGTGGATTCAAAAGCAGCATTTCTTTGAAGTCAGGCTGCTTGTGTAAATGTGTTCCTGCATATATAAAAGCAGTATAGATATGGTATTAAAGGTAACCTCTAATTTTAAGATACCATTAAATATATATCTATGTCTTTCACAGCGCAACTTTTTATACATTGTAATTGATTCACTGTCGAAAAATTCAATTCTAAGTATAATTTCAAACATATTTTGCTTGTCATTTTTTTTTGCAATGATGATAGAGATCAAATGCTATATGGTAATTGGCATGTGTTTCTTTATGTTATTCTTTTTAACTGTAAAAAGCCAATGCAAGTTTTATTCCAAATTGAATTTCCCGCAAACAGATGTCTGGTGACTTCTTTGGAACACAGGCATTCACCGTATTGGAACACCTGATAATTTGATTGTGTTCATAGTTTTCCATCAGTTTGCGGTCATTTCTTAGTATTTAGAGTAAATTTTTCCTGAAATGGTTATCTTATATGTAAATTTACTAGCATAATTCTTTGGTTCAACATCTCCGATTTGCTTGATGTATATGAGATCCTAAGGCAGTTAACTCGCCTGTTCTAGTGTAGAGTCTATCTGTTAACTATGACATTATAAAAAGATTGGCTAAAACATTAATGGATTGCAACA
The DNA here is from genome assembly GCA_964019695.1 of Loripinus fragilis. Classification (NCBI taxonomy): domain Eukaryota; kingdom Metazoa; phylum Mollusca; class Bivalvia; order Lucinida; family Lucinidae; genus Loripinus; species Loripinus fragilis. Next base: position 8,842,536 of record OZ026521.1, on the reverse strand, counting down.
GACTGCATGCTTGGTGGTCAACCCAATCACTGTTGGCAACTTCGCTTTCCTCTTTAATTGCACGCCGGTGGGTCGGACTTCAGACACTAAGATGGTTCCGACTTAAAGACTTATCTATTGATGAGATGGTAGGGGCCTGATGCTTTGGCTGTTTGTAGGGCCCACCAGGGTTTACCTGTTGGATTTCTTTTGCTCCGGTATTTAGTTTTATTTACTGTTGAGTCCTTATCTTTGTTTTATCTCCTTGTTATATCTTGATTTATATGTTTTTGGAGATGATGCATTGATAAGTTAGGGGTCTTTCATGAAAACCAAATATCTATGTGTCTTGATCCACATCTGAAATATAGCAAGAAGTGAGCGAAGCTCACATACCCCCGGCGGTAGCCATCAGAGGTTGTAACACTTTCAGAGAAACGACAAAATTGTCAAAGATTTCATAATCCTAAATCAAGTAGTTTCTGAGAAAACTTTGATGAAAAATGTCCATATGTGTTATATAAGAGTGACAGAAGGAAAAATTGAAAATTTGAAAAAAGAAGGCAAAATGAGGAATAGCACCTTAGTTTTCATTTACACAATACACTTCTCCTACCTGAAAGTACACAAATAATTTCATAATCCTAAATCAAGTAGTTGCTGAGAAAACTCTGACAAAAACGTCCATATGTGTTATATAGGAGTGACAGAAGGAAAAATTGAAAAAGAAGCCAACATGAGCTTTAGCATCTTTATTTTCATTTACACAATACAATTATTTTCAGCCTACCTGAAGGTGTACACTAAATTTGAAAACACTGGCTCCAATAGGAGCCGAGAGATCTGCGACAGAAATTTTCATTGGAGAGAAAGAAAAATGAATAAATAAAGGGACTGATAAGCAATATGTGGCTGTTCTTTTGTTACACAATACAACTAATCACTATCAAGCTTTGTACCAAATTTCAGAATCCTAACTTAAGTAGTTGCTGAGAAATCTTTGACAGAAAAAATGTCTATATGTATTATATAAGAGAGAAAGAAGGAAAAAATGAAAATTTGAAAAAAGAAGGCAAAATGAGGATTAGCATCTTAATTTCCATTTACACAATACACTTTGCCTTCCTGAAGGTGTACACAAAATTTGAAAACAATGGCTCCAATAGGAGCTGAGAAATCTGTGACAGAAATTTCCATTGGAGAGAAAGAAAAATAAATAAATAAAGGGACTGATAAGCAATATGTGGCTGTTCTTTTGTTACACAATACAACTCATCACTATCAAGCTTTGTACCAAATTTCAGAATCCTAACCCAAGTAGTTGCTGAGAAATCTTTGACGAAAAATTTTTCCATTGGAGAGAAAGAAAAATGAACAAATAAAGGGACTGATAAGCAATATGTGGCTGTTCTTTTGTTACACAATACAACTCATCACTATCAAGCCTTGTACCAAATTTCAGAATCCTAACCCAAGTAGTTGCTGAGAAATCTTTGACGAAAAAAAAAGTTTACAGACAAACAGACAAACAGACAAACAAACAAACATAATTACAGAAAAGGCAAAAACTATATACCCCCTATATACTTCGTACCGGGGGTATAATTAAGGGTGAGGTTGGCGCCGTTAAACCGGTTTAAGCCCTCCAGTAAAATATCTTACTGACCGTTCCAAGGCGGTACTTCTTTTGTAGATATTTTGTGTTTTTGTTCTGTCTTGTGTTTGCTATGTCTTTGTGCACGTCTGTTTATATGTGCTTTGTGGTCACCTGCTGGGAAAGGGCTGACCTCTTGGCTCTCGTTTGTGGTGTCTAACTGTGAGTTTGTCACTTTCCCATTGGTATCCTGGGTCAGGTGTGGTACTTGATTGAATCGATCCCTGATCTTTGCAACCTTACTTACTTTGCTAAGACATGGATTGATTGCATATAGGGTAGGTGACTAACATTAAAGTATACATCTACTGCTCGTAGATACAAGTACAATATATCAGATTGGATAGCACTTGTAACTGGTAAATTATATATATAGTAATACAATGGACTCGAAATGTGTAGTTTTAATATGGCATTACGCTTGAAATAAAACTGAACTACTTTCCTTTCACTATATACAAGACAGTCCTCAAACAGTGTTAGTCTTCACAAATATCTACGAGGATGAAGGTACAAGAGTGAGCAAGTTTATGCTTAAAATGCTTTATGTAAGCTGTTTTTGCGATGTTGTTCACATTTTTGCATATATATTTAAGACTATCACAATAAGCCTAATTTGGTAAACCTTTTAAAACCAGCAAACAGACCATAACTCACTTTTCATAGGACATATATAAACATGAACTAGGCTTACAAAATGCTCAACAAAATGAAATACTGCATAAACAAAACTAAAAGCAAACTATCTTGTGAATAAGGAAAGCAGAGAAATCAGATGCGTGCGACACTTCTTTTTCAACATACAGTTTAATCTGTGAGTTTCAGAGATGCAAACCATACTATATTAACAATTTTGGGAGTCATGTTTTTGTTATATGCTTAAGAATAAAACAGTTAACTGATCTTTAAAATAAAGTATCACTAACGTTCGAATGATTTGTTTTTTATGTTACCATGAAATATGTTCAGATGTTTTACAAGACTGTTACATGGCGGCTCAGGTAACCTTACATGGCTCAGATAACCTTACCTCAACCAACCTTAGTCTAAGATAATTAAAAAGCAGAATAGTTTCTATCAGAATTGCTGCAGAATATAATAAGATAATCATCATTACAATATGATATGAAATCTAGTTCAACAAAACATAGAAGATTTTAATGGGGACAGATGATAAATTAATTTTACAATGTAATTGTCAACAGTGAAAAGTGAAAATTAAAAGAATTCAGCATACAAGGAAAATCTTTAATACTAGATCTATGTAACATTCTATATTTGGACATAAACCATGCTTGTTCTGTATGAAGATGTTATATTTGCAGTCTTCAAAAGCCTATAACTGCTATAGAAGACACTCAGCACTACCCCTGCCTTAATTCCTGCCTTGCCACTAGATGTATGAAATATTGCTTTGCTATTTTAAGTAAATTATTGATATTAAGTCAATATTTAAATCATGATGTAGATTGCATGTTTACCGTTATGTACCATTGGCAGAAATCTGAAAACTGTATTATGAATGTTAAAGAACCAAGCAAATTACAAAAAGTAATTGAGTAGGACCAGGAAATGCCACATTCACATGTTGCAGACCAACCCATAGCACTCTTTTAAATTAAGTCTTATATAGAATAAAATGCGTGTAGTATATGTAAGTGAACTGTGGAGAGCAGACCCAAATTTTATATAAGCCTAACAACAATTTAATACCTTTAACCATTTATGTAAGGCACCTTTTGTTACCTACGTTACCTCATTTATATATGTGCAGCAACTTAAGATCCATTATTGTTAATATAGTTATAATTTGATTTCATTATGAAATATATTTTGCCAATTCCAATGCAATGTAAATAATAGAAAAATGAATCTGTAAGCAGCTATGCGTTACATGCTGGAGCCAGTACAAATTACATACTAATTAGCATATTTAAATATTTACTTGATTTCACTTCATTGCAAGTTAAAAGTTATAAACAACTTCAAATATATGAAAATGAACACTTTCAAATAGAATATAGATCAATATCATGTATATTTAAGGTCATGTATCATGGTTTATTCTAATACATGTAATTTGTAAAGTCATTATCTGCAATTTTAGTATAAAATGTAACATACGTATCGCTGACGAGCAGAAATACATATCAAAGATGTATGCAATTGATTTTATGTCTAGTTTAAACATTTAATGCTTAAACTGTTTCAATAATACTATTAAAACAAATCAACATTAGCCTTGTACGGTTTGTACTGTTATTTTCAATGCCAGTAGGGTAACGTTGATTATAGGTGATCCATAGAAAAATGACCACAGAAAAGTTATTAAATTATGGGTTTCTTAGGCCCCAAGACATGTCCCAAACTGAAAATAGTTTTTCTTTCTGAGAGGTGCAGCAAACTCTCTAAGTAGCCGATATATCTTAGTTTAGCCCAATTGAGGGAGAATTTCCGTCGGAATTGCACAAATTTACGATGTTTGTCTTTGTAAAATCCATAAAAGGATGCTTCTAAAGGGGTTCTTTTAATAATAAACATGTCAATTTAAGCCTTCTGAAAGACTTCTACCCTTTTTGAGCTTAAAAAGCATTTTGTTGTTGGACTAGAGAAAAAAAAGAAACACAGTTTGTAAAAATGCTCCTATTATTGCACTTGATGAACTTTGACCCCATTTTAAAGTCGACATATGATCATTTAGTTATAAAAACATTTTTTCGATGTTTTCAGACTTATAAATATAAGCATACAAAATTTGGCTTGAAATAAAATATGTTTACATATAAAAATATAAAGTTGTTTTGCAGTAGTACATATTTTCTCATTTTTGCACTCAATGACCTTTGACCTAATTTCTGGCCTTCATATGCAAATTCAGACTTGGCATCTACCCCTATGGCTTTGTACACATGCTAAATATTATGTTAAAAGTGGTCTAACAAATGTACTCAAAAATGCCAACAAAACCAAAAATATGCATCTTTTTTCGATTCGGATTGCCAACTAAGAATATAATAAGTACATCCGATGAAACATATTTTCTGGTTGCTTAACTGTAGACCAATGGAATTTATAAAGTTTGGTACAGTCATGTAAGGATAATTCATTGTATAATTTGAGGGGTCACACATTTTCCAACATAAATATTGTATTTATTGGCTGCTCTGAAAATCATTTTTGTCTTAGCACACAGTTGAGACCCTGATTAAATGCTGCATTCCGTGGTATTCATAGGCGTAGGAAGCTCTTCAATATTGGGTAGGGTGGGGAGCCAACGAGGGCAACTTAAATACTTGGGAGAGGGTCGTCAAATGTACAGACATGTATGCGTGCACATACACATGTATGCACACATGCATGTGTTAAATGTTCATACACCCATGCATGCACAAGGTAAGGTATTGCAGAGTAATAAGCTAGGGATAAAAAAATCAGAACAAAAAAAACAAATATAATATTTTACTCCGAGCAAGCAAAGCGACACAGGAAAACTTTCGGTAAGGTATTTTAGAGTAAAAAGCTAGGGATAACGAAACAGGACAAATATAATATCTTACTGAGAGTGAGGAAAATATTTGGTAAGGTATTTCAGAGTAAAAAGCTAATAGGGATAAAAAAAAACAGAAGCAAAAACAAATATAATAATTTACTCCACGCGATGGAAGTATGCGAGGAAAATTTTTGTAAGGTATTGCAGAGTTGAAAGCTAGAGGGAGCGGTGCGACCGAGGAATTTTTTTAGTAAGGTATTTCAGTGTAAGAACCCAAGAGGGATAAAAAAAAAGGGAACAAACACAAATAATATTTTCCTCTGAGCGAGTGGAGTGAGCATGGGAAATTTTGGTTTAAAGCCTATTGCCTGAAAGGTATTTCAAAGCAAAGAGGGATTAAAGGTTAGAGTAAAATTAAAGCTCTTTAAAATTTAGGATAGAAAGTAGGAAAAAAGGAAAAGCTTGAAAAGCCGTTTACTCTGAAAAAATGATACACTCTGTACATATATACATTTATACATACATATATATACAAAGTGACAAAAGCCTGCCGCCTTAAAGAAGTGAAAAAATATTAAAATCTGAGCTAAAAGGTCTGCTCTCTGAGAAGATTAAACCAAAGTTCAAAAGATTTTTATGGATGACAATTTGGTCATGTGACACGGACCCTTAGTTCTGGAGACGATTTTAAAGACTAAAAGACATGCATGAGCATGGCGGTCGTCTTGGTGTAACCAGAGTTGTTTGAACTCGATATAAGGTTTTTTTTTTTTTGTTTTTGTTTTTTTGGGGGAGGGGGTGGGGTGTAGATTTCCATCCCAGTTAATAGCTATGGGCCAAGTTGGGAAGATCAGTTCACCTATAGCTGACCACACTTTTTCCTAGGCAAGTAAACCAGTATTTCGTGCACATACTTTTGCTTTCAACTGACAACAACCCTTCTGGAATGATCAATGGAAGGGAGGAGAATGACCGTAGAAATATCGTCATGATCAATCTTGGGCCGCGGGTTGAGCCTTACCAGTGTCACTGTGTTGTGTCCTTGAGCAAAACATCAATCCTAGCTTAGTACTGGTTAGATCCTGGAAGACCCGTCCCTACATTACTGAAAGATTGCTGCTTGGACGTAAAGAATCAAACAAACAAATCCTTATCAATCTCCACGAAAGTATGGGACCGGGCCAGGATCGAACTCGCGACCCCTGGATCTGAAGTCAGACACGCATCTGTGGCTAGACACGTTACCGACTGCGCCACGCGGCCCGAAGTTTGAGTTCTATTGGCTGCTTGAAACATGTTGGCCGACGGACGACGGATGCATCGCCCTTCTGCTCAGGTGAGCTGAAAAAGTAGAGTGGAACGTATCAGTTATTTCCGTTACGCAGTCACAGAGATCTTAGCCTGGGTTCCAGTCTGATCATTTTTTCTTCTTTTTTTTTAATTTTTCCGTTCCTTGGTCAAAAATGATATTAATCGAAATCAATAACGGACAACCGATACCTTTGATGTGGTATATTTTTTTTCTCTTATTTTTTAGCTCACCTGAGCCGAAGGCTCATGGGTGAGCTAATAGTATACCAGTCACTCCGTTGTCCGTCCGTCCGTCCGTCAACATTTTCAAACATCTTCTCCTCAGAAACCACTGGGCCAATTAAACTCAAATTTCATATGGAGACTCCTTAGGACGCGGGAACGAAAGTTTGTTCAAATGGTCCTTGTCACATGACCAAGATGGCCGCCATGCCCATATATGGTAAAAACCCTTTAAAAATCTTCTTCTCCAGAACCAGAAGGCCGATGACCTTGGGACTTGGTATGTAGCATTGGGGGTGTTGGGCCTACCAAGTTTGTTCAAATAATGATCCTAGGTTGACCTTGACCTACTTAACATCAAGGTCAAATTTGCTTCCTAATGCATTTAAATGGGAAATTTTTTGAAAAGTTGATTTTTTGAATATTTTTGAAGCCAAAGTCATTATTCTTACTTGATATGTTAGAACTAATGAGACAATGGCTATAAATAAGTTTCAAAGGTCAAGGTTGACCTTTGCCCTTTCAGCCAAGGTTGCTCATATTGTGGTCCAATCAATATATTAAAACTGAGTTTTCTCACAAACCATTAGTCCAATTGAACTCAAATTTCATGTGAAGACTCCATATGATAAGATAAGCAAAATGGAATCAAAACATTTAGGTCACATGACCAAGATGGCTGCCATGCCCATATATGGTAAAAACCCTTTAAAAATCTTCTTCTCCAGAACCAGGAGGCCGATGACCTTGGGACTTGGTATGTAGCATTGGGGGAATTGGACCTACCAAGTTTGTTCAAGTAATGATCCTAGGTTGACCTTGACCTACCTAATGTCAAGGTCAAATTTGCTTCCTAATGCATTTAAATGGGGAAGTTTTTGAAAAGTTGACTTTTTGAATACTGTTGAAGCCAAAGTCATTATTCTTACTTGATATGTTAAAACTAATGAAACAATAGCTATAAATAAGTTTCAAAGGTCAAGGTTGACCTCTGACCTTTCAGCCAAGGTCGCTCAGATTGGAGTCCCATCAACATATTTAAACTTAGTTTTCTCAGAAACCACTAGGCCAATGGAAATCAAATTTCATATGACCACTCCTTATGATTGGTTAGCCAAATTTTATACAAATTGTTATGGTCACATGACTAAGATGGCCACCAAGCCCATATATGGTAAAAACTATTTAAATATTTTCTTCTCTGGAACCAAAACGCCAATGGCCTTGGGACTTACTATGTAGCATTGAGGATGTGGTCCCTACCAGGTTAGCACAAATGATGAATCTAGGTTGACCTTGACCTACTTTATGGCAAGGTCAGATTTGATTCCTAGTGCACTTATAATGGGAAAATCTTAAAATGTTCATTTTTCTTTAACTGTTTAGCCGAAATCATAATACCTGCAAGAAATATTTAACCTAATGAGACAATAGTTTTATATAAATACCAAATGTCAAGCTGACCTGTGACCTTTAATCCAAGGCCACTCATTTGGACCACTACATACCTATCTAAACATCTTTTCTCAGAAATCACTGGGCTGTTAGATTGTTTAGGTTACTGGACCAAAATGGCTGCAACCCCCATATATGGTAAAACAAAATATGTTACATTATAAGCTGTAGTTGACCTTGACCTGTTTTACAATTATTAAGGAGATCAGGTGAGCGCCTCAGGACCTTCAGGTCCTCTAGTTTTTTAGAATATTAGCATTAGAAAATATTGCCAAAATATTGACGACTGGACCCAGGCTACAGAGATCTACGTATGGCCAATTTCGATATTTTGGAGTCACCTGCTTGAAAAGGGCTGACCTCCTGGCCCTCATTTGTGATGTCTAATTGTGACGTTGTCACTTTCCCATTGGTATCCTGGGTCAGGTGTGATGCTTGATTGTATCGATTCCTGATCTTTGCCCTCTTTCTTACTTTCTATATTGTGATAAAAAAAATCTGACGTGTGAATAATTGCTATGTATTCGTCACACCTTTGAAGAACCGGTGGCGTGAAGATTTGGTACCAACTCCACACACATGTGCATAATTGGTACCGATGATTCCTCGCATATGTGAAGATTGTGTTGGCATTTTAAAACATGTAAAAGAATTCATAAATAGTCGTCGCAAATGTGACCTGTTTTTCGGGGGGGAGGGGGTATTTGTTTATATTTCTCTTGCGTGGGCGAAGATTAAATCTGGCACCTGAAGAATGGGTACAAATTCCTCTTACATGTGTAGATTTGGTACGGCCTCCTCGTTCATGTGAAGAATTGGTACCAACTCCTCCCACATGAGAAGAATGGCTACGATTCCCTTAGACGTGAGAATAATGTTACCAAATCATCACATATCAGAAAAATTGGTACCAACAGTTCACACATGTGAGGAATCGGCGCCGATACATCGCACATGTGGAAATCTCATTTAGTTACCTGCATCTACCAACTATGGTTTCCGTGTGAATGATTGAAATCAAATGCATTTTTAGGGAGGGTTGGGGGGAGGGGGTTTCGGTATCAATGTGAGAAATACTCATAATTGCTACATGAAATTACACAACATGTAATACCTCCCTCGCACGAAAGAAAAAAAAGCATTTGCGTTGGTCCGAAAAGAATGTTTCATTGACAACAATGAAGATATTTTGGATTATAATTGATAGACATCTGGGAAGATCATAACAGAAATTAGCGAAACAGATATTTATATTAACAGTTTGTGATTACCTTACTCACAGGAGTCGGAAGTAGGATATGCAAGAAAAAGGACCAATGGGTCACCAACGATCACTGCACAGAATTAGGAATGAAAATAAATCAAACTATGTGGTTCTTTACAATGATGATGGTCACTATAAGCGAAACGATTTTTAATTAATCATTTGATAGACAAACCTCATGTTGCTGGACATGATTTTTCATTTCGTACCACAAAGGGTCCCGCAGTAGAGCATTAAGGGCTAAATGGTTGCTAAAATGATGATAACTGTCTGGTATGGCGCAGGATATATCAAGAGTACCATACACGATCTAACCCAGGTCCCTAAACTATAAAACTTTCATGCTCAACCCAAATGAACATAAAATTTATCATGCTCATAAATGTTAAAATGCCACCAATTGTTGACATTTTAACATTTATTAGCATGATTGATACAACATCTGGGAGTTTAAAATCAAGAAAAATCTTCAATTGTTAATGAGCATTTGAAATTTCATTCTCAGTTGAGTTGAGCATGAAAAGTTTTATAACCTCACGACCAATGTACAGAAATATCTGAAATTTAGATTTACGCAAAGCGATTACTCTTTTCAGTCTGAGTGACTGCCCTATCTAGTTCATATCTTGGCTGTGCGCTCAATGGGTAATCTAGACAGTGCTCGGGCTGTACGCATGTGCAGGCTATTCTGAGCCATTGCTGGAAACTTAGTTTCATACCAACGCCCGCCACTCCAAGCTCCACTCCTCTCACAACCTTTATTGCAGATTTGTTTTGCATATAATAAGTGTCAAATCTTGTGCTTTGGCTGAAATAAATTCATCCCAAATTATTATGCATACATGCATGCGTACGCACGCGCTTACATGCATAGCCACTTACCTACGCACGAATGTACGTTTTAAAAAAACAACCACTTATTGAAGTCTGTTTTAATTATCTAAATCCAAGCAGATACATGGGATTTAGGTGCTTATCGCATCATATGCGAGCAGCCAAAGCTCAGACTAGCCTGTGCATCCATGCAGCATGAGGGTCTGGATGGGGTATAATGATTAGTTAATAATGACCCTTTTTATAATGAATAGTGGATAATGAGCCAAAAAAATAATGAATAGTGAATAATGAGGGCATAAAATTAATGAATAATCCTTTCTTTTAATGAATTGAAGAAAAAATTAATGAATAGTGGATAATCCGATTTTTTTGCCACCTTTCTTACTTTTAATGAATAATTGGTCTTATTTTAATGAATAACCCAAAATTTTAATGAGATGAATAATTGGCTAAATTTTTCAGGAATAGTGAATATCAGACCCCCCCCCCCATCCAGATTCTCCTGCATCGCCCGAGCCTTTCCTGCTCTCATGCACAAAACAGATGGATGGATGTAGATAAAGTTTTCGTAAGATTCGTCAGCGTGAGCATAAATGAAGTTTTTGCGAATATGCGATAAGTACCAAAATGTCGTGTGCTGGCCCATATCTATTCTGTTTGTATGTAGCTTTGGTTCTGAGCTGTTTGGTTTCGGGGTGTGTGGAGGGGACAGGAGATGGTTTGAATCTGGAGAGGCTGGTTTTGGTGGTCGTTTAAGGTGAATTGAGTGGCTTGGGTGTTTTCACAGACCATCATGTCGATGCAAGTTTCCGTACTGTAAATTTAATGTTTTTTTTTCAAGTTATCGAACGGGCGAATTGCCGTTCTCCAAGTTTTTTTCGTTTTTGATAATATATCAGTCAAATGGAGATCGTTGCAAACGAAACTTTTATCGAAGTTGATTTCCAATATCCTCATTATTTTGGCATTGAAAAGGAGGTGGAAAATGCTTTTTAACGCCGCAAAAACAAACATTTTTGGATGAGATGGGTTGTTTTTAGCGGTACCAGCTGGCAATGTTTCACGATGTTTTGTAACTTACAGCAACAATTTACCAGATTCGTGGGCATGGGCAAGTATTTGACATCTTTAAAATCGAATTATACATATATTCATTTCGAAGATAGGCACTAATCACTAACCATTGAAAAAAAAAACATTTGACTCAACCCCACTACGTGCCATGTCTGTGTTGACAATCGATTAAGTTGGTACCAAGTTCCGGAGTCGATGCTACCCGGTCATAGGCATTTAACTATAGCTGGCATAATCTTGAGTACACACCAGTTCAATGATTTGGAAGTTTCTGATTTCAAGTCAAGAAAATCAATTAAGACGAATGCTTTGGTGGAAAATGGTTTTCCTTTGACAAATAAATTAAAGGCTGTCTGTCACACATGCATTGTACATATGTTTAATATACATCACACATTAAAAATGTTGCTGAGAAAACTTAACTTGTTGCGGTCGGCCGTGGCCGGCCGCTTCTATAAACATCAGTCGAAACAATCGTTGAATCGTTGAATCTATGTCTTCACGACAGAATTAGTCTCTCTTGTATTTTGCATCATCTCTGGTATGTATTCACTTGGTTTTCTCAGGTATTATCTTCTTAAGTAAATTGTCTCTCGGTATAACTGTTAAACTGGAGGTGCACATTAAAACCTAGCTGTCCGGGTGATGAAATCACCCAGCGCGGAGAAAATGTTCATTTCATGGATTTTTCTGAAGTCGCTCTTTGTACAGCTGAGTAAGAACTCACAAGAAAAGTCTGAAATTCCAGTGGTATTGAAGATATGAGTTCTTAAGGCCTCTCTTTCAATGAAGTACTTTTCGCAGTGTAGAAGGTAATGTTCAACTGTTTCTATTTGGTTACAATCACATAAGTTGCTGTCAGAAATGCCCAATTTAAGCTGGTAGTCCTTTAGCTGGTTGTATCCTAATCTGAGCTTAGCAATGTTCCTATATGAAATGGTGTTTGGAAAATCAATTTGAGATCTATCTGTAACATGAGGTTTGTATCTGAATAAAGATCTTCCCGTTTCAGAAGATTCCCATTGTCTCTGCCACTGGTAAAGACCCATTTTGACTGCTGCCTGCTTGATATCTGTCATTGTCACTACATCTGTGTCACTGGTCATAGCTGCTGCCTCACAAGATGCCTCTTTGGCCAGTCTGTCTGCCTCCTCATTGCCTTTAATGTTAGCATGGCCAGGGGTCCAAGATATATCTACCTTGATGTCTTTCTGTTCCAATCGCTTAATCTTTTGTCTTATTTCAGCTACTGTCTGCTTATGATGTGTTGGCTGCCATCCTAACTGTAGGATCCCTATTGCAGATTGGCTGTCCGAAAAGATATGCACCTCAGACTTGTCCATCTTGCTGCTTTCCTCGGCTACATAGTCTATGGTTATGAGAATAGCAACAAGCTCTCCAAGGAGGATAGAACTGTGTCCAGATACAGGTTTCTTCAGGCAGATTGGATTATCTTGGTATGGCATGAAGATACAGGAGCCGGCCCCACAAGGTCCAGGGTTAGGTTGACAGGAACCGTCTGTAAAAGCAATGATGGAGCTGGGAGAGCAGTTATCAAGCAGGCCTTGGATGATTGAACGGGATTCATTTTGTTGTTCTTCCGTTCTGGACTTTGATGAGCCTAATCGATCCCAGTATTCTGGCCGTCTTTTTGAAGGCTGAAGTGAATCCTCAAATGAAAACTCTGGTTCAATGTTGAAGGTTGTGGTGCCTGTTTCTGAAGTCATATCTTCTAGTTGAAGTTGTATCTTACCAAATGGAGATAAGAATTTTTCATTCTCAATTTCATCTTTCCAATTGAGCCAAGACTTTTTAATTAGAATCTGGTCACTTTTGCTTATTATTTTGGAGCCCTCCCTAATTGATAACTCTTGCCTTCTAATATGTAGAGGTTTAATACCAAGTTCAACCTCAAGTGCCTCTCTTCCACTAGTTGCATATGCATCCAGACATAAACATAGGGATTTTCTCTGTACCTCATCTAAAGGTTTCGCATCAGCAATCTGCCAGACAGCACATGCATATTCTAAAATAGGACATATTAAAGATTTGTAGAGTTGTAGCAGAAACATACATCAAAATCAGGTTTTGATTGAACCCTTATACTCTGCTTAAGGCATGTGTGTTGTGTATCAGGTTACCAGCCTATGAAAGGCTCAACTCCCATATAACCTGGGAGAGGCCCAACCACAGCTAGCATCTGACACCCCGAGACCATTGTACGGTCAAAAAACTCCCAAAAAACTAGTGGGGTTTAATGTGAGTTTCCGAACCGTACACTGGACACGAAGAGTCATGCCAGCGTAGCGGTCGGAGTCTGTTTTTAAAATTGTGGAAAGAAGCCGGAGTGCCCGGAGAAAAGAACCACAGCAGGCTTGCTCGGAACAGACAAAACCGAAACAGACATAGCACATGCCATAGGTCTGCTGTCATGAACTAGCTTTCGCAAGTCCTGACATTACAAGCCGCCTTCAGGGAGTTGGAGGGGTACACTGCATCACAGACTCCACTGGTAGGAGAAGCCTCAGCATAATGCGTCATAGAACAACACTGTTCTCAGCAAATACCCCCTAACTTTCGAACGTGGTCGGAAAACCCCCCACCCATTAAAAAAGTGTCCGAAAAAAAGTTACTTTCGAAATAGGGCGCCAAGATGCATCGAAACCACTTCTTTTACAATAATAGTAACACAGAGGTTACTTGTTTTAATGCCACTCATGGATAAAAACATGAAAATTAAATAAATAAAAGCCAGGCACTAAAACCGCATGACGGAAACACTCAACTCATGTTTTAATGTTAACCGAACAATGAGCAGGGAACCAAAAATGTGTAGACTTGTTCTCGAATGTTTCCAACTTTAGGTTAACCTATTGTGCGAAGCAAGCGGGAGCGAACTTAACTTACCCAAGGTAGGCGTTATTAGCCAGCATTGTAAGAGGAGGTTGTCGATGTATTCTGCATCATTGTATGTGCACAAAAGATGGTAATTTGCCTTCTCTTTATTTTTATAGCATGGAAAACGTAATGAATCACATTATGAGCAGCTTTTAATGACAGTTTTGAGGATAAGAAACGTAATTCGTGGATTTTGACACACCTATTCTCTTTCCGGTATTTAGAAAAAAATTCGCGCCATTATCTGTCACGTGACATTAACATCCATCTTTTAAAAGTGCGCGTTCAACGAAACCAACGTAAATATTGTTGTTTTTATGAGAGTATTTGTTCATGGTAAGTTTTTGCGAGGATTCTTTGATAGGGGGCTCAAATATACATGTAAAAAAGGGGGTTCCATTTGGTACTTTTGCCTGATTATTTCTGCTCTTTTCGGTATTTAGTAAAAAGTTCGCGCCCTTTTCTGTCACATGACAATCATTCGGCAAACCTCGTATCGGACTTTCGCTTTTAAAGATGGCGGCCACGACAACAACGGTCTCGCTTCGCAAAAATAATGGCAAAATACTCGCTATCAATAGCTGCAACTACTATACTGTTGGTGTTTGCCATATTGTCATGTAGTGAGTAACAGTTTTCACAAGGTTTGAACGCCAACAAATATTTGTGCTGCCAAATATCGAATGATCTGTTGAACTTCCGGTGGTGCGGATGGTAACTTCCTGTGTTCAAGCTCTCTGAATTTTTCCTTTTCTACCTAGAAGACTGCAGTTTATACCTGAATACTTTGGTTCATTAGAATCTACAACAGTTAATCCAAGTTTCTGTGTGGTTAAAACCCCAACAATCCATCTTTCCTTAAATATCCATTGTTTTCATTGTTGGTGAACGGGAAGTATGTCAATAGTCATCTTCCTGCTGTTTCCCACAATGCATCTTTTGTAAACATCCTTTCTCACAAGGAGTGTGCAGACCTCATGCAGATGAAGATTTCAGAAGCTTGTAAGCATGTTTCAGCGCTTTATCCTGCCTGCGGTCATTGCAGCAGTCCTCATCATCAATAAGTCATTCAAATTGCCATCTGACAGCCATGCCCAACAAAGTCAAAGTCAGTTACCTGTCCTTGTCCGAGATGGGCCACAACTATCCCTTACTTCTCATTTCATACTATCAATGAGGGTAATCAGAAATAAACCGCAGGGCCCTGTGTGCAGAAATAAGCTTGTACTCCTATACTTATGTAACCTACTTCTGGCTGAATCATATGCCCCTGAGCCTAACCCTGGACCGAGGACTATCAAGTTTCCTTGTGGAGTCTGCAGTAAAGCTTGTAAGTGGTCAACGCCATGTGTGTGCTGTGACTCATGCGATATATGGTACCATCAGGAATGTATGGGGATGCCTGATGCCGTCTTCAAAGGGTTAAAAGGTGTAAGCTGGGAATGTGTTCAGTGCGGACTGCCAAACTTCTCAACATGTATTTTTGATTCCACTTTGGAAACCAGCAACAGTTTCACCATCCTAAGTGACACTACTCATACAGACAGTGAAATCAGCTTCAGTTGC
Source organism: Loripinus fragilis (assembly GCA_964019695.1). Taxonomy (NCBI): domain Eukaryota; kingdom Metazoa; phylum Mollusca; class Bivalvia; order Lucinida; family Lucinidae; genus Loripinus; species Loripinus fragilis. Next base: position 8,826,786 of record OZ026521.1, on the reverse strand, counting down.
CCAGCAGCAACCTCCTCCCCCCGTCATACGAGACAACCTAGCACCAATGATAGCTGCCCTGACAGAAGATATGATCTACCAATGAGGATTCTGGTTGTGAATTGCCAATCAATCAAAAGTCCTGGGAAGAAAGCCCTACTACAGAATATGATTGAATCAACGCAGGCAGATATTGTCATCGGCACCGAATCATGGTTAGATGGTAGTATCAGGTCATCAGAGGTTTTCCCTAGCAACTTCAGACCATATCGACGTGACCGTAGTACAGGTGCACAAGGAGGAGGAGTGTTCTTGCTTGTCTCAGACAAGTTCCAAAGCAACGAGCCAGAAGAACTGCAATCAGATCACTGCGAAGTAGTGTGGAGCAGAATAAAGATCAAAGGAGTCCAGGACCTGTATGTAGGTGCCTTTTATAGACCACCATCAGCAACGGAGCCTGAATACTTAGATCACCTCAGCTCTTGTCTCTCCAGAATACCAAGAGGGGCACACCTATGGTTAGGCGGAGACTTCAATCTTGGAGACATAGATTGGGAAGATGAATGTCCAGTACCCAAAGCTGTCAATGCCACCCAGTGCTCTCAACTACTCTCAGTGGTTAAAGATGCCTTCCTGGAACAGATGGTCAGCTCACCCACGCGCATAACAGAGTATTCCAGTAATCTTCTTGATCTTTTCCTGACAAACAACAGAACACTAGTCAATAGGTGTGAAGTGATACCTGGCATCGGTGACCATGAGGCCGTCTATGTGGAATCAAGTATGCGCCCAATGAAAGTGAAGACACCACCACGCAAGGTCTTTCAATATAAGAAGGCAGATTACGATCAAATGCGAGAAGATCTTCGTGACTACCAGACAGATTTCACTGAACAAACCAAAGATAGTTCTGCTAACGACACATGGACAAAGTTTGAGGAGAAGCTGAAGGAACTAACAAACAAACATATACCTTCAAAAATGCTATCTGGAAACAAAATAAAGAAGCCGTGGATGGACAGGACAGTAAAAGCCCAGCAAAGAAAGGTGAAGAAGCTTTTTGCCAAGCAAAAACAAACCGGCAAAGCCAGACACAGGAGGCAATACTTAAAGACCAAGTCCCAGGCCCAAAAGGAAGAACGTCAAGCCTACTGGAAATATGTTGAGAACATCATTGAACTGGGGGATAGTGACCAAGAACAACAGCCAAGTAAACAGAAAAGATTCTTCAGTTTCATTAAATCCCTGAAACGAGACAGCTCAGGCATTGCACCACTAAGAGACCAAGGAAAGTTGCATAGTGACCCCGCAGACAAGGCGAATATACTAAATAATCAGTACCAGTCGCAGTTTACAGAGGAGGATAAGACCAATATACCACAGCCTGAAGGAGAACCCTCGCCCACCATGCCAGATATTAATGTTACTACTGAAGGGATCCGGAAACTCCTGCAGAAGCTGAATGTGAACAAGGCAACTGGACCAGACATGATTCCTGCGAGGATTCTCAAAGAACTATCAGAAGAGATAGCCCCTTTCCTCTGCACAATATACCAGAAATGCTTGGAGACAGGATCAATCCCTGATGTATGGAAAACAGCAAATGTCTCGGCAATCTTCAAGAAAGGTGAGAAGTTTAAAGCTAGTAATTATAGGCCTGTCTCCCTGACCTGCATCAGCTGTAAGATGTTTGAACACATTATCGTGAGCAACATTATGCGCCATTTAGACAAGCACAAACTTCTTACTGACTGTCAACATGGTTTTAGACGCAGGAGGAGCTGTGAGACGCAGTTACTTACCTTAGCAGATGAGCTCATCAAGGGATTGGATAGGGGCAGACAACTTGACTTAGCTATATTAGATTTCAGCAAGGCATTTGATCGTGTCCCTCATGAACGTCTCCTTAAGAAACTGGACCACTACGGCATCCGAGGAAAGACTCTGGAATGGATTAGAGCATTCCTTACCAACAGAACCCAAAAAGTCACAGTGGAGGGAGTTGTATCAGAGTCTATACACGTCAAGAGCGGTGTTCCCCAGGGAAGTGTGCTGGGACCAATACTCTTCCTCGTCTTTATCAACGACCTCCCTGCCAGCGTTCAATCCAGTTCGAGACTTTTTGCTGATGACTGTGTAGTATACAGAGAGATACGATCAGACAAAGACTGCCAGATCCTCCAAGATGACCTCCAGAAACTATGGGAATGGGAGAAGTTGTGGGGAATGTCATTCCACCCTGAGAAATGCAGCATTCTTCGAGTACATAGGAAGAGATCGCCAATCATGTTCAGCTACTCACTCAAAGGCCATACACTCAACTGTGAAGAGTCAACAAAATACCTTGGGGTTGAGATCTCACAAGACATGACATGGAAACTCCATATTGACAAGACTGTAAAGAAAGGAAACAGCACCCTTGGATTCCTACGCAGAAATCTCCGAATAAACAGCGAAGAAGTCAAACGTGCGGCATATATCTCACTTGTTCGACCAAATTTAGAATATTGCTCCACAGTCTGGAATCCATATCAGAAAGATCAAACTCATAAGTTGGAGATGGTGCAGCGGAGAGCTGCTCGGTATATTACAAACCGCTATCACAATACCAGCAGCGTTACAGACATGTTGGACCATCTTGATATGGAATCACTAGAATCCAGAAGAACAAAAGCCCAGCTCACCATGATGTTCAGAATTATCAACAACTTGGTGGATGTGCCTGCACAGCAGTACTTAATCCCAGCATCAAGTCGAACAAGAGCAGCCCATTCCCATAAGTACAGACAGATCTCCACCTCTACATCATACTACAAGAACAGCTTTTTTCCACATACTATCATAACATGGAACTCACTGCCATCAGCTGTAGCTGAAGCCCCTGACTTGGTATCCTTCAAGCAGGGGCTGTCCAACATCCAGTATTAAATCTGCAGTCGGCGCCAGCCACAAGTAGTCTCTAGTGATTCTCAGAGCTATGCCGGTGGGGTTACCATGCCCCTTAGCGGTCACCGTAGCCGGATTGGTCGGAGTTGAAGGGATGAACATGTGGCTGGGCCAAACTTTACAACTTTCTTCTATCTTTTAACTATCCCTGGTTCTTCTAACTTTACTATCTTTCTTTTCCGTTCTTTTACCAGCACCACCACCGTCGCATAAGAGTCAAGAGTGACTGCGTCGACGTATGATGTAGATGTAGATGTAGATGTAGATGAAACAGATTTCACGTTTTCCCTTGCAGTAAGGAGAGTCACAAGACAGCCCGCACATACTATTTTGTTTGTTTACTGTTTGATTTGATTCTTTACGTCCCATTAACAATCTTTCAGTTGAACAGGGACGGGTCTTCCTGGGTTGAACCAGTACTAAGCTCGGATAAATGTCTTGCTCAAGGATGACAACACAACATACGGGAGCGCAGTGCCAGTGCAGTGGCTCAGTGGTAGAGTGTTTGACTCTAGGCCGAAGGGCCATGGGTTTGAGCCTAGCCGGCGTCACTGCGTTGTGTCCTTGAGCAAGATACATTTATCCTAGCTTAATACTGGTTCAACCCAGCAAGACCCTATCCTTTATAACTGAAAGATTGTTGATGGGATGTAAAGAATCTATCTATCTATCTACTAATACTGCAACACCCCCTCGCGGGGATTATGTGCAGGTGTCCGGTGTGCTTCAGACCGGGCGTCAGTGCAGTGAAAGTTAAAATAGGACAGAAGGATAAAAACAGGTGAGAGTGGAATAAAAGATGATAGGTTAAAATGTTAAAAGTCTGATGAAGACAAAGTGCAAAGATAAAAGTTAAAAACAATGCTTCCGGTCTAAGGCTTTGAGTGGGTCAGACTGCTAACTGCCAGTCTGAACGAGTCAATATCTGGCAGTAATGCTATGCTTGGAGGCAGCCTATTCCACTGGACAATGGCGAGGGGAAAGAAGGAGTACTTATAGTAGTCAGCAACTGTGTGGATTTGTCTAAATGCTAATGGATGTGATGCTGAATGTCTTGTAAACACCTGAGTATGCACAACATATGGTGGTAGTGGTACTGCAACAAGACCATGCACAATCTTATAAAACAGACATAATCTGGAGTCTGTACGCCTATCCTCAAGAGACCTCCACCCAAGATCACCCAGCATGTCTGAAACACTATCATAAGAAGAGAAACGACACAGAGTCCAGCGTGCAGCTCTCCTCTGTACCATTTCTATTTTATGTATGTTTGATTTGGTGTGGGGGCTCCAAACAGGGGATGAGTACTCAAGGATCGGACGCACTAGTGTTTTATAAGCTACTTCCCTGATACTTGAGTCTTTTGTGCGGATGTTTCTTCTCAGGAAACCTAAGGTCTTGTTTGCTGAGGTTACCGTGTTCTGGATGTGATCATTCCAGGTGAGGTGGTCGTTTAGAGTCACTCCCAGGTACTTTGAACTACTAACTGATTCTAATACCTGTCCATATAGGGTGTACTGGGAGGGGACTATGGATTTGGAGCGTGTTACATGGATAACTGTACATTTACTGGGATTAAATTCCATGTCCCATTCCAAAGACCATTTTGCCAACCTGTCCAGATCCTCTTGGAGTATTCGAGCATGCTCTAGGTTTGATACGGCCAGATAAACTGCTGTGTCATCAGCAAATAACCTCACCTTTGATTTGATGTGTTCTGGGAGGTCATTTATGAAGACCAAAAATAAGATTGGGCCTAGCACAGATCCTTGTGGTACTCCTGAAGTAACTGTTACCTGGGAAGATTTCTCGCTTTCTAAGACGACAGTCTGTGATCTGTTTGACAGAAACGCCTTGATCCAATGGAGAACCTGCCCACGAACACCACAGTGATGAAGCTTAAGGAGCAACTTTTCGTGACTGACCTTATCGAAAGCTTTACTGAAATCTAACAGAATGAGGTCAGTCTGTTGCCCCTTAATGGCATTCCTGGACAAGTCCTCCATCAACATCACCAGTTGTGTCTCACAAGATCTCTTCGATCTGAAACCATGTTGGAGATCATAAAGCAACTGATGAGAATCCAGGTGGGTCACAAGGTTTGACGCAAATATGTGCTCTAGGACTTTACACAGTATGCATGTAAGCGATATGGGCCTGTAATTTGAGGCTATGCTTTTATCACCTTTCTTGAACAAAGGGCACACATTTGCGTCATTCCAGTCTTTGGGGACCCGACCAGTCTCGATAGACCTCTGAAATATGACCACCAACATGGGGGCTATTACCTCTCGGAGCTCCCTAAGTACAAGGGGTTTCAGCTCATCTGGTCCTGCTGCTTTATGGGGGTTCAAATCTTTCAACAGCTTCAAGATTCCATTCTCAGACACCTTGATATCTGGCATAACAGGCTGCTTATTTATATTTTTAGCTGGGACAGATCTAGTGTCAAGCTTACCTGTGTCCACCAGGTCCTGAACTGCTATCTGAGCAAGGCTGCTGAGTGCCAATGGGGTTTTGGGAGTGAAAACTGACTGAAACTGGCAGTTGAGGATATCGGCCTTGTCTTTGTTCTCAGTAAATAGCTTACCATCCCTGCATAGAGAGGATACACCTCTAGAGTCATTTTTGGACCTGTTTAACATGGTATAGAGCTTTTTAGCTGAGAGTGAAGACTTACCAGGTTCAGCATCATCTTCAGTCTTGCTGATTCCAAGTATGTCTTCTAAATACTGGTTGTGGGCAAGATTAAGTTTGTGCCTTACCTGGTGCCTCATTTGGATAAATACCTCCCTGTCTTTAGGGGTTCTGTTTTTCTTGTACTTTTGAAAGAGGCTGTCTCGTTTTCTAATATTACGCCGTATTTCCTGAGTCATCCATGGAAGAGATGGCTTACTGCTGATGGTTTTCTTAGGGACAAATTTGTCAATACCTTCCTGAAGTGCAGTCTTAAAGTCCAACCATAATTTATTGACTGACTTTGACTCATGATCTTCCATGAATGTTTCCTGAAATGTGCTCATGTGGCATGATAATGCATCCCAGTCAGCTTTTTTATACACTGACATGACCCTTGGCTTTTGAGGCAATATTTGAGGTTTAATACTCACTTCAGTGTAAACAATGTCGTGATCCGAGAAACCAGGTATAATTTCAACCTTGTTGACTAGAGTTGAATTGTTTGTCAGAAAGAGATCAAGCACATTCTCATACCTGGTGGGTTCTGTTACCATTTGCGTCAGGTTATGGTCCGCCAACATGTCTGCAAAGTCACTGTATAGGCTGAGATACTTACAGTCCTGTTTTAGTGTGGGTATATTATCTTCCCATGAAAATTTTGGTAGATTGAAATCTCCCAGCAGCCACACATGACCCTTTACTTGGCTTACCCTTTCCATAGATATCTGAAGTTGATCCAGACTAGCACTATCAGACTCATGTGGTCGATAAAATGCTGCAATATGCAATGGCTTTGACCCTTTTATTTCAATCTTGACCCAGAGTATTTCACATTCCGTCTCAAATTGTTCTACTCTATGGGCAATATATCTCTTACTTACCAAGATGAGAACCCCTCCGCCTCTGGATGATCTATCTCGTCTAAACATTTCAAAGCCCATGTCATCTGGGACTATTTCGGCATTATTGATGTCTGAGTTGAGCCAGGTCTCTGACCCTATTACTATGTCAGGGTTTGTCTGGTCTAGTAGAGTATGAAACTCATCCCTTGTTTGGGGGTTGTTAAGTGACCGAAAGTTGATGTTCAGTACTTTTAACATGGCATGCCTAAGTCCTGGAGCTTGCTTTTTAGCAATGTGAGGTGACCCAGATGGATTGCCTCTCTCAGTCTCAGATCCCGGGTCAATAGACTCAAGGTCTGGGTCCGAGGACAGAATGCTGAAACTATTTACAGACTCAAGGGATGAAAGAGGTGTTTGAGTTACTGAAACAGAGTGATTTGGTGACCCACATGTTGTGCAAACCCACGAGAAATTCAGGTTTTCTGTATGAAAGTGGTATGTGTCATCCTGCATGTTTTGACATACAGGGTGGAACCACTGTAAACAATTGTCACAGAGTATTCCAAGTTCCTCCACTTCCAGCCCACACGAACCGCATGGAGCTGGACCAGAGTCACTGGAAAGCAGGTCAGTCATGGCGAGTATAAGAATACACAAGAATGCAAGTGTTTTTAATGAAATACCTGTCACAATCATGCCGACAAAAACATAAAGCACGTTCAAGCCGCCTACATCATTGAGAAATGGAAAAAACAATATGGCCGCCACCAGCATAAACAAAGACTACCTGAGCGGTAAATTTGGCTTGAAAGAAAAACAATTTTTACGACTCTTTTGAATGAAATGGTCACAACAGGTGCCAAAACTATGCAAAAAAGTCATAAAACCTTCCCTCCATAATGAATTTACAAAGATCGTAACTGTGGAAACATCATTTTCAGATTTTTTTTTCAGCACAGCAAAAGAATGTTAGTCTTGCACTTGACATGCACACACCGGAATCAAACAAACAAAACAACGCAACATACCTATCCCCACTCCCGAGCAGTTTCAGTTTAAAAAAGTGAGTGTTTAACATCTCACCAGCAGGCAGCAGAGCTTTAAGGTCATGGAGTCACAGCTCAGTCTCATCCGTGGATCAAACTCTAGGACCCCTGGATAAGTCACCAGTGTTACAGTTACATTACATGTTTTGTTTTGATTCTTTACGACACATTGAACAATTTTTCAGTCGCCAGACGGGGCTAGACTCAAGATGGAGGGGTTGTGCGTTTGGGCCCCTGGGGCACTGTCCAACTGCCTTGTGTCTACTACTGAGCTCCTAATTTTATCTGTCTGACAGGGTTTGTTCCCATTCATCTCCTAACAGACCCTCCCAGGGGTTGGTTAGGGGGGCTGTTTTCTTATTCCCCTGAATGAAATTACTTATCCCCACTCCTGTACCCCAAACATAAAATTTACCTTGTTCCTCCATTTCCCAAACCCCTAGATGGGCCTCAAGAATGTTTAGCTGATTCCATAGCATAAAGTCAAATTTTGAGAAAGATAAATTTTGTTCCTATTCCTAGACATGCGCAGATCCAGGAATTTACGTCAGGGGGGTCCAGGTCAGTCTGACAAAAAAAGCTCTGACAACGTTTTTTTTTTTTTAGTCCTCAGCTTATTTTACAGAAGCCAAATGGTCAATTTAAAAAAAATCTATCATTTTTCAAGGTTCCAGAGGGGGTCCAACTTTTTCCAGGGGGGGTCCAATTGCTGATTCCCTATAGAAACCCATATAACTTGTGATTTTCCAGGGAGGGTCTGGACCCCCTGTTCCCCCCTCTGGATCCGCACTTGCTAGACCCCTTCTGATGATGGAAATAAAAGAATAAGTGCCATAGGCCCAGTTAAGCAAATATTTTGAGCATAAAATTCCTTATAAATCCATTAATTCTAACATTTAAAGAACCATCTCATTGAGACAGTTCCTTTGGAAATATTTTTAAAATTTTTAATTACTGAGACTCTTATCTGGAGGCCTACATGTTTATAGGTGTCACAATTTGGAAAATTTTACTTTTATTTTTCTGAAAATATGACATTCCCATGGCTGTGGAAATGCCATGCCCGACTTGTCCGCCCTGGTCCCATTTCAGTCAGGACAAGTTGAAAATTTCTATTTACTTGTCCTTGGACAAGTACAAATGTATTAAGTAAATAAAATTCTGTATTTCATATTTTGATTAATTATTACGAGCTCACATCTTGCATTGAAAACAGTGTGGATCCTGATTCATACAAGAGAAGCCAGCTGATCAGGATCCATCCTGTTTACAAGTGTTGATCTGGTTTCATACTGTTTTTGAAAGAATAAATAGTTCTCTAAGCACAGATTTTTTCTTTTGGACAAGTAAAATATTCTATGGACAAGTACATTTTGGCTTTCAGCAGTTTTTATTTGTCCCTGGACAAGAAGAAAATTTTATTATTTCCACACCCCTGAGTCATTTTATTCAAATTTTCTTGAGAAATAGTATTTCACCATTTGAACCTTTTTTCTCTACATTGAATGAAGTTTTAAATTATTGACAAATCTGGTTTTTTCTTCTTCCACTTTTTAAGAACATTTATGATTAATATGTCCCCGCCATCATGATAATGGGCGGGGCATTAAGTGTTACCCCTGTGCGTACTCACGTAAGTACATGCGTCTGTCCCGACGACGTCCGCTCTCTAAATCGAATACTTTTGATCTGAATTTTATGAAACTAGGTCACATTGTTTAGTACCATAATGTCTTCTTCAAGTTCGATAAAGGTCCATATCGCACCAGGCTCTCAGTAGTTATGGCCCTTTGTTTATGAAAATTCACCGTTTTATATGATGTCCGCTCTCTAAGTCAAAAATTTTTTATCAGAATTTTATGAAACTTTGTCTCATTGTTTAATACCATGATGTCTTTTTCAAGTATGATAATGGTCTATATGGCACCATGCTTTAAGGAGTTATTGCCCTTAGTTTATGAAAAATCATCGGTTGAAACAACTTCTACTCGCTAACATGAATAGTTTTGATTCTTGGTCACATTATTAAGTGCCATAGTGTGTTCAAGTTTTAGAAAGGCCCAATCGCATCATGCCTTCAGGAGTTATTGCCCTTTGTGAATGACAATTCCCTATTTATACAAATTTGGCAATTGCGAGGGCATCCGTGTCCCATTGACACATTTCTAGTTTTCTTTATGCTTTAGATACACTATTTACACAATGTGCTTTAAATCATTTCAATGGCAAGGATTTGAAAATATTCACATTTTATTTTATATTATAGAAAATAATTTTGACACTTAATTCATTCAAATTTTCTGCAGCAAGAGAGAATAAATGGAAATTTAAAATGGCATTTTTTTCTGTAATTATTGAAATTCAATGCATATTAAATGTTGAAAACAAATAAAAGCCATTTTTCATGATCGAAATCGTAAAACTTTCACATTTTTATTAATAAAACCGAATTAAGAGTTGAACTCATTGTAACAAATTATCTTTTAATTAAGAGCACTGTAATGGAATAAAAGCCTTGCTTTCGTGAAATCTAGCCATTTCAACACAATTAGCTTCCATGGTGTAATAGGAAACATACTCACTCTTGGAGTGAGGGCTCCAGGTTCAAATCCTGGTAGAAGTACAAAGTTGGGCAGCTGGAAACTGATTTGGATGTTTCAATTATAGTGACAAAAAATAGAAATCTAGCCAGTACAACAAAATTAGCTTCCGTGGTGTAATAGAAAACATACTCACTCTTGGAGTGAGGGTTCCAGGTTCAAATCCTCGTGGAAGTAAAAAAAAGTTGGCAGCTGGAAACTGATTTGGATGCTTCAATTATATTAACGAAATTTAATAGAAATCTAGCCAGTACAACAAAATAAGCTTCCATGGTGTAATAGAAAACATACTCACTCTTGGAGTGAGGGTTCCAGGTTCAAATCCTGGTGGAAGTAAAAAAGTTTGCAGCTGGAAACTGATTTGGATGCTTCAATTATATTAACAAAATTTAATAGAAATCTAGCCAGTTCAACAAAACTAGCTTCCATGGTGTAATAGAAAACATACTCACTCTTGGAGTGAGGGTTCCAGGTTCAAATCTTGGTGGAAGTAAAAAAGTTTGCAGCTGGAAACTGATTTGGATGCTTTAATTATATTAACAAAATTTGATAGAAATCTAGCCAGTTCATCAAAATTAGCTTCCGTGGTGTAATAGAAAACATACTCACTCTTGGAGTGAGTGTTCAAGATTCAAATCATGGTGGAAGTAAAATGTTTTAACACAAATAAGAAAATAGTTACAATTTTACGCATAAAAAGTTCCTTAATCTGAACGTATGATAATGAAGGAAGAGAAAAGGAGAGGATTAGGATGAGAAATTCGCCCAGATGTGATATCTGGCTAGTGCTTGATCTGGAAGGGATCAATGTTAGCCCTGTTTATGAGATTTTGAGTCTGACTTTCCATAGAAATTCAACCTAAAAATACTGAATTTCGATACTCAAAAGAACCGTCTTGATGAGATTTTTTTTTGAGCACCCAAAACATATATTTTAACTTAATATGAACTTAGGCACTACCTAGATGCAGACATATTATTATTTCAGGAATTGACTATGGGATTTAAATTGTTAAGAAATTGGCAAGATCACAAATTTAACATACAAGGGAGGACCTTTCTTTAAGGCAAACCGATTGAGAAGGGAGAAAGATACAAGCTGTGACAGTGTCTCATTTCAAATCTTGCAAACTTTTCTTAAAAAGCTCAGATTTTGACAAGTTAGTATAGTTCAATTGGCAGAACAGCCTCAGGTTATGATATGTAAGCACCTGGAGGTATGTCTGGGTTCGAACCCCAGTGCTAGCAGTCTGATCTGAAATTTTATCAACAATCTGATTATTTAAAGTACAAAACATGCAGTATGTAAATATCTATCAGTATTTAAGCTAATCGACCGCCAGCTTTTTGGAAAAGCTAATACTTGTGTAACTTAATTGTCATGGCTGTGTGATGTGTGAAATCTCAAAAGAAAACCCTTCTTTATCTCCCTGAATCATCTACTATAAAAGAGCTAGTACATTGAGATAGACTTCACAAGACAACTAAATTGCCATATGAATCAGTGGCAAGTACATGTACATGATTCCTAAGAAATACGAAATTTTATCGCATTAATATTATTATTATCGTTATCATAGTATTTTTTTTCTGTTCAAATTAGTTTTGTTTCTTCTTTTTTATGAGATGGATTGCACCTTTATGTAAATCAAATTATGCACAGACTGATAAGAGGCAGGGATACTGGTCAGGTTTTAATTAATCACACACTATGTGGTTCTCCCGTTACCTGGTCCCTCTATTGATAAGTCATTAATTGGTCCTACTTTTATACCATTTGGTCCCTGAGAGACCGGTCCTTGTCCCTCTGGTCCTCCTGTAAAAGTCTCTTATTTATACACACCCTGACTGAATAACCAAGTTCTCAGTATCCAAGGTAACTAGTCACCAACCCTTTCTGGCCTTAACTAGATTAAAAAGTATCCCTACTGTTGTGAAGGATTGTTGATATTGCTGTTATGTGGGACCCATATGGGCAACCCTCATATGGAATAACACATATGGGACCCATGCGCAGTACCCCCCTGGGGCGGAACCCGGTTGTACTCCCCATACGGGTAGCCCATATGGGACCCATATATGCATGTTTGCTGGGTGCCTGGGTTCGATTTGAAAATTGTACCTGATTATTTAATATTTCATGCATACCTGGGTGTCACAATCTGACAACATGAAATGGAACTCCCACATAAGTAAGATCTCCAAAAAGGCCAATTCTACTCTGGGATTCTTGAAGAGAAATCTTAAGCATTGCCCACAAGATTCTAGAAGAGCTGCCTACCTGTCACTAATCAGGTCTACTCTGGAATACAGTCTGGGATCCCTACCTTTAAAAGAAAATTGATAAACTGGAGAAAGTACAACGTCAGGCTGCCAGATTTTTACAGGAAACTACATTTCAAGGAAACAGGGCTGTTTCTCTCAGATGCTAGAAGAGCTAAATCTACCGCCACTCCAGGATAGAAGGAAAGCTAATAGATTAACATTTTTCTTAAGGTGGTGGAGGGGCTGGTACAAACAATGCAATCTCATGACTATTTGACTCCTATCTGTGGAAAACGCCACATTAAACCTAAACATTATACAGACTGTGACACTAGTAACATCATTGACAAAGAACCCACAAACAATAGTAAATGTTTAAAGATTTTCGCGTGCAAATCTGAAACCTACAAAAACTCATTCTTCCCAAGGGCTATCATCCACTGGAACCATTTGGATGACAATTTTGTGTGTGCAGTGCAGTTGACTGCTTCAGGAAAGCTGTCCATCATTGGGACTGGCTAGTCATCCCAGCTCTCTCCTGTTGCATCAACGCTGAAAGGCCCTGCAACATACAGATTAAGGTTCAGATTTACATTTATATGCTATTTATAGAAGGCGTCGTCAAACACAGAATATGTTGTGTATGGTTTATACCAATTTAGGTTGTGGTGGCCATCTAGATGATGTAACTTGGACAATTTATGCAAAACTTTTGTGTCCTCATGCCCAGGAAAATGAGCTTAATTGGCTCAGTGGCTTGTGAGATTTTTCTATGTACAGTACTTATTCGGTAATTTCTGTTTAAACGCATTCCAAGCTGTAATAGTCCTGAGGAGTATACAGTATTTTAGACTGATAGTGTGTGCATTTGGACGATGATGATGGAAAGGATGAGAAAAGTCCTGCTTGGGCCTTCAGAGAGTACCATACTCTTTTTATGTTGCTGGATCTTAACCCTCAGGCTTATGCCCAGCTAGCAATGTATATGGGACCCATATGGGACCTATATAGGTACCCATATGGGGAGTGCGACCGGGGTTCTAAATGGCCCCTCATGTAGTAGAAGCAGGAGTGGATCCAGAATTTCTTGATAGGGGGTTCAAATTCGCGAAGGGGGCCGATTAGAAAATTGTAACTGATTATTTGAAATTTCATGCTGATTTTTCTGAAAATTCCTCATGAAAATGGAATAAATTTGTCTCAAAGGGGGGGGGGGTTCAAGGGAACCACATGAATCCCCTATGTGTCTGGCACTGTAGACGCTAGTCATGCATTATAAACAATGATATTAAGTTTTGATAAATATGTTGATATCATTTCTTTTTTCTTTATGTGGCTGTTATGTGGGACCCATATGGGCAACCCGCATATGGAATAACACATATGGGACCCATGCGAACCTGGTTGCACTCCCTATATGGGTAGCCCATATGAGACCCATATATGCATGTTTGCTGGGTGCCTGACCTTCCTCGATTTATCTAAAACCAAGGCCAGAGTCAAAGTGACCCAGAAGCATTAATCGATACTCAACACCCCAAAATGTATCCACACACCAAATTTTGGATTCCTACCTCAAGTGATATACAGATATGCTCTGGGCTCGACCTATCTAGAACTGAAGCCAGAGGTGAAGGTCACAGAGACCCAAAAATAGTAGGTTTGCACACCGCGCCAATAGACGTATCCACATACCAAATTTGGGAGTTCTATGTCATATAATATAGAAGATATGCTCTGTACATGATTTTTATTCAACTGTGGTCAGAGGTCAATGTCATTTTCCCATAAGTAACTACGCTACAATCTCCAACATCAAAATGCATCCACACTGCTTCCTCAAATAATGTGAAAGATATGTTTCAGATACATTTTTTTTAAGAATTGAGGCCAGAGGTCAAGGTCACAGTGACCTAAAATAGTATGCAACAATACACTGCCCCAATATGTATCCACAATATGGGATTTCTATGTCATATAATATAGGAGAAATGCTCCGCACACAATTTTGATAAGCCAAGGTCAGAGATCAAGGTCACAGTGATCCAAAAATAGAATGCTACAATCAACAACACCAATATGCACCCAAACACGAAATTTGTGATTCCTACATCAATTATCTTTGAGATATGCTCTGGACACGAAGAATGAGGCCACAGGTCAAGGTCAGGGTCACAGTGACCCCAAAATGGTACACACTTTGCACCCAAGATGCATCGACATACCGACTTTGGGATTCCTACCCTTAATACCATAGGAGCTACATTGTCATCGACTCGAAGCATTTTATCAAATACTGACCTGTCTGATTTGAGCACTGTGGGTACATGTGACATATTTGTTTACCAAATGCGTTACAGAGTCATGTGATTCGCCCGATTGGCTGATTCAATATTGTTTATCAAGCGCGTCATGACGTGTCACTGAAACGGTTTCAATGAAAATGCCGTGCATAGAATGTTTTCAAAAATGTTTTAGTGCAAAATATATGACCAGTCTATGGCTGAATACCGTAATACCTATCATTGTTATGATTTGGCTACCCAATATGACTAGATATCTCCAATGAAGGATTATCTATAGGCATTTTAAGCTTTTTACTTTTCAACGTAGGTGTTTTGAGTAATGCGCACCGCATAACAGCACAAACCCGACTTTTCAGTCGTGATGTCCCATAGCAGACAGGTTGATTCTTTAGTATCACACATGCGCAGACAATGTAGGAGCTATGCTCTGGACGTATTGTGAAGACTTAGACACTTAGAATGGACAGTGTGATTAAGTACAAGTAATTATTAATACTATGTATGCCTCCATTTGCAAGGGGGCCAATCACATGATACACATGTGGTAATCTCACACGTTTTGTTTAGTTTTTTCGCTCGCTTCAAGGTACGTTTCACAATTATTTTCCTGTTTTTTGGTGGCTTTCAGAAATGTCACCTAGTGCAGAGTACCCAGACTAGGAAGCTCTTCCTAATGGCGCTTAAGTTTTAGATAAGAGGTATATAGTTCTCTTAAATATCGCCGCAAGGCTGTGCAATGTTAGTTGGTAGGAATCACATGTTTTCCAAGCAATTCTTTGTTTGAGCGTTTTTAGCTGCGCACAATATTCTACAGCAACAGTATTATATTTGTTAAATTACAATTGGCCAATAAATGATGACAGACATATACTCAACGCATTTAAAGTGGGATTTGCAGCGAAATCTAGAAAGGAATGTCAATGGTAGGAATCACACTGTATGATAGGAATCACACTGATTATTTCTATTAGGATAGATAGGTCTCACATTCAATAAAAATCTCAAGTTCAACGGAAATGTTTTGAACTCTGGAATTTTGGCGAATCATAGTTCAATGATTAGTTTTCTTTGAAAAATCATTGGTCCCCTCAGCAAAATAAGTTGAGAACTAAGAATACCATCCTCACCCCAAAGAAGTTTTCAGAATTTCTTCTACTGTCTGTTTGGCCTGGTGGACTACCCCCCCCCCCCATCCACACACACACACGCGCGTGCACACGACGAAAATTCTTTGATCCGCACATGAAATAAGTTGGAGGGAAGTTTCTATGCGCCAGGCCTTTGAAAATACGTTTTCATGGCACGTTATCTGCATCCCTTCTCTGTCGCACCGCCTGCACAGCTTAGTTTTGACAGACACTTATTTGTATAGTTTTACGAAGGGAAAACTTACCTTGTAAATTAAAGATGGTGCCATACTACGTGTTTGCAACATCCATGCTATGACGTAGGTTGTTACCCCTGCCAATGTCTTCCACAAAGTTACAGCTCGATCCAACATATGGCTTAAGAGACGAAATCATGAAGAAAATCAAAATGGCTGCCATATAAGATATCCAAATAGAGTCATAATGTCGAATTTAAGATTCGAAGTTGCCCACAAGCCCCTCCCCTACCAAGGTTTGGCTTAATCAAACATATGGCTCAGAAGGAAATGTTGTTTTGAGAATTTCATGATGACTGCCATGACCCCCATTTTGGGTATTAAAGCGTATTTATTTAAGCATAGTGTCAGAGTGCGCCAAGACAAGTTTCAGTTCTATATAAGATTAAGTTTTCGAGGAGATTTCAAGATTGCTGTCAATGCAGCCATCTTGAATATCGTCGATTACAGCAACAGTTACTATGATTTTCAATTTATGTATCGATGCCTCCACAAAAGTTCCAGTAAAATCTGACATTGAGTTTGGAAGGGGAAATAATTTGAATAGTTTAAAAGAGACTAGATGGTAGCTGTTTAGGAAATTGGTACTGAACGAGTTTAGCTTTCCTATATTTCCATTTTGCCTGGATGCTTCCAAACAAGTTTTTGCACAGTCCAACAAATGTTATGGAAGTAATGCTTGAAGAATTTAAAGATTGCTGCATGGTCGACCAAATACCAAAGCCAAACAATTTTATCAATTTGGAATGTTCATACTACCTAACTGCTATCTATCAAGTTTCATCTTATAATTATGCTTCTTCTGTGGGAGATGTCAAATATATCATGCATTGATCCAGATAGGGGGACAGGGGGTCAGGACCCCCCCCCCCCTGAAAAATTACATAGCTATAGGATTTCTTAGCAATACTGGTTCGGATCCCCTGTAAAAATCTCAAAATCAGGATTCAGTGTTGGGCCAATCATCAACAGTGTTTTGCTGGCAGGTAGATGATGGGCTTCTTTTCCTCTCTCCTCACCAGAAATAAAAGGTCAAGAGTTGGCGGATACTCTCTTACAAAACATTCTTGGTCCGCACATGAACATTCAGTTAAGGATAGAGACAGATAGATGAACATATCAATAACGGACAACAAACCATAGCATAAGTAGACTGCTCAGCCAGCTGTAGTTTCGATTTACACAAAGGAGTGTGATTCCTATCTATTTTGCTATCGCAAATTTCAAGTGTGATTCCTACCAAACCGTGTGATTCCTACCATCGTCTTCCGTTGCCATTTTTCAATGCAAGGAATCGCAATCCTACACTCAATCTATGGAAAACTAAATTCTATTTACTAAAGGTAATGGCTGAAATGCATAAACAAACCTTAGATTCAAAAAATGAGTCGATTAGTTTTCATCGGGGCATATATTGCCAAAAAATGTGATTCCTACCAAGTCAGTTGGGCAAACTTTGCGCGAGTGTTCACAAGAACTACACGTTTACGTTAAAATCGGTCAACGACAGGATGATCCGCGGTAAAGCTGGGGTACTCTGCACCCAGTGTCTTTTCTGAAATCAATCGAAACCCTACGAAAAAAACGTTTGACATACCTTCAATCGAGGCGAAAACATGCACAAAAATGTGAGATTATCAATTGCGTATCACGTGATTGGCCACCCTGATTTGGGCGCATAAAATTAAAACTGTCTGTCATGTCCGTCATGTTAATTCTTTTATGATGTAGTTAAAAAAAATCACATATTGTGTGGGTCGTTCGGTGGCGTGTTTACTTGGGGACGTTTTACTTTTAAAAGTCTACGCCTGACGTAACTGCAATAGTTATCTTTACTTGCAGATCCATATTTGTTGTTTTAACGTCTTCTTCCCACAAGTCCTCGGTGAGTTTATTGGAATAGACGAAACTGGCTGAGAGTATCACTATTCCATGGCCTGCTGGCCACAAGTAAAAACACCTTGTCAAAGTAAGAAAGGTGGCAAAGATCAGGAATCGATACAATCAAGTACCATACCTGACCCAGGATATATAAGTCTGTTCTTCATAAGGTTCCCCTCTTGGCTTATTGAGGCACCACCATAAGGTGCAAAAGTTCACGGTGAGCTCGTACTTAAACTGGTAAAATGTATGTATATACAGTCTGTGTATTTACAAGTTTAACACAAAGTTCTGAAATTTGCGGACACAAATGCTGACAATTGTTAGAAATCTGAAATTTGATGGTTAAGATTACTATTAAGATTTATTTTTTCCCATATTTTCTATGGATCTGCAATATATCTTCTCTGGAATGCAGTTCTAGGGCCTCTAAATTTTTGTGCCCATTGATGTAGAATGAAGTATCTAGGGTGAGCTGGGTAAACAGTTCTGGGTTCGACAAGTGGGCATAAGACAGTTCAGCGAAAAGACAATTCACCAACATGGTTTTTGAAGACAGTTCACTAACAGAATTGAAGACAGTTCACTGAAACTTTTGAAGACTGTTCACCTAGACATATGTTTTATGCTAAATTGACATATGGTCGAAAATATAACTGTCAAATATGATATAATTATGGACCAGTTTTGATTGAAAGTACAAAAAAGAGTAGATATACTTGGTAGAGAATAATGGTGATTGCTGTCAGTATAAATGCTGGGATATTTCTTCCCCCTAATGAGAGAATACATTTTTATTGTTGTACTGCATCAGTTGGATCATGAACTTTGCATTATTGTTGGTTAAAAAGGCGAATTTCGTACACGTTTGCGTGTGATTAACAAATGACAGGCAGACCATTTTAATGCTCTGAAGTGGTCCTATAGCTAATTGCACTTTATTTTTTAGGAAACTCGCCAACAATGCAAAGTATTCTGCTTGATTTTTTAGAAATAGATAGCCTGTATGTCTATTTTTGTTTATTTTTAGGTTTATCATTATTTCTTCCCCAGTTTATGTTTTCTTTCTTAGTTTTCATATAGGTAATGTTATGATAGCTCTATATGCATTAGGCATGTGTATGTCCAGTGACGTATATTAGGTCGATCACTGGTGCAACCGATAAAATAACGAAGTGCAACAGCAATCATGCAACTTCATAAGCTTTCGTTCAATAGTATCTCAGTTAATAGTAAGAATTGTGACATCCATTATAAATACAATATAAAGTTTGTGGGTGAACTGTCTTCAATTCTGTCGGTGAACTGTCTTCAATTCTGTAGGTGAACTGTCTTCAAAATGGGCGTTGGTGAACTGTCTTGTC
Source organism: Loripinus fragilis (assembly GCA_964019695.1). Taxonomy (NCBI): domain Eukaryota; kingdom Metazoa; phylum Mollusca; class Bivalvia; order Lucinida; family Lucinidae; genus Loripinus; species Loripinus fragilis. Next base: position 8,807,491 of record OZ026521.1, on the reverse strand, counting down.
GGTGAACTGTCTCGATTCCCAACAAAGTAAGTAAGGGTGCAAAGATCATATTTGAGTTCATCAGGGAGAACTGGGTTATTTAGCTATTTCTCTGCATAGATGGCTCCGTCTATGGTTCATTTGCTGAGCATTCTGCTATAAAGTGTTGCCTTGTTTCAGGTGCAGCTAGACACAGTTTACAAATAGGATCCACTGTGTATTGATTAAAAGCAGCCCTGTTATCAAGCAGGATTTAGGTGCCCGTAGGCAATTTACATTTTAGCTGGGCTCTTTTGTTATCAGCTAAGCAATTTCTAACATAGAAGTTCGCCCCAACTTTAATGAATTTAAATTTACATATTTCAGTGATGACTTCTCAGCCACATCAGCCTGCCACTTGGCTTTGATATGGCTATGAACTGCCCCATTCAAGATTCTCTTCCACTCTGATTTTGACATTTGTTTCTCAAAGAAGGCAAGTTATAAGTCTCCAAAATAGAACTGACAATAGTAAAAAATCTTTTATCATCAGTGATTTTCATTGCGGGCTGCCTCATTTCGTGTAATACTCAAATAGAATTACTGTTACACGCAGTTTAAGGATTTTTTATGTATAAGAGTAAGGAAGAATGCAAAGACCAGGAATCGATACAATCAAGTACCACACCTGACCCAGGACACACATGGGAAAGTGACAAAAACACAAGAAAACATCATATACAAGAGAGCCAAGTGGTCAGCCTTTTCCCAGCAGTGACCACAACGCTGCAATGAACAGAAAAGACAGCATGCAAGACACAAATAACAAAAATGATGCACAAAAGAAGCACTGCCTTGGAACGGTCAGTAAAAAAAATACTGGAGGGCTACAACATGTTTGATGGTACCAACCCTCTCAAGGGGAAACACTATAGGGTGCCATTTTAGCATTTATTCCTTATTTATGGTTATCCATAATACATTTATGAGTATTCAAAAATCATTTATTGATATCCATAAATCAATTATAAATCAAGCACATTTTTTTTTAACTCGCATGGAGGTTACCTAGCTCTAGCGATGTACGATCATAAGGAAACAACCAAAACAATTAACAAGCTGTGGTGAAACGAAGGAACGGGCTCTCAACACTCAATCCATTTTCAAATAGCTTTGGCCTTACTGATTGCTCTAAGACCTCTAACACTAGAAGTATAGCTGTGATTTCTAATGGCCCATCAATTGGCTGTTCTTCGTTGAACAAATTCTAATTACAATCATGTATATGGATGTCAATAGTTGTATACTAGACGACCACACAGTAGATATACATTCTAACTGTGGGCATACACGTCATTTGTATGCTGTGGATTTCAGATTCTGGTTGAGAGTTCTAATGTTGCCGTTGACAAGGGTTTGATTTGGATTTTTAAAATGTTGATTTGGGTTACCCAGCTGAGGTCACCTGATATAGTGACAGCAAGGTATTGTGTTGCAGGAACACTTTTGAGAGATATGTGTTGTTTAGGAGGTATTTTGAGGCATCCAAGCTTTTTGAAATGCGTAAGGGGTATTGTACTTGCCTGTGTCCGCCTGTCCATTTGCCTGTTATGCTGTCTCCTCCTAACTGCTGGACTGATTCCAACAAAATTTGTTATTGTGACTTCTTCTGCTCTTTATTCATTGTTTAGAGTTAGAGTTAGGTCTTCATTTTGTTTTCGCAGTACTTTGTGTCCTTTCTAGTTTTGCAATCATTTTGCTGGGGAAGAGATAGCTTGTTGCTTTACTTTTGTTGTGTTCTGAATGTCATGTCGCTGTTATTATTCTTTGGCTCTTCCTTGCGGTGCCATGGGTTGGTCTGTAGTTGTTACGGCGGGAAATTGGAACATGGCAGAAACATAGGTAGATTTGTTTATGCAAGGATACGCAAAGTTTTGGCTATGCACCTATATGCACTTGTCCTATTAGTATACGGCACCTCTTCTAAACATAAGGGTGGTTTGTCTGAGATTGAACTCTCCGCAACTATATTTGGAAACTCAATTTCTCTCGAAAATTTGAGGATTTCCATTTTCATAACTCTAACGCATTCATGCAGGCATAGGGCTATATAAAGCTCAAATTTTATGGTGCCATGGGTAGGTTGCCATTGTGTTATTTTGGTATTTCTTAATCATATTCACTTTTTTCAGAAGAAAGCATATGTTTCCCACTAGTTTGTGATGTAGTACTTCTATCAATTGTTCGATTCTGTTCTAATAATCTTGAATGTTTGATCAAAATCCATTAATACCCTCAGGAGATGTGTTGCAGACAAACCACTTCTAAACAGCAGACTCAGTTTCATTTAGTTATTTCGTTATCTCACCATTAACTCAACATACCAAGGTTGTACCAATATCTTCCAAGCTGCTAGGCAACTTTTAAAGACCAATTTCTCATGAAATTTGACACTACCGTTTCACCCGTGATGTAGCATAATGTATGGAATTTTAGCTCAGCTCATGTCCTTGCCAATGTTAATTAAGCCTTGGTTTGAAGGTGTTCAATGAAGGTGTCGTCAAGTACACTGGCTTTCACTTTTGAGTCTTAGCTTTGATATTTAGGCTGTTGTCTCTTGTTGCCACTTGTCATCAAATGTATGTATGTATGTATGTATGTATGTATGTATGTGTGTGTGTGTGTGTGTGTGTGTGTGTGTGTGCGTGCGTGCGTGCGTGCGTGCGTGCGTGCGTGCGTGCGTGCGTGCGTGCATGCATGCATGCATGTATGTATGTATGTATGTATGTATGTTTGTATATGTGTGTGTATGTGTGTGTGCGCGCGCGCGTGCGTGCGTGGTTGTTTGTATGGTTGAATGTATGGTTGTATGTATGTGTTGGTGAGGGACATTTGGGAACAAGACAGTTCACCGACAAGACAATTCACCGACACGAATTTTGAAGACAGTTCACCGACAGAAATGAAGACAGTTCACCGACACTTTTGAAGACAGTTCACCGACACATTCATATTATGCTTATTTACAAATGGCTTAAATATAAATTATTTTTATAAAGAATTTTTAATGAATTCTGATTATATGTGACAAGAAGATATAATTTGTTAGTTTACTTTGAAGGCGCTTTTTCGTTTGCCTGATTAATGAATAATAGGCAGACAAATGAACGCTACATGGAGCTAGACTTATGTAACCCTGTAGCTAATTGTACTTTATTTTTGATAATGTCCGCCAATAACTCAAGGCAATCCGTTTGAATATTTAAACAGATTGGTTGTAGACACACTCTTGTTACATACACTTTAAAAAAAAATCAATCTTCTCTAGGTTATGTGTTTCGTTTGGCAATATTAATATAAAACGTATTTTCGTACAGCTAAAAAATGATCGCTCTATAAACATTACTTTAGCCATGAGCATGTCTAATAAAATCGAGGTTCAATGGCAATTATGTAACTTAATTAATTGGCTTTATATTAGGTCGTCGTTAATTATATCATCGATGAATGGAATTGAGACAGTCACATTCCATAAATTTACAATATAAAATTTGTCGGTGAACTGTCTTCAATTCTGTCGGTGAACTGTCTTCAATTCTGTCGGTGAACTGTCTCGATTCCGGACATTTTGACTTGGGGACGATTTGGAATCGGTTTCATATTCGCCGGTTGGGTTCAGTTATTTCAACTTCCGGCAACATGGACTAACTTCGAGGTAGTTCGATCATTCAACTGCAGGTACTGCGGTTAGACAAAAGTTGATCAAACTCACTCTGGTTTAGTGTCACGTGATCACTTATCTATCTTCCTGTTCCTGTTTCAGGGTTCCCACAAATTATAGAAAGTAAAATTCCCTGACTTTTCCCTGACTTTTCACTGACCAAATTCAAATTTCCCTGACCCCAAAAATTGGCATTTTTTAAGGTTTGTGGGTAATCTACGAGCACGATTAGTGAACAAACAGCAATTTCAAGCAAATGTTCCTGTATAGTGGTAAAATTGATGATCCTTTTATAAAATTTCTTTCGTTGATCTCTTGTCTTCTGATGATCTTTGACTTACAGTCAGTGCTAAAATGCCTAGCATTACCACAAGAAAGCAATCTGTTCTGCATTTGTCAAATTGTAATGGCTACTTTTGAGGTAATGCACGTAATGAGATGGATTGGCCTATAAGTGCATTATATAACTTAGATAACTTAGACCCATTGGTATCCTGGGTCAGGTGTGGTACTTGATTGTATCGATTCCTGATCTTTGCACCCTTACTTACTTTTATAAAAAAAAAGCCCTATTACCATAAACTGGCTAGGTATATATTATAATGTCCAGGATTCTTCATACATAAAGAAACATCATGTGTCTATGCTGCTTAAACCAAGTTTCAGTATGTTATATCAAATGATGTGGTAGCAGATTTTTGCCTGTGACTAGAGGCATAACCCCATATTTTGAAAGGCCAACTCAATGAAGTGTTTGTCAATAATTAATAATGTGGTATACCCAAATAGTTATATGGAAGGTTCAGGAATTGCCACAATCAAATGATGCAGCTTATCCAATGCAACAAGATGATAAGGAAACCACTCAAAAAACAAACAAACCAACACCATAAGAGTAACACATAATAGAAACTTAATCATGCATACGTTCAATGGTCAAGATTCATGCAGTTTCATCAAAACTGTGACAGGAGTTGCCTCAATCAAGGAATGAAACATTACCTTTTATATCAGAAAGGAAGCAGGGAAAATTTACTATGAGAAAACAGCTGCCATTTCATAGTTTTCACCTCACATTGCTGTGTGAATAGAATAAATATCAAAATGTCTTTCAGTGTAATAAGAGCAGCATAACAGTCCTATTAAAGCAAGCAGGAAAAACTTTCCCAAGTATTCAAAGCTGCCAATCTGTCAATTATCATTTTTTCAGCAAAACTTCTCAAAAATGTTAACTGTGACCATAGCATGAAGATAAGTGTGCCATATCATTCCATCAAAAAACTGATCAACATGCAAATGTAAGTTTAACTCCCTACAGTATCATTGTATGACCCTTATTAAAAAATAATTTCAAAAAAGCAATCATTTTGCCAATATTAATTTTTGAAAGCAAAGTACATGTATCTGAGAATGTTTATAAAAAGAGTGTGGTATGACTGAGTTGATCAGCACTGTCTCTGCATAGACATACTTTATTAGGATTTACACAGAGAAGTAATTCTTAAAACAATTGGGTTACAGACCCCTTGCTGTTGTATTACGTGAGTCTTACTCGAGCATATAACTAAAATGTATTTGTGACATTTGAAGAAAATTTTATAATAAGCTCTTAAAGATATAAAAGAAACTAAATGTTACAGGTAGACAAATGGAAAGACAGAAAATGACAAAACAGGATTTCCCAACAGAAACAGTGTTCAGTTCCTATCAGACATGTTTACCACCTGATGATGAGAAAATATTTGCCAAGATTACTATTATACAATTTTGTGGATTTTACATTTTTATACTCAAAACAGCATCATTCGTAATATCAATCCAGTGACTGATTGTTCTATTATCTATATCATATTTTGTCTCAAAGTTTGGACATCCCCAGAGTTTAGACACATTGAACAGTAATTATCAACATTCAAAAATATGTCAAGTTGTTATAAAATTCCCTGACTTTTCCCTGACTTCTTCCAAAATTTCATATTTCCCTGACTCAACTCAAAATTCCCTGACTTTTCCCTGACCTTGAAGTTTTTTCATTTTTCACTGACTTTTCCCTGACCGTGGGAACCCTGTGTTTAGCCCTTGTCTGCGCATGTCCAGTTCCTGCTGGTCAACCATACCTCATTCTCGCGAGACCTGACGATACCTCATCTAGATCTCTCGCATTTCGCCCTTTGCATCATGGGTAACTAGCGATATTTGGCTAGTCTCGTTCAATTCTCGCACTGCTGTAGTGACCGAATTTATTGTTAAAAATAGCAAAAAGTTAAATTTTTGACAGTTTATCATTTCTCTTTTAGTCATTATTTTCTGGATGTAAAGCCCCGAGTCATGCAAGCAGTGATCGCATAATATATTTTTAATAAAAATGGCGGCTCAATCCCAGTGTGCACCGAGCGAAAGGCGACAGGTTTGTTCGTGCTAACGAGCTTCCGGTGCGACAATGACCATACCTTTTACTTTGGTCGATACTGGTTCTCCGCATTTGCCAAACTCTTAAAAATTAAAAAACCAGTATTTTGTTTCGATGGCAGTGATTGGCTGCCGATTAAATGTTTAACACGTGACGGGAACCAGACTTACCCGGACTAAAGTTCTGTTGAATGATCGAACTACCTCTTCAATATTTTTGAGGGGAAAATACCGAATTCGGCATAAGATGTCAGTTTATCACGATGAAATTGAGATAGAAGATTTTGAATACGACGAAGATACAGAGACGTATTATTATCCATGTCCTTGCGGAGACAGATTTGAAATCTCGAAGGTAAACTCTGGCTCAAAGACAAAACAACAAGCATCGACTTTAAAAAAGACGAAAAACATATACTGCGATAATCAGTTTTCGCCAACGTAAGCAGATATGGCTCTGAGGATAGCAAAACAAAATACAACCTGACCAGAAAATTTTATCATATAATTTCAACCTTTTATAATAATGTGTGATATCTTAGACCATCAAAATATGTTATTTAATTTGCAAAAGGCAGTGGCTAGAGGTATTCCAAAGATATTATCACAGATTATGAATCTGGGAAAAATGTTGAAGATTTATGGACTATGTTCAAAATTAAGACTTTTGAAATAATGGACAAATTCATTCCTACAAAAATATTGAAAGGGAGGAGATCAGTCCCATGGTTTAGCTACAAGCTCCGACGTATGACTAGGAGGAAAGCACGCCTCTATAAACATGCAAAAAAATCTAAACAGTGGACTTTTTTTTCAGTTGTCGGTAGACAGTGGAACTTTACCTAAAGACTGGTTAAATGCAAACGTATCATCGGTGTTCAAAAAAGGAGATGTTCATATGGCGAAAAACTACCGGCCTGTGTCATTGACTTCAGTATCGTGTATACTTCTTGAATATATAATTTGTAAACATTTGTTAGATCACTTAGAGAAGAATAAAATTCTGACAAATTTAAACCATGGATTTAGAGCAGGATATTCTTGTGAAACACAGCTCCTAACTACAATGCATGATTATCTAAGGAACAATGACAAAGGACTCCAATGGATATGGTCATATTAGACTTTTCCAAAGCATTCAATACAGTACCCCATGGGAAACTATTACATAAACTTGAAAAATATGGAATTAATGGAAACATACATAGTTGACTAGAGATGTTCTTGACAAAACGACACATGCGTGTAGTCGTGGATGGAGATTTTTCTGATTCCGTTACCGTTGACTCTGGAGTACCTCAAGGGACAGTTTTAGGCCCAGTTCTCTTCCTCTGTCACATAAACAACCTACCAGATTGTGTCAAGTCCCAAGTTAGATTGTTCGCGGACGATTGTCTGCTATATAGGACAATAAATTCTCAAAGTGACCACCTAACATTCCAGAAAGATCTTGAAGCACTTGAAAAGTGGGCGAGTGACTGGGGTATGCAGGGGTTTCATTAAGAGGCGGGAGGCGGGGATTTTCCCCTTCTACTCAGGCATGTTTCCCCTGCTACTTTTGATAAATTTGTATAGAGTCTATAGGCAAATACTGTCAAATCACCCGCCTACTTTGCCTTGATACCCGGATGCCAAAAAAGTTAATGAAACCCCTGGTATGAGATTTAATGCCAAAAAATGTTTCCTAATGAGTTTCAACAGTAGATCCAGCCATTTCTATACACTGAATAACCATATACTACAGAAAGTTAAACAGAACCCCTACCTCAGAATCTTAATATCAGAGGATCTTAAATGGGAACCTCATCTCATCAAAATTACCAAAAAAGCAAATAGTACATTAGCTTTCCTAAAACGGAACCTTAGACACTGTCCAGAACCCTGTAGAAGAACAGCATATATATCGTTAGTTCGTTCTGCACTTGAATATGGATCAATAGTATGGGATCCTTATTATGTAAAGGACATTAATAGAATTGAGAAAATCCAGCGCCAAGCAGTACGTTTTATATCTGGAGACTACGCTACACGCGAACCTGGATGTATCTCCAAAATGCTAAAAGATCAAGATCTTCCATCACTTCAAGACAGAAGGATGGCAGCTAGATTAACGTTCTTCTACAAGGTGGTCGAGGGGCTAGTGCCTGCAATATCTCCAGATGCTTTCCGAAAACCAAAAGGCCAAAACGCCAAATTCGTGCAAAAAAATTCCAAGGCTTTGATTCTAAAACATTGTAGAAATTCATCAATCCAAAAGCACCAAATCTTTCAAAGTTGAGCAGTCAAACACAGTGCAATATAGCAGTTCTTTTTTCATTAAAACAGTGAGAGACTGGAACAGCCTAGAAGAAGCTATAGTGTGCGCGGATTCAGTGGAGGGCTTTGTTTCAGCCCTACATTCTAGAGACTAATGTTCTGGAACATATAAACACTCTCTCTCTCCGGCGCATTTAATGCTGTAACAGGCCCTGCGCTGTATAAATACAGATACAGATATATACAGATACGCTGGACAACCAGTAATTATGATTGCAGGTCAAGTGTAACGGCTATGCTTGACCAACTCATTTGGAGATCCCTTGTGCAAAGACGGATGCCCGCCTTTGTCTCTTCTACAAGTTGGTCCATGGAATTGTGGCAGTACCCCTCCCAGATTACGTCCAGCTTACACATAAAGTGTCCTGTTACTGTCACTCTATGAAATTCCATCAGATCCATAGGTCGGGTCTGAAAGCCCCTGCCGAGCCGAGCTGCCGAGTGCCGACCTACATAGTTTATTTTTTCAAATTCATCCTCTGTGAAGATTTTTCATAAATATGTTTTATTTAAAATCATCACATAGACTTAACTCGATAAGTGGAACAATAATAATAATAGTAAATAACAACAATTTTGATTTTATTGCCATTTTATTGCTCGCAGGGGGCCTGAAAGCCACAGTCGAATGAATCAAGATTTCAGTTGATTTTTATCGGAAATTTGAGAGGTCTACAAGCGAGTTTGGCAATATTTCTGAAAATAAAAGATAAGTGAAGAAAAAGTTTAAAGGAATCTTACTTAAAAATTTGTTAATTTCACGAAAATGGTCACTTTCCTAAGGCCTAAATGAAATATATGTGTGGTTCCTGTTGCATAGTGACAAAATCTGAAAAAGTGCCCATTTTAGGTATTTTTTCTCCAAAGACCATTTGAATGTTTAGGGTAGGGGTAAAAAATTAGGGTAGGTAGGCAACAGGAACCACACATATATTTCATTTAAGCCTAAAGGCCACATCCAGTTCTATTTATAGACATTTTGAGTAACCTTAATGAAATGGTTATTAAATCCAAATTGTAACTATAAACTATCATTTTTAATGTTCCACTTATTGCTTTTAGTCTATGTGATGATTTTAGATAAAATTTATTTTTGAAAAATCTCCACAGAGGATGATATTGAAAAAATTAACTATGCAGGTTGGCAGCTCGGCTCGGCAGGGGCTTTCAGACCCGACCAGATTCATACAAACAGGAACTATTATAAGTACTCATTCTTTCCACTGGCCATAGTCCAGTGGAATGCCCTCCCAGAGTCTGTTGTTAGTTTGCAAGACCGTGAAGCCTTCAAGGTCGCTGTGAGATCCTGACACTGTTTTTTTAACCTGATTTTAATCTCATCTTCACTATTTTTAACCTATCATCTTTTATTCCCCTTAACTGTCATGCTTTTATTCTTTTTCTTTTCTACTAACATTGCTTGACAGTGCCCAACTGCCTAAAATGTCCGCGAGGGCGTATGGCAGAATATGAAGATATATAGATAGATCTGAGTGACCAATTTTCATTGGCTGCTACCCTGTCCACTTGAGTATTACAAGTTTTCAAGGCCAGGCACGCAGTAACCTTGCCAAAATGCTCGCTCGTCGGCAATAGCATAAGATAGATAGGTTTTAGCTGTGGGTCATTTAAGACAGGGTCTTTTTGGTCAAATTTAGGGGTGGGTTGATTTGGCCTATTTCAGTGGTCGTGGGGTGTTTTGGAACTGAGTTATTTCAGTCTGTTATCAATTTAATTTCTAGGGGTCGAGAATGGATCCTCTAAACTGCTCTGAGTTGAGAGGGTGTTTTCAAGGAAGACAAATCAGATAGCACCACCTGCAGGCGACAATTAAGTCTTGCTTGTATAAAATTAATACAGTTGATGATGATTTGATGATGATAACCTTAAGTTATAGATTGCAGCCACAACCTTAATTTCTTTGTGTCAATTCTTTGGGTTCCAGTCAATAAATTTCAGTCATGTTGGGATAGGTCATCCTGTGTTAAACCAGTACTTAGCAGCGGATAAAGTGTCTGACTTAAGGACACAACACTGTAACTTTGCTGGTCGCGACTCAAATTAGCAACCCTTCAATTTCCCAGTTTAACACTCTGCCAACTGAGCCACTTAGCTCCACGTCACAGCCTTAAAATCAACTAAATCATAAATAAGTTACATTTGACTTCATTATAGGAAGATCTTCAGAATGGTGAGGATGTTGCTAAATGTCCCAGTTGTTCTCTGATGCTAAAAGTAATCTATGATGAGGTAAGAACAATTTCAAGTATCCCTTAACCTTTTAATTACTGATGGATTTCCCATTCAGATTGATAAAATAAGAGGGAGCGCAGTGGCTCAGTGGTAGAGTGCTTGACTCGAGACCGTAGGGCCGCGGGTTCCAGCCTCACCAGCGTCACTGCGTTGTGGTCCTTGAGCAAGACACATTTATCCTAGCTTAGTACTGGTTCAACCCAGGAAGAACCGTCCCTATATAACTGAAAGATTGTTGATGGGACGTAAAGAATCAAATCAAACATAAACAAAAAAATGATAAAATAAGGCTGGGTTGTCCATTATCAGATGAGCTATTAGTATAACAATACCTCCTGCATCCGTTGGTCGGTCATCTGTCAACATCTTCAAACATCTTCTCTGTAACCACTGGGCCAATTCGGATGATAAGTTTGTTAATGTTTAAGCTGTGTTTTTAGTGTGGTTTTTGGATGCAATCAGGTAAAATATGGCTCATTTGTTTAAACTTGTTTTGGTCACTGACCTCCATATATAAACAGTGATTATATGCAGCAGTCTTCAATAACATCAAACAATATCTGAATGTCGCCAGTTTACAGTACAAGACAGATATTGCTTACACATGTTGCAAACAATAACATGTACAGTGTTATCTATTTATTCCTCCCCATTTTGAGGTAAATATACATAAAAAATCCAGAAACTTCAGTTTCGGTAAGTTTTGAAATTGTCGTAGACATGAGTTGGTGGAATTCCATCTAATGATACGGTGTTTTTCTTTAACTTTGTGCCACTCACTATGCTACAATGTTTTAGCATCGTTATGGCTACCTGCTAGGTGGGGTGGCTGTATAAACATGTTCTAGCAAATGACATCATTACTTTAAATGTCAGGCGTAAACTGCAATAATAACAACACTAAACATTACCTGGACTCTAAGACTTCAAACTTCACATATGAATAAATATAGCCTGTTTCTAACTTTTCATAAGTGCTACAAAATCAGGAAGTATGTAGGGTTTCCTTTGTCAGTCAGTATAGATAATCCTCAGAATACTCATCTACTGTCCTGCCAGCCAAGAGTGACAGTGACATAATATTTTGTTTACAACTGTTGAGTTAAATATTAACTTGTTTACTCCACTTGAGGTAACGCAAATCGGTAAATCACTTGTGTATTAATCCTATCCTTCAGATAGGATTAATACACAAGTGATCTATCGATTCTAAGTCCCTGATAACTTTGTAAACAAAACATGAGGTCACTGTCGCTCTTGGCTGGCAGGACAGTATGTTGTAAATGTTTATGTTTTCAGGATGATTTTCTTCTAGAAGAGGAAGTTGTTGTTAAAAAGATACAGAAATTGAAACAGCCTCAGAACTTTAGTTAAGAGTGCGTAACGAAAATTTGATTTTCTTATTTCTCAACCAAAACATATGTTGTGGGTACTCAAAAGAACCGTCTCAATGAGACGGTTCTTTTGAGCACCCAAAACATTTGTTAAAATTGGTCGGTAAGAAAATATTTACAATTTTACACTGAAATTTTTTGTTTATCTAAACCTGTGGAATACTCATCTATGTTGTTTATGTTTATGTTTTCAGGATGATTTTCTTCTAGAAGAGGAAGTTGTTGTTAAAAAAGATACAGAACTTGAAACAGCCTAATCAGGTCTACATTTCATGTGCTCCTAATATTGAACAGACTTAGATCGTGATAGCTATGTTGAGACAGATCAGAATGCTTGCTCAAGTCTGTTGCTGGAGGTAAATGGTGATCAATGGTTACTTGCTGCCGAAGCTAATGTGATAACAGTGGCATAGCCAGAACGCTGAAAAAGTTACACACATCAAAGGGAAACTACTGGATCTAGCAGTGATTCTCTTCCATTGCATCCCTTTTCGAAATGGGAACTTCTCTTAAAGGAAAGAATTTGCTCCCAGAGGGAGCGAATTTTTTCCTTTAAGAGCAGTTCCTCATACTATAAAAAATCACTTTTACCACATTAGGTGACCTCCCTTGAATGTTACTATTTTCATTATGCACGTGCGTAACTGAGTTATGGGAGCTACGCCAATAGATAATAATGAATAATCTATGCTGAATCATGCAAACTGAAATTATATCTGTTCCCTGTTTGCACATTTGAATTTGAGTTGATCCTTTAGGTCCCTGTCAACAATTTTTCAGTCATTCTTTGGTTGAACCAGTACCAAGCAATGAATATTAAGTGACTTTTACAAGGACCCAACACTCCACTGCTCAGAGATTTTTTTGCGATTTTGGGAAGGGGCCCAAGGGCCTTTCAGATTGGGAAAAGTAGCGTGGTAAACACTTAAATTGGGAAATTTGTTATGGTGCACAATTATATCATTTTTGCTCAATAAAAAAACAAAAATAGCTATTACACATACTATTGCCATTAAAGTGAAGGAGAACGTCACCATGTAGCTTGTGTGTGTGTGTGTGTGTGTGTGTGTGTGTGTGTGTGTGTGTGTGTGTGTGTGTGTGTGTGTGTGTGTGTGTGTGTGTGTGTGTGTGTGTGTGTGTGTGTGTGTGTGTGTGTGTTGACTGAATGAATGAAAACCCCAATCTTCAAAAAAAAATTTTTTTTTTGAAGATTGGGATTTTTTTTTCAAAGTTAGGAAAAAAGTCACCTAAATTCCATTTGGAATGGGGCCGACTGAGCAACGTGGCTACCAGAGGCCAATACATCATCTACTCATGCCAAGACTCGAGTGAGCGATCCAGGGCCCTAGGGCCCTCTTGTTTTATTGGTTATGGTAAATTTGATTGGTTTAAGTGGCACACATCAAAAGCGGGTAACCAGAGTAAAGAGAACAGACCTCGGAGTTACACAATCAGAGTATCAATATATAGCGCATGCCTCGTGCGTCTTATCATTGTGCAGAGATAAATGGAAAATGAAAGTTGCCCAGCGGTAAAACCATTCAACAGAACTTATGCATAAAGAAAATGCCATCCCCCTAAAATTTTATATGAGGGGGCAGGCAAGGATAAAAATCTAGCAATTTATTTATAATGGCCTTACAAAGAAATCAATAGATACCACAAATCTTGTAGTCTACTGCAGTTTGATTGGTTCATTAAGAGTCAGCTTTGCAGGGTTCCCACAAGCTCTGGAAATCATGGTAAACCTGGAAAATCACCTAAAAAAGTTCCATGCATGGAAAAATCATGGAATTTGAAAAAACCTGAATAATCATGGAAAAATCGTGGAATTTTGTAAAAAAAATTGACGAAACCACCAATAGCCAGAAAACTAGCTGTCAGACACACAAAACTTGTGTGTCTGACAGCTAGTTTTCTGGCTACTGATGGTTTCAAGTTTTAATTATTTCAAAATGCATGCATGGTCTACAAGCATGCTTATTTAAATACATTACTGTTGCTGCATTCCGCATTTATGCTCAGCATGGTGAAGATGCCGCTAAAAGGGAAGGTTCGAGGTTATGCACAGGCCCCCTAGTGAAACTTTTAAAACCTTTAGAAACCTTTAAATAGGTTGCAATCCTTTAAAACCTTTAATTTGGCTGAAAACCTTTAATAAACCTTTATTTTGATTAATAAACCTTTTAATTTTGCAAGATCAGCTTGAACATAAGAAATAGACCGTACGTATGGCACAAGTAATGACTGACATCTTGAGCTTTTTCAGAAAACTGTATTCATCCTCAGATCAATGTATCTATACCTACATCTTGCACCAGGGTGACTCTTATTGTCAATTTTTCTGATGCTTGAGATTAGGCAGCAATAGCTTCAGATCAGGCAGCAATAAAAAAGATTGAGGTAAGATAAATATAAATGCTTATGGGCTTATCTCTTGCTTTACATCCATGCTAAACAGCTGAGGTAAGGTCGGAGTGACTAGTTGATCCTAACCACCCTTTTCCTAGGCCGGCTTAACCCATATCTTTTTACTAGTACTAAGTGCTCATCTTTCAAAAGTAAGGCTAACTGACAACTAGTGAAAGAATGCCCGACCTGGGAAAAGAACCTGCAAAACTCCAGACATTAGGTTAGACACCCTACCAACTGCAATAACTGCCCCAACAGATTTTAAAGGATTGCATCTATTGGGTTTGCTGACTTCTAAATAATGTCCTGATTTTCAAGTGTCATTGTCTAAGGTTGTCAAATCTAACCAGTGTTGCCTACACCCCAAGATAATACAGACAATATGCAATACAGACAATATGCAATACAGACAATATGCAATACAGACAATATGCATATATGTCTAAATTTTTTATTTAAAAAAGACCATACCATAAATGGGAGTAATATCCTCTGAAACTGTTCATTTACTGAAAGTAAAATTGTCCCAACAAAATGACCAGAGATGGTTTCTCTTGCTTTCTTGGTATTCAAAATTTTCCGGGGGAGGACTCCCGTGCCCTCTTTCAGATTAGAAAATATGTCATTTATTTTTCAATTTAACACTGCTCAACACAAGGCTTTAGTTAAAAATGAGGTTTTTAACTAGGGAGTAACCAACAAGAGTATGTTTTCTATTGATTTGTGATTATTGGGCTATACATGTATTGGCAAAGGATTTGCTGCACCCCTTTCATACCTTCACCTATCATAACATGGATTTAAAAATCAGGATCCGATAAAATACAAGGAAATTTGATGTTAATTTGCTCTTTTATTTTTGTTAGAATTTCAATGAAACAACCTTTATTTTGCCTAAAATAGCCTTTATAAAAAACCTTTAATCTCATGAGGTTCTGCTAGGGGGCCCGTATGCATTAAATAATCATGGAAATTACATATAATAGTTGATAATGGAAAAATCATGGAATTATGTTTTTGAAATTCTGTGGGAACCCTGGCTTTGTACTTTTTCAGGTTTTAAAAGACTTGGAAGGAAACCCCTACCATGCGATGTGAAGTCTGTGATACATTTTACTCAGGAACTACTTTATACCTTGATTATGACTTTTATACCAATGTGTAAGTTTTAAAGACTATTATTAAACTATTTAGCATGTCTGCTTATGAAGGAGAACTGATGGATATGGATGAAATGGACGATGCAGAATCTGAATATTTCCAGGAAGTGAGAAACTATGATGACGCAACGGACCATTCTAGTGGTAGTTTTCAAGGGAGTGTCATTGTACCCACTTTTAATTCAGAATCTGTAAATTTACAAGGAAATGAGATACCAAAGGCAATAGACCATTCAGCTTTCAGAGCAGAATTTTCTACCTTAGCACTTCAGGGAAGTCAGGGTTTTCAGACGTTAGACCAGTCTACTGAAGGTGGAGGACGCCATGTGCATGCCAACTATGACGTCCTTGACCTTCAGTCTACTGAAGGTCAAGGACGTCATAGTTGGCATGCCCCTGAATCACATGGTGAGCAAATCGTTTACACTTTGACGGGTGAACAGGTGAGAGCTCTGAGTGCATTGTCTGTAAGAGAATCAGATATTCAGTTGAACCTGGGTAAGTCTGAGCAGACCAACACAATGCACCAAGAGAATGCAGCAGCTGATTTTAAACAAAGTGAACCTGTTGGTATGAGTTCAAGTGCCATTAGACAGGATTTACCTGGTAATCAAGTGGATTTACCTGTGTATACAATGGATACATCTAGTAATGTCGGTTACCAAAGTTCAGAAGTTGAACAGACTGTGAACAGAACTGATGTTGATACTAAGCCAATTAATATAGTGTCTACCGGTACAGAAGGGTCATCACATGAAAATAGATCACCAAAAAGAAGACAGAAGAAAAATAAGTCATCAGCCAGTCAGGGGTCAGAGGTACTGTCATAGTCGAAAATTACATGTGAGCCGCGGCGTGATTTTCAACAATTTGGCATTTTGACAAGTGTAGACTCAGACGAGCCTGTACAGCCTCCCTTTAAACTTAGAAACTCCAAATGATGTTCGGTCAGTAGCTTAACAGTCATAGAATATTCAAGTGACTAGCAAAGGTCCTGATCAGACTGCGCGTATGCGCAGGCTGATCTGAGGCTTCGCTGGTCGCACATACCACATTGTTGGAAATTGCATGTCGCGGTTCATGTGTAGATTTTTTATTATGTAATTGAGCTATATGAGGGAATTTTTGCAGAGTAACACCCTAAATAAGGTATTTCCTGAACATTTCTATTATTTAGACTTGCTCTAAATATAGAAATGTTTAGGGCACACCTTATTTATTTGGATATAAGATGAGTGGTTTCCCAGTCTAAATATAGAAATGTTCAGGGCACACCTTATTTAGGCTGAAATTTTGGGCTTAACTGGACCTATGCTTTATTAGCAATGTCACAACCAAAATGGCTTCCATGCCATGTTGAGTAAAAACTATTAAAAAATCTTCATCTCTGCAACTAATTGGCCAATAACCTGTGGTCTTGGTAATTATGTAACATTAGGAATATGGGCCTTACAAAGTTTGTTCAAATGATGATCCTAGGTTGATATTGCGATCATATTTGTTAAGCCTTATATGGGCCTCGACACAAGAAAACCTGTCTTCGGGGTGTACGAACAACAAAGTCGTCTTTGTTATTTGCTTTTTGGAAAGTATCGTATCTAAAGTTGCTTGGAGCGGAATTTCAATGTACTAGCTGGTCTCTGTAGCTGAGGAGACTGGTTTGAGTCTTGCTTTGTCGGAAACCGCAAGGACAGGTTTTGTCGCAACAAGGCCCATACATATTAAGAAGATCTTCATTCTTGTGCCTCACTGTCTGGTAAAATCTGCAGTACCTTATGGTCCTCTGGTTTATTCCCTGACAAAGTCAGAGGGATACAGTTTTGGCATCGTTCTTCCATCCGGAACCATATCTCGGTACTCATTTATCAGATTTGGTGCATTATTGGTATAAATGAACAGTTTTTGTGTTCTTTACGTCCCAGTCAACAATTTTTCAGTGATGTCAGGACGGTTCTTCCTGGGTTGAGCCAGTACTTAGCAAGGATAATGTGTCTTGCTCAAGGACACAACAAAGCATGGGTGAAAGTTTTCAGGATTTTGAGGGATGACTTTCCACAGACAGTCATCCTCAAAATACTGAATATAGGAGATTGTATTAGCTTCGACTTTATTTCATATTTACTCTTTTCTCTAAAATATGCTTTTGTTGTGGATAAAATTGCGGCTAACTTGCTTTTTATGAACGTTAGCACATGTTTATAAACATCATGTTCAATGTTAATAATTCAGGGACAGAAGTCAGAGTCAAGTAGACCTAGTGTATCTCCAAACAGAGGAGAGCATGGTTCATCAGATGGACAAGGAAGTGCTGATCTTGGCTTTAAACCATCTCTCTTAGAAGAAATACTTACAGAAAAGAAACTGGTAACTATAATAAGCATTTTACTGAGATTTTTTGAGTCTTTATACAATTGCATAATCAAAAATAATTTTCTTATTTCTCATTCAAAAACATATGTTGTGGGTACTCAAAAGAACCGTCTCAATGAGACATTTTATTTGAGCACCCAAAACACATGCTAAAACTAATAGGTAAGAAAATATTTTCTCATTCTCAATAAAAACATATTTTCTTATTTCTCAATAAAAAAAAAATATGTTGGGGGTACTCAAAAGAACCATCTCAATGAGACATTTCTTTAGAGCACCCAAAACACATGTTAAAACCAATAGGTAAGAAAATACTTAATAATTTCTCAATGAAAACATATTTTCTTATTTCTCAATAAAAAAAAAATGTGTTGTGGGTACTCAAAAGAACCGTCTCAATGAGGCGGTTCTTTTGCGCACCCAAAACACATGTTAAAACTAATTGGTAAGAAAATATGCACACTTTTACGCTTTATCCGCCGACTCTAAACAGTATTTGTTTCGTTGAAAAAAATAGTATATTTTTGAGGTTCTGTTTGTGAATTTTCGAGAGTGCCACTGTTAAAAGTGATTGCCCTATGCAGGAAAATTATGAAATATTTAAAGATTTAATACAGACTGTTGGTATACTTTACTTGTTTTACTGTTTGTTCTGGCGATATTAAAAAAAAAAAAGTCTAAAAATGACCAGTTGACTGGTCATTTTCAGGGCTTTTTTTTCATCCCCTGACCTCAAGTCTGAAAAAAAATTCTAAATAAACTAATAAAAAAATTCTGGCCTTATTTCTGATCCAATCTTACTAAAAATTTTCAGTTTGGCCTAGATAAGTATCTGAACTTTCCACGTACATCAACAAAAGACATCAATGCAATTTTGGAGGCATGGAAGATGCTTTACAATTGCAAAGAACAAAAACAATATTTGTTAACTATTGGTGACATCTCAGACGTTTATTCATTCTTTTTGTCATGATGTTGAACTTGACCAAAACTATGCTCAAACCGCATATGATTAAATAGCGGATGTTTCCCATCGTGTTAGCTTATCCAGTGAGTGGGCTTAACCCTTTACTCCATAGGCTATTTTTATATCACCTCATCATTTTCTATTTTTAGACAATATTGAAAAAATTCAAGGAAAATTTAAGTCAATTTTTGAATACCTTTGAAAATGTTATGGAAAATGGAGCATTTGCTCTTTTGGAGCAAACACTCCATTTTTCATAATATTTTCAAATATATGATATTTCAAAGGCGTCAAAAGACGTTAATATGGAGTTAAGGGTTAAAAGATATGCCAAACGTGACCTTACAATTTGACCCCCATCTGCTTTATGGCACTAAATCTTGAACACAGTTTTGACTCTTGGCTGTAAAACTTGGGTAATGCAACAGTGACCTGCCTTTGAACCGATGTAAACAAAATTATCCCTTTACCTGTGATCTTTCTGAAAATTGATAAGTTGTACAGGGTGCGTTTCTTTTATTGTTTAGTACAGTTTGACATCATAAAGGAATGTGCAGTGATACATACTATTTGGCAGGGAACGCAGTGGCTCAGTGGTAGAGTGCTTGACTCTAGACCGAGGGGCCGCGAGTTCGAGCCTCACCGGCGTCACTGCTTTGTGGTCCTTGAGCAAGACACATTTATCCTAGCTTAGTACTGGTTCAACCCAGGAAGACCCGTCCCTGTGTAACTGAAATATTGTTAATGGGACGTAAAGACTCAAATCAAACAAACAAACATACTATTTGTCAATTTTGATCATATTGATAGTAGAGTAATTATTGTTCAATGAACTAAAGACAAGTTTGGGCTCTATTAAGGTTTATGTACAGTCCTCTGGGCTGATATAGCCCTTGCCTGCAGCTCGGGTAATATGGGCCATGACTTGACAAAACCTGTCTTCGAGGTTTCCAACAGAGCGAGACCAGGTCCAGGCCCCCACCCTCGGGCAGTGCATTAACTTTTATATTACCCTCAGCTTTGGTTACAATTACAGTATGTTTAGCTACTGTAGATTCGGAAATTTTCGCGAGAATTTTATTTTCCCGAATACCACTAAAAGACATAATAGTGATGTGAAAAGTTAGCGACTAAGGCAAGGTTTACCTATATCAATAAACGACAGAGTGATTTTGCCATTTTGCGAGGGCGAAGTTTCGCGAAAATAAAGTCCTCGCGAAAATTTCCGAACTTACAGTATCGTTGTATTTTGCAGGCTCTGCTGAGATCCCCAGATGTGATACAGTTTCTGCAGTCACGGCAAGAGCAGAAAAGTAAAGAGAAGAACATTGTTTATGGACAATTGGAAAAATCTTGACACATGAATGACTTGCATAAGACAGAACATTGAAAATGGCTCCAAATATGGCAATATTTTTCTAAATCTACATGTAAACATTTGCTATGGTGCTCACAAGATGACTATTCTTAGTAAATGACAGCTCAAAACAAAATCGCCAGAATCTTCGTCAATCCTTTATCAAATGACAACTTCATAATTCCGAAGCAAAAATTGAAATGGAGTTTCAATATATTTAATGTGTGCTCAAAAAAGCAGTCTCATGGAGACAAGATATGTTTTATAATTATCCCCCATTTCACCAGGCCTGGGGTGTAATTAGAAAATATATAGCTCCTGAGCAGGAATAAGAACACTGTGCACATAGCTTCCATGTTTTAAGAATGGAGTAACACCAATGCAATAAATGCCATTTTCATTTAGACTGGCTCTCTCAGTTTTTTTTTGTTTTAAAACACACTATGATTAGAGATACTCTCTTATCTGTACTTTACAACTAATACCATCCCCCCCCCCCCCCCCCCCACACACACACACAAACTGGTGGGGTTTACTGTTTTAATGTCCGTCTTATTTTTCCCATCTTGAAATCCCCTAATCTGATTATGATTAAATGGTGTTTACCTCAATGAGAAACATTAAGACGGAAGGTTTCTGTCACCTTGCTTCAAGGTCAAGGTCATAATGAGAGGTCAAAGGTCACATACGAGGGCTGAGCAAAAAGTTTATAGAATTTGTTAATAAAAACAAAAGTACTAGTGCAGCTGCACTCAAATATTTACATGTTTAAGATCCATTCAGACCGGACAAAATTTGAAAATTTCAGACAAATAAATAGAAAACTTTCGTGTGCATATCTCCTATTTTCTTTGAGATAGGAATTCCAAATTTAGTGTGTAAATGCTTTTTGGGATGACTGAGTGTCACATACCATTTACAGTTTTTGGTGACCTTGACCTCTGTCCTAGTTTTTAGAGTAATCATGTCAGGGGCATATCTCTTATATTATTTGAGGTAGGAATCTCAAAGGTGTGTGGATGCATCTTGGGATGACGAAGTGTCACGTACCATAATTGGGTCTCTGTGACCTTGAACTTGACCTCTGACCTAGTTTCTAGAAATTGCATTGAGTCTGGTGCATATCTCCAATATTCTAAGTTATTTATTATATTCGTTAAGATTACGATTGCGAACCAATTTTAAAATTTCTTCTGGTTTTGCATAGCACATGATATACTCAATCATTCGTCAGCAGTTATATTGATGTATCGATTTAAGCGTGTAACTGACAACTTCCGGTACTGGCATACCCCCATCTTATAAAAAGTGGGTGGGGTAAATCAAACCCGCGAGAAAACACAATAACAATCGGATCTGCATAATTTTCTTATTGCAGTTACTTCAAAACCTGTTAAGAGGCACAAAAACAGTTTTAATGTATTTTCTAAATATAGTAACGCTCCATGACATCATTTATATACAAAATAAGGGATTTAAGCACCCCCTAGGCTATTTATTTTGCAGTTCATTTCTAATAAAACAAAAGTATTAACCTTGTTTTGGGATAAAGTTACCATAACACTTCCATCTACCATCTAAACAAGAAAAATTATAATACTACTTTACAGCTAACATAATAAGCCACATTCAAGAGCCCGTATCCAACTTCCACTTGTGTCAACTTTTTACAATAAAAATTTATATGCCTACTGTTCGATTTGCTGAGGTTCCAAACAAATCTTCCATATCCAATAATTGCTGCGCATTTGCTAAAATGTTTATATAATATTGTAGCACGTGGTGTCCTTGATCTGCAGCCATATTTTCAGAAGCTGTGTATGGCTATGGACCCATTTTCATGCAATTGTTTCTAACGTTCTGTCAGAGACTAAGTCCATAAATGTCACATTTCTACCATATTTCCAGTGTGCGATATATAGGTATGTCTTTGCCTCTTAGAAGTCATAACTTTAATTTTAGGTTGCATGTATAGATAAAAGCTCAATTTTTTCAAATATATGCATGATGTATGTATTTACTTTCGCCGTTTTCATTAAATCTACCTTTCTACGAACATAAAAAACGTCCCTCGTATGATATCCGTCGTCGGTCATCAATTTAAACAACATCTCCTAAATCACTTGGTGGATTGTCACCTTCACAGAAATGACCCTTGGGTGGTCCCCTTTCATAGTTGTTCAAAGAATTTCAATTCTATGCAGAATTCTGGTTGTCATGGCAACCAAAAGGAGACACTTAAAAATTCTCAAAAACTACTTGTGGGACTCAAAATAATTTGGAAAAAAATGGTCCTTGGGTGACCCTCTACCAAATTTGTTATCCCCCGACGAAGTCGGAGGGATATAGTTTTGGCGTCGTCCGTCCGTCCGCACTTTTTGTCTGTCCGGAACCATATCTCAGTACCTATTGGTCAGATTTGATTCATTCTTGGTACAAATGATAAGTACCATGGACTCTTGATATCCTATAAGTTTGGTCAAAATCGACCCATTAACACTTGAGTTATTGCCCTTGTTTTAGTATAGGCAATTATAAGGCAAAACCTGTATTAGCTTTTTTTGTGTGATGATCTTCACATTTCATCTAAGCTATTATATTTAACAACTTCTCACTATTAGACCATGATTGCCAAGTGCCTGTAGATAAGGATGGCAGTGTCAAAGTTTTACCCCACCCCCTTTGACCCCACCTAACGGGTCAAAGGTCAAATATTTAAATTTCGCAATAACTAAGGCAATTGTTAATATTTTTTGCTGAAATTTTGCATACATGCAGAGCAGCAATAGATATGAAACATATCAAACGGGATTTCAGTTTGAAGGCCTGGGTCCGAGCCTGTTGGGTGGACTTAGGGGTGGGGCCGAGGTCAAAATTAAACGTTTTCAGAATATGGTCATGTTGCATATCAAATTAAAGCTGACAACTTTTGCAGCAACATGGTAGCAAATATTTTGCCCACAGACACACCCTCGACCCAGGGGGTGGGGTCAAACTATATATTTTTCTGAAAGTAGTCATGTTGCATATCAAATTAAAGCTGACGACACTGGCAGCAACATGGTAGCAAATATTTTGCCGACAGACATACCCTCGACCCAGGGGGTGGGGTCAAAAGGTCAAACTATATCTTTTTCTGAAAGTAGTCATGTTGCATATCAAATTAAAGGGAATTGAGCACAGAGCACCATGAAAGCAAACATGCTGTCATTACACACACCAACGACCCCTGGGGTGGGGTCAAAAGGTCATTTTATTTTTATTTTCTAAAAGAGGTCATGTTGCATATCAAATTAAAGTGGAAGAAGTGTAGACCTACATGCAAGGTAACACTTTGAATTTACACACACCCCTGACCTCTGGGGTTGGGTTTAAAGGTCAGATATTGAAATCGTGCAGATGTAAGTATTTTTTTTTTTTTATTAAACTAAGCACTAAAACATACTTGATAGGTGTTTTTTTTATGATCTGAATAATATTGAAGGTGAACTAGGGGTTAGATAAATGGGATTTATGTTTTGTGATTTACATGTTTCTCTCAAATAACCCTTCGTCGGGGGATATAAATTCGTCTAATTTGTCTTGTTCAAATTATTTTGAAAAGTATGGCCACCAGGGGGCGTGTGGCCAGTTTTTCGTGCGATAATATAGGAAATATTGTAAGGGAGTCCAATCTTGCAAATGTGGTTGTCTTATTTGTAGAGTTTTTCTCTTGATTCTGTGTAATATCTCAGAAGATTCCTTTGTATTTTGATGGGTTTTCCCATACAGATAGCTACAATAAGGATTGGATTGTCCATTATATATTTTAAAGGGTCACAGGTAGACACTTCCTTATCAATGTGTACTTCAGTTTCTGAATATTGCATTTATCATAGCAAACAGTGCAGACCCTGATGAAATGCAGCTGTATGCTGCATTTCATCTGGGTCTTCACGGTTTGACAAACTACCTTTTAAGGCTGCAGTCTGTAACTTTTGATCTTCTAATTTAAAAAATAATGTTTTTGTTTTTCAAGAACACAGTAAAAAACTCAAATTCAGGTAAACATTTTACCAATTTCGTAAATCTTTACAAATTATCAGTATCAAAACAACAGCATTTATGTTAAAACTTACTGTCTATAATTATTGGAGGGACGCAAATAATTACCAACAAGAGAAAAACACCTGTTTTCATAAGATAATTCACTTTTCCATGCAGTTTTCAGTTATAGTGAACAGATTTATTTTGAAAACTCAACTGAATTCTGCTTTTACAAATTATTTAAAAAGAAAATAAAATTTATTGAAAAATGTTCATAGTTGCAGACTTAGTCTCTTTAAGGGTTTCCAGTATACAAAAAAGGGTTAATTCCCCATTGACAGACAAGTTCAATTAAACAAGAGGGTCAAGATGACCCTTAATTACTCGCATGAGATTTCACATGTAGACTTTTAGCAATATTTGAAATTATTGTAGAGAACAAACAATGCATAATAATTGTGTGTGGATATGAAAAATTGTGAGATCTGTAATAAGCTGAGCTACCTGGTGGCCATGGGTTTTTATGACAGATCATGTATATTTAGCTATTTTTGTAGAGAATCTTGTCTATAGCGACTATTTCTGCCAAATTTTCAATTCTGACAATTGGTTTCACAGAAAACGTTTAAAGTTTCTGATATTGGTACATAAGGTAAACTGGCCATGCCCTATGGTGGCCAAGTTTTAAGTTCACCTGAGCCATTGGCTCATGGTGAGCTATTGTGATCGTATTGGCTCATGGTGAGCTATTGTGATAGTTGGATGTCCGTCATCAACAATTGCTTCAAAGGACATCTCGTAAACTATTGGCTGGATTTCGACCAAACATGTTAGGAATGATCCTTCTATGGCCCTCTTTAAAACTTGTTCAAATGGTTCCAGTCCAATGCATATCTAGGTCAAATAGGCTAAAAATAGAATTTCTAGATGAAAACTTTAAAAAATCTTCTATGAAATCACAATGCCTAGAGCTTTGACATTTAGTTTGTAGCATCACATAGTGGACCTCTACCAAGTTTGTTCAAATTATCCCCCTGGGGCCAAAAATGGCCCTGTCCTGAGGTCACGTTTTACATAGGCTTATATAAGGAACATGAAAAATCCTTCTTGTCTGAAACCACAAGTCCTCGAGCCTTGATATTTGGAATTGTAGCATCACCTAGTGGACCTCCACAAAATTTGTCCAAATTATGCCCCTGGGGCCGAAAATGGCCCGCCCTGAGGTCACATTATTTACATAGGCTTATATAGGGAAAAACATTGGAAAATTTTTTTGTCTGAAACCATATGGCCTAGAGCCTTGATATTTGGTATGTTGCATCACCTAGTAGACCTCTACCAAGTCTGTTCAAATTAATTCCCTGGGGCCAAAAATGGCCCACCCTGGGGGTCATGTTTTACATAGGCCTATTTAGGGAAAAACATGAAAAAATCTTCTGATTGTAAACCATAAGGCTTAGTCTTGATATTTGGTTTGTAGCATCTTCCAAGTTTGTTCAAATTAAGCCCCTTGGACCAAAAATGGCCCTGCCCCAGGTGTCACCAGGGACATGGTCAGCCTATATGTAAAGATTTAAACAAAACTCAGGTGAGCGATTTAGGGCCTCTTGTTTGACGGATCATATTTGTTTTTACTATTTTTGTAGGTCAACCAGTGACATTTCCAATAAAGTCTTTAATTCCGAGGAGTGGTTTCAGTGATTTTTTAAGTCCCCCCCCCCCCCCAAGGTCACACATACAGAATGATAGAACCTCTCTTAATTGACCAGTACTTTGCGCGTGATTCTTTACGTCCCAGTCAACAATTTTTCCATTATGTCAGGATGGGTCTTCCTGGGTTGAACCAGTACTTAGCAAGAATAAATTATCCGTTTTCGTTTTAATAAGCATGCAAATTGATCTGGTTGGGCGAGAAGTTGCATGAAAGTTATGGAGTGCACAAGTTTTCATCTACAGATTGATCTTGTTGGGAGGATAAAAAGGGTTGAAAGAAAAACAACTCTATGAAAGAAAACACCTTTATTCCACTTGCATACAAGTTATTAACATAAACATTAAGATATCTGCGGATTCCTAAAAACTGTAGCAAATATGAATAATTGTATATAGCTTGAAAATAGTCCATTCTGGTTGGCAATATATAAATAAAATAATGCTGAGTATAAGAGGCTGTATCAGGTACCCTGGTATGATATACATGGCTAAATTGTCTGTACCTTTAGCTTACTGTCATGATACCCTAAATAGGTCAACAAATGTATATATGGGCCTTGCCGTGACAAAACCTGTCTTGGTGGTTTCCAACAAACCGAGTTTCAAATCAGTCTCCTCAGCTACAGAGAGTAGCTAGAAAGTTGAAATTTCACCTGTAGCAAGTTTACATACAATACTTTCCAAAAAACAAAGGCGCTGATCAGACTGCGCAGATGCGCAGGCTGGTCTGCGCCTGTGTTGTTTGCAAACCCCCTGAAGACAGGTTTTCTGACGACGAGGCCCATATATGCCCAGCTTATCAAGTGAGACTAAACAGCTTGTATTTCTGCTAAGACTAACAGGCCTCGAGATAAGAGTGCCTATTGGAAAACTATTATCTTCATTTCTCATCCAAAACATATGTTGTGGGTACTCAAAAGAACCGTCTCAATGAGACGGTTCTTTTGAGCACCCAGAACACATGTTTAAATTGACCAATAAAAACAATTACTTTTTTACCCTAATAAAATTTCCTTATCTTGATCTACGAGACTACACATGTGCTGATTTAACTGCCCTTTTGTCTATTTTATCAGCTGCAAATGGTCTTCTGCCATACTGTATTCAGAAATGTCCAAAACTCTATGTCACCCAAGCTGCAATTTCAAATATGACCAAGCAAGTTAGAATTTGATTGCTTAGCTACAAAAACTAGCTAAATTCTTTAAAAAAAACACATAACATCATGTATTAAATTCCATAATCCACTAGTGGTTTATATATTTAGTTACATTATGTAATGATAACCAGAACGCCACATATGGCACATATTTAGTGTTTTCACGCCAAAAACATGATTTCAAAGTAGTTTCAGCGTCATATGATAAAAGAGTCATTCTTGCTTCCTTATTATTGCTTTTGTTGCAAAAAAGCAATAAAATGCTCAACAAGCATTTTTGGCAGTGAACAACAATTGAGCTGATCAGGTAGGATGTGCAGGCTGATCTTTACCTAGATTGTTAGCATGACATAATGCATAAAGCTACAGACTATTTACCAATATCATGTCTCATTCAAACACACCTTTTATCCAAGTGAAACAAAATAAGACGGGACATAGGCATACAAAATATACCATTTCTTTAGAGATAAAATGTTAGTTCTAAGAGTATAAACAGAAAAAGTTATAATAAAAGGAAATAAGTTTGCCCTTGTATAGTGTGAATTTTATCACTGGAAAATTGATTTTGACAAAAATCATTATAACAATCATCATTATTATGCATATCCGGTTTCCAAAAGACTAAAACTGTATAATAGTAAATTCAGTGCTTGGACTAGTTCAGGAGTTTATGGTACTTACTATACAAGTTAAATTATTATTTAATGAAGTTTTGCATGCTTTTGTCGCCTGTTGATTTTTTAAAATAAAAAATACCATCAGCGTCAAACAGTTTGGATCCAGATCAGGCCAGGCCCAAACCAGGGCCTGGCCTGATCTGGATACTAACTGTTTGCAAGGGTTATCAGCAGGTATTATTGGCGGGCAAAGATTTAAAATTGCATGCTAACCTACCCAATTATCTACCATCATTTACTTCCACTTTCTGTATGCAAAAAGTGAAGGCTCTGGGAAGACTGCACATATTTGTAGTTTCATCTGAGTCTTTGTTGGTCGCCAATACGATAAGTACCAAAACCTCATGTGCTCGTTCATTTTCATTTATCAACAAAATACTAGTAAACAAAATGCCAGAACAGAAGTAAAATGGAAATAAGAATGAAACCTGCCAGTTTTTGTAATGTAAAGGAGTTCTAATACACACAGTAAGCAACATTTGCAAAGATCAAAGCTAGTGGAGCTACAAAATCATCACAAATTTTATGACTTGTGGCAGCTTCCTTAGAACTGTTGTGTACCAGTATATGCATTGAAACTCCAGTCTGTTAATTCTTTGCTCAATCGGGAATTTTTGTAATAGTTTTTTGTAATCTTATTTTTTTCTTTGAAAGAATCTTTCACAAATACTAAAGTGTCAAACAGTTTGACTACAGATCAGGCCCATTTTGTCGGGACTGATCAGAGTCCAAACTGTTAGCAAAAAATTAACGACAAAAACAACACTAGCAGGGGAAATTTCTTCTAAATGGACCTTATACAACATGAATAATCAACATGTTTTTGTTTGTTTGTTTGATTTGATTCTTTACGTCCCATCAACAATCTTTCAGTCATAAAGGGACGGGTCTTCCTGGGTTGAACCAGTACTAAGCTAGGATTAATGTTCTTGCTCAAGGACACAACGCAGTGACGCCGGTGAGGCTCGAACCCGCGGCCCTTCGGTCTCGAGTCAAGCACTCTACCACTGAGCCACTGCGCTCCCTAATCAACATGTGAAACTAAATTTTATACAACTTCTCACTTTTCTCTACTTGGGCTTCTGCTTGACACAGTATCCTTTTCACCCTAATAAGCACACAAGTTTTTATAAATGCACACTAAACATTTGTTTTGTTTTGTGTGTTTTTTTGTTTAAACTATATGAACTTCAGATTAATCATGTGATGTAAATTCAATATAAATATGAAATCATCATGTGGATGAAAAGATAGTATTTTCTTAAGAGGGTACATTATATAAATATAACATTCTTGAGAGGGTGCTAGTCGAAAATATCGTCCCGAGGAATGTGATTTTCAACCGAGGCGCAGCCGAGGTTGATAATCATATTTCGAGGGATGATTTTTTCGACTACTACCCTCTCAAGAATGTTATATTTATTTTATTATACCGAACATTATTCCTTTATTTTCTAACCATGGTGAGAGAAGTTTCAAAGGCAATGCAATTTGTAAAAAAAGTACGAATGATTGAAATAATATCTTTCACAAAAAGATTGTGTTTGTAAACATTTTGAGTCCTCAAGCTGGCCGTGATCGTAAACAAATCGTGTCTAATAATCACTGATGACTTCAAACACTTAAGGCTTCTTAGCTTGCAGCGTCGCGGAAATCAACGTTGTAGGCCAAATCGAGTTGCTGTAGATGATGCGGTTTTGTTGCAAAACAGAAAATTTCGCCTGATCTGCTCAATTTTGGTTTCAAAGTGATCCGCTCGTTCTAACTAAGAAAACGAGTACCCACACTTTATGTTTCTGTCCACAAATAACGAAGTTATCGGGAGTTTTAAGTGATCACGCCATGGCTCATACATGTACTATCTGCCATTGTAAGTAAACGTCTCCTCGAGTAAACGAACCGTACGCGCATCTGCGGCGCGCATGTGATAGTAGAAATTATCGCAGGGTGATAGTCGAAATTAGCACCTGCCGGCCTATGGAGGTTTTACATAGGAATTCTATGTGAGGTATAATAAAATAAGTTATGCACCCAGTGTTCTTATAAAATCAAATATGGTGTATTTGAGCTATTTTAGAAAATTGTAAAACGCCATCTGTGGCAAGATTAAGGCATTCCAGCTTCACAACTTTTTTGGAACAGATAAACTTTGTCTCAAAATGCAATGGACAACCTCAACTCAAATCGGTTGGAAAAGTCCATCAGTACAGGAAGGGTTAAGTGATCAGCTGTACATTTCACTAAACATTCCTAATAATCCGTGAATAATCTCATTTGAGTTTGTTTGTTTGTTTGTTTGTTTCGTTGCTTTACGTCCCAAGTCAACAGCTATGGTCATTGCGGGACGGTCAGTTCACCTAATCACACGTTTTCCTGGGCAGGCTTGAACAAGCGGTTAACCAGTAATTTGTGCACATACTTTCGCTTGTAACTGACAACAACCCTTCTTGAATGGATCAGCGGAAGGGAGGAGAATGACCGTAGAAATTATTTCATGATCAATCTCCACGAAAGTATGGGACCGGGCCGGGATCGAACTCGCGACCCCTGGATCTGCAGTCAGACACGCATCTGTAGCCAGACACGTTACCGACCGCGGCGGTCATTTGAGACAGAAAAACTCTCAATTTACTGCAATGGTGGTGACAGTAAAACAACATCTGGGCCAGTTTTTTTTTTGGTAACTATCGTAAGAAGTCATTCTTTAAAAATCCATGCACAGCTATTTAGTCCGGTTTATGCCTAAATTTCAGCCCAAGCCTTTATTTACATCCTTTATTTAACCCTTAACCCTATAGGCTATTTTCAGATCATGACATCATTTTCTATTTTTAGAACATTGAAAAAAAAAATATAGTTAAGTTATGAATACTTTTGAAAATATAATGGAAAACTGAGCATTTGCTCTTGGAGCAAATGCTAGATTTTCCATGTTTTCAAACACATAGTATTTCAAAGGTGTTACATGTATCATGGAGTAAATGGTTAGTGTGTGAACATTAAGGCTCTGGCAAGACTGCAGGTTTGCACAGGCTTGTCTGAGTCTTCCTTGTTTGCATATGCGATAAGTACCAAAATCTCGTGAACTGGCTCATGTATGGGTTTTCACAAGCAGATTTCTCAAATTTGACAATTCACGGTTACTGGATTCAAAAATAACATATGGCACTGTTAATGTCAATACATAATGGAAATAATTGAGACAGTGTTAGTTCTTATTTGCTGCACTCTGACTTGCACAGAATTATTTCTATTGGTGAAAAATAGAACTTCCATTTGACATGTGTTTCTCTCAACCGTTCTCCTGCTGGTTCAGTATATTTAACTCTGCAGATTTTTTGTTGTTTGCTGATTTTTTCTTTAATGTTTTTGAAAAAAATAATAATCGTGAATACCATCAGTTTCAATCGGTATAGATCCAGATCAGGATCGAGGTTTTGTAGGGCCCCGATATTGTCTAAACTGTTTGCAAAAGTTATCAGCAGTAGGTAAAGAGTTCTAAACTGCAAAGATCTTTAACATTTCATTCACCAATTTCATTAAATCTGAGCAAGCATAAAACTGTTGTGTAACATACCGAGTGGCTTATAAAAGACAACAGAAGCCAAGATCATTCTCTGCATCCACTGCACTATAATTACCCCCCCCCCCCCCCCACACACACACACATTTGTCGGTCCACTGGACAGCACATGAAAATTCATCTACATCCATATACTTCATGTATGTGAGCAGAGCACTTATTTGCTTGACAATGCGATAAATATCAAAAATCTCATGTGCTGGCCCAAATTAATAAACAGAACTTTAAACTGGATTTAAACGGAGGTAATGTTCAAATGAAATTATTGTCTGATGGTGACCATACTGCTTTCCAGAACTTGATTTCGATTTCTCATTATGGTAGGGTTGTGTCAGGAAAAACACAAAGGATAAATGGATGCAAAGGTGAAGTGGGCCTCTGTTGTCTCAGCACAGCTCATTTATTATCAGTAAATTGAAAATGTTACAGAAAAACTGTTAACAAAAACATATTAGCAATAAGGAATGGTTCTGGCATCTGCCAGGCCAGGCACTATTAGTTGACAAATGTAAACTGATAATGTATAATGTAAACTTTTTTTGCATACATCATCATCACGGAAACTTTTAACACATCTATCTGTAACTGCATAAAACTTTCTGAAAATACTAGTGTAAACTTTTTATGTTGAAACTCATTACATGTACTGTAAAAAAGTATTGACTTGTTACTTTGATGCTAACAGCCGCCCAACAAAGAAAAAGGTTATTTTCTAACACAAAAGTATCAAGCACCATCAGAAATAAATGGGTTTCAAGTCATTCTTTGAATGAGCCTAATAAGAATTTGGCTGGTTGATCCGAGCTTTTATTGCTTGCATGCATCAAAATTCAGTTTCTTTGTGACAAGACCATTATCTCCTATTGAAATAGTGAAGATCCTGATGAGTTGGCTTCTGAGAAAGCTAGTTGATCAGGATCCACACTATTTTCCAGGGAACTGTTCAGAAAACAGACATGGATGTACTTAGGGATAAAATGCGAGGCTTGCCGAGCATTTTATCTCTTTTTCGCAACAAGTTTAATAAATTCAATAATACAAGAGCACAAATGTTAGATTCTTTTTATCATATGACATTAAGATTACTTTCAAATCTAATTTCTGTCGTAAAAACGTTATAATTGGGTCATTATGTATGCAACGTTGTTACGTTTCCCGAAAATCAATAAACCACAAGTGGTTTACAGATTTTATTACATGGCGTTATTTCACTCCCAGAGGCGACATCATATGATAAAGTAGTTAAGTCAGCAGAAAATGGGTTAAGGTGAATTTTTGTTGGCTGGATACTGCAAAATAATTCATACAGACAAAAGCAAATATTCTCCCGAATGGTTTGAACGCTTTATTTTCCATTGCTTAGCGCTAGCTTTTTCTTTGTTGGCAAACCTTAGTTGTCACAAGTAACAAGCGAACCAAATCTCTTAAAGATAATTCTGCACCTTCAAATGTGTAAAAATAAAAGTTCTTAAAGCCAAGTACATTATAATCATTGCCTGAGGAAGACTAAAATCTGTACAGCACTGGCTAGGTCATTTAATTTTTATTTTGGGGGCAATGTAGGAAAACCCAGCTTTGAAATATGAAAAAGGAGACTCCTCACTGGAAGATTGCTCTCTTCTTATGGTGAGTCGCCACCATAAAATGAAAGTGGAAGAGACCGTAATTATCTAATGTTTCCAAGAACAGATTTACCTACAGCAACCCCAGGACAAGTAGGAGGGCAGATAAAAAAAATTCTCGGCATCAACTAGAAAAAATAATTATTTTCAAATAAACTATGACACGAGGTCTTCTTAAAACCACAATCTATCTGGTGTGAGGTAGACGATATCATTTCAATAGTACAGGATAGCAAATGGACAAAATTGAAATGGACAAGCCATAT
This sequence comes from Loripinus fragilis, assembly GCA_964019695.1. Taxonomy (NCBI): domain Eukaryota; kingdom Metazoa; phylum Mollusca; class Bivalvia; order Lucinida; family Lucinidae; genus Loripinus; species Loripinus fragilis. Next base: position 8,774,125 of record OZ026521.1, on the reverse strand, counting down.
AAATGCTTAAAATTTCTTTCCTTGCTAGTGGTGACTTGTCCTCTGCTGATAACCTTTTCAAATAGTTTGGACCCATATCAGGACAGACAAAACGTAGGTCCTGATCTGGATCCAAACTGCTTTGACTCTCTGATACTGCTCCTGAAAGATTTCTTTTTAAGTAAGCAGATGAGAACAAAAGCATGAAAAATTACCCAGCACAATGAGTTGAAATGAACCCCAATAGAATCTATGAAGAAATGGTGTAAACACTTAGTGAGGATTTTCCTTCCTATTCCATTGTCAAAACAGTGGGCTGTGGATTTCAAGTGAGGCAAGCAAGGAACTGATGATCAAAGTCTGATTTTTCAGAATCTACACTCTCCGTCTGTCCGGTTGTGGCAAATCACTGAATGGTATGTCTGATAGACATATCAAACGTATTGCAGACATCATGGGTATCAGAGTTGGCTCTGTTCAGCCTGCTGACAGTCTGGGGACGAGCCAACTCATCAATGCTCTTAACCTGGTTTGAAATCTGCTCATAACCTGGTTTGAAATCCGCACGAGATGAATTCTCACCAAGTTTACACCATACCATCATCAATGTCCTCTCATATAAATATCTTTTTGTCCATTTTATAGATTATCACCACCTTGTTTCTGCATCAAAATTGTATCTTATGCCTGCGTATATACAGCATATAAATCAAATATTGGTGGATTTAAGTTGTATGCCAAACTAATTAAAGCAGTATCATTTTAAGTAAGGTTGAGAATTTGTTGATCTGCCCTCATAATGTATACCTTCAATTAGACCTGTGAGCACTGTATTTAACATCATTTCCTGTAAATATTAAAAATGATAGAATCAGAGACTTTCCTAACCCAGATTCAGGCCAAATTCGAGACTGAAATAAAGGTCAATTTGCCTTGTGAAAATATTAATTCCTATAGCACTCAAAAGGGAAAACTTTTTAACTTAAAAAATCCAGAACTTGGATGCCAACTTTTTATTTTCAATACACGACACAAAGTATTTTTTTTTTTTTTTAGATTTAACATGTACATGAAATACTTGTCTCAGAAGAATTTTTACCATAATCAAAATTTAAAAGGTTCAAACTTTAAAAGTTTTGTAATGAGGGAAAACCCAATTTATTGAACTAAATGTGATGCAATGCATGCTTCAGCCTTCTTGGCAGGAGCAGGTTTGCTGTTTGTAATTTTGACAGACGACTCGTTTCTCAGAGTTTTAAGGGGATGGGGTTTGTATTCTACCTGTGTACCATTAGCATCTTTGGCTGTTCAATTAAACGTATGGTAGGTTCAAACATGCTAACAATTTTTACTCTTACTCTTGAAAGATAAGGAGCAAAGAAAATGCTGCATTTTTTAAACCCGTTAGTATGGCTTTTTCCATAAGATACAGATTATTAAAATTTCTAAAGCAATAATAAGGGAATATAGCAATACATGCTTGTCCTGCTAATTGTCACCAATTTGAATTTAGAAGCTCTTGCCCCAAATTGGAAGGGAAGGAAAATCTCTTGAACTATAGAAAGTGGAAATGATGTTTCTGAACAAAAAGAATGACGGCACATCTCGGGAGAGACAGCCTGCCAAGCGAACATTCGTTGCTAAATATCAGAAAAGGAGATCGTTTTGTATATAATCATGTCAAATGGGCCTCATAGCGAGAAAATCCAGTTTTGTTGTTGGTGGACAACAAAGGTGTCGACCAGTCTGTGTAGTCTAATCAGTACCTTTGTAAGTGGCTCCCTGCAAAGTATATCTTAACTTGCTATATGCAGAATTTCCATGTTTTTGCTAGTCTCTGTTGATGAGCAGGCTTGTTTGAGTCTTATCTGGCCAAAACAACAACCAAGACTGGTTTTCTCTCGTCAAGGCCCATATATCCTTTAACAAGGATCGATATGGTAAATGTCTTCAGATTATCATGCTGTGTATATACATGTTATAAAAGAGAAAAATAGCTTCCAACTTCAAACCTTTTGCACAACATTTGCAAAACAGAATCATTCATAAAAATCGAAACTAAAAGAGCCTTATGAGAAAACCTGTCTCTATTTAGTCATTGTAATATTCAGAAAATCAATAGCTTGACAGTAGGACTCTCCATTCCTAGTTTTCAGGCGCCTGATAAATTGGTCAATAGACATTCATCCAGGTATTCTTTTCAGTACTGTAAATTCGGAGATTTTTTAGAGAATTTGTTTTCGCGAATAGAGTTAAAGTACATTCTTGTGACATTAAAAGTTCACGACCAGGGCATGGTTTGCCTTTATCAACAAACGAAGGTGATATCGCCATTTTGCGAGGGTTTGATTTTCACATATGCGAAGTCTGGCGAAAATAAAGCCCTCGCAAAAATTTACAGTAATAAATTTTGAGTGAATAAGTCAAAGACAACAAATTGATTCAAACACACAATACAAGCTCTACAATACAATTTGGTAAGAGACAGGTTTCCACAGTCCAGCAGCTCTTTCTCGTTCATCAGTCACATAAACCAAGGTACCTATCTAGATTGTAAAGTTGCATAAATAATCAGAACTGATCCATTATCAACCCTTGTCCTGCTAAACCTAGCACCTTGTAAATCCAGCTGATCAGGTGTTTATAAAGCTAGAATAGTTATTCAGTAGGACAGGAGTTCAGAAATAAATTCAATTCAGATCAAAATTTTATATTTCTTAGGAACAAAAAAATTGAGTTAACTGCATATGGGGTAAAGCTTGAGCTAATATTTTACATCCCAGTCAATCGGGACATTATTTCTAGGTTGAACCAGTACTAAGATATGAGGATAAAGTGTCTTGTGCAAGGACACAACACCACAGTGACGGTTATTTGAACCTCCAATCTGATCTCGAGTCTTGCCAGAGGCCTCATTGCTCACAGAGTAGACAAGGATTCAGTGAAAACACTAGAATCTACGAGTCCTACTAAATGGCTGACATGCATGTATAAAGTATGTTCATGCATCTGCATTCAGTATCTTGATCATATGGAATTTCCCACATTTCTTGTGCATCCGAGAGGGTATCTCTGCTAATGAAGACGAGGACCCAAATTGATTATCCACATAGTGGCAAATTTCTTATCTTTTCTCAATTGAAATAAGACCTTCTGCCTAGGAACTGGGCATTATGCAGGTCTAAATGTAAATGTTCAAATATTACCAGTCTTTAAAGGTGTCCTAGGAGATTGAATATGGTCCATAACATTTATTTCACTCAGTTAAAGCTAAACAGTAGGTGGGTGAAAGCGAAAATCTTGTGTTTGTTTGGTTTGATGCTTTACATCCCAGTCATCAATCTTCAGTTATGTTCGGACGGGTCTTCCTGGGTTGTACCAGTACTAAGCAAGGATTAATGTGTCTTGCTCAAGGACATAACACATTAACGCCTGCAAGGCTCAATCCCGCAACCCCTTGATCTCGAGTCCTGCACTCTACCACTGAGCGACTGCCCTCCCGAAAGATCTGTGAAAACCTCACCATCTGTAAGACTTTCTTACTTAGAGTCTTAAATGCACCGACAAGGTTTCTAAATTATGATTGAGTCTCAGTAACTCTATAAAGGCTGCCATCCTTTGCAAAAAAGTTTGCACATTCTGCTGGAAAGAGAACATTTACTTTGGTAGTTTTGCACAAATGGACTAAAACTACGCTTCCCGATTAAAAATTGTACATATTTTTCTCTCACCAAAAATAAACCAAATAGTTGCTTCTCAGGACATAAGTTAAACTAGAACAGTCATAAAACTGAAGTCAATCCAAGTTTTTTCTATGCTACACATCCAGCAGATTCCTTTTCAGAGTGGAAAAAAACAGGTTCAGGAAAAACAAGGTGCTTAAAGACAGCTGATGCTTTACATCCCAGTCAACAATTTTGAAGCCATGCCAGGACTTTTTCTGGGTTCAACCAGTACTTACTAATGAGGATAAAGTGTCTTGCTCAAGGATAAAACTTCTTGCCTAGGGCGAGATTCACCTCTTGGTCATCGGTCGGACACCCTACAAACTGAGCTGTGATATCTAATGACTGTAAAACACTTAATAATAGCGGCATCAAAATTTGGGGATTTAAAAAAAACTGACATATTGGCGTAGTTTAATTTTGACAGTTTCTCAATATGATACCCTTTAATGTTATTTTCTATTCTCATGGGGACTACACTTAAAGGAAAGAAATATGCTCCCTATTGGGAGCATATTAATTCCTTTAATAGTAGCACCGTTTAGGACGCGGTTTCCTCTACGTTGCAACATTCTCTACTGTTCAAAAATTGTTTTTATGATTCAGATACCAACTTACTAAGGATGTGTGTTCATTGTTGCTTAATGTGTTAACTGATTTCAAAACTTATTTGGCAGACTTATATTCTGGTTTTTTTGTTTTTTTTACCGCCAATAGTGTCAAATAAAAATACTCGCCAAACATAAGTGTTTTACAGTATCTGAGAAAATTAGAATTGTTTGTCAAAATTTATATGAATATAACATGAAATGTTCTTGTAAAATGGTTTCTGCTCCAAATCCTATACAGAGGATAAGAATAAGGATTTTGGGCACTTCCTTTCATTTTAAGCTCAAGCAGAGTTAACAAAGTTTTCCCCATATAAATGTTTGTGCAGGAAACACAGAATGAAACCCTTGCACTCTTATTTTTCTCAGCAAGTTGCCCCTCAAATCAACCTGCCTATGTATATAAGATTGTATCAGTGAAAAAACGGAAAAAAAATACTGGAGCAATCTAGATATATGTATAAGTAAATTTCTACCAAGTTGTCATTTGGTTTACGGACCAGCTTGCTGCAAAAGAACAACAAACCAGTACATTTTGCCAACAGCTCCTGAGCCCTAAAAACCAGGCAAAAGTGAAAAATACATGAAAGTATAGTAAAGCAAATAATAAAAGCAAAATCTATGTAAACATCACAAATTTACAAACTTGGCAATAAGAATGGACCTGCTAGATGTTACACACTTGACAATCATAAAATAATCCAAAGTCCACAGGAACAGAGTTCCCAATCTGCCCCAAGGTTATAAAACTTTTTTTATACTCAACAACTGAGCACGAAATTTATCATACTCATAAATGTTAAAATGCCTTTATGATTTAGCATGATAAATACATCACCTGACAGTTTGAAAGCAAGAGAAGTCTTTTTAAACATTTTAGTTTTAATGAGCAGTTGAAATTTCATGCTCAGTTGAGTTGAGCATGATAAAAGTTTTATAACCTCGGGCTCAAGTTATCGGTAATTAAAATTTAAAGGAGCTGGTCATTGATAAATGTGCTAGAATTTTTTTGTTAAATTTATTTCCAATCAAAATGTGTGTTGCACCAACTTCAAAGATCTGTCTCACTGAGACTGTACCTTTAAGTAACCACATTACATATTTTGTTAAACTTTTCCAAAACTCTATGGGTAAAATGCCTTGCTAAGGAACATAATTGCTCAGTGCTGTGATGACGACTCATTATCATGGTCAAACTCTTAGGCTCATGCATTTCCAGTGGTCAGGACTTTTCACAATCCAAAAGAATTTCAGTTTTGATGCTTTATATCCCAGCCAACAAGTTTTCAGTCATGTTGGGACAATTTCCCTGTCTTCCTGGGTTGAACTAGTACTCAGCAGTGGATAAAGTGTCTTGCTCAAGGCCACAACACTGAGATTCTCCTGGAGATTTTAAGTTTATAAAATAACCCCTTGTCTAAAGCCAAATCCGCTAGCTTCACTGCTTCTGATAAAACAAAACTGATCAGAATCCTCATTTTTTTCCATTCAGCTTGCAAAGCCTTGGTAATAAATGTAATCAAACTGGTTGTAAAATTGGAATATATACAACCAAAAAAACAACTTAGTAAACACACAAAGTTTTGATACTTATTGCATGAAACAAGCCCTTTGTAGCCCCACTGGAAAGCCGTACAGATAGGTCATGGTCTGATCCACATACATGTTCAACAGAACATGTGTAAAGCAGTTATGTTGGAATGTATGAGGTAATTATATTGTATTACGGTAAATGTTGTAAAATTTCGAACACTTTTCTCTTTCTGTTCTCAAAATGTTAGTTATCAGCACTGGAATTCACAAAATCCTTGTCAGGATAGATAACAGGGGAGACCCTGATCTGAGAAAGTCTGATCTGGGTCTGCGCTTTTTGTCTAGGCCTTTTTGTCGGGCAACTAATGTTCTGAATTTTAGAACATTTACAGTAGCCAAGATTATCATTGTGCCATATGTTAAGACAGTTTTACTAGAGACAACTTTAGAGAAATGTGAGAAAAAATGTCTATTTAATCCATCAGACAGAGTAAAAATCTGATTAGTATGGACTAAACCTAGAATGCAGCTTAATTCAAATGAGAAGTGCAACTACGTTTTGGAATAAGCAAACAAGAAGTGATCTTTGCCCTCTTACTAGAGGCTGGAAAACCCCAGTGTACCATAACAATAAAAGCACCAAATAACACTATCACATAAAACTAAACAATCATAAAAGATTCAGCCAGATTACTTTTGATATTTTCAGGGCATGTAAATTTGCTCAGTTACAATCTCTTGATGCCAAAGCCGACCAATTCTGAATAAAACGGGCCGACATATGCTACTACACTATCCAAAAATTATAAAAATGAATGGACAGTCATGCATCCTCTTTTTGTACTATCATTACCATACTTGACCTAATAAGCCACTGTGCACATAACCTCAAACTATTGAAAATGGCATAGATCCAAATCAGCTGGCTCAAAAGCCAGCTGATAAGGACCCCCTCGTTTTTACGTTCACACAATGAATCCAGAAAAGATTTCACGGAACCCAAAACACTTTTGGAAAAGAAATGAGATAATCATCAAGAGACACACTTTCATCTGAAGCTCTGCTTGTTAAACAATCACCAGCATCACTCACTCATTGATCTAACACCATTTCACTCCGAGTGGACAAACTCCTCTCAGTGCACTAGAGTTGGGCCTTGATGCGAGAAAACCTGCCATCGGGTTTACGACACAGACTCAAACCAGTCTGTTCAGCTAAAGAGACAGGCTAGAATATCAAAATTCTACCCGTAGAAAGTGCAGCCATTAATTATTCTTATCAGAAAGTCAACAACAAAAGTGCTTATCAGACTACGTGGATGCACAGGCTGGTCTGCTCTTTTGTTCAAAATCAACAGTTAGGTTTTTCACATCGATGCCCAGTTAAGCTCACACAATCTGCTAAACTCATTCATATTAGCTTTTAACATTTTTTTTCTTTTTTTTATCTAGAACTATAACTGCAAGGATATATTGAAATGTTTATCCTGTTATTGTAAATATAAATTTTAAAAACAATTAAAAAGAGGCTTTTGTTGATATGTTCATAAAGTGATACAAAAAATAGCATGGTGTTCTGATTACTACTTGTGATGGGCTTATGACCAAGTTAACAGTCCTGTCATGTCAGGACGGTAAATTCACCTAACCACACTTTTTTTGGGCAAGCTTGACTAAGTGATAAACCAGTACTTCCACTTGTGCACATACTTTTGTTTGTAAGTGACAACAAGCCTTCTTCAGTCAGCTGAAGGGAGGAGAATGACTGTAGAAATTATTTCATTATCAAACTCCACGAAAGTATGGGACCGGGCCCGGATTTAACTAGCGACCCCTGGATATGCAGTCAGACACGTTACAGACTGTGATACGCGGGCCGGTAGAGTAGAATATTTCTGAAGCAGGGAAAAAGTAGGAAGCAGTAAAAATAAAAGCAGGACTGCTTGTAAACAGTACACTGTGTATTAAATTTATACTCCATTCAAGCAACCAGCCTCACCATGCACAATTGTTTTTGATTAGTTAACATTTTGGAAAATAAATCAAGAAAAGCCTCTAGCTGTGAAATGTTTCAAGTTCAATCATCTAGGGAAAAAATTAGCACAAGATTAAACATCTTCATCAACAATGGTTGTCTCCCATTTATAAATCTCAGTTTTTAAAACCACTTTCCATAAATTGAATCCACTAATATGGATTATGCTAGGCTTCAGCCCATTTCGGCAAGAACAAACTCTTGTGCCTTATCAACTTGGAAATCTTTCAGACACAAGTGACAACAAATAAACTGAAGCTATATAGTTTACGGAAGTTTGCCATCAACCCTGTGTGAGTTATATCATTTCAACCCTTTCAACACTACAGAACAAAACCAGAGCTTCGAGCCTCCAGATAAGCAACATTTGAAGCAGAACTTCATTATTTCATCATTTGTTCACCTCACAATCTTTAACCATGTGAGCACAAGAGAGGCATCTCAATATCATGGGCCAAAGTTCCAAGATAAAAAACCTGATTTTAAAATTAGCCAAAAGACTAATATATTTGGTTTGATTGAAAGCAAACAAGGCCCAGACCAGTCCCCTCATCCAGAAAGCAGACTGATCAGCTCCTTTTCTCACGAGGCCCCTAAAATTTGGCTAAATATGAAGATATGCTCTTATCTGGAGCTCTGCATCTGTTGCTGTATCAGCACATGGTGTAAGTCCTGCAAGTCATCTATTTTTTTTTTTAATATTTTGCATGTTTAACATCACATCTTTGATTTTTGTCTAGCACCTCTTTTCGAAAAAATACAACACCAACAGCTGAGTCTTCCTGACTAAAAGCAGGAAGAGCTTACCAAGGCATAATTTGTGTCACATTGACGTTTACCTAGACTTTCGGGAGTTTTTGAACAGATCTGTTTTTATCCTCCACAGAGAAAAATGGCAACTTTTCAAATTTCACCTTGAAATATTTGTTGTCGTGCTCATTGAATAATTTTGATGAAACACTTCCAATAGAAACGAATAGTACTCTCTCTAGTTATCTCTTATCGAGGCTATATTTTACCAGTATAAGCCACTACACCACTAACAGTATAAAACGTCAATATAAAAACCCCAGAATGTATATATTCCCTCCAAAAAATCTGTATTTATTGACCTAGGCTAACTTTACCATGCTGGATAGTCTTTCCTATTTTTTTTATCCAATTGGATGACTCCAGTTATAACCATGTACAGTAAAACCTGTCTTAGCGAACACTCAAAAATAGACATAACAAAGATCTTTAAGACCAATGGTAGCTTTAAGCGATAATCGGTCTTAAAAACCAATTTTTTGGTCTTTTTGAGTGGCTTATCAGAAGGCAGCTGATCTTGATCTAAACTATTATTTGAGCTCAGCATAGTATATACGTATTAAAGGGTTAAACTGGTCCAAAACTAGGTAAACATCCATGTTATCCAAATGATGCCTTACCTCCACAGCTTTACATGGCTGAAAGGGTTAATCTCACTCAGTTCTTCGACCTAACGATGGCAGTTAAGTATTGCTTGTAAGCACTTCATTTGGCACCAAAAAAAAAATTCAACTTGAAAACAAAGTAAAATGTATAATATATAAATGTAATTATCAAGGAAAAATGAATTATAACAAAATACTCCTGAAAATACTTGCTGTAAGAAATAACATATATACATATAGAAAATATTTTTTTATATTTTTTTTTTAGCATTTGTTTTTTCTCCACAGTCACTGGATTAAAAACATCTGCACGTGCAGAAAACTTGATCTCAAAAATCAATTAGATTTCAGTCAGACCAATCCCATGAAGCAACAAAGATGGAATATTCTAGTGTATTCCTTCTACAAATTTCCCAATGCGAGAAAAAAAATGAAATGCTTCATGAAATTGGTTCAATCGGGTGGCTACTACGACATTATTATCACCGAAATCTGATCACATATAAAGTATATTACCATAGCCTTAAACAAGAGGCCTTTATACACTTTCTTTTTTGGGGAGTAGGCAAGCAATCAAAGCTTTGGTGGAACATTGCATTTGCACATGTTCACCTGAGCCTTCATTGGTTACCTATGCAATAGTACCACAATCTCCCAGTTGGCTTATTTTGTGGTCAGAAGAAGCCCATTATCTCTTAGGATTAAGGATCATAATCCTAGACCTTGGAGAAGAAGGGTGTCCCAATCACTTGTTTTATCAGCCCTCCGCAAAAAAGTATGTACTCATTTGAAGCGCCTCAACAAGATACTTCTAATAAGCAGCATAAAAGTTTTGTTTAGAAACTAACTTGCCCCTTTACCTCATAGACACCTTTTAACGCTATTGCAAACAGAGCACACCCAGATCAGGCTTATGAAAATATGATATATTCGATCCTACACTAGTGGACCCGACAAGTAATTTCTTTGTTCTATGTACCAACATGAAAGTTTATTTATATAATTATTCAAAGTGGGTGGAGCCTAGCATGAATATCAATGAAGGAAAGGGTTAAGCCAGTTCATGAGATTTTGGTATCTACCCGAGAAGTGAGAGCTCAGACCCCTCACAAAGCGTCTTGTCTAAGGCTATGAATTAACGTTTTAATTGACATGAATTAAAAACATGAAAGAATCAAGGTAAAATGTCAACAAATATTAACATTAAACATTTGAAGAATCAAAAATTGTTAAATGCAACATTTCAAAAACTATAAAGGCATTCAAATAAAACATTTGTACAAAACCTTTTTTTCTGATTTTTTTTCGTATATATATATTTATATATAGATATTTTTATTCATTAAATACATTTTTTTTTCAACTTCAAACTGGAATAGACAGAACATGAACACTAAATACGAATAATAAAACTGTATTAAACAGGGAAATATTTTAACTAAACTAGTTTTCTTCCTAGTAGGTAAACATAAGATGAATCACACCATAATACACGAGTGTTTTGGGCATGTCAAATAAACTAATTTTTTAAGAACAATTTCTTTGAGAAAAGCAAAAAAATCTCAAACAAATTGTCATCTTTCTTTTCCAACAGAATCAATAGAAACTGTCGAGTTACAAAGCATGAAAAGGGCTCTTCAAACAGAAACAAGGATCAAGGCCTCTCTCAATAAGCTTCCTTTGTAGGGTTTTATTCTGCCTTTTTCAATTTACGACCAAGGGAGCACCACTTGGGGAATACCCATGCTTGATAAACTTGTATTCCTAACTTTAAATGAACTAAAATACCAAATCTCTGGAAGTCTTAAATAGACCTATTAAATCAAGCCAATATCTGCCTTATGCAATCTATCTTGAAAGCCAAAATATGTTTCCTTAAGGTATGTCGTTGATATAAATTGGCCCTCAGCAAGAAATTCCATGAGAGAAAAACTCTTTTTTTTTAAAACAGGTCTTGATCCGACAGTTTTAATGCTTAAACAGCCTTTTTTTCTGTTTTGTAGGTTATGTCTAATAGCAACAGTGTGCTCTTGAATCTGTTACATGGCATATAAAATATCTCATATTGTGGTGTGGATCAGAGTTAAACAATATTAGCACAATTTCTTTGCTTAGTCGCATGCTCAATGTACATGTAAAGCATGCGATAAAAGGTCAACTGCATTGGTTTTAACCCCCAGAGTGTATAAATCTAATTTTCGAAAAATGTAATTCTATATAAAAATTGTTTTCCTTAAAAAAAAAACAGCTATCTGGATGCAGCTTTTTTTCTTAGGTTATGATAGAAAATGCTTCCTTAGTATTAACCCCCAGATAAAAGCTGTATCCACAGGGGTGTGGAAATGCCATGCCCGACTTGTCCAAGCAGTCTTATTTCATACAGGACACAAGAGAAATTTATATTTTACTTGTCCTGGGACAAGTATAAATACTTATCCCATGACAAGTATAAAGAAACTGAATATGGGTTTAACCTTTAACAGGCTGAATAAATTGACATCCAATATTGATTCAGTAGCTACTACAAACTCATGTTGTATGAAAATCTGTGGATCCTGATTAGCTGGCTTCCAGTTGATCTGAATCTACAGTTTTCAATATAGTATACTTGTTTTCAAAAGAAAGTTTCTACATGGTCAGGGCCAAGCTAAGTTCTTCAGGCATCATCTGGTTTGGAGAGTAAGTAAAAATTTTCTTATGACAAGTACAGGTTGGCCAGTCACTTGCCCATGGACAAGTTCGACTTTCACTCTCTTCATACCCCTTATGACTTTTGCTATTTTCATAACCCTGATCCAGATAGCTATCTATTTTTTTTCTATCATTATTTTATAAGCCTAGCGTCCTTTTGTGGGACATAGACAAACAGTGCAGACCCAGAATGTGGCGTCTGATCAGTGTCTCTACTGTTTGCTTACAGAATCTTCTATTTAAATTTGAAATAAATGAGAGAAAAAATACCACTCAACTCCCCTAAAATTTGAAATGAGATCGCCTTGCTGATAAGGGTAGGCATGTCCATTCTGCTAAAATTAGTTAAAGTATATATATTGTGGCTGCTCATTGGATGCATCTCGAGACATTTCCAACTAGCATCACAATGTTTTCATTCATAAATTGGGACATTATTAGCTGAAAAAGGCATGCCATGTCCATCAAAAATGTCACTTCTATATGGGCCTCGTTGGGAGAAAACCTGTCTTCGGGGGGTTGCATAAGCAGTCTGATCAGTGCCTTTGTTATTCGCTTTTTGGAGAGTTTCATATGTAAACTTACCACGGGTGAAATTTCAATTTTCTAGATAGTCTCTGTAGCAGAGGAGATTGGTTTGAATCTCACTGACCGAAACCCCCAAGGTTTTCTCGCGACGAGGCCCATATTGCCGAAACTTTTGACTGCCGTAAATGAGCTCAAAAGGGAGCATCAGTTACAAACTTTCGGCACTCAATTTTTGCAATACTTTTTTTAGGGGGCAATATGCCAGTTTGAAACAGTTAACTTCCAAGAAACCTGCAGGTTCATTTCAACTTGCAGTCTTGCACTATTTACAAGCTCAACTATAAAATGAGATGAATCAAAAAATGAGCGGGCATGAAAATGTAAATAACATGTTTTGATTCAATATTCTAAATATAGATTATACGTATATATAGATATATGCAAATTATACTGTGCATGGTGCGTGTGGTGTGTACATCTATCGATGTATCACTGTAAAATTTGTATAATGAGCAAATTGATCAAAGCACCAAGCAAAACCAGCAAAAAAAGCAGTCATAGGTCCATGTTGGTGATAAATGTAGATAATTCTAAATTAAACTGTGGATCAAAAACGTTTGTGGCTTCTCCTTGCGTTCTAATCTTTGAAACTCATCCAATGAGCTTGTCTCATCAAGGTAAGTTTCAAAATGGGCAAGTCCAGGTGAAGATGGTACATATTGCATAAACATAGAGTTGTTTCTCAAATCTGCCTGTGGAGCTACCAGGTGGGGCTCAAGGTTTTGTCTGAACCTCTACTTTCTTACTTTGAATATGCAACCAGTAAATGGCTCTATGCAGGCACCACAAGCTTTCACTTGTAATCTATGCAATAAGTATCAAAATCTCGTGAGCTTGCTCAGATTGCCATCAAATAGCCCAATTTTACTATGACTTTTAGACAAAAGTCACAGTCCGGATCTAGTGTTTGCCATCTCCTCTAACAGAAACACTAGCCAAACAATTTTCATGGCAAATTACTAATGCGCTGGACTTTTGTCCCTTTTTGTGTGGTAAAGTTTGGTGCATTTAAAAAAGAAATGAGCCAGCACAAGATTTTGGTACTTTCACATATGCCAGCAGCCCAGGCTCAGACGACGCTGTACTAACGTGCAGTCTTGCCAGAGCCTTCACTGCTAACACACCTAAAGAAGGGGCGTGTAGACGCAGGTTTAGGCCAAAATTGAGCCTCTAGCGCCACTATATAGCTGTTCGTGCATGCTAAAAGAATGACTTTTACTCATATGCAACAAGTACCAAAATCTTATAACTCGCCCAAACTGGTATCAGTCCAGAGGAAATTGTAAAACAAACAAAAATTAACACAATTTATTGGTCAACATCCAAAATATATAGGTGATATCAATGTAAAGCCGTTGAATAATATTATGAACACTTAAAATAAAGGAAAATTATTATTTAAGGCACAGCAAAAAAGTCATGTTATACAGTATATGGAAACTGAGTATATGACTAGACATGTAAGCAAGGGTTGCATATTAACTAGCCTAGAATTCTTGTTTGATCTGGCTTCAGGCAGACATGAAGTTAGCCCGGCTGTAAGGTAGATAGCTTTAAAAATCTCAGTAGATTACAGATAATTTCTGAGAGAATACCATGAAAGATATAACACCATGTAATAAAATTGATAAAACACTAAATATTGGTTTACATATTTAGAAATATTATGTAATGATGTTCACAACATTGCATATATATATGGCAAAATCTTAAGATCCTCCGTTTGATGATCAATACTCATGGATGTCAATAAAATTACAAATCAAATGGCAAAAAACTAGATAAAATCTACATAGAGGTGTGCCAGCTACTGAGATATTGGTAGTTATCACATGGGCTGCCCCTAATATATCTTGAAATATGAACTGGATACTAGATCAATGCATCGATATGAGGTTGGTACTGATTTTTAAAATGAGTCAGTACACAAGATTTTGGTTCTTAATGCATTAACGAGCAGCTAAGGCTCAGATAAGCTTGCATTTCCATGCAAGTCTCTCAAGAACCTTCACTACTTGAGCACACAAGTAGGGGGTATGAAGGTATGCTCAGGCCACAATTTATGCCTCTGGTGTACACTACATAGCCAAATATATATGTTTTAAGAATGACTTTATGGGGATTTGATAAGTCAAAAGTGCCAAAATCTGATGGGACAAATGAAGTATTTGTTTGAAAGTGCTTCTAAAACATCATCAGATACAGACATTTATTTAGGGGCCCAGCCCAAAATTTAGGGCACTGGGTTCCTGTTAGTCCATTTCCATGAAAGGTTTTCTCAGTGCAAAATCTTTTAAAGTTTAATACTGTAAGCAAAAATACCCTGCTGCCTAAAGTCAGGAATGTATTGTCATTGCTGCTTAAAGCACCAGATCATAAGCGATCTGCTTTCAGATGTGGTAGATCTAATTTTACTATGCATACCAAAGCAAATATTGAAAAACTAAAATATTCTACTATCAACTTGAAATATCTCCAGTTTAATAAATTTTGCATAAAAAAGAAAAATATCACAATGATGTTATATTTGAATATTATTTCCATGTCCACAATCATTATAAAGGCAATCAGTACCAGCATTAACTGCTTTTAAATTTGAAAGCTGAAGATTCAGCAATATTTTTTTCCTCTAGGAAATAACATTCTCACAATACATAAGTTTTCAACTTTTAGAGGTGTCAAAGACAATATAATAGAACTGTAACTACTTCCTTATGCCGAGTTTTGCTGCTTGCTTATTATTATCATTGTTATAATATTCTTCTAGTTTCAATTTGTGGCAAACATTCTTTTATGAAAGCATACTGCATAATAGCAGGGAACAAGCAGGAGTGAGGTGGAAACTCCTATCTAGATGGCTTATCTTCCAGTTTTCCAGATCAACCTGTGTTGGGAATTCATTAGAAGCATCTCACACAGATGCTCTCAATATGTTTTTGTGACGATATAAAATATTCTCACTATCTGATCAGAAAAAAATTTAACATAGGTGTCAGATGGAATTATAAAATCAACTTTATTTCAACCTTCCTGCATCATCATGACCAAAAGGGGATATTTGGCCCCCATTTCCAATGGGAAACCCTAAACTCTAGGGAAAAAAATCAAATCATAATCTCCCAAAAATATGTATTTTATATCTTTAAATTGGGGTTTAAATCTCTTTTAGCTGCTGCCAGTTCTGCATCTTGATGATGATAAAATAATGAAGAGTGATATAAATCAGGTCGAAGATGGCTTACTTATGGACTCTAAATTGAAATGTATATAAAAAAAAAAATCATGATTTTTTTTTTGCCAATAAAATTCCAATCCAATGGGCCCTAAAAGCAAAATAAATCCCTGATGGGAAACCTTTAAACTGGTACATAGATAATGCATTCCCAGATGAGCTCTCGCAGAATGTTTATTCTCATCAGGGTCAAAATATTAATGGAATATTCCACCAGCACAAGAAAAGTTAATAAGATCTATGAAGCCAAATCAAACAAGCGGACTGCATGGTGCCTATGGTAGTAACAGGCTTTAGTAAATAATTATAAATTATAAACTGGGTTAATATTTTCTACCCATATTTGTTAATAATCAGCAGTTAAAATGCTTAAAAACAATCATAACATTTGTACAAATAAATCTTGTAAATGTGCACTATTGAAAAAAAAGGTATAATAATGTATATCATTGCCTTGAGATTTCTAAAAAAAATAAGGCAAAAAGTAAAATCTAATGACACTAAACTAGTAAAACTGATGGAAAGCTACTCTAATCAGTAAAATGTTTTTCTTTCTCCAATTATTTGATACATTTGTCTAAGGGGAATGGATACATAACCTACATTAACAAGGGTGACAACCTGTTATTTTCTTTGTCATTTCTGCTATAGAGATCTGTGTCAGGCCTTTTGCCAAAATTATTTATTATTTCTTTGTGTTGATGCTTTACATCAGTCAACAATTGTTCAGTCATGTTGGGACAATTTTCTGTCTTCCTTGGTTGAATTAGTACTAAGCAGGAGATAAATTCTCTTGCTCCAAGGACTCAATCAAGTGCCTCTGGCGAGTCTCCAACTAGCGACCATTAGATCCCAAGTCGAACACTCTACCAATGCACTTCTCTTATTTCTCATCTAAAAGTTATGTTACGAGTACTCAAAAGAAACATCTCAATGAGACAGGTCAAAACACAAGTTTGAGATGAGAAAAAAGAAAACAATCACAAATTTATGCTCTTCTGTCACTGTAAACAATGCTTTCTATTCAGAGCAGCATGTCTGAGTAAATGTTTTGTGTTTTAAAGTTATTTTGTTCATTAATGAGTGTAAATCTTTAGTAGTTTGTAAGTCGGGAATGTTTTCATATAGGCCTCAATGCAAGAAAACCTGTCTTCGGGGGTTTCTGACCAAGTAAGGCTTAAGCAAGTATACTGGGACAGCAACAAAAACTAGCTTGAATACTGAAATTTTGCATGGAGCCAATCAAACTCAGGCCCCTGGATTAGAGGTTGTAACAGAACATAATTTTACTTATTTCTCATTCTCAACCAAAACATATGTCGTGGGTGCTCAAAAGAATCGTCTCAATGAGACCGTTCTTTTGAGCACCCACAACACATGTTTAAACTGATGGGTAAGAAAATTACCGCAATTTTACGCTAAAAATATTTGCTTAACTGGCCCTATGGTACTATTGTACTTTCCAGATAGTGAATAACAAAGGCACTGATCAGACTTTGCAGATGTGCAGGCTGGTCTGCACCTTTGTTGTTTGCGTGCAACAAAGTCAGGTTTTCTCATGGCAAGGCACATTTGTATAACAACAGGGTATCAGGGTTAATCCTAGCCCAAAACGATGATGGGCCCTTAAAATGGACCTATGGCCCATATCCCATTCAAATACATGGAAATTTCCAAATTTTAATGGGCCATTTGAAATTTTTATGGGCCTTTTGCAAAATTTGAAGGGCCCAAGAATCCTTAATATCCACATTAGAGCATAATTGACATGAGATTTGAATAGCTTGTATATGGGGCCCAGCCAAAAAAAGTCCATTTTAACATTAAAAGTTTTCTCACAAAATGGATCGGGCCCATTCTAGGATGAACCCTGGCCGGTATTTAATCTGTTCACTTGTAAAGTAGCAATGTGTACAAAGGTAGATAACTCTGACATGTAATTTCAAGTACTGTTATGGCAAACTTTCTTGAAAATGGGACTTATTGTTGATTAAAAAATTATTTTTCTTCAAGACCCCATTAATAAGAGAGAAGTTATCATTTCCAGCTCAAAAGTTCCCTTCATGAAGGCATATCCATTCCCTTTAAACATAATCAATGCAATGACTGTATAGTATTCTATCATAAAATAAAGATAAATGTATACCGACTCAATAAACTTTGGATACAAATCAACCGGTTAACAAGGCTTCGCCATATATATCTAAATAACCAACAGACCCATTCACCGCTATCGATTAATTACAGTATCCAGTAAGCTGGTCGAACAACAAGACTTCCATTACTACACCTGCAGCAAAAGCCACTACAACTGTTAGTAATTAGAAATCTTATGTCCACTGAAATTGAAGAACATGAGAGAAACACAATAGCTACTAAAATACACTGATAACGAAAATAATAAACTCAGACTCTACATATCATTTTAAATGTTTCCTTGCTATACATATAGATATAGTTTTGGAAGTGCTTGCAGAATAAATCCTAAATATCAATCAGCATACGTGTGCTCTTTATAATGGGCTTTTGTAACAGCACACACGATAATGATACATATCTCACACAAATAAGGTTTCTTTTTAACATACATGAGCAGCTATTCACTGGAGTTTTATGTCTAAATCTGTTGAGGCTATGTTAAGCAGCCAC
This sequence comes from Loripinus fragilis, assembly GCA_964019695.1. Lineage (NCBI taxonomy): Eukaryota > Metazoa > Mollusca > Bivalvia > Lucinida > Lucinidae > Loripinus > Loripinus fragilis. Next base: position 8,755,671 of record OZ026521.1, on the reverse strand, counting down.
TCATAAGAAGACCAAAAATAGGTTTCAAGACCAATTATAGCTTAATCCAGGTCAAAATTATTTCAGAATACTCCAAAGGGAGCATTCTGCAACACTTTCGACCTTCATTAAGCTACCATTTGCTATTATGACCTTTGTTTTATCTTTTTTTTTGAGTGGCCGCTTAAGATGGGCTTTACTGTACTATATATGCAAGCAGCACAGGCTCTGGCGACAAGTAACATCTAAAAGAAATCTAAAATGCTGGCTTATTCATTGTCAATTTCAAAATTTAAAGCTCTTATTAATTTCACCTAAATGAAAAGGTCTCTGAAATCCCGGTGATATAATACTGTGGTAGCTCTTGCCTTTCTCTCATGTGTTCCTCCAAAGAACAAGTTACAGGTAATATTAACATACCAAAATAAAACATCTAGGTATGACCTCCAACAATAACAAAGGGGGTCTGTTATCAGTAGTGTTCAATTAGGATATATACAGTGTATTTAGTACTAGTACATGGTGATTATTTTTGGCTAGTGTGACCACGTAGCCTTCCGAAGTGATCTTCAGCCCACAGCAACGACTCACCTTTACATACGGGCACTCAAATTCACCAATCAGAGAGCCATCTCTCTGAAATACAGCAACGTGAAATCGATTTCCGTGGCTGTCACCTACCAACACATCCCCATCATCACTAATATCTATGCCATTTGGGTAGTTGGTGATATTTTCACATCCTATGCGCCTTTGGAACTGACCTTCTTCATTAAATACCACAACACAGTGGCCCTAGAAAATAAAAGTCATTTCACAAGTTATGGGTATTCTTTCTTCTGTTCTGTAACATTATTCTTCAAAGGTGCATTCCCAACTATTTGGATGGGACTTTAAGTCTAACCAGGGCTCCAGATGGGAGAGCCTATTTCAAAATATTTTTTCACATTTCTCAACAAAAACATAACTTACGGACCTCAGAGGAACTATTTCTGCATACTCAGAAATGTAGTCGTTTTGAGCACGAAAGAAATATTTTGGTCGACGGAGAAAATATTTTTTTTACACTGTACACTTTTGTATACACATCAAATCTGTTTCCTTTTCTTTGGTCATATAAATAAATGTACAACTATGTTTAATCATGTGATGATTTGCAATCTTTTTACAGGTTTATTTTATGGGGCCCTACTTTATTTATTACTTTATTGCACCTTCAATTAGAATTTTCTTTTTATCATGGTGGTGGACTGGTGCTAAATAATAAAGCTTAAACTGGATTTTGGAGACCTTATGCTGTCCAAAAATAGCCTAATTTCACAAAGGGCAATTACTCCTGAAGGCATATGGCGATAAGGACCAATATGGAAAGAGGGGTTATTTTTGTACTTTAAATTGTGAGAAAGTTTTACTAAGGTGTGATCGAAATTATTGATTTAAAGACTGGTTATCATAATTATAATTTTTCCACAAATAAAGCAACAACTTCTAAAGGCATATGGCTATATGGACCATTATCAAAACTGAGGAAGACATTTTGGTATTAAACATTGCAGTTTCATAAAACTGGTTAAAATTACTGGACTTAGCGGACGTCACTGGCATAACCTACGAACAGAGTTAACAATGACCCAGCAATTGTCATGGCGATAGCATTAAAAAAGGTCATCCTTCAGATATATGGTGGAAACCAAGCACAAAACAGCGGGAAGCCATGACTAAGCTGGGCTGCTGTGCTTGCTTGAATGAAATCAGATAAACATAGTACCTTGAAATCGCAAACAAAGTAATCCTTGCCACTGATGGCTATATCTGAAGGCTCTCTCATGTAGTCACTGCAGTCAAACCATTTTATAAGTTCTCCAGATTCAGCTATACAGAAAACTGTCGGGGAAACACTATCAACTGCAATTATTTGTCCTGAAAGTATACAAGACTACCATATTGAACCTAATAAACACACATACAGGCCTCCAGATAAGAGTGTGTAATTTAAAGTTATTTTTTGTTGTTTCTCAACCAAAACATATGTTGTGGGTACTATAACGAATTCGGTGACACAATTTCATAAAGTAATATGGATTGTGTGTATGTAAATCAGTGAGAATTCTGATCAGCTGGCTTCAGATCCATCTGTTCTGTTTTCAAGAGAGTACAGAATTTTAAAATGGTTACTTGCACAGTGTGCTTTATAATATAAGGTTGTGTTACCAACTTACCACTAAACCTGGTGTAGATTAAATGACAAATGAATGAAATATTTCAAAGACTCAGAGCTGTCTTTAAGCAGCTACTCAAAAATAGACAAAACAAAGGTCTTAAAGACAGATGTTAGCTTAATGCAGGTCAAAAATGTTGCAGAATGCTCCCTTTGTCTTCTCCCTCGGTCTTGAAAACCAATTTTTGGTCCTCTTTTGAGTGGCTGCTTAAAATGGTTTTAATGTTCTTTACTGTTCTTGTGATATTTATGGGACCAGCAGTGACCGGGAAAGAATTTTTTTCTATGCGACAATGGCCCTTCATAATCCAAAATCAATGTGACATTTTGAAAACCAATGTGACATTTTTTCTCTTGGAATCAACACAAATTCGACAAAAAAAGTACATCATTCTCGACATAGAGCCATGGCCAAATTTTCAACCAATTATCTTGTATTTTCCTAGTTTTCTTAGCCTTATGACCCGACTGCTCCGAAGACGATGGTGACAAATTCTCATCTGACGTAGATGGCAAACTTTGTTCAGACGACGACGACACTCGGTCTACAATTTGCGTGGAGTCAGATTCTGTGACATTCGTGGCAGGTTGTTTATCGGACTCGGGGCCGGGCAATGTTTGAGATGAAACTGGGTTAAATGGCTTATCTTGAGTGGATGATTTAAATAAGTTACTGATTAGGCCCTGATTATCCGGTCTTTTCAATTTTTTTTTAAGGTGGCATGGTCAAAACAAAAGTAAATAACTCTTGATCCGCGATCGTTACAGTGCAGACGATGTTTACTATTTGCAGCGTTCGCACAGACCAATGACGTCATCAAAACATGTGTAGTTACTCGGGCGCTTTATTGTAAATGAAAAGCGTGAATCACAGCGTCTGTATTTATTTATTCGTACTCACCTATTTCGTACTCACCTATTTCGTACCGAAAATGATCGTAAAAATCGGAAAGAGACCTGGGCGCATCCATTGCAAAAAACGATGTGACATTTCCGTTTTTAATGGGACTATGGCGCATGCCTTTCCCGGTCACTGGACCAGATTTTTCTTCTCCAAATCTGAATGTTATCAGAAACTAGGAAATTTTTAACAAATGATGGACACTAACAAACCTTCCTAGGCAATGTTTAGGTTCTACTTATAAGGGGTTACCCATTTAATACTGAGTAAATGCTTTTGCAAGTAACTTCCTAAATTGAAAAAGAGAAGTTATATTGTGATAAAGATCTATGAATGCATGAGGGCAGTTCAGGGTTCAAACCCAAGACATCAACACCTTAAAGCCCTTTGCTATCAGTATAAAAGTAGAGATATATAGTCAGTCATCATGAGAGGTCAATGCTCTGTTATATTTGGGCCTCGAAGCGAGAAAACCTGTCTTCGGAGGTTTGCGAACAACACAGGCGCAGACCAGCCTGCGCATCCGCGCAGTCTGATCATCGCCTTTGTTTTTCGCTTTTCAGAAAGTATTATATCCAAACTTGCTACATGCGAATGTTCACTTTTCTAGCTAGTTTCTGTAGCTGAGTGGGCTGGTTTGAATTGGGCTATGTCGGAAACACCAAAGACAGGTCTTCTTGCGACGAGGCCCATATTATCTTTCAGCTGGTAGTTTGAAGGAGCCTTAATTAAATTCTGGTGATTTGCCATTAGTCCAATAGTTGTACATTACAGACTTTGCTTTCTCAACTTAAACAGACAAGGAGGTCGGTAACTTACCTTGCTGAGTAATGGCAAGACCAGCAACAATATCAATGTAACGAATGGCTATCTTCTTCACAAAGTGACCTAGTTTAGTAAAAATCTGCATTCTTGATCTCTCATTTCCTCTGTCACATACAATATATTTCCCACTGTTTCTCATTACTGCTACTTTCCTGGGATACCAAAGCTGACCTTCTTCCCGTCCTAAAATATACAGTAATGTCAACAATGAATGCATCATCACCATTTTAGATTCAAGAAGCTAAAGGAGAACAGGAAATTATGTTTGTGAAACACTGTGCCCTCCACCATACTATGATAGGTGGTACTCTTTTTAAACAAGGGCCATAGAACCAGTAATATTTGGAATTCCTTCAAAGAATAACAGACGTAATCAATTTATCATCTATTATCAGCTTCAATGCTGTAGCTCCTATAATCCGAGATATCATGCTAACAAGGTGTGCATGCGGCACATATGGAGGGACAGACAAGCTGAAGCAATATGCCCCCTAAACTTTTTCAAAGTAAGCGCATACTTATTCCTTATTCTAGCTGAACTTATTCACATTTTTCCTTATCTGTCGAACAAAGGAAATGTACTGTCATTATTTACCATAAATGTTAGGCATGAAAACTGCAAAAACTTGATTCTCGTGAAATATGATTCACCAAATCATTTGTACCTTGCAGTCTCTTCAGAGTATTTGCAGTGTGTATGTACACAAGCCATATATTATTTTGTTGGCAACTCTCATTATTTTTTCCTACAACCTGTTTTAAGCAAGTAAACGTGGTAACCATTTAGCTGCATAAACCTGTATCACATATGCCTACATAATGATGGAATATACAGGATTTTCTAAATTGAAAACACTAAGTTATTTTATTTTACAAGAGATTCCAGACTTATTTTCCCATTCTAAATACTAAACTAAGCAATGGTATGTGTGTGTTTGAATTTAACATCCCACCATCGTGAGACCTGACCAAAGCTTAAAATGTCATCCCACAGACTGGTGAAGCAATCCCGAAACCCCTGGTTTACAAGGCGTGCAGTTTATCAACTACATAACAGCAGCTCCTATGCAATGGTATATTAGGTGGTATTTTATAATATGCATGTGCAACATTTAAGTACAAAATTTAATCCTCAAGACATTTTAAAACGAAAAATGATGTCCATTGAAATCTTGGAAGCACAGTTGTTGTTTACCTAATCAACACAATTGCTATGCGAGATTACTTTCATCTCGGGGGCAACATAATTAAATTAATCCATTCTCATGGGCTAGGACTTTTCATCAAAAAGAAAACACACTTATTTAATGATACCTCCAAATGCTCCAATGATATATTTTTGGTGTAAATCTGCATACCTGGTATACCGAACTGGTACTTAAACTCTCCTGACTTCTCAAACACCTGTATCCTGTGGTTATTGGTATCTGCAACTATAATATCTTCTTCCACTCCAAGACAAAATCCATGAGGAGAGTTAAATTGACCCTTTCCAGGTCCCAGCTGACCAAACTTACACCTGCAATGGGAGGTAGATAATTTATAAAGCTTTTATGGGTTGTTTTTAGAATATGGTAAATGTTCCAAAATTTCCAACTTTTTTTCTGTTCTCAACTAAAATGTTGGTTATCAGTAGGGCTGGCATGATTAATTGAAATATCCGTTAATCAGTCGATATACAATAGAAAAACGATTATAGATATGAAAATTCAAATATCGGTTACTTTCGATGGATGTTCTGTTCGTTTATTCAATTAAAATTAAAGTGTAATTGTCCTGTATGTTTTGTTTAGACCGGAAGTGCCTTGTCATAAACAGTAGGCGAGAATAAATTGCTGTTATGAAGTAATAACTAGAAATGTGTCCATGGGACACGGATGCCCCCGCTCCAAATTCGCATAAATAGGGCAATGTCATTAACAAAGGGCCATAACTCTGATAATAATCGGTGGATTTTATCCGTGATCGAACTTGACCTGTTTTTTATGACCATATACCTGTGTATGAAATATGAATCCAATACACCAATGTATTCAAAAGATATTGCCCAGAAACCATTTTTCATATGGAGATCAAGGGCCATAACTCTGATAATAATTGGTGAATTTTATCCGTTACCAAACTTGACCTGTATTTTATGATTATATACCTGTGTATGAAATATGAATCCAATACATTGCTGTATTCAAAAGATATTGCGCGTACACCATTTTTCATTTGGAGATCAAGGGCCATAACTCTGATAATAATCGGTGGATTTTGTCCGTAGTCGAACTTGACTTGTATTTTATGGTGTATGAAATAGGAATCCAATACACCAATGTATTCTAAAGATAGCGCCCGGAAACCATTTTTCGTACGTACGGGACGGGACGTACATACGTACAGACAAGGGTGATGCTATATCCACCCCCCCCCCCCCCCCCTCAATTATAAATGGCCAGGGCATAAAAACATCGTACTCTACAGGCTATACTCAACAACTGATTGATAGAAAAATTATATTTGCTCTTCTCTGGTTTCAAGTAGGGCTGCCACGTTTACACGTGTAAACGGCACCGTTTCGTGTTTCTGCAATAAACGTTTACAAAATTGACCTACCGTTTACACGAACTTTGTCACGTGACAAGCGTTGTGGTTTATTAATAGCATTTCCTAATGAAAAAATATTCTCTTAAACAGTGATATGTCACATCTCGATCTGGATCATCAATCAGATTGTTTGTTTTCTTAGATTCTGCTGTATTCTGCAATTAGAAATTATGGCGGACATGCTCAATGGGCCATAAAAATGTCCCGAATATTGTCTCACACAGTCACTGCTTGGAACGATTATTTTCCTGCATTTTAACAGTTATTTATGTAAAGGCAAAGAAGAGACGCATGCAACAATGCTTCAGTGAAGGCCATGCACTATATTGGAAGAAGATGTGATTTTTTTTGTTTACTTCCTGTCGGCGTGTGTATTGATGCGTACGTGACTATTCGCAGTTATGTCTTGTGTGTGTCCACTCATTAATTACACGCTTGCAACTGAAGAAAATGTCCGTAATGTATGAGTCTGCGCATGCTGCAATCACTCTCCAATTACTTGAAATAAGTTCTATTACAACACCCAACTAGAAACAATTTTGAATATTCGCACAAGGTACATTTTTCAAAGGGTTTTTTAGGGAATATATCGGCGATTTTACCGATCTGCATTATGAAAAAAAAAATTCAATCTGGAAGTTACGTTTAAACGGAACCGTTTCGGTTACTGGAACTCGTGTAAACGTTTACCAAATTTCGTAAACGTGGCAGCCCTAGTTTCAAGTAGCACAAATTCATAAAATATTCTAAGATAAACAATCTATACTTATGGACTTTAAAAATGCATCATCCAGATTAAATCCTTTATTTCACAAACCCTGAGAATGTCAACGGGATAATTGTTGCATATCATATTCTAACCATTTATAAGTGTGCCTTAGAAAAATCATGGTTGAAAATTTAGTTTAATATATTGAAAAAGTATCTGTTTTAAGACAGGGGTGGTCAATTTTGGAGGACACCAATTCAGCTGCAAATTAAGCCGCGTTAGTTTTGATTCCTGACTCAACAGATATCACGGATGCAGATATCTTTGACGGATGCACATTCATCATTGAACAATTTTAAATGAATCAACAGTTTGGTATGCTCAAATTACACCCCTTTAAAGATACCGACATCCCCATCCACTCCGATTAGTCGATTACTATAGTCTAACATTAAAATTCAACATCTTGGGCCTTTCAAAATCCTGATTTTTTTCGTCGGGTTCTGTTGGAAGAGGCTAAGGGCATATACAAATGACAGATTCTGCATAAACTACGCTTGTATCACGTTTATTTAGTATTGTGCAAGTGATGAGTAAACATTTAAGACATTCTAGATCACATGGTAGCATATCTCATGGACAGGGACTTGAATTTGCCTTTTAAGTAAGCACCCCATTCTGGAGTTGTATTGTTGCTAGTGTATATGCAAATGTTAGTCATGACATTTTTAACTAAAATTGAACAAAAATTCGCATTTGGTGTTAAATAAAAATGAAATTCTTTTGCTTGAGGATTTTTCCAATTATAATCAATTCCCAAAATTCCATTGGATCATCAATCGGTTGCATGTAAATGAACGATTTTCGATTATAATCGATCATCGGAACAACACTACAATATTGTCCAGGTACGTTTTCTACACCCACACTTTTTTCCTTATTTTTTGATTTTTCATGCTTGAAATTACCAGGGATGGTGCTTCAGGTGGTCCAAAGGCTATAGTTTGGACGGAAAATGAAAAAACAAAATAATTCTGTACCCAAATCTCCATGTTGACAGAAATTGGTAGATTTTCAGTTCGATGTCTCAAACATTTGCCACAAGTCAGATCAAGCCCTGCACATATCTGCGGGGAACACAGACGGGGAATTAAGTTGAATCAATTCTACACACAATAGCATTGGCGGAGGTTTCCTAGGATGGCTAATAAGGTAATAAAAATTGATAAAATTTTTCAAGACCTACCTATTTTTACTGTTTTGCAGTCGAAAGCACTAACTCTAGGGTTCTCAGATGTGTCGATGGAACGAAAATCCATCGACTCTTTTTGGAGCTAGTTCCACTGATTACCCCTAATATCGCTGGTGTACATAATGGGTAGCAATTTTTTACAATTGTGCAGACAAAATCAAGATGCACTTTTCCAAAATTTGTTTAAAAAATAATCTGGCTGTTAAAGTTGCAAGAAATGTGCAAAATATGAAACCTGAGCAAAAATGCATGTAGGTTTCATATCTTATACATTTCACAGGGTTTTACACCTTGTAGAGTTCCTGTTAATACCTAATCTGCATGGCACTCATCTTGTTTCCTCTTCTAACTGGTGGACCACCTTGACCACTGAAGCTGGAGAAACTGCTGCTACTGGAACCTATTGTATTCAATGATGGATTGCTGTCACTCAAACCACCTACAGAAAAAAAAACATACAACTCCACATATTGACTTCTTTTTTACAGATGGTCTCAAAAAGAATTAAATATATACATGTACTTAAACTTATCTGGGTGGGCCGATGGGGTGGGGATTATCAACCTTCAAGTTCACGTCAAATACATCGAGTGGTATGGCAAAAAGGGGAAGGTTGCTTACATATTTGTGTATGCATACTTCGATTTTGATTGATTTGATTCTTTATGTCCCATCAACAATCATTCAGTTAAACAGGAACGGGTCTTCCTGGGTTCAACCAGTACTAAGCTAGGATAAATGTCTTGCTCAAGGACCACAACGCAGCGACGCCGGTGAGGCACGAACCCGTGGCCCCTATATCTTGAGTCAAGTACTCTACCACTGAGCTCCCTATATGCATACTTTAACTGCCCTACTTGAATCAGGGGTAGTGAGAGAATATCTTTTGACCTCTCATTGCCTCACACTGGAGTGGATAAGACCAAGCATTTCAAATATGTGTATCGACTTTGTTTTGCCTAACTTATTTGGCATCTTTTATTTTGTTCTTTAGGATGAAGAGGCCCCATTCCCAATGCCAAAAAGTATGGGGGTTCAGTGATTTTATTTGGCCGTTTTTGACGCCGAATATCGGCCTCATCCCAATCCAAAAACAGGCTGTATTTCCCCAAATTTCGTCAGTATTTTCCCCAATAAAGTATAAAAAAATTTTTTTTCGTGTTTGCATTTTTCATTCTAGACCGCTTCATTGCTCCATTGGTCCTTTACAGGCAGCTAGAGCAAGTTATGCAATAATTTTCAGATAAAAAATCGTTTTTTGCCGTGGGGAAAACCGGATGTTTTGATTTTTTTACTGACTATTGGCTTATTGGTCGTGTAGTATTAGATCCTGCAGTGCATTATCTGGGCCCCAGGGGTGTTGTGTCGTCTAACGATGGCATATCAGCATTGGTTTGCCTCTTTGTTTTTAACAGATAATTTGCCTTGAAAGTGCAGCATTTAACACTTGTCCTCCAGATTCATGAAGATAAATGCCAAAAAGCTGGGAAAAATAGCTAGCTTTAATAATTTGGTACACCTGTGTATAAAAATAGGACTCAATTGAGATGGAAAATTAAAGAGGTAAGATTTTACTTTGGCTATCTTATCTTTCTTGTCTATTAGACCTGAAGAAGCTGATACTTTGGTGTAGGTTTCACAGTTCAAAGTACCCCACCCACTTCTTCAATTTTTCTGTCTTAACCCCACTTTATTTTGGCTTGGGAAAAGGGCTGGGGCGTATAGGGGAACCCCTGCCCATTTTTTTTTTCAGTGTATTAACTTAAGTCATTTTTTTTTGCAGAACTAGGTGGAGGGGCTGTCCAAATTAGTTTGGGTTGGCTTAGTCATTATTTTCGGAGACACAAAATGTCATCGGATACCAGTTAATATTACACTAGAAGAATACTTAAATCTGAAGCAAAGAGCAACAAAAAGATAACAGGATTTTTTGTGCCCTTCGCTTAGCAATAAAATAGTACCAATTCATGTTGAATCGGCCAGCAACGTAGGTACCCCATTGACCCCAATGTTTCACCACCACCACCACCTACAACAACAGAGCAAGTGGAGAAGTCAACACAGATGATGAGGACTCTAACTGTGATTATGTCGTAACTGTTGATGCCAGGATTTTTCTTATGTTGAGCTCGGAGTTCAACATAAGGTTGATTACATGAACCCACAAAGTTTTTTGTAAAAAAAAAAATTAGTAGAAATCACCTAAAAATGATCATTTCAAAGCAAAATTGTCACTTTTTTCACTGAAAAATGGTCTCAGAAGCACTCTCCTGCATTTTGATTTTAAAAATTTTCTGGGGGAGGCCCCCCATACCCCCCCAACAAGAGGGGGGCTCACCCCCCCAGCCCCCCTCTCGTGCTCCCCCCCCCCGGCGTCTTCAACGCTCGGGCTCATGCCTTTGGCATGATCAATTTTCCCAATTTAAAAGGTACAGGTACTTTCCCAATTTGGTGGATAAAATCAATGGGGTTTTTTCCACAATTTCAGACTAAAAATTCTCAATCTGACCAAGCCTACTTGGTGCCAAAAAAACTTAACAGTGTATCAGTTGAACTATTCATTAATATAGTAAGACTAGAGCAGAAGTCGATGGTACACCATCGCAAATACCCGCTTTTTAGCCTATAACCTTTACCTTGGGGTCAAGGTCACACAAAATGTAGCTCAGTACCTTCAACATAATATGACCTATGCACCTGTAAAGTTTGAAGTTGCTATGTCCAATGGTTAGGGAGAAGCATTTACAAAAAATACACTATATGACCTTGAACTATGAGTCAAGGTCACACCAAATGTTATCCAGTGCCCTCCAAATCATATGACCTTTGCATCTGCAAAATTTGAAATTGCTACGTCCAACAGTTTAGGAGAAGATGCATTTACAAGAAAGTACATTATTTGACCTTGAATTTCAGGTCAAGGTCACACTAAATGTTGCCCAGTGCCCTCTACATCATGAGACCTATGCACCTATAGAATTTGAAGTTACGTCAAAAGCTTTAGGAGGAGAAGCATTACAAGAAGTCAATAATTTACCTTTGACCTTGGGGTCAAGGTCACATGAGACATTGCCCAGTACCTTCTACACCATGTGACCTATTCAGCTACAAAGTTTGAAGTTGCTATGTCTAACCCTTTAGGAAGAGATACATTTACAAGAAAATACATTATTTGATCTTTGACCTTGACCTTGGGGTCAAGGTCATACAAAATGTTACCCAGTACCCTCTACATTATGTGACCTTTTCAGCTACAAAGTTTGAAGTTGCTACGTCAAGAGGTTTTAGGAGGAGATGCATTTACAAGAAATTTCAATATTTGACCTTTGACCTCAAGGTCACACAAAATGTTGCCTAGTACCCTCTACATCATGTAACCTATTCAGCTACAAAGTTTGAAGTTGCTATGTCTAACTGTTTAGGAGAAGATATATTTACAAGAAAATACAATATTTGACCTTTGACCTTGGGGTCAAGGTCACACGAAATGTTGCCCAGTACCCTCTACATCATGTTACCTATTCAACTACAAAGTTTGAAGTTGCTACCTCTAACGGTTTAGGAGGAGATACATTTACAAGAAATGTGACGGACGGACGCACGCACGGACGGACAGATGGCGGACCGACTTTGACACAAAATTAATATACCCTTTTTTTCTAAAGAAAAAAGCGGGTATAAAAACATAATAAAGTGTGCTGATTATTAAGTTTTTATTTAAGAAACAGATTCCCGCTCGCAGTGATCTGTTGCTTAATATATCACTGGCTGGAGGTCAGTCGTTAAAGTGAATAAATCATGAGCGCAAAGCGGGAATGATTTATCCACTTACGACTGACCGACAGACAGTGATATATTAAACAACAAATCACGGTCAGTGCGAATTTATTTCGATTCTAACACACAAAAAAGATTAAAGATACGAACGAATCCTTCATAGTCTATAACGATTCCGCCATCTTGATCAGACTGTCAGAATTTCCCGCAACTCTTATTTAGACTGAAAAGCATATTTTTTACCAACATTTTTAATGTCAAGTAGTTGTGAAAAAGACTTTACGCCGTCTATTGTCAATGTTACAATGCCGTATGTGTTAAATGACGTCATGAAAAACAAACTGGCGACGGAATGACGTCAAGCCGGTCCGTGCAAAGTCCGTGCAGTGATTTATCAACAAATAAATCACTGAGCCAAACCATTGGCTATATAGGCGAGGTGTGTTAGAATTCTTGAACAAAGTCCAGCTTCCTTTCTGAATGACCTTTTGTTCTCGTACCTAGCGGCGTTTGTATAACCGTTTTTTTAATGCCGAGTTACTTCCCTTCCAGCTATAGAGGAGTGAATCCATAATCGATAGGAGCATGTTCTACCCGTTCTTGCGGCTAATATTGCTGTGGTAAACTGCATACCAATTCAATTTTAAACATAAATAAAACTATTTATTGCCATCATTTGAAGTTGACAATTCAGTCGTTTTTTGTTCGTACCCTGATCAAATTCTATTAATTATTTTTGGCCATGACATCTGGCTTTGTAATACAGTAGTGCACAGCCGTAGCGTTTTGTGGGGCACCGGAAAGTGGAACACCTTAGGATTAAATTATCAATATTCACTCTATGACTGACATGAAATTATCATAATTGTTGAAGCTTATACAATATAAAAAGGAAACAAGGTAAGATTAACTATTAAAATCAATCTAGCAATGGAAAATTCATACACAAAGACAATATAGATTTTCCCAATTTTATAGAAATGTCGCTAATCTTCCCAATTCCAAGGGCCCCGGCCCCATTCCCAAAAAGGGGTGTGAGAGCCCCCGAGGGGTAACCAGTATTTTGTTTTGATTCTTTACGTCCACTCAACAATCTTTTAGTTATGAGGGACGGGTCTTCCTGGGTTGAACCAGTACTAAGCTAGGATAAATGTTCTTGCTCAAGGACACAACACAGTGACGAGGGTGAGGCCCTAACCTGCGGCCCCTCTGTCCCAAGTCGAGCACTCTACCACTGCGCTCCCAGGGTAACCAGTATTTATTTTGTTCTTTAGGATGAAGAGGTAACCCGTATGTACTAGTCCTTTTTAATAGGTTCAGCATACGTTTAAATGACTGAGCATTTTAATGAATTGATTGATGTTAAGCAAAGTGTTGCCTATCATTAAATGATAGCTAGCATGCTAAATGACCAAACAAATTCTGCTTTTAATGAAATTACTAGTTTTGATATGTAAATATTGTGCTATCACATATATGATATACATAAAGCAGTTCCTTAAATACATACAGCTAATCAGCAACCTTGTAGGACCAGATGTCAAATTTTTGCTCAACCTCCAGGCTTCAACCATACTTTCTAACCTGTGCACATATACACAGGCTAATTATAGGAGCCTTAGCTCAGGGATGAGAACAGTCAGCCATTCTCAATCATGAAAATATGTCGGTTGACTCCAAAATGGAGAAAAGCAATTCTTAAATAAGTTATTAAAGGTTTCAAATCACAAAATATCATAGAAACCAGTCAGTTTATGCTTAATTTATATCTAAAATTGAGTTTAACTTTGTTCAAAAATAAAATTTCAGCAAAAACAACTGGCATTAAATAAATCATATGCCAGTGCTCAATCAGGAAATCCTGATCAATCCTGAACTTTCTCATGCCTGCATAGCTGTTAACGTTCAATACCAAAATCACATGAGCTGGCTCAGACAGGTCACAATGATTGTTTTGTATTTTTGTTTGTTTGTTTGTATTGTTGCTTTACGTCCCAAGTCAACAGCTATGGTCATTGCCGGACGGTTAGTTCACCTAACCACACTTTTTCCTTGGCAGGCTTGAACAAGCGGTTAACCAGTAATTCGTGCACACCCTTTCGCTTGTAACTGACAACCCTTCTTGAATAAATCAGCGGAAGGGAGGATAATGACCGTAGAAATTATTTCATGATCAATCTCCACGAAAGTATGGGACCGGACCAGGATCGAACTCGCGACCCCTGGATCTGCAGTCAGACACGCATCTGTTGCCAGACATGTTACCGACTGCGCTACACGGCCCGGTCACAATGATTGTAAATATACCAACTTACTTGATGAAAATGTGGGAGTTATTGATCCTGGACTAGGTGCCATGTTTCCACTTGATGTCAAGCTTCCAAGATTGGTCTGCAAATTAGCTAAACCACTAACATTCTGATTCAATAAACCAGCAAGCGTCTCCAAACTGGGTGTATTTGACCTCAAAGTTGTAGTGCTTCCACTTTCTGAAATTGGAGTAGGCCCACGACTGGAAACTGGCGGTGGTATACCAGTGATGTTGCTCATGTTCAGCCCTGGAACAACCTGCCCATTGAAAGTCACCTGACCTGTAGAAGAGTTTGGAAGCTTAGTCAGGGTTCATGTATACAGAAGTTTGAGTAAATTCAATGACTTTTCAAGGACTTCTCATGACAATTTTACAGTTTTCAAGGACTAAAAAAATTAGAAAAAATACTGATCGAAGTGTTAAAATTCTTCTTCAAAAATGCTAGACTGAGATAATGGAGAAATTAGTACTAGAAAGTGAGTATGAAATTGTTGTGCCTTTATTTGGTGCAACATTTGGTGCAGCACAACAATTTTATATTGATTTAGATCTCTATCAACAGTGTTAATTTCTACAGAAAATAGAATTAAAGGACTTTTCATGGCTTTTGGGTGATTTTCCTGTACTTTTCAAGGCAGATTTAATTTTCAAGAAAGCCCTCCAAATTCAAGTACTTTTCAAGCCTGTGCGAACCCTGTTAGTCATTTAAAACATTAAGGCAGAATAGGCCCTTGCAACTATTTTAGAGTGACTCATATTTTTACGAAAAGTAGACAGTGTGATGTTTTACATCCCAGTAAACAATTGTTCAGTCTTCCTGAGTTGACCAAGTATTAATAAGAGGATAAAGTGTCTTGCTCAACAAAACACAACACAGTGTCTCCTATGAGTCTGGAACTAGGGATCCATCGGTCCCAAGTTTAACACTGTACAGTGTTCTGCCAAGAAATTTTATAGGTGGGGACAAATGTCCCATGTCCTCAAAATATTTGGGACAGTGCCAATAAAACAAGGGACAAACAATGAAGAAATTGAGAAACCTATGCACATTTTATGGGACAATGTCCAACTGAACTCAAACAAAGCGGGACATTTGATAATTTTATGTGTCAAATGGCGCAAAAACGCAGCCTTGGCAGACTAACAGGTAGTACACTGACTGTAATAGTGACCCACGCCTCATCTTAATTATGAGTGAAAAGGTTCGAATATCCACCCAAAATTTCCTTAATGTCAAACTTTATGATAGATTATTGTATTAAACACCTTAAAATTTAAGAATCAGATTGATTTTTAGACAGGGATGAGAACAGTCAGCCATTCTCAATCAGGAAAATATGTTGGTTGAATCCCAAATGGAGAAAAAGCGTTTTTTTTAAAAATCATTTATTAAAGGATATCAATAGAAACTAGTCAGTTAATAGGGTAAATTCTGAAACGATGTTAATAATGTGATGTACTTCTAATCTAACAACAAAAACTTGACAGCATGCTACAAGATGTTATCTTTGGAGACGGGGAACAAAATAGTCATTGAAATATTATGGCTTTTGAAAGTGCCCTACAACCCACAGTAGCTTCCAATAAAAAGAAAAAGTTGTTAATCTTTTCACAGCAACAGAAGAGCAAACTAAAAAGAAGAGTGTCTCACCAAAGCCCTTAAACTCCAGACCATGTTATTGTGAATACTGTATTTACCTTAAATATTTGCACTGGGTAATTTTTTCACCCTTTTGTGCCATCTGCCTTTTTTTCAGAGTGTCAAACAGTATGGATCCAAATCAGGCCGATCTGGGTCCAAACTGTCAGCAAAGGATAATTCAGCAGACTAAACTGGTAGGCACTGAGTTAAATATTTGGAGAGATCAGTTTTAACCATGTTTAAACCCAAATCAGACTGCCCCTGCCTAAAACCTTCGTCAGAATTGTCTGATCAAACAATGATTAGGGTCTACATTGTGATATAAATACTAAATTTATGCCCTAAACCCTTTGTATACATGAAACCCCTAAAGAAGCATTTTGGCAAACAGTGAAGACCTTGATGAAATACTGCATATTGTGGCATTTCATAAGGGTCTGCACAGTCAGTTTGCAAAGATAAAAACAATCTTCAGGACTAAAGTACATCATAATTTGAAAATCTTAACCTGTGACCACAGGCCTTTAGTTAAGTGTACCCCAAAAAATATTTTTTTCTTATTTCTCAACCAAAACATATGTTGTGGGTACTCTAAAGAACTGTCTCAATGAGACGGTTATTTTGAGCACCCAAAACATATGTTAAAACTGATGGATAAGAAAATATTTACAATTTTACACTGAAAATTTTTGTTTATCTAAACCTATGGTCCCCTTGATATGTACAATGACCCATCCCAGGAACATTGTATCAAACCAGATCAAATTCGTTAGTATATACAAAGGGTTAATGAAGAGCTGTCAAATGCAGTTTGTTTGAATTTCTGGACATTAAATAACATTTAATTAAAATGAGTCAACTATTTAAGGTAAATGCAACATCAAATACCTGCATCATGCAATACTGAAATCATTGAATTATTTAAGGTTGGATGGCATAAAGTGGTCAATACTGGTAATATAATTTGGGTGGACAATTGAAACTTTAGTATTGAATGGGTAGCTTTAAGATACCCAATGTTGTTTAGAAATTACTGCAGATCTATTTGATCCCTTTGATCAAGGGCTTTTCTGTAAATTTGAAAGAACTTGTTAAATAACTTTATCATACAGTTCAGGGGACGGTCTTTCTCCACTAAATGATTGGACAATAACATTTCCTAATAACCAATGATTGGCGTCGTAACTTGGGGGCTTGATTATATTATTACTGAGCTGTTACGATGGATAATGTTCTAGTTTGATAGGGGAAAACTGTGCACCGAATTTGCCTGTCGATTGTATTTTTCTTGTGCCAGAATTATATTTTTTACGCCAGGCCCTAGAATGAACCCTAAATTTAAGATATTTTAAGATCTTTTCTTTGAGATACAAGACCATTTCTATAGTTTATGCTGCATGTTTTGGATTGATTGGAGCTATTGCATGATTCAGCTTACATGAATGATATGTGCTAGTGATCGCAAAAAATAAATATAAAATACTACTAAGACTACAAGCATGCAGTGATGACAACACCTATAGTTTACGTAAGATCACTAACTGTTGGATGATGGCGCTCCCGA
The DNA here is from genome assembly GCA_964019695.1 of Loripinus fragilis. Taxonomy (NCBI): domain Eukaryota; kingdom Metazoa; phylum Mollusca; class Bivalvia; order Lucinida; family Lucinidae; genus Loripinus; species Loripinus fragilis. The sequence continues at coordinate 8,737,901 of OZ026521.1, read as the reverse complement.
GATAGGATCACTTAAGCCTGAGCATGACCTCATACCTTGGCTGCTGTACCCCACTGTTCCCAGTTTGGCCAAGGCTGCTATATTCACCAAAGGTGCACTAGAGTTGCTGTTGGTAGAAGCAGCATCCACCGATATTCCACTGTCGGACATGGTGGGGCTGTGTGAGTTTCTTGAACAACTTCTTCCCTCGAGAGCTGTGTGAGAAATACCAGAGACTATAGGATGTGGAGGCCCATGGGCATGGGGTAGACCAGGAAAAGTAAGGTCTCCGATGGGCCCTGGCATTGACACTGGTGGCATACTCATCTGATTCATGAAATCTGTTAGTTGTGGTGGGGGCATTAAAGTTGTATCGGGACTCAAAACTCCAGAATGAAGACTAAATGCTTCATTCTCAAAAGAAGAATGTAAAGAAGACAGAGGTCTTTCTGGAAGCTGAAATGGAAAAAGGGCAACATGAGAGGCAAGGCAATATAATATGTAAAATAAAGTTTTGTGCTGATGCTTAATGTCCCAGTTAACAATTTTTCAGTATGTCAGGACAAATTCCCGTCTTCCTGTGTTGAACCAGTACTAAGCAGCCGATAAAGTGTCTTGCTCAAGGACACAACACAGCTACTCCGTTGAGTCGAACTAGCAACCCTTTGCTCACTATTCAAACGCTCTAAAACTGAGCCACTGCCCTCTGCCCAAAAAGCATATTTTAATAAAATCATAATTGCAAAGCATTTGTATACTTATTTTGGCCTATAGAAAATTGATTAATTCAATAAGTATTATTTAAGCTTATTTTATTTTCAAGGGCTCTTCAAGAAAGGACTTGCACTTTCCTGTACTTTTCATATTGTGTGTTCAAATCCTGTAGAAAGTAATACTTGCAGCAAAATAAAACTATCTGTCAGTCAATGAGATAGTGAATGCAATAGGGATGAAACAGGTTCTCATAACATCAGTTTCGGCCTTCCCAATTCAGTTATGCCAGTAAATAGCAATCACATGACCACTTCAAACAAATTTCATCAGAAACAATTCAACCAGCTCACTAGACAAGCTAGATGTTATATACTGTAGATTCGGAAATTTTCGCGTGATCTTTATTTCACGATTTTTCGATTTCCGAATTATTCGCGAGGTTTTAAATTCGCGAGCAAACATTCGTGTGGTCGGTCATTTCCGTGGGTTGAAACTAGGCATGCAAACAGTAGTTTCCCAAAGATCAAAAGTTGTAGTGCATAGAATAGCCATCCATTTTAGCGTGCCGACTTATAACTGCCATAGTAATGTTATTGTCTATCTGAACACACGCTCAAAATCACTGGTCCATATCAGAATCATTGATCAGGTATTATTACTTTAGCATAATTGATCTCTTATCTTTCGCTTGTCCAAGCCATCAATTCAACACTTTTGTTAGGTATTGTGTAACGGTTGAACGCTAACGTAAAATGCGTAATCTTTTCGCGTTCAATAATAGTTTAACTTGACCTTTAAACTACAACTTGTCAATTCGCGAGAAACAGTGCTTTATTTCTTTTTACTGAAACGCAAATAAATACACAACTATTGTTTCATCTTTTGTGGATAAAATTAATGAGGGAGTAAATGACATTAAGGCAAGATTTTCTCTGTTCAGTATCTGTTTGCTCCATTGTCCATCATAAACCATTCTCAAAGATCTTCAACGATCAATGCAATTTGATTTTGAGTAAGTCAATATTGGCGAGAACTTTGAATTCGCGAGGCAGCGAATTCGAGAATATAAGCAAAAATTAAGTTCACGCAAAAATTTCCGAATCTACAGTAAATGAATAAATCGAAGTGGATATGCCAAGATGTATCATCAGCAGGATTAGGGGTATTTAATATGATGCAGAGCTCTCACTAGGATTTTGAAAACAGGAGTTCAGGAATCCCATCTGGCAAAAAGTAGGAGTCCCACTGGAAAAAGTGGGAGTCCTACTCCAAAAAAGTTGGAGTCCCACCAATTTGTGCAAACCGTATATCTTTTCCATTTAGCCGGAAATGATACATTTGAATAATTTTTAGATCGACTGATTTAACCCTTTAAGCATTAATTGATTGTTCCTACTTAACAAAAGCAAAATATTTTGGTACTATATTTTTTCATGTAACCTGAACAGTGAACACACATTTTTTTGTTTGGCCTTATCAAAATAAAAGATTTAACTGTTGGTACTTGTTTTATTCATTAACAAGGCAGGCAGGGGCAGGGCAGGGCAGGGCAGGGCAGGCAGGCAGGCAGGCAGGCCTCTGTTTTGTATAATCTTATGCAGATGGAAGTGTTTTTTCTTCTAAAAACGCATCTTTCTAGTGTCTTGCTAGTGTCTTCGGCGATCGCAATGAATAGACTGACATTACTTAGCCATTTAACATGGCTTACATGATTTAGAATGTACGATTTTACTTGCTGAAAGTTTATTCATCTAGACACTCGGCTTGAACCGATGAAAAATTTCATCGCACGGCTTGTTTGGAACTTTTGTCAGTGGGACGTTACCGTATACAGCTTACCGCTGTACCGTTTTTTTTTCAACAATTCTCAGACTCTTTTGTTTGCCTTAGCAATGAACGAATGAAAAAAAGGAGGTCCTTAAAATCATTGTTTTTTTCTCCATGTTTATGTTGCTCAATTCGCAAACGAGTGCAATTAAATATGTTTTCTCTTTCATCCCTAATCAGTTGAATTCAGAAGTCGGTAGTCCGATGTTGTTTACAATACCCTATTAGTTTTTCTCCCTTTAATTAACGGTAAATCTTCAAACAATTACCCGATTATCCTTGCTTAATTACTTTAATAATCACCTCGTAATAATCACACTGTCCCGCATCGGTAATCCTGTCAATCACCTGTCAGAATTGCTACACTGCAGTCCGAGTCGTACGATTGGTCAACAGAGACAGGAAAGCGTGTCGCGATCGATAATATCAAAGTGCTTTTGATCTCCCGGTGTGTATTTATCTCGCAGCTACTGGATTTTTAGCACGTGCCGACTAAAAAAACATGCGTACGCGGGACTCCTGCCTAGCGAAATTCATGCGTCCCAGGGAAAAAACGTGCGTACCAATACGCGTAATTCTGCGTTTCCGAGAGCTCTGTGATGGTTTCAAATTGATTTAACTTTCAAACACCTGACGGACACTTAAAGCATAGGTCCAGATAGATGTCCTAGCCCATCTGATTATTTGGATATTTAACGTCAGAGTCAACGTTTATAATGATCATGTTCAGAGGGTTTAATAGTTAACCTAATCACACTTTTTTGACAGGCCTATACTAAAGTGGTCAATCTGTATACATAGCCTAAACATATTTGGGTGTTCAAAAGAACCGTCTCCTTGAGACTGTTCTTTTGAGAACCCTCTATATATTTTGAGAAATAGGAAAAATAATTTTTCAACTACACATCTATCTTGAGGCCTGTGTACACATCAAGTTTACTGACAAATATTGGAATCAGTGGTGTTGAGAATAAATTTTTACATGATATGAAAGAATGTTGCAGGACCAGACTACAGACCGCCTGGTTAAATACCAACAATACACCATCTTACTGTACTACCCAGGCTGGACAAGTCAAATGTCAAATTGCCAAGAGTCATCTATGATCAGCAATCTTAGTCTTTTCTAATTTCTCGACCAAAGCATAAGTTGTGGGTACTAAAAAAACTGTTTTAATACGGTTCCTATGAGCAAATTGAGCACCCAAAATAAAATGTTAAAACCGATAAGGAAATATATTCACAATTTTACACTAAATGTTTGATTATATTGACCTATGTAATGATGACTTACCCGATTCTCCTCTTTCTTAAAAGATCCAAATGACTTCTTGCATGCTTCTTCAAAAACAACTGCATCTGTTTTGAACTCAATATTGATGTTAACTTCAGGACTTGGGGCATTATTAATTTGAGATATAAGGTAGGATGATATCTGTTTCTTCATCAGTAACAACTGCAGGCCACTTCCATTATTGAGAACATGTTCAGTGAACTTGCAACCATCCTCTAACTTCTCCACAGACTTCTCTACATTATGGCACATTTCCATGATGGCAAGTTCCTGATTGGAGTGTAAAGACTCCATTTCTTCTAATAAATCATCCTGAAGAAATAACAAATCATGATGACTGATGAACTTGAGTGTTGTGGGGAAAACTGTGTGGATCCATATCAGTTAGCTTCTTCAGATGCCAGCTGATCTGGATCTACACCGTTTTCATTAATTTAAATCTTGTTTAATACTGGTTTTAAAAGAATTTTTGCATGTTTATTGTTTAAGCACATTAAGGGCTATGGTAAGTTCTTTGTCCACTATCTGTTCTTTGAGAAGAGGAAAACTTTCTTTGGACAAGCAACTTATGGCAATTTACTTGTCCTTGTTCAAGTATCAACTTTTGCTATTTCCACACCACGGACAGGGTTTTCCCTTGACTTTTTCACTTGCGGTACATCATGTCCCCCTAGGTTTAGAATTAAGGGGTCATTAAAATTTTTTAGGGGACATTCCGTTTTGGTCATTGAACATAATTCATGTCTCCATAAAAATTCAAGTATTAAACAGTGAAAAATGATGCAGAAACTTTTCAGTCAACCAACCAACTAATCATCGCAGAAACCGCATGGACCTTTTTTTGCAAGAAACTGCAAGCCTGATGCTTCGGGACTGCCTCATCAGTCCCACTCAATGGCTGACTCTTCTGTGTCAGATTAATCACTTTTTAAAAACCATCTCGGCATCTTCTGTTGCGCCATGATTTCAAATCTCGGGACAATGATAAGAACCAAGTATGCCGATTTGCGATATGCGGTTACTATGGATGCAGTAGATTTAACTCCCAACAGTTGCTTCCCCTAGTTGTCTAGCGCTCTTTCTTCTAAAATGTATTCCAGGAGACACTGATGTCCGGGAGTTTGATGCGATTGGGACATTATAGATAAAACTTGCTATAATTAGCCACTGGAAACCCGTAATACATTATGAAAGTACAACTTCACCGTTGAGGAAACTTAGAGATTTCTTGTTTTTTTTTAGTTGCGTCGTCGAGGATGCAGATTAATTTTTGGGGGTCATCATCCCCACGTTTTTTTAAAAAAGCGAAGGGGATATTGTTATCGCCTCCCTCGGTCTGTCAGTTATGCTATCTCCTCCTAAATCATTGGACGAAATTCAACCAAATTTGATGTAGGAGTTACTGACATGAATGGGGCGTGAAACGTCTAAACTTTTTTTGGGCCTGGCCCGCGGGGTCAAATATCATTTAATTTCAATTACAAAGTCAATTGCAAAGATTTTTATACCCAACTTTGTGTGTGTTCTCACAAATGAAAGATACAAAACATATCAGACAGAATTTTCATTCTGTCCCCTGGGTCATGCCCCAGGGGGGAGACTTTGGGGCACACGGGGGACCCAGGGCGTCAAACATTTTTTTTTCAAACATGGTCATGTAGCATATCAAATCGACGGGGATGACGAGCAGAACAAAATGCTATAACAATTTCATCCTAGGGTCAATTTGGTGACCTTGGGGCGAGGTCAAAAGGTCAAATATCATTAACATGTCAATTTGGTTGAATTTCGTCCAATGGTTTAGGAGACTGCGGGGTGCTGGGGGAGTCAAAAACTTTAGCGTGGGGATTTGGGATGGCGCCCCATCGACTGCGCGCTCTAGTTTTTATTGAAAATGCGCCAAAACGCAGGATTTTGTGCTTCATGCATTTTTGCAAAACCCTGCATGGACAAAACCAACAAAATAAACTGTGCACCCAGCTCAGTTCATACTTATATGACCCGTAGGTGTTTTTTTGTTTGTTTGGTTTGGTTCTTTACGTCCCAGCCAACAGCTATGGTCATGTCGGAGTTAACCAGTACTTCGTGCTCATACTTTCGCTTGTAACTGACAACAACCCTTCTTAAATCAGCAGAAGGGAGGAGAATGGCCGCAGAAATTATTTCATGATCAATCTCCGTGAAAGTATGGGAGCGGGCCAGGATCAAACTCGCGACCCCTGGTTCTGCAGCCAGACACATATCTGCAGTCAAACACGTTACCGACTGTGCTATGCTGCCCGGTATGACCCTTAAGTAAAGGTCACCAAAATCTTATAATTTATTAGTCCTCCCAATGATGTATCTGTGCCCGTTGTCAAATGTGCCATTGATTCAGAAAATAGAGTGCAGACAATGCTTTTTCACTTATAAGTTCGTCTCTGTGATCTTGAAAATAAGGCTGTCACCAAAATGTAATAATTCCTTTCAGCTGTCCCAAATAAGTATCTGTGTGCAAGTTTGGCCAAAATCCATCCAACGATTCTCAAGTTAGAGTGCAGACAAAAAGCTATCCCGACGGGATCCACATAAAAAAATATGCCCACCCATCCTTCAGTGGTCGCTCATATGATAGGCAGTTTTATATATTTGTTTTTTATGCATTGCAGTAATTTGGTATTCATTTACCTGATAAAGATACTGAAATCATTATTACTGGATGGTATATTTTGCTCATGTGATCTTTATCACTTAAGTTCATTACAATTTTTTGCTTAATAAATCAACTTTATTGCTTTAATTGAGGATATCTTTTTTTTTTACTTTTTGCAATGTTTTCCAATTAGCTGGTTATGAGGAAGCAAAAAACAATTTTATGTCTAATCATACTGATGGTGTGCTTACTTTTCTTTTTTCCAAAACTGCTTTATAACTCTGGAATGTTTCATTTATTAAATCTTTAGCATTATCTCTCTGACTCTGTAGCTCTCCAAGGGCGTTCTGTAGTGTGACAGAGGCCTCCTCACATGATGCTACCTTGCTCTTACTCTCAGTCACCAGACTTCTGAAGACATCACGCTCAGACTCTTCAAGATCCAGTATTCTCTCTGGCCGGTGTTCAGGTGGTTTATGATCACTAACAATACAATCATTACAGATTGCAACCTGCAATGAATGAATGTGTTATCATGCTGAAAAGTAATGCAAGGGTTCTGATTACGGAGTATGGCACAAGGACCGAAGATCGCATCAATATAATGACTAGCAGTCTATCATTCAGGTAACCTTGAATAACAAATCATCTTTCCTCTAACCACCAGTTATCCCACCTCAAACTGCCCCCATCAAATTGTTCCCTCTCCTAATACAGAGCATATTGCTCATTTGTGCAGCTGGTAAACCCAATTCTGCCACCAGCTTAAAACCTTTGCTTAAGAGTAAACAAAAATCTTTACTGATAGTACTCCAATCAGCATGTGGTCACATGAAACCATGTCCGACTCATTGAACACTAATACGCATATTGTGTCTTGTCATATCCTCCTGGCCTTTTTAAAATCAACAAGCATATATGTGATGATTATTAGGGCTGGCACGATTAATCGAAATATCGGTTAATCGGTTGATATGCAATAGAAAAACGATTATCGATATGAAATTTAAAAAATCGGTTACTTTCAATGGATGTTCTGTTCATTTATTCAATTAAAATTCAAGCGTAATTGCCTCGTGTGATGTTTTGTTTAGACCGGAAGTGCATTGTCGTAAACAGTAGATGTGTATAAATTGCTGTAACAAAGTAATAAAAACGTTGTACTCTGCAGGCTAACTCAATAACTGATGTAAGAAAAAGTTATACTTGCACTTCTCTGTTTTAAAGTAGTACAAAATTATAAAATAGTTGTCAGATAAACAATCTAGTATGCAATTTTTTTTTTCTCCACGGTTAAATTTGGGCCAACCTTTAATATATTCTTGTTTCCCCTTATCCGACCCTGTTTCTCAGGTATGGGTCGGTCGGAAAAATATATATATTTTTTTACTCTCAAATTAAAGACCCAACAACCTTCTTTGTAAATAGACCTAATATTGCAATAAAACTAAATACAAACAATGTCTTCCAGTGTAAGTTTGTGATTAAATCGTCCAATTCGCTTGGATTCTCTAAGTTATTATTGTGGTTTTTGATTCGAACCGATACGCAAACTACATGATCCGCCATATTGAATCAATGAAAAAAAGAACGCTCGATTCGGATATGAAAAGTCAGCTATTATCGATTTCCAAGCGCTTGTAAGCCGCGGATACTAAAAGCCTGTACCGAAAAATAATAAAAACCGGGACCGCATAAAAAAATTCTCGTCCAAATTTTGAAATATAATTTTTTCGGTCGGCGGCTTTTTTCACGGTCGGTCGGGTAAGGGGAAACAAACATAATTTTATTTTTGGCCTTGGGTTTAGAAACTTTCAATTTTGCCGACGTTTTACAGTGTCTTATTTTACACAAATGTGTTCGTGTCATGCATATTTGACTTCCTTTTGTATGCAACAACAATGGCCGACTGTGAGTTTAGTTACCGACTTTGCCAATTTGCAAGTCAATTTTCTTCCAACAGAGTGGATGACGATTTGTTTAGAGCAAAGGTGCCGCCAACTTTTACTTGAAACCTATTGTCTTTTGAATGTATAACAGGCACTACTTGTGTTGCATAGCGAAATGATGGGGAAATCAATGTCATTGACCATGCAAAAGTAGTCAAAACGTTCCGAGACCTTATTTCAAGTTTGAGCGATTACAAATCGGTTATATATTGAAATTCAAGCAGCGATTATTGATCAGGATTTTTGATTAGCCAGCCCTTATGATTATAATAACCCATAATGCCTGGCAATGGTGGTTGCCAACAAAAAGTGTTGACATAGATGCGGCAACATAATCAGTGATTTTATTTGGGATTTTGGGAAGGTACCTTTTCCTTCACATTTGGGAAAATATATCATAAAAATTGGGAAAATAAGTACTAAAATACATGAAATAGGTAAAATAAAGGCTATTTTTGATTGGGAATGACTCCCATATAGGGTGGTAAAAATTGCCAAATAAAATCACTGATAATGAACAAGACAAATTTATCGAATTTATATCCACGGACGAAGGGTTACTTTAGAGAAACATGTAAATCAAAAACATGATTTTAATGATAAATCCCATTTATCTAGACCCTTAGTTCGCTTTGGAGATCATTCAGACAGTTCTTAGTAGGATTTTGAAAACAAGAGTTATAGAATTCAATCCATCCCTGGAAAAAGTTGGAGTCAAAATTGAAAAATTGGAGTTCGACCTGAAAAAGTTGGAGCTCCTAAATATAACATCTTTGAGGAAATGTGAAGCTCAAAACACAAAACAGCCAATATAGGTTTTGCGCTATAATCGCCAAGACTAAGACAAGGACAATAACTCAGTGTAAAGGTGTCCATTTTGACGAAACTTATAGGATATATTGTGAGTCCACATTACTAATCATTTATGTTCTTCGTGAGGAGACCTACTGGTGGCCCTTGGGCTGTTAGGAATCCTCATTAAATAAATAAAGCATTAAATTAAATTAAATCATTTATTCCAAGAATGAACCAATCTGACCAATAGGTACCGAGATATGGTTCCGGTTACACCGGATAGACCAAAAAAGTGGACGGAAGGCGCCAAAACTATATCCCTCAGATCGTCGGGGGATAATAAAGGGACTGTACAGTCAGTGTTTCTGCAAGACCAGAATTTTTGGGGGCCATTGATGACCCCTTGTTTGAAATTTTGGGGGTCATTGGCAAATTTAGAGGGTCAGAACTTTTTTAATGTATAATTACTTTTTGTCTGAGCATGCGTCAATATCAAAGGTATTTGAAGAATGTCCCCTATCGTAAGATAAAAGTTCTTGAAATTCGGTGCATGTTTTACTATCAATTGGCTTGTGATCGACGGCTATTGTTACATTTTCTGTTTCATGGGAATTATTCAATGTTGTGTTGCTTGTAGTTAAAGTCCTATCCTCCAGAGGACAAGAAATAAAAGCGTCTGCTCACCAATTTCATTACGGGTCTGAGCCATTGTTGTTTAACCACAGTTGAGCGCTTTACCCATGCGCAGACGGTCAGTCTAAAAATAGACGTGATGCATTGGTTTCATTTCTTTAAAAATTGTTGTCTTATATATTTTGGTGTATTGGAGCAAAGAACACTTTCTTTTCGAGACTCCTTTTTTTTTTAATTTATGCTGCATTATGCCCCAAAATAGCAGCGAGAGCGAAACGAGCCAAAATTATTTGGAACGAAACCCCATCTGTGCAAATATCGCAAATGACTTTTGACATGCGCAGTCGTCGTTTTTGAAATAAATCAGATACGGCATGGAAATACCCAGCAAAGATATTTGTGCGCAGGTTTATTTACCACGGGAACACTATTTATAGAAGCGTTATTATCGAGGTAAACTGAAGTCCTCAGATCTCGGCACATTTTGTTCTCGCTGCTGTTTTTGTGTGCGTCACGAAAAACGCACAGACAAACTGTCAGTGCGTCAGCAGTCAATTTCTTGCGTCAAAAACGCAAGAAACGCACTCTCGTGGAAACACTGTACAGTACACTGTATATAAAAATACTTACTTGACACGTTGTACAGTAGTGTTTAAGATTCTCTGAAGGATGAGACTCACAGAAAATTGGCTTGTGTATAGAAGTAGTGTCACCATTCTTCAGATCATCAAATGATATCACCTGAAAAAATTCCAAACATGTCATTGGCTCATTGCCTCATTAGTCATTTTATTGCTATTGCTTTTCACATGTACCAAGGCTGATTTTGTGACATAGCTTATACAAGCTAGATTTTGACAATTAATACTCCAGTCATATTATTATTCTCTCACCAACTTCTTTTGAGTAGTATTACAGGTTATCTTCAGGGCATTACCTTTTATTCTGCGCAGTTTTGCAGTGGAAAAAACAATAACAAAAACATACTAATATCCAAGGCATTCAGTGCAGATTTAAAGTATACAAGGCGCAGCTATAAAAAAGATACGGTACCCTTCTTAAAACAAAAACTGCTAGATTTTTCCTCTTTGCCCAAGAAAACATGGCACTTATTGAAATGTCTGATGTCCAGATTAATGAACCGATTATAAATACCCATAACAGACTACTACATTTTGCTAAAGGACCATATTGGCAATTTGGCATATTCCTGTGTTAATGTTGTTTTCGTCATAGATTTTCACTTTTCAAAATTTAGAGGGGTTACAAGTCTCATTTTTTATCCCAGTCTTCATGGACCACAAACATTCAACCTCTATGTCAGCATGGTAGTTTTTAAGTAGGACCTTCCGCATATGTAACGAGTACCATTCAGGCCCCAGATAAGAGTGTGTAACCGCAAATTATTTCTCAATCAAGACATATGTTGTGGGTACTCAAAAGAACTGTCTCGATGAGACAGTTCTTTTGAACACCCAAAATACATGTTTCAACTGATTGATAATAAAATAATCGCTATTTTATGCAAATTATTTTTGTTTAACTGGCCCTATGCCATTAGCTCATGGGTCAGCTCATTTAAATATTCATAACTGTACATCAAGAATCAAGATAGCCTTCATAGGCAGTAATACAAATATCTCCAGCAATGTATTCCCAATTCATTGATGAAAAAGGTAGGTATACTAAGTACAAAAGCTTTTCAATAAATTGGAAAGATTTTCCTACCCTTTTCAACAATGAATTTGGAATACAGCAATGAATTCAATGTTGAAAAAGCTATGAAAAGCTGGAGAAATTGTATTACCAAGTTTGTACCTTATGATTTTCGAAACATCTCATGAACTGATGAGCAGTTACACAGTTGGGACAGAGAAAGTTAGCACAATCCTGACACCTTGCCACTGCCTTCTCTTTAGCTTTACAGCTTGTACAAATGATCTTCATGTCTTCAATTGCAGACATTTCCATCAAGTCCAGTAGCACATACTCGGGTAAAAGATCTCCAACACCCTTTTCTGGGACATGGGTAAGCTGTCTACACTTTTCACACTCTATGTACGTCTTTGGTACCTCAGTGTTGTTGTTTTCTTCAACCTGCATACAATATATCAAGACAAAATTTTAGTGCAATAATACTAAACAGCTGTTAAGATTAAATTCATATATTTTTAAGAGTTTATATGTGTAATGTAAAGAGATAAAAGTTTTTTTTTTTTTTTTTCTTCTTTCATTTTAGTTCATCCCTTGGAAACACGGGTATTGTCAAACTTAAACTGTACATGTGTTGCCCGAAACATGACTGTGGTGCTAGTTAAATCAGACAGGTTAAAAACGATTTTCTTGTTTACATGGTGGATTTCTGGAGCAGCAGCTTGAATGCATCTAAGCTAGGTGCTGAGACAGCATGCTGTGGTAGTTGATAACATATCCTTGCAGTGCTGGGATAAAGGAGTGCATGTCATGATGTGTGGCTTTGTGTGCATTCACGAACGACTGCGGTAGCTAAACCGTAGCTAACAACCCTCACATTTTATTTTCAGCCAATCCGAATCAAGGAAACTGAAAGGAGCATACAGGGATTTTCCTAGACAAAATCTGGGGCCAAATATCGGCCCCTTCCCAATCAAAAATTGAGCAAAAAAAATCCCAAAATGATACATTCCCGATTACTTTGCTCTACACTTAAATAAAAATTTCATGAAAATTGGACCAAAAATAGCAAAGTTACAGCTGTTTACTTTCATCTCATTCTTCATGAGTAACTCTTTACACTGATAACTTCTTATGTGGTATTAAATCAATTTAAAAATGGAAACCTCTCAGATCATATTGAATAAATGCTGAAAACCAGTCTATTGGCTGTGTACATTTAGCCACTTAAAACTAAAACTGAACTGCGGACAGCAAAGTCATAAAACCTGGTACACATGACTATTTTATTGTATTGAGTATACTGAATTTCTTTTGCTTTTTGTTACCCTACCAGATCAATTTTAATTGCATTTTTGGAAAAGTTATTTGGGTAAATACACAAAAACGCACAATAATTAAGGTACTGGACTATGCAGTTGTCAATTGACCTGCACACATACACAAAAGTTTTAAACAGATGGCTTTATTTTGAGGATGTGAAAAAATATACAGGGAAGTTTACATAAAATCAGACTGTTCTAATTTGGGACCTGGCATTATTTCCTGTTTATAACCATCATTAGCTCCTGCAGATAGAAATATTAGAACTGAAAAACTGTTTTGGACAAATTGTTCTACCTGGTCAGTAAGGTCTCGGACATCTGGAAAGCTTATTCGGACTATGTCAGATGGCAGACGCCAAAGTAAACCCTTGTTGTAAACCTACCTGCTTTTGCAAGCATGGTTCACAGAAAACATGCAAGCATGAGAGAATCTTGGGTTGTTTGAGCTTTTCTTGACATGCTGGACAGCAATGATCATCCTCTGGAGATGGAGAACAAATAGGAGACTCCAAGGAGGAGCCAGTGATCAGTTCATCTGTCATCTTGAGTTAAATATCTTCAAGGATATCTTTATCCCTAGTCTTAGGTGTAGCTATACCTGAAAACAAAACAATACAATTGTTGCTGACGCAACTTAAATTAGCTAGCAAGTTGTAGCTATCATAGGGTCTTAAAAGTTTTTACCCAACCTATAAAGCCTAACAGTCATGACTATTATCGCCTCTTATCTCATCTGCTTATGTTATTATGCAGCTGTAATCATAGTGCAAACAATATGGATCCAGAACAGACTGCTTGCTGATCAGGTTTCATATTGTTTGTATCCAGAGCTCTCACAAGTATTTTGAAAACAGGAGTTCAGGACTCCCATCTGGCAAAAAGTAGGAGTCCCACTGGAAAAAGTTGAGTCCCATTCCAAAAAAGTTGGGAGTCCCACCAATTTGTCCATACCGTATATATTTTCCATTTTAGCCGGAAGTGATACATTTGAATAATTTTTTAGATCGACTGATTTTGAGCCTTTAAGCATTAATGGATTGTTCCTACTTAACAAAACAAAATATTTTGGTATATTTTTTCATGTAACCTGAACACACATTTTTTTGTTTGGCCTTATCAAAACAAAAGATTAAACTGCTGGTACTCGTTTTATTCATTAACAAGACAGACAGACAGACAGTCAGCAGTCCTCTGTTTTGTATACTTAAATGCAAAAGTTTCGCAACTGAAAGTAACTTTTGTTTGTTTTGTTGCTTTACGCCCCAAGTCAACAGCTATGGTCATTGCGGGACGGTCAATTCACCTAACCACACTTTTTCCTGGGCAAGCTTGAACAAGCAGTTAACCAGTACTTCGTGCACATACTTTCGCTTGTAACTGACAACAACCCTTCTTGAATGATTCAGCGGAAGGGAGGAGAATGACCGTAGAAATTATTTCATGATCAATCTCCACGAAAGTATGGGACCGGGCCGGGATCGAACTCGCGACCCCTGGATCTGCAGTCAGACTCGCATCTGTAGCCAGACACGTTACCGACTGCGCTATGCGGCCCGGTATATCAGAGTTAAAAACAGTTTGAATTCACATTATGACATATAAGGTCCATGGACATATGTAATGCAGGGCCTGGTCAATTTATTTATATCAGCTGACGTTAAAGGCAAAGACAGCATGATCTTTTTTAAGATCAAAGAGACCGCTAACTTCAATTCTGGCCACGTGTTGTTTTAAGATTTGGGTCGCACGTGCAGTGTTAGAAATAAGCAATTGCCCACTTGCCCCCCACGGGTTGAATTTTTGGGGCAAGTTGAGAGTCTCGGGAGGCTGCCCCCTGGGCAATCTGAAATTCTTGAACTTGAAAAAAAAAATTTTCATGACTTTCTTAGAGTATTGCATGTTCACTGCAAATTAATATTAGATGTTGGCATACTGCCAGCTTAAAACAACTTAACAGTCTAAAACTAAGAACCTTTCTTTAGAAGTTCAGGTCGCAAACAGTGCAGACCCATATCAGACTTCTTCACCAGATCAGACTAATTAGGGCCTTCACTGTTTGCCATTGTGTCTCCATATTTTGAACCATATCTGTACATGTTAAAACTACACTGTTTGATTACAGCAAATCTTTCACATGGGGGAGTGTCGGACCCTTGATCAAAAGGTCGCGGGTTCGATTCTAACCTGGGGCCCGGAGTTGTGTCCTTGAGCAAGGCACTTATTTCAGTTGGACTGGTTAAACCCAGGAATCTGTCCTAAAATAACTGAAAAATTGTTGGCAGTGTAAAGCCTCAAACAATCAAATTTATCATGTATCATTATTAGGAATTTTACGAATGAATGAATGATTCGTGCTGGGCAAGTTATAATTGTGGGGGGCAAGTTGCATTTGTCTTTAGGTTGCCAGCCGGACAAGTTGAATTCTCTGGCTTATTTCTAACACTGGACAGGGATACAGACTAACCTTTTTTTGCCAGGGGTAAGCTGGGCCCCTAAAACCAAATTATTGGGGGCCCAGCCCAAAATTAACGGGCCTAGGATTTGGCGAAAATTAAACCCATTTCAATACCATTGCCAAGCATTTGCTTTACTCATAATTGAAGTCAGAGACCCTCAAAATCTGTATTCCTCTAATTATTTACCATATTAACAGTATTTGGAATCAGCTGAATGAAGATTTGTAAATGTCAGATTTGACAAAAATTCATACGGTACCTTTACATAATACCCTTTTTCAGGGGCAAGCTGGGCCCCTAAACATTTAGTTTTAGGGGCCCAGCCCAAAATTTAGGGGCACTGGGCCCCTGTAAGTCTTTTTCCCTGCTGGATGTGGTGGCCTTGACGCAAGAAAATGTACACGACACATTAAGCTAAGCCACATGACCTGTTTGTTGGACATGAAAACAGTGACCCAGATCAGATTCGGCGGCGCCATTGTTTGCCTACAGCTGTCAGATCTCTGCTGTTTACGGCCAGCTACACAAGAGTGCAAAGACTAGCATGTGTATCCAACACTGTTTTGGGATGTTAAAAAGTCAGTATGATAGATCACCTGTGAAATCCAATTTTCACCGTTAACGAATGACAGGTTTTCACATGTAATGACTTTTCCTGGTCAAGCGACCATAGATGATGAAGTACGAGAATCAGACACACGGTCTGTCGCTGGAGAACTATTTACCGGACCGCACCAATCATTACAGGAAATGCTTGATGGTACGACGGTCAATGGGGAACACTGTTAAAACTGTGCTATAGTTTTTTTTACTTCCCGTCGGCGTGTGCATTGATGTTGATTTCCAGCCTATGTTAAAGCATGTCAACTCATTACACACTTGTAACTGTTGTCACTGACTGAGGAAATATCGGTAATCGATGAGCCTGCAAGTGTGTTTTGTTTGTTTTGTTGCTTTACGTCCCAAGTCAACAGCTATGGTCATTGCGGGACGGTCAGTTCACCTAACCACACTTTTTCCTGGGCAAGCTTGAACAAGCAGTTAACCAGTACTTCGTGCACATTCTTTCGCTTGTAACTGACAACAACTCTTCTTGAATGATTCAGCGGAAGGGAGGAGAATGACCTTAGAAATTATTTCATGATCAATCTCCACGAAAGTATGGGACCGGGCCGGGCTCGAACCCTTGGATTTGCAGTCAGACTCGCATCTGTTGCCAGACACGTTACCGACTGCGCTACGCGGCCCGGTGCAAGTGTGTTATGAGTTGCCACGCTTGAGACATAACATAGGCTAGAAATCAACATCAATACACACGCTGACAGGAAGTTAAAACATCAACACAGTTTTAAGCCATGTGCTTTCTTAAATTCTTATGTGTTGTTTTTTTACTTCCCGTCTGCGCGTGTATTGATCTACCTTATGTCTCAAGCATGTCAACTCATTAGGCATAAAATAAAAAATCGTGGGTTTCAGGTTACCCGACTGAGCCTAATTCCCCCCCCCTAAAGCTTTTAAGCATATTTAGGGGATTTCCAAGGGATTTCCCAGGTCGGCCATCTTCCCCATGTAAAAACGATTAAAAAAAAATTTACCTACCGTCCCTATTTTGAAATTTCATGTAACCTAAAACACACATTTTTTTGGGCCTTACACACTAGTAATTGTCACTGACTGCGGTAATCGATAAGCCTGCACATGTTGCAACTACTTGAAATAAGTTCTATCACACAATTACTTGAAATAAGTTCTATCACAACAGCCAACCAAACAATTTCGAATGTTTGCACAAGATTTTCAATGAATTTTTTTATGAAAAATATCGACGACTATCGATCTGTGATAATTAAAAAATTCAGTATGGTAGTTGCATGTAAACGAAATTGTTTCAATTTCAGGACTTCGTGTTTACAATCGTTTGCAAGATTTTGTAAACTTGGAAGCCCTACAAGCTACTAACTTAACATCATTTTTGAGTCTAAGCTTAAATGGAGGTTGCACAAGCTCGTCTGTCTACACTTGCATTAATGCCACATTGTTGGAAATCACATGTCATGGCTCATAATCATATGCAGATCTCACCCATGCAAGATGTGAAGAACCGCCCACAAGAATCTTGAAACAAAAAAAGCTGAATTTAAGGCTTAAACCTACTGTTGGGACATGGGAGGTGGCTAGATTCTTTACCCAAAACATCAATTCATTCGGTAACAATTTTCTTTACAACATTTAATGAATCGCAATCATCAGTTGAAAAGAGTGGGTGGGGTATGAGGACCAACAAGAGAGCTTTGCCTTTCATTTGACAGTTCTTTATTCATCTCCTGTTGTACATTTAAAAGGTCAACTCAATGATGCGAAATAACTTGCCTTCGATCAATTATGCGCAATTGGCTGGCAAATTCATGCTAAGCTAATGCGTCGTCCTAAAATTGTTGCTGAAGGAAATGGTTTCCTTGACAAGAACATGCGCAGTTGCGATTTGAAAACGAAACCCAGACAAGCGATTTGAAAACTGAAATAAGCAAACGGATACTTCTTAACACTTATGTTAACGTCTTTCGTGCACGTTAGAATATTTATGACTGATACAAAAAGAGTATGACCTCAAAACACTGCACAACATGCTATGCTTGCACATGATCAATGTTGAAGGTTTTTGCTGTTGGGAAAAAACAATGAAATAAGCCACTGGACGGTACGTAATTTGCGCAAAACAAACCTCTGATGTAAATATACACACAATGACCAGAAATGAAGCATATGTCCGCAATTTTACGCCAAAAAAATGAAGGTCTATCGCCACGATTCCAGACGACTTCCCTCCATCGATGCTGTGCGGAATTTTTTCACGAGGTTACGAATACGCATGCGTGACGAAATCTGGCGGGAAAAAATAAAACCCAGTTTCTAGACCTAATATTCGGACGAGCCTAGTCGCGCGCGTGCCTCAGCAAGTGCGCGGTACTGTCCCGGGGGAGGGGGAGTGGGGACTTCAGCTGTGTACCGATGCGTGAACAAAAGACTGTACACTGACCCTAAACAGTGTGTTCGACATTTTGAATTTGGTACCCATTTTCACTTGGCCCTCTTTGAAATTGTGATTAAATCAGGGTCTTTCCCCTGATTAAAAGTCGGCGTCTTTCTATATATAGAGAGTCCCTGATTAAAAGTCGGCATAACAATTTCCACTGTGTTCAGTTAAAAAGCTTACTCTTTTCTCGTGGGGGGTAACTTGGGGGTAATTTTGGTACGGGTGTGCGGGCCAGTTTTTTGAAACTTTGAAACCTACCCCAATCATATACTTGGTCTTCGAAAAAAGTGACCTATTCCTCGGACCCAGTATATTGGCCTCGGACCCAGTATATTGGGTCCGAGATAGACTGACATTCAGTCTCCAATGCCAATATCTCAGGGGAGGTCCAGAGCATTTGCAGGGTCAATAAGTCTCATTCTTCAGCTTTAGAGAACTAAAGTAATTCATGAAGTGAAATATATTTCATAAAAAGATATACGGAGACTTGCAGGTCCGAGCCTATTCATATACTTGATTGAAAAAAATATTGACATATTCATATACATATTTCATTTTTATATTCGCCAACTATATTTGCTGTGTGTAATCAAAGATTACAAATAAATATCACATTTATATACATATTGCTTCGAGATTTTTGGTTTCTGAGCTGAATATTGGAGCAAAAATAAGAGTATTTTCAAGAAGGGATGTCAGAAAACGGGACCATTCGTATATAAATGATGAAAAACTGGGTCATATTGTTTTGTTTTGTTTAAATCTTTTGCTTCTGGGGGGGGGGGGGGGGGAGGCCCCCAGACCCCCCTTAGAAAATCTAAATTTATTTACTTCCTGCTAACATGCTAATCTGGATTGGTATTGGTGTCTGATATGGCGAATAATTTTTACTGTTGTGGGAAATTATCCTTAAAATTGTTGGTTTTTAGGTTGATAATAACGTATTTTGGAACACTCAGAATGCGCCAGACTGCACCATTTTAATAAAAAAAAAATCGGGGGAGCATCCCCCGACCCCCCTAGCACGGATTTGCTTCCACATCATTACAGGGCTATCTACGCGCCTGGTATGTAATATACTTAAGGACTTTGAAAGCGCGTCACCCAGATTAAATCCTTTATTTCACAAACACTGAGAATGTCAGCGAGATAATTGTTATTCCATACCAAAGTCTGACTAGCTTGTAGTGTGTCACAGAAAATTCATGGTTGTAAAGAATTTCTAGCGATAAGGCGAGCAATCTCCCTAAACGAGACGTTAATTTTATCGACTGGAGAAACTAGGCTCATTCAGCAAATATATATAGAAGAGCCGTCGATGCACCATTGCCCCCGAATTTGTATATTTAAAACGGGTTTTCCTTCATGCATGTAATAACTCTACTTCTTATTGAATGAGAATTTATTTCGATCATCAACTGTGCTTTTTTATTCAGTAACATATATGGGAACTAGACCGTTAAACAAGGAACCACGCTATGTACAGTAAAACTATTTATACAGTTGATGTACAATAAAAACGATCATCTTGCAAAGTGGTCTATTTTTGTCCGATATTTGATGTCTTCTTTCGATTATACAATCCCTTCCCCCCCTCCCCCTAGACCCAAGACGCCCTTTACATATGTTATATATTTGTATGCGACATTTAATTGTCCAAAGGGCATCTTGGGTCTGGGGGGGGGGAAGCATCTAAAAACAACTTTGAACTGAAAGTCGCCAGTTTCATATTTTCAATGACAAACGTCATAATTTCAAGTATATTTCGTACGCATGCGCAGAAGGAATACCGCAAATTTTTGGAAATGATTGGCACTTATATCCTTGATATTTTAGATTTTTTTACTTTTTGAAAACCTGCAAAGGATTTACTTAAACTCTCGTCTAAACGGCACCCAGTCTAAAGACGTAAAATGAGGGGTGGGAGTAGAAGGCGCAAGTTTTCACGGCTTTGTAAATGATGAATCGCTTTGAAACCTATTTTGCTGCTTTCTATGCATATTTTACTACCGAAACAGTCCAATTTTAAAAACATAAGGCCATTTAGGGCAATTTGAAAATTTAGGCTCTGTAATCATGTCAACTAGGGAAAATATACGCCTTATCGCTAGAGCTCCTTTACTTTAAGGTATTAAAAAAGTATCCGTTTTAAGACAGGGGTGGTCGATTTTGAAGGACACCAATTCAACTGCAAGTTAACACGCGTTAGTTTTGATTCCTGACACAACAGATTTGCGTCCTGGGCTTATTTCACTATTGCACATTCATCATTGAACGATTCAAAATGAATTGACCGTTCGGTATAGTAAAATTTACACCCATTAAAAGATACCAACATACCCCACAAAAAGTCAAGTGATAAAATGCAGCATCTTTGGCCTTTCAAAGTTTCATTTTTTACGTTTGGTTTTGTTTGAAGAGGCTATAAGAGCATACACAAATGACATATTGTGCATAAATTACGAGTGTCTTTTGTATTGTGCAAGTGACATTAACGTATTTTTAAAGACTTTCCCGATCACATGACAGCAGATCTCCTGCCATGATTTACATCAAAACGTCTTCCCCACATGATTGTCAGTGTATGTAGTCAACATCAGTAATGAAAGCGTGCATAAAGGTAACATATGGAGATGTTTCTAAAATTGAGCTAAAAATTGATGTTCAAATTTGACGTTTATTCTCGAAATATTGAAGTTATCAACTACTTTTAATTAGACACGGGTGGTAATGTCGTAAGGAGCAATCGAACGGTTATGCAAATGGAATCTTTACGAGATCATCCGGACATGAGCTACGGGAGCAATAACAAATGAAAACAGCAATGTGAGTAGTCCTGTTTTAACTGTTTTTACCGTTTTGGAGCCTAATATGAGGTAACGGAGAATGCTATTCCCAATAAAGCCCATTTCTGTATAAGAGGCAAAAGAATCTGACGTAAGAAAGTTTACATCTAACGAATGATATACTTTCTCCTGAGTAAGGTGTACGCATTATATCATTTTAGTGGTTGCTAATGAAGGTGTTCTGTTCAATAAATGTTCTTAAATGCTTTATTTTTGTAAAAAATCATATCCTTTCTAACTTATTTTTCAAGCATAAGCCGTATACACCATTTTCGTGACGTCACTTTGTGTCTGCGACGAGTTTTTGGTGCCCATTACCCCTTACGACATTGGTTGCCCCTAACGGTACATTTGCCCCTTACAAGACGAATAAACTTGGATAGTTCAAAGAGACAAAGTAGAACAGATAAGTTTTAGAAAATATTATCGTTGTGATGCATGACGTGTCACTGATATAAATTCAATTAATCCTCGTCATGTGAAAACCTGCTTAATGTCAATTGCGACCAACAAAGGCGCAGATCAGCCTGCCTGCGCAGTCTGAACATCATCCATTATTTCCCTTCTTTGATAGCAAGATATCTACTGATGTTAAAGCCAGCCTAATCATGCTAAAACTTGAATGTCAATGATACAGGTTGTTTCTATGGCTGAGGAGGCTGGTTTGAATTTTACCTGGTCGACCTAGAAATCCTTAAGACGCATTTTCGCATGGTATGTCTCAATTACAGGTGGATTATATTGAGGAGCACGGTGACTAATTGGCGAGCTCGAGTGGTTGCGGGTTCAAGCCTCAGCCAAGGCGCTGCGTTGTGGCTTCAAACAAATACTTGATTAAATATTTGGTACTGGTTCTACGCGATTTTGAGATCAAGTTTTGAATAGTATTATATTTGTGCGTGTGAGGTGTGGGGGTGTGGGGAGGGGTTTGCCATTGAATGGGTTTGTTTGGTCAGTTGAGGCTCTCATTAAGGTTAAGGTAAGATAGGAATACTTTGGGGAAGGGGGTAAGCTATATATATCTTGCGTGTGTGTGTGTGTGTGTGTGCGTGCGTGCGTGTGTGTGTATGTGTGTGTGCAGTGGGGTGCGTGCTGGAAATGTGTAGTTGAGGGGGGAACTAATACTGTAGACGGAAACTTTTGAATATAACCCCCCTCCACCGCCCCAACCAATTTGCATGTTTTCACTTGGTGATTTTCTTTATTTATTCTTTTTTTTTGCTGGGGACGGGAGGCGTGTGTGGGTTGCTACTAAATGGGATTTTTTTTTTTTTGGGGGGGGGGGGTCATGTTTGGGCCACTTTTTGGCTAAGGCTAAGACTGAGAATAGTTTTGGGGTGGGGTATACTCAAATTTAAATGTTTTTGGGGCATGTTTGATACATATATCTTGAGGAAGGGGTGTGGAGCAAAGTAGTCAGTGGATTGTAAGCCGACCTGATAATTTAGCCAGAAAACTATGAACATAGACGCCCCCTCCCCTCACACACCTTCCACTGGACGTGTGGGTCATTATCTGGTGGTGGTGTATCCCAAGTGATTTCGCTACGTAACCAGGTATTTTAACATGCAAGGATTTGAACAAAGCTTAAATGCAATTGCAGCGAATCTGAGTGCACCACCACAACCAAACTCTTTCCAATACCCTAACTCCTCTGCTAGCACTTGCCGAGGGCTACAGTTTCGTTTATATTTTCCCCGGGTCTGCTTAAAAATCACCTCATACATCTAGGAGCTGCTGTGGTGTAGCGGATGAACCAGGAGTCGCAAGTTAGATCCCCCGCTTCACCAGTCTGTTGGATGAGTCGGATGAGAATTAATGCCTGGGTCCAGTCTCCATATGACCGTAGTTGTTGGTGGGACGTTTTAAACACTGTGCATACATCTATCAAAGGGACGTGTGTTGTTGTTTTGTTATAAGAAGGACTCCATGCTTTAGCTTTCTGACAAGATCAGGCAAATGTTGTTGAAACGTTCAATTCTACTTCTATCTTGATTCGGGAGAGCAGTGACTCAGTGGTAGAGTGCTTGACTTGAGACCGAGGGGCCGCAGGTTCGAACCTCATCAGCGTCACTGCGTTGTGGTCTATGAGCAAGACACATTTATCCTAGCTTAATTAGTACTGCTTCAACCCTGGAAGACCTGTCCCTGTTTAACTGAAAGATTGTTGATGGGACGTAAAGAATCAAATCAAACAAAATTAAACAAAAAATCAATCTTGATTCCTTTATTGATAGTCCTTATTTCGAAAAAAATGCCCTTTTGGTATGCGCTAGGTCTTCGTCCCCACTGAGTCAACCATCAAAATATGTTTCAAAGCAACTCGCGGTTTACAAAGATGTGAAAACTTGCATTTTCTACCCCCGCACCTTATGTGTCATCCTTAAGCCTGGTGCCGTTTTGACCATGAATACAGTGCTATTTTTTCAAAGTGTAAACGTGCTGAATTATTAAGGAATGGATAGAAAAGCTCTTTGAATCAAAAAGTGTAATATCTTCTTTCTGCACATGTGTATGGAAAAAGCTAAGATACGTAACGTTTGCCATTGGAAAGTTGAAACATGTCTTTCAATTTAGTTTTAGATGCTTGTCTCCCCCACCTCTCCATTGATCCAAGATAGCATTCAGACAATGAAATGTCCCTACATACATACACAACATATGTAAAACACATCTTAGGTCACACTTCGCATATCTTAGCATTGTTCGTATGCATGCGCAGAAAGAAGGTGTTTAACGTTTGGACTTAATGGGCCCACCTATCCTTAAAATTTTAGTGCATCTTACTCTTCGAAAAAAGTCAATGCATTCACTCAGTTTGGTCGAAAATGGGTACCAGTTTGAAAATGAAAACTGAGAAATAAAGGGGGGGGGTATAAAACCCAAGTCTTCACGACTTTAGTAATGTGAGTTGCTTTAAGTGAAGATATTTGAATTTTTCCTTTCTTCAATAAGTCATGCCTCCTGGTGACCATGTTTTTGACAGGTCATATTCGTTTATAGCATTTTCGCTTTTTAGTAGAGGGTGAATTAGTGTTATTTTTTTCAAATTCTGATTATTATTTCAAAAAAAGATGTTTTAAGATTCTTATATAGGTAAAGAAGCACCCAGGTTGCCATGTCTTTGGTGTGTAATGTTTTCGCTAGTTTGGAACCAGATCATTCAGTAGTCAATTCTTCTAAAATCACATTGTTGCTCACGTAATGGTTTCTAACCATGCGGTACTTTTGTCCTAATTTACTCTTCTTTAAACAAAGAACAACAGAAAACAGTCTCAAATGCATTTTATTCATTGCCGAAGGCTTTAGAGATGAGATGATTAATTTCAAGTGCATATCATGAGGGTATCAATTCTTTATTAACGAAGTATGGCCCTAAAATTTAACGATTAGCGATTTTTTTAGGGTAAATTTAACCAATAGCGGAATGAGAGCTTCTAGTGGTAAGCAAATTAAGGCATAAAATATAATGCAAAACGAAATGCCGAATAGCACAGTGGAGGGTTTAATCAGTAAACGAACTTGATGGAAAAACGCTGTTCTGCTATTCCACCACGTAAATGCCATCAGACAGGTCACTGTTTTTTGGGCCTAAAATTTACTGATTTACTTTATACCACAAGCTCCAACTTAATCTCTGACTAGTTCCAGAAAAGATGTTAAACAACTAGTATATTTTCAAATTCTGCAAAATGCAGATAATTTTTTCTTTACTCAGTGATAATTCTGCTGTGATCCTTTTTTCAAAGATCTAATGGTTTTACAGCCTCAATAGCTTCCTGTAATTTAAAATAAATAAATACTCGTTCTTGACAGGGGCCACATTTCCTAGTTCCAAGGATGATTTCTGTGCTTGTGGTTAGAACTGGATTACTGATTTCTGGGGGGCCAAAATTTAACTGATTAGCGATTTGGGGGCCTTAATTTACCAGTTGGCGATTTGTGGGCACAACTTTACAAAAATAGTGAGTATGATCAGGAAATACCACAATCACAAACAGCAGACTACCCAGTGGCACCGCGAGGAAGAGCCGCTCAACCATCACGAGACACCGGAAGACAAATTAAGCAAGCAATCAGCTCTCTCTTCTCCATCAAGATGATTGCAATACTAGAATTGACATAAGTAGCGTACAACAAAACATAGAACAATTACAGACTCCCACAATGGGAGTAACAATAAACAAAAAGTCAACAACAACAGAACCACCGCCTTAGAAAGGACAGCAGCCTAAGCCACCAGGGGGCTTAAATGCATTTTACTGGTACCAAATCATCGCCCTAGATTCTGCTGTTGTTGAAGTACAAGAAATGTTCAGCTCGCATGGAGGCCATCTAACTAATGCAATGTATCATCATGGAAAACACTCTAGTCAAATTAACACTCCATGATAAAACAAAGAAAAGGGCTCATGAATCACAGATAGTCAGAGCTAAAGAAAACCTCAAGTTGAGCCACGGTGGGTCCAGCTACAGATAAGCATCAGGCACCAACCCACCAATTGAAGCTTTACGTCAGAGCCGTCATAAAGTCTGAGGCCTGACCCACCGTCGTGCAATTAAAGAGGAAACCATAGCTTTAAACCCTGATTGGGTTTTAAACTAGGCATGCAGACTGTCGCATGATATCCAAATTATATCTAACCCTTATATAACGTTTTACTATCTTTTTGAATTGATCACAAAAATTAGGTTTTCCAACAATTCGTTTGAATTTATAGACTAAATCAACATAAATATAGGTTCTGATATGCCTTGTTGCAGACGAGTTTTTAACCTAATGGTAGAATTTAGAAAATGCTTTTCGAATTTTATGATATCTATAACCTTGTTTTAATAATTTAGCAGTTAAAAATAAGTTTCTTTTGTTGAAGTCATCAACATTAGAGCACACTCTAGCAAAACGAATAAGCTGAGAAATATATACACCATAGGAAGTAGAGCGCGGAACATCTCCATCAAGAAATGGGAAATTTACTATTTCAAAATTAAAATCATCCCATTTATCATAAATTTTAGAAGAAACTATGCCATTTGTTATTGACAAGTTCAAGTCAAAAAAAGGAGCTTCAGTATCAGAAGAATTCGCCTTATTCAACTGAAGTTCAGTTGGATATATCTGACCTACCATTTGTTCAAAATAAGGATTATCAATATTAAGTAAGTCATCTAAATATCTGGAGGTAGAGTTAAAAGCTTCAATAATATCAGCTTGATTATTGTCTGACAGAGACAACTTAAAGTCTCTCTCATAACAAACCAAAAACAAATCTGCAACAAGAGGAGCACAATTAGTACCCATTGGAATACCGACAATATGTCTTTATAATTTTAAGCCAAATCTTATAAATATATTTTCCAAAAGATAATGGAGCGCATCACACATTTTCTGACATGACCACAATTTATATCGTTTAGGTTGT
Organism: Loripinus fragilis; assembly: GCA_964019695.1. Classification (NCBI taxonomy): domain Eukaryota; kingdom Metazoa; phylum Mollusca; class Bivalvia; order Lucinida; family Lucinidae; genus Loripinus; species Loripinus fragilis. The sequence continues at coordinate 8,711,341 of OZ026521.1, read as the reverse complement.
TCAGAAGTAAAAAAGGCATTTTTATCATTACAAGCCAAATAAAGTGAGCCCTCTCTGTTAAATGTTTGTTCAATTAATTCTGTTAGTTTTTCTTTTATTAGATTATGAGGCAATGTAGTATAGAGAATAGAGAAATCATATGTAGACAAACCAGATGCTAGAAAACCTCTAGAATTCACTTTATTAAGAATTTCACCTGATTTTTAATAGACCAAAATAATTTTTTACCATTTCTTTCATAAACTGTTGTGCAATATTTAATGACATGGTTTTTAATTGCAGTGAGGCAAGAAGTCAAAAGAATAGACAACGCAGTAGTTGTACATGCACTAGAATTAGCAATAAAATAAATTAGCGATCTATGTGGTCCAAATTTTACTGATTAACGATTTCAAAGGCACCCCATTGAGACCCTCTATCATTTATGGATAATTTGCAAGCGCTAGACCAAGAATTTCCTAGCAGACACTTAAGAGTAATCCGTTGTTTATTAGATGAATGGCGTTTACCATACTGGCTCGTAAGGGTTAACTGACTCGTAAGGGGGAGTCAATGTCGTAAGTCATGATTTTTTTCTATTTAGTCTATGTCAACATTTTAAACCCGATTTTGACTAAACGCTATAAAGGCATACAAGAAAATTCATGTAAGGAATATTTGTGTCACTAAACCTGCCACGAAACATGCTAAAAGCCCCTAAGCCATGTTTAATTTAAGATCAAAACCAAAAAATCAACACACCCTCGTCCAGGAGAAATTGATTTTTAGACTAACTACTTGGTTTTCCTCTTCAGCTATCCCTTCCCATTATACAACAATGATAACTATTGGGAATAGCATTGCCTGATTTCTGAATATTAATCTGCAAACATTGAAATAAATGTAGAAGTCGCTAACTTACCTGTTTTCATTCCGTCACTCATATCTGGACGCTCTCGTAAGGCGACCGTTTGCATAACTTTTGATCACCCCTTACGATATTACCACCCGTGTTAGAACAAGTCTATAAACTCTGTTGCTAATATGGTACCATACACACCACAGTTTAAACACAAAAATAATCAAAAAGCTTCAACTGACTGTGCAGAAAGGTGTTGGATGCTGTATGTACCCATGTGACTTCATCAGCAGCATCACGTGATAGTGCAGTCAAATTAACGACTGATTCATACCAATTCTGGGTTATACATTAAAACCTGCGAGTAACTTTTCAATCGCATACCACATCTGATTAAGGGTGAGGTTGGCGCCGTTAAACCGGTTTAAGCCCTCCAGTAAAATATTTTACTGACCGTTCCAAGGCGGTACTTCTCTTGTGGATCTTTTTATGTTTTTTTTTCTGTCTTATGTTAGCTATGCCTTTGTGCGCGTCTGTTTATATGTGCCTTGCGGTCACCTGCTGGGAAAGGACTGACCTCTTGGCTCACGTTTGTGGTGTCTAACTGTGAGTTTGTCACTTTCCCGTTCGTATCCAGGGTCAGGTGTGGTAATTGATTGTATCGATTCATGATTTTGCAACCTTACTTACTTTGCAAGAAAAGTGCAAAAATATGGTGATGCGTTTTCGAAGTCCTCTAGTATATTTGATGTAAAAAGGAAAAGCCTCCATATTTTTTACATTTTCTGTGGCTTCGTGGGGATGTTGGTGTTGCCCCCCAGACCCCCCTTGTAAAATATGGATGTATTTATTTTTGTACAAACGTGCGCACCCCGGGGTGCGCACCTGGATTGATCTTGGAGAAAAAATATGGCACAAAATTTGGGTTGTTGATTTATTATCCCAAAAATTATTGATTTTTATGTTGATAATAACATACTTTGAAACCCCTAAAATGCTCCTGATCGCACCATTTTTATCATTTTTTCAGGGGGAGCATGCCCCCGGACCCCCTACCACAAGTTGATCAGATATATTCATAGTTGTTGAAACTGAAAGTTAAACTAACGTATATGGCCTAATATCAATTTCTATGGGTACAAATTAAATGCTTTCACTTTGTCTAAGAAAATCTAGCTTCATCTGTTGAAAAAAAAAACAGCCGACCCCCCCCCCCCCACCAGAAAACCAAATGGTCTAGCTGCCCCTAATAAAAAAAACAAACCCACACCTACTCTACCATGGTACAGCAACAGATTCTTAAGGGTGGCCTCATACCAAGTGCGGATCCAGAGGGGGGACATGGGGTCCGGACCCCCCTGGAAAATCACAAGTTATATGGGTTTCTATAGGGAATAAGCAAATGGGCCCATGCGTGGATCCAGGAATTTTCGTCAGGGGGGTCCAGGTCAATCTGTCAAAAAACCTCTGACAACGTTGTTTGTTTTTTTTTTTTTTTTGTTTTTTTTGCTTTTTTTTGTTTGTTTTTTTTGTCCTCAACTTATTTTACTGAAGTCAAATGGTTTATTTCGAAGAAAACTATCTTAGTTCAAGGTTCCAGAGGGGGTCCAATATTTTCCAGGGGGGGGGGTCAACTTTTTCCAGGGGGGTCCAATTGCTTATTCCCTATAGAAACCCATATAACTTGTGATTTTCCAGGGGGGGTTCGGACCCCTGTCCCCCCTCTGGATCCGCACTTGGGACCCCCCTGGAATATGTTGGACCCACTCTGGAACAATGAAAAATTATAGATTTCTTTGAAATTGGCCATTTGACTTCTGTAAAATAAGCTGAGGACTAAAAAAAAAAAAAAAACGTTGTCAGAGCTTTTTTTTCGTCAGACTGACCTGGACCCCCCTGACGAAAATTCCTGGATCCGCGCATGCATACTTTGAGCTATATACCATGAATTTCATTAGAATAATCACTAAAAGATCATATATTCCTTGGCTAAGCCCTTTCTTAACGTGTATATATATACTCAGAAGAAAAAGTTTAGTCAGTACAGACACTGTGTGCAATAATTTAAAAATAAAATTCATGTAATGTCTTACAAATGTGAACATTTTCAACAAAACTTTCTGAAAATATATCCATTTTCCTAATCAAATATACAAAAAGTGGTCAATATTAAAATTCAAATTTCATAACTCAAAAATCAGTCTAGCGCCCCTCAGACGATTTCTGGTAGTACAGACGGAGATTCTCGTATCTGTTGCATGACTAAGGAATTTAAGAAGTTTCCAAGCGGCCATGAAGCGATTACGTCATATTGACGTCACAATGACCCGAACTTCAAATGGCGTCGTTATCCGTGATCTTCCCAATGGAAGCTTGTCATTTTTAAAACCAGGCCGTTGAAAACGTGTTTGCAGACGATAAATTGTTTGTTCACTGCATCCAAAACTGCGTGTTACGTCAGCAACACGTGTACCTGTTTCAAGACGTCAAAACGCGGTATTTCTGTAATTTGTAGATAGCCTGACCAGCGCATTAAGCTTGCTGGCACTACATTTTCTCCGGATTATTGCAATAGGAACAACTCTCTTTCAATATCTAACAGTATATGAGAAAATAACCCTGCCAGTTTACCGCAGCACGTGCACATCGTGCATTTTAAAATTCGGTTGATACAGTCTAATAGAGGCGTTACTTGTCACGCAATGAACAGGTAAATGTAAAGTTACGATAATACAACTCATGTCAAAAATTTGACAATGATATATGCAGTATTGTTGATTTTATGAGAAACATAAATACTGACTAAACTTTTTCTTCTGAGTATATATCGTAAAATATTAAGTGAATATTAAGTCATCCACTCGTGTATAGCTTCATAGATTTTAGATATGTGAATTTAATCATATGGAAAGAAAAAATACATTTAAGGGAGAATTGGCTTATATTTTTGGGGGATTTGGGGAGAAGCTGAAATAATTCTAATGATTTGGGGAGCAAAGGAACAAACTTTCAGGGGGCTGAGAAATTTTCTTTTAGGGATTTGGGGAGACCAATGCATTATTTTCAGGGATCAAGGGAGTTCAGACCACCTGGGGGCCTCATATATACGCAAAACGCAACAGCGTACACATTTGGACCCAAAGTATGGAAAATTGCTATCACAACCATGTATTTTACGTGTAGCCTACAAAACGTGTGCATTCTCTCTCAATCCAATTTTGACAGAATTTGTTATAGGCACCCTTTGAGGATTTATCACCAATTAACGCAAAGTGAATGAGAGCCTGGTCATATAGCTACGATTTTTACAATCAACAATTACCAAGAGTGTGTTCTGGATCTGGATAGTTACGTCGCAGGGCATTTCAGCATATAGGTAACGGGAGAGAGCTGGGAATGGTAATTAGTCCCGGGTCGAGATGGCTTTCCTGAAGCCGTTCACTGTCTCTGCGAGCTCAACACAATCTTCCAGATGGTTCCAATCAATAATTGTTTTTGGAAAAAATGAGTTTCTAAGAAGTTCAGTTTTACACTGCACAGTTTTAAAGCATTTGCTGTTATAAGTAGCTTGACTGTCTATAATATTGTGGGTAACACAGTAGTTGAATTGCCTAGATACCACGAACTGGTGTCAAATAGTCATGGATCTACAGCGCCGGCACCAGCCCCTCCACCACATTGAAGAAGAATACCAAGCGGTTTGCCTTCCTTCTGTCTCGGAGCGGTGGATGAGGGAGATCTGATAGCGTCTGTGTAACACAACCATTATCCCTTGAAGTGTAGTCTCCTGATATAAATCTGACAGCCTGAAGTTGAACTTTTTCTAATTTGGAGGTAAGGATCCCAAATCACTGAGCTGTATTCAAGTGTTGATCGAATACGTGAGATGTACTGCTGTCATCCTGCAGTTTAGAGGGCAATTTTTAAAGTTTCTCTTTAGAAATCCAAGAGTAGAGTTGGCCTTCTTGGTGATTTTACTGATGTGACCGAACTCCACTTCAAGTCTTCTGATATTGTTACACCAAGTACGTAGGCCTAAGGGTTTTTTCTGGAACCTGCTGTAGAATGTGACCATCCAGCTGGTAGAAATACGTGGACTTAAAAACTCTTCTGCAACAAGGCATATCAGAACCTATATTTTATGGTGATTTAGTCTATAAATTTAAACGTATTTTTGGAAAACCTAATTTTAGTGGTCAATTCAAAAGATAGTAAAACTTTATATAAGGGTTGGATATAATTTGGATATCATGTGACAGTCTGCATGCCTAGTTTTTAACCCAATCACGGTTAATTGCACGACGGTGGGTCAGGCCTCAGACTCTATGACGGCTCTGACGAAAAGCTTTAATCGGTGGGTTGGTGCCTGATGCTTATCTGTAGCTGGACCCACCGTGGCTCAACTTGAGGTTTTCTTTAGCTCTGACTATCTGTGAGTCACGAGCCCTTTTCTTTGTTTCATCATGGAGTGTTAATTTGATTAGAGTGTTTTCCATGATGATACATTGCATTAGTTAGATGGCCTCCATGCGAACTGAACATTTCTTGTACTTCAACAACAGCAGAATCTAGGGCAAAGATTTGGTACCAGTAAAATGCATTTAAGCCCCCCGGTGGCTTAGGCTGCTGTCCGTTCTTAGGCAGTGGTTCTGTTGTTGTTGACTTTTTGTTTATTGTTACTCCCATTGTGGGAGTCTGTAATTGTTCTGTTGTGTTGTACGTTACTTTATGTCCATTCTAGTATTGCAATCATCTTGATGGGGAAAAGAGAGCTGATTGCTTTGCTTAATTTGTCTTCCTGGTGTCTCGTGATGGTTGAGCAGCTCTTCCTCGCGGTGCCACGGGGTTGTCTGCAGTTTGTGACTTTGGTATTTCCTGATCATACTCACTATTTTTGGTGTGTAGCATTTCTTGGCATTAAAACGCATTCCCCATGTCTTCGCCCATGTCTCTGTTCTGGAGATCATATTGGAGTGAAATGTGGTCTTCCATAGACTTGATTTGTCGGTAAAAGAGGCAGTCATCTGCCAAGAGCCGAACGGTGGACTTCACGGAATCTGAAAGGTTGTTTATATGACAAAAAATAAGAGGGACCCAAGCACAGTTCCATGGGGTACTCCAGAATCTACGGGACAGCCTCTGATTCTTCACCACCAATGGCTACTCTCATCTTTCTGTTTGTTACGACATAAAGCTGGTAAGGACGAAAGAGGGGAAATCTTATTGGAAGATACCGTTATGCGTTGACGATGTTACCAGCGAAAAATAATGCACGCAACTAGTAACAACTTTTCAGTACTGCAAAAACATATGAGCATAACAGACTTGATGTGACATCTATCGTTGATAGGCATCGATGCCATATGGCAGCTAAGTTTGGGTTGTTTGTTGATGAGGACCATAGCAAGCTTCCTACGTTAAACTGGTTACCTAAACTTCATAAACGGCCCTATAAGTCACGTTTTATTGCTCATTCTAGTGCATGTACAACTACTGAGTTGACTATTCTTTTGACTTCTTGCCTCACTGCGATTAAAAACCATGTCATTAAATATTGCACAACAGTGTATAAAAGAAATGGTTAAAGTTTATTTTGGTCTATTAAAAATTCAGGTGAAATTCTTAATAAATTTAAGTCAAGAGGTTTTCTAGCATCTTGTTTGTCTACATATGATTTCTCTACTCTCTATACTACATTGCCCCATAATCTAATTGAAGAAAAACTAACAGAATTAATTGAACAAACATTTAACAGAGAGGGCTCACTTTATTTGGCTTGTAATGATAAAAATGCCTTATTTACTTCTGAACAACCTAAACGATACAAATTGTGGTCATGTCAGAAAATGTGTAATGCTCTCCAATATCTTTTGGACAATATATTTATAAGATTTGGCTCGAAATTATATAGACAAATTGTAGGTATTCCAATGGGTACTAATTGTGCTCCACTTGTTGCAGATTTGTTTTTGTTTTGTTATGAGAGATGTTGTCTCTGTCAGACAATAATCAAACTGATATTATTGAAGCTTTTAACTCCACCTCCAGATATTTAGATGACTTACTTAATATTGATGAACCTTATTTTGAACAAATGGTAGGGCAGATATTATCCTACTGAACTTCAGTTAAATAAGGCGAATTCTTCTGATACTGAAGCTCCGTTTTTGGACTTGAACTTGTCTATAGCAAATGGCATAGTTTCTTCTAAAATTTATGATAAAAGGGATGATTTTAATTTTAAAATAGTAAATTCTTCTGCAACAAGGCATATCAGAACCTATATTTTATGGTGATTTAGTTTATAAATTCAAACGAATCGTTGGAAAACCTAATTTTAGTTATCAATTCAAAAAGATTGTAAAACGTTATATAAGGGTTGGATATAACTTGGATGTCATGCGACAGTCTGCATGCCTGGTTTTAGACCCAATCACGGTTTAAAGCTTTGGTGGACTGCACATTCACCATTGAACGATTAGAAATGAATTGGCAGTTCGGTATACTCAAAATTACACCCCTTTAAAAATACCGAAATACCCCACCCACCGTGATTACTATAGTCTAGTAGTAAAATTCAACGTCTTTCGCCTTTCAAAGTTTTGATTTTTACGTCCCGTTTTATCCGAACAGGCTAAGGGCATACACAAATGACAGATTATGCATAAATTACGCTTGTATCACGTGTCTTTTGTATTGTGCAAGTGACGTTAACGTAATTTTTAGACTTCTCGATCACATGACAGGAGATCACCTGCCATGATTTACATCAAAACGTCTTCCCCACATGACTGCAAGTGTATGTAGTCAATATCAGTAATGAAAGCGTGCATAAACGTAACTAATGGAGATGCTTCTAAAAAGGAGCTATAAATTGATGTTCAAATTTGACGTTTATTTTCGAAATATTGAAGTTATCAATTACTTTTAGGCGAGGTCTGCTGACAACCGGTTGTCACCAGACTTTTTGGTCTGCTGACAACCGGTTGTCACCAGCAAAATGTCTGGTGACAACCGGTTGTCACTAGCAAAATGTCTGGTGACAACCGGCTGTCACCAGCAAAAAGTCTGCTGACAACCAGCTGTATATTTTTCAATAAGAATGTGTACCCTATTCAACAATATCAGGCATTTAATGATATACTCTGCTATAAATTGTTTTTCTATACATATGTATGAATATAGAGATTTTTATAAAAAAAAAATATACATTTGTGTATATGATCAAATGATATTAAGTTTAAATTTTACAATGCCTGGTAATTATTGGTAAATTGACTAATCATGATTAAAGGTACTATTCTTTTAACTCTTATAAAATGGAATCTTCCAGCTGATTATCTGGACTCTTACAGCTTATTTATTATAAAACTTGACAAATAACCCATGGTCAGACTCACTCAGCTCCGCTTAAGGGACATGATAATCCATGATTAATTTGTTTGTGGAATTTTTTCCTTGTCAGTAATATGATTTTGGTGCTTAAAGAATTACGGCAATAATGATGAAATATCAGTTTTATTTCAAGCTTATTTCAAATTCAATATGTTTTGACTTTATCTAGATACAACATATGCAGAGCTATTAATTTTTAACTAGGCGTTTTAGCTGAAGTAGCTACATGTATTAGTGCTACATGTAAGTGTGGTAAATGGAAACTTCCAATTGATTTTTGTACTTTAACTAATCCAATTTGGTTATTAATGATTAATTTGCCAAATAGTCCCTGATCAGATTGCTCTTTATCTAGTTTCAGATTGCTCTTCCAGGTCCTGATTGTGTGCTTTAAATTAGTCAATGTCAAAATTCGTCAAAATTCTTGTCCGTTTCATATCTTATGAAAACCGCTGATGTGATCATGATTTTCTTTTCTTCACACAATACTACTGATCATACTTAATAAGGCTAGCTGATAAAACTGAAAAATATTGGTGTGTAAATATATTTTATATTGGATTAAAACCCCATTTTTTGGCATTTTTGCCCGTCCAAAGGAAAAAATTGAACTTTCGACAAGAATTATTAAAAAAACTGTTATTTTCTCGGGAATTTTAACTGGCTGTATTGATAAAACCATTATCAAAGTAAATGTAGGAGGTTTCAATATGTGATTTTTCATTACAATTTTTGCATTCTTTTGCCAAAAAACCTCTGTCCCAAGCGTTTATGTCAAGACCGTAACACTTGATAAATTGCAAAAATAATACTGGATCCCTAATGGTGCTGAATCTGGTTTTCTGTCATACTAATTTGACACTTTCTGTTTACTAAGAATACATGTGTTTTGTAAAGCATCTACAGAACTGGCAAAAGAAAATACTGTTTTGGTGAGTGAAATTTTTATAGTATATTTTTTTTGTGTCAAATGACCGTAACACAAAAATGGACAATGGACTTTGATAAAAAATTTCTGGTTTTAACATCTTGACCAAATAAAATTTCTCAACAAAAAATCACTCTTGTAGCGATGTTTTAGGGAGTAATCATTTTATTTTAGGTAAAAAAATATGTAGAATATATCAATCCCGTAACAGTCAATACCATAACGATGAAAATGTTGCGGTATTGACACATCTTGTTACGGTTTTGACATATACTGTCAAAAAAGTACAGATTTGAATGCAATGATATTAGTTTTAGTCAAGTTTATTAAGTGAATTTATGATAAGAATGCTTCACAAATTTAAAGAGAAGCATAAAACACAAATTGAATGATGAATTTGAGTATAAACAGTTTGTTACGGTATTGACATATTGTTTTGTTTTCAGGCAGGGTTTGTCAATACTGTAACAGTTTTGTCAAACCCGTAACAATATTTTGAAATAAATGCAATCTACCATATATTCCAAAATTCTTTCTGTGCACATGTGTCAAGAGTATTCACATTGCAATATGGTCTACAGTGCTCTTTACCAAATCTTAAACAGAAGATATACGCTAGCATATATTCTTTAAAGGTCAATACCGTAACATTTTTGTCAAGTACCGTAACAGTGATATTTTTGGGAAAAAAGTATATCAGACAGAGACAACATGTAGATTTTAAGTACCTGATCAATTCCTTTGGTTGATTACAATCATACCAAAGCATTGTAATTTTCTAGAAATGTGGTTTTTAAACAAAATACTGAGAAAATAGTAAGCTAAATCACTTAAAAGATAAAAAAATGCATTTTACCTTTGCTCATTGTCATAAATAATCATTTTGTTCAAATTTTACCTTTGACACAATTAAACACATGATTTATTGAACTTATCCAATGCAACAAAATAAATATCCATGACGAAATTTGAAGAAAAAACAGGAATTAAAGTTTGTTACGGTATTGACATTTTATCTGGTCATGTGATCTTTGAAACTTAATTATAAGGATCTGATTGGCTGTTAAGGTTGCTTTTCACTTTTCATAGTATTTTCAGAAACAACTTGTTACTTTCATGAAAAAAAGAATATTTTATTTAATTCGTATTTTTCCTGTTACTTCTTTCAAAATTTGACGAATTTTGACATTGACTCAAATAAACAGTTAGGATTCAATTTGATTCTGGTGCTTCAAGAGTTTATACTGATAATGCTAAAGTGATATTATCCATCCATTGTGAACAATGCAATTATAATATATAGGTTTATAATATATTTGTTCCCTTAATTTTGCTGTGCTAGTATCATAAAAGTAGATAAAAAAAATGAACCTTGATATGCAAACTGTTAGCAATGGATCTTTATCTGGTATTTTTCTGTAATAAAATACCAAATTGTAAATAAATTCATTATTTTCTTATCAAATATTTATTCAAGTTTTCTATAACTGTATTTTAAATGCCACTAGACTCAGGTAGATTGCTAAGTAGACAGTAGTATTGGAAAATACAGCTGGTTGTCAGCAGACTTTTTGCTGGTGACAACCGGTTGTCACTAGACTTTTTGCTAGTGACAACCGGTTGTCAGCAGACACTTCCTTACTTTTAATTAGAAAAAGTCTACAAACTCTTTTGGTGATATGGTATCATACACGCCAGAGTTTAAACATAAAAATAATCAAAAAGCGTCATTTAACTGTGTAGAAAGGTGCTGGAAGCTGTATGTACCCGTGTGACGTCATCAGCAGTGCAGTCAAATTAATGACCGATTCATACCAATTCTTGTTTGCACATTTAAAACCTGCGAGTAACTTTTCAATCGAATATACCGTTTGCAAGAAAAGTGCAAAAAATAGTGATGCGTTTTCAAAGTCCTCTAGAATATCATTTAACTTAACTCAAACATTTTCTGTTGATACTGGGTGATAGATGATCGAAAGAAGCAGTGATGGAGTCATTGACTATTAAACTTCTTTGCTTGGCAGCGATGACGCTCTAGGTTGTAAATTATCCTCAATGTTATTTGACATGTGCCTGTTGGAAATCACTGAACCTGTCTGTGAATGCATTTTTGAACAGACAAGGCATCGAATTGTGATAGTTTTGGCTTCAGAATTAACTCTATTAAGTTTCTAGCGTGATCCTCTAGGCAGGCGCCATTTTTTATCCATGGGAAAACCGTAAATCTTTATTTATAGCAGAGCCTCCTTCTGATTTCAACCGTTGCTATGAACAATGGATCTTAGAAAATCACAACTGAATACTATTTATAGCAGTCTCTTTGTGATTTTGAAGCATTGCAAAGTACAAAAGGCCGATTTCCAAGAGTTTTAACTCTCTTTAATATTGAGCTGGCTTACACTGGCTGAAAGTTGACTGCTTTTGATCTTACCTTCCATGGACGCAAGCTACTTGTCTATTTTGTGTACCAACGATATTTGTTGCGTATTTAGATATTATTATGGTGTAAACGCAAATACTGCTGCTGGTTTAGCAAAGTCCATTCCTCTGCATCACCATTCAGCTAGTCATCTGATGCAGGACGGCAAACTTCGGGATGGTTTTTTTCTTTCTGCCCCTCAAACCCATGATAGATTCTATTAGACAATAAGTAATAGTTATACCATGTTTGTCTACCTGTACGTGGAGATAATCCAGGAGCTTTAGAGAGTGGATTATCTTACGTACAGGTGGATAAACATGGTATAACTATTTTATACCACCTACATCAGTGTAGACCTTACACATCACGAGCTATTTTGTGCTAAAGTTCGTAAGGGTGGTATAAATTATAGTAATTCATGAGTCTCTGTGACACTTTTTGCATCGTTTGAAATAAAAAAAAAAACCATTTTATGTATTATAAAGTTTTAATGTAAGATTGTATGATATGATTTGGACCAGCTCTTGAGATTTTGGAAAGGGGCTCTTTCATGGTATGGGAAATTAACATGGGAGTCTGCCCACGCTTGGAATTTGATAATATTATGTTTATTAATTGTCTGGGGTATGACTTTTATATATATGGTGCATTTGAGTTTTTATGCCATTCCATTGCTAATTTATGACGTAATGTATGATATCACTACAATACCTTAGGGTATCCAGTTATAATCATTTCTAAAGTAATTGACATATCATGTAACGGGCGCAGAAATGCTTTATTAAATAACTATATCATTGATAAGTTGGTTGATACTATAAATGGCTTTGCATGTATTAGGAAAGCGGGTGGGCAATCATTTTTATGAGATGGTACCCCAATTTTCAACTGTATATTTTGTATTCAGTCAAATTTGGAATTCAAATTTTCACACGTTGCGGTCTTTGTCAAGATACCATTTCAACTTATAAAATTTCCATATATGTTAAGAATATGTAGACAAAATTTCATGAAATTCAAGGACCGGTAACATATTTTTTCAACTTGATGTAAACACATGGCCCTAATTCATCAAAATGTAAAAAATACAATAATTATGTTTCTGTGTAAAACATACTTGAATACTTGCTTAGTTTGAATCACCATGCTAGTACGTTTATTGGTAGAAGTTGATATGTTCAGTGTTTTCCCTATTACTGATTGGAAAAAGACAAAAAACAATATTCTTTCGTATTAAGTGTCATGATTCTTATTTAATGAAGTGCTTACACAATAATATTACTCAAAACGATACAATATGGTGACACTGGACTTACCACATCTAGTTGCGAACGTTAAAACTACATCTAACCAATGTTACACTTAATATGTAACATTATTAAGAATTTTAATTCATACAGGAGAGAAACCTTATGACAAGTCAGTTCATACAGGAGAAGAACCTTATATCGATGGTTTATAATTTTAAGCCTCATTAATAAACCTGGTTCACAAGAATAAGCCCCTGTCAAACCTATTGGTTAAAATTAACCATTTTGGTCACAGAGAACTCTTGGCTTCAAAGGTATTGCTAAATTAATGCTTAAATCTTCTCTGTTTATTCTGTTTTGTAAAACTGATGCTGATTTCCATCAAATGGCAACATTTATTCTTTGGCTGGATATATATTCCAGGCATACAATTTCGTTTCTGGACCTCACTTATTCATGTAGAACACTGTTCTATGATACCTTTGATGTGACTCTGTTACACTTAATCCTGGTCACGGCACCAAAATGTGGTTACTCTACCTCAGTTGGGATGTATAGAAATATTTGGTCTTCTTGTTTTCACACGTTTATTGATAGGATATTATGTTTCTTAAACAATATCATGCAGGACTTGAGAAAGTGATACACGTTGTCTTGGCCCCTTAGTGCCATGACATGGGGCCATGACCTTTGGCATTTCCGGCCATTGAATCATTTGAAATTGTCTAAACATTATTTTCTTTAAGAAAAGTGGAAGTAGATTTAAAAACAACCCCCTTCTGTCGAGTTATTGATTCATTTCAACTAAATAATTAATTTTGCTAAAACTGACCTATTCCCATAAGAGGTAGGAAATGACAAAGTTACCGGTTTTGGATTTTCATGAAATTTGGCTCAGATCAGTAGGATATGTATGGCATGTTTTTGTGATAATATGATATCTTGACAAAGCCTAGAACATATCTATCTTTGGAATTTAATGTTGAATGTTTTGTAAATTTTTGAAAAAAATATTGAAATTTTATAATCACTTCTTCAGAAAACGTAAATCATAATATATCCAAATGGTTTTTTGGTATTAATATAATGCCTATGGTATTTTGGATTTAATCTGGATGATAAATTATAGAAATAAACAAAACTATAGATTTAGGACATGGAAATTTAGAGACAGGTGCCACCTTAAAGGTGGAGTACGTCAGGGTTGCTTCCTAAGCCTTATTCTTAACAATCTAATTTAATATATACATTTTCATAGTTTGTATATAACGAGTCATTATTATGCAAAGTTTAAAGAAAATCCATGCGTGGGCACAGATGCAAGACCCCCTTATCAATTATCAGTGAGAACAAATCCATAAGTACAAAAAAGGTTAAATGTAGAGATTAAACTTTAATATTTGATTGATGCATGAACTGGACTTTAATATTTTGATTGATGCAAGAACAAAATTTTAATATTTTGATTGATGCAGGAACATTCCATTCAATATATCTATCAAATGTCAATAACCGTTTTTCTGATAAAACCATATACCATTACACAGCACTATTGTCTGCATATTCTCCAAAGGTGTATATTCTCTGCAACCTGATTGGCCCTTGTTTTGCTGAACTTGGATAAATCCTTTCTGATACAATGTGGATCCAGAACAACTACAGTAAAAACCTGTCTTAAGCTGCCGCTCAAAAATAGACATGACAAAGATCTTAATGACAAATGGTAGCTTAATGAAGGTCGAAAGTATTGCAGAATGCTCCCATTGGAGCATTCTGCAATACTTTTGACCTGCATTTAGCGATAATTGGTCTTGAAAACCAATTTTGGTCTTCGTTTTGAGTGGCCAGGTTTTACTGTAGCTTCTTCAGAAGGCAGTTGATCATGACCTACATTGTTTTCCATACATGTACATTCTGTGAATCCATTGTATTAATGTAACTGATAATTGAGCAGCGACATGAGATTTTCAACAATGTGGTATGTGCGACCAGCAAAGACTCAGATCAGCCTGGGCATATGCACAGTCTGGTCAGAGCCTTTGCTAGTCGCTTTAATATTCTATGACCGTCAAGCTACTGACTGAACATTATTTGCAGCTTCTAAGCTTAAAGCTGCATAGTCTGTAACTTTTGATCTTTTATTTTTAGAACTAATGTTTCTATTTTTCAAGAACACAGTAAAAAAACTAAAATTCAGGTATACATTTTACCAATTTTGTTTATCTTAACAAATTATCCTTATCAAAACAACAGCATTTATGTTAAAATTAAATGTCTATAATTATTGGAGGGACGCAAATAATTACCAACACACCTGTTTTTATACAATAATTCACCTTTCCGTGCAGTTTTTAGCTATAGTGAACAGATTTATTGTGAAAACATAACTTAATTCTACTTTTACAAATGATTTTAAAAGAAAATAAATAAAAAATTGAAAAATGTTCATAGTTGCTGACTTAGTCTCTTTAAAAGGAGGCTACACAGACTACTCTGAGTCTATTCATGTCAAAATGCCACATTGTTGAAATCACATGTCACGGCTCATATTGTGTCACACAAATTACATCAGGATAAAGGTTAAAAGAAGGCATTATCCAATGGGTCAGCTCGTGAGAAATGGTAGTTCTCGCATCCGCATAAACTTTGCCATAAAGTGACTTTAATATTATTCTACAAACACACATGTCTAGCTATCTAGTGGGACTACAGGACTAGTTTAAGCCTTCATACACATTTAAAATTTATGTATTTAAGCTGCTAAGGCACTTTTGAGACTAGAGATGCAAAGGTTCATCTAAGACTACAATGACTGGCATTGCACAGTTCCAGAAATCTTGGCCCAAAATGGAATTATTACTTCTGCCAATAAGTCTATGAGAATAATTTGCAAACTATGGTAGATGTTCTAAAATTTCTACCACTAGTTGACTGCCAAGAAGGCCTAGACAAACAGTGCAGACCCAGATCAGAATTCTTCTTAAGAAGCAGTCTGACCAGAGTCTTCCCTGTTTGCTGTTCTGACAAACATTTTGTGAGTTCTAGTCCTAAATGCTAGTATTTTATTTGAGAACAGAAAAAGAGAAGTGTTCTAACTTTTTGAACATTAATAAATTTTACTGTAGATAACATGTGAAAATATAGTGTGCCTCGACGTGAGAAAACCTGTCTTCGGGGGTTTGCGAACAACAAAGGCGCAGACCAGCCTGCGCATCCTGCAGTCTGATCAGCGCCTTTGTTATTGGCTTATCGCAAAGTAGCATATCTAAACTTACTGCAAGCAAATTTTCCATTTTCTACCTAGTCTCTGTAGCTGAAGAGACTGGTTTGAGTCTCGCTTAGTCGGAAACCCTAGAGACAGGTTTTGTCGCGACAAGGCCCAAGTAATATACAGTATGATTATCTCATGACAGGGCTTACCGCCAGTTATCCCTTTATATATGACTCCTAAATGCATGGGTGAAAGTTTTCATAGAAAGTCAGCCTCAAAATGCTGAATTAGGCAGATTTTAATAGCTTCTCTTATAAGTTTTCAGATGATCTAAACACAATTAATCATTTAAACTTGAAATTGTTCAGTTCTGTAGGCATCCTGCAAGTTTTAAAATTTGAATTTTTAAAGTTCAGGATTTTGGAAATTTTGAACTTTCACCCATGATAATGTGTCCTTAGGCAAACAGTGAAGACCCAGATGAAATGCTGCATAATGCTATAGTTCATCAGGGTCTACACAATTTGCTAAGACCAAAAGGATCTTCAGGCAAAGAAATATAATTTTTATCTGTGACTGCTCAATATATAAAATGGACCACCCCCTGTTTATTGCATCAAACCAAACGGAAGAATCCATTAGTTTATAAAGGATTAATTTCAAGACAAGATGCTAACACTGTCTTTCAGCTGCGTAAGAAAATATGAAGCTTCCCCCGAATCACCACAGCTCCCCTTCTCTCCTTTATTGATTGGCAGATTAATCCAGTCAAACAGCTGATCACTGGCTAAATGATACATGCTCCGTTCTGCAGTACCATCAATCAGCTTGCTGCCTTGGGCTCTCCATTCACAGGGGGGATAACTCTCAATAACTGTTGACAGGGAGCTAGTGGGTACAGGAAACACAAAATGATGAGCACTATCTATGCCACACTGCTCATAGTGCTTTAGCATCTGTCGTGTACTGTCCCCTAGTGTCATCTGCGGAAGATTTAAGCACTGTTTTAACATTATTACCACCTCGAACACATTCTGTAGTTTAGAGAGTCGATCTAGCCTTTCTTCTAATTCCAAGTTGGCTTTAACAAAGTAGTCCAAGTGTCCCAACGTTGTGAGATTTTTGGACAGGAATATATGGATGTAGTCGTGGGTAAGTTTCTGTACGCCAATTTCAGCCAGATACATCAGAGGGCTCAAACCTGTCATGGTGGGTGTGCGAAGCTGGCCACAATATGAGTCTTTGACCATCTGTGCTATCGTAGTGTTGTTGTGTTTGTGGATAAAGGGTTGTAACTCTCCTTGTCGCAATACCTTAACAACATACTGGAAGGTGTCTATCAGCTCAGAATAAGAGGTACAGCTCTGAAGAATCTGGAATAAAATAACACAAGTAAAAGCATTTGAGCCATGACATGTGATTTCCAACAATGTGGCATTTTGACAAGAGTAGACTCAGACGAGCCTGTACAGCTTCCTTTTACGCTTAGAAACTCCAAACACTGTTCAGTCAGTAGTTTAACAGTCATAGAATATTCAAGCGACTAGCAAAGGCTCTGATCAGACTGCGCGTATGCGAAGGCTGGTCTGAGCCTTTGCTGGTCTCACATACCATATTGATAGAAATCTCATATCATGGCTCATTTAACCCTTAGAGTGCCTGAAAGAATTAATCTAAAAATGTTGTCTGCTCTAGTCGTCTGCTGCATATTTTTGCTAACATTATTTGACTTATGTAAGATGGAGGCAAACAGTGTGGACTCAGATCAGACTGCTCCTATAGGAACTGTCTGATCTAGGTCCATGCCGTTTATCAAAAAGCTAATATCAGTACAGTTCTGAATAATCTGTGCTAAAACTACAGGAGTAAATCTATCCTGTTGTAACCAGTATGATCAATCTCTATTGATTACAACAAAATGCCAAATTGGCCGAATTAAAAAATATGTTTAGTTTGGGTAACACCATACCTAAGCTTACTGGTGAGATCTAGGATTTTTTTTCAGGCTTTCTGGAAAATATAATCATTTTATGCATTTGGAAAAGTATTTCTGTCAAAACAAAACATTAAAAAAATAAGGTGTACCTACCCTATCTAAAGTTTTGCTATTTTTTTTAATAAAAGCTGCTCGCAAAGCTTGGACCAAAGAGTAGCCCTTATGATAATAGAAAATGTCTTTATAAAATCCTTAAACTACCAAAATTAAACTATGTCCAATATGTCATTTTTTCTCAATTGTCAAATTTCGATGCTGCAAATATCAAATGTTTTGCAGTATAACTAAGGAAAATAGAAGAAATTGTGAACTATTTTCTGTGGGTATTCAAAAAAAAAATGCCTTTAAAATAAGAAAAAACACAAATAAACCCATGGGAACTGGATCGCTCACCTGAATCCGTTAGGAGGAGAGGATGTTTACCACAAAATATAAATCCCATTCTCCAACACTTAAGTCCATCTTGGGTATCACTCAGATCATAACCAAAGCCTATCAAGTCACTAAGTTCAATCAAATTATACTTATCTGCAAAATTTCAATGTCTGACCTTTTTACCCAACCCAAAAGGCCAGGGGTGTGCATAATGTCAAACATTTTAATTGCATAATGTAATATGCACCATAAGCTTCTTCAGAAAAAAAAAGTTTCACCTGTTGTCCCCAAACAGGAGTCAAGGGTGTGTCAAGGGTGTGAAAAAGGGCAGAACATTTGCATGCATTGTGTTATATGCTTCATTCTAATTTATTTGATTATACAACATGACTACTTTCAGAAAACAACAACAAATTAACCTTTTGACCCCACCCCAGGGGCATAATTTGAACAAACTTGGTAGAGGTCCACAAGGTGATGCTACATACCACATACCAAGACTCTAGGCCTTGTGGTTTCAGACAAAAAGCTTTTTCGTGTTTTCCCTTTATAAGCCTATGTTAAACATGTGACCCCCAGAGCGGGCCCATTTTGGACCAAGGGGCATAATTTAAACAAACTTGATAGAGGTCCACTAGATGATGCTACATACCAAATATCAAGCCTTTAGGCCTTGAGATTTCAGACAAGAAGATTTTTTTCACGTTTTTCCTAGATATAAGCCTATGTAAAGCATGTGACCCTGGGGCAGGGCCATTTTTGGACCCAGGGGCATAATTTAAACAAACTTAGTAGAGGTCTACTAAATGATGCTACATACCAAATATCAAGGATCTAGGCCTTGTGGTTTCAGACAAGAAGATTTTGTTCATGTTTTCCTATTTAGCCTATGTAAACCATGTGACCCCTGGGTGGGCTATTTTTGGCCCCAGGGGCATAATTTGAACAAACTTGGTAGAGGTACATGAGGTGATGCTACATACCAAATACCAAGACTCTAGGCAATTTCTAAGTCTGCACTCTTATTTCCATGCCTGCCTTAGTGAGTATACTGTAAATTCGGAAATTTTCGCGAGGATTTTATTTTCGCGAAACTTCGCAAATGCTGAGTTTCACGAAATAGTGAAAACTCTTTGTCCTTATCTGATGAAGGTTAATCATATCGAAGTCGGGAATTGTTTATGTGGCAAATATGCCTTTTACTCGCGAAAAATAAAATTCTCACGAAAATTTCCGAATTTACAGTATTAATTCACCTTCCAGAGATGATCTGTAAAGTCCAGGTCTTTTCTCTCCTCCAGCAGTAAAGAGTCAAAAGAATGGATCTCATCTTCCCCTGATGTGTCTCCAGCAGTATATTCTATGGTATCACTACCCAATTTCAGCTGGAAAATAAGAAGGCATTAAACAGGACTTTAGTTATTAAGAGTATGTAACAAAAAAATAATTTTCTTATTTCTCAACCAAAACATATGTTGTGGCTACTTAAAAGAACTGTCTCAATGAGACGGTTCTTTTGAGCACACAAAATATATGCTAAATACTATGGATAAGAAAATATTTACAATTTTACGCTGATTTTTTGTTTGTTTATCTAAACCTGTGATTAAATATGTGTTTACTATTTCCCTTTCTAGGGTAAATGCTTTAAAGTTTAAACAATTTTACGCTCAAAAATGTTATTTTGTTTATTATGACCCATACAAACGTACCTGTTCAACAAGATCTTGGGTTGCTTCCACAAGCGGTCTCTCCTGGGTACCAATCCAGTTCACTTCAGTAGTGGCCAACCCAGTAACTATAGACCTGAGTATCTCAAGTTCTTGGTACACACCAAATGCAGGACTTCTTGTGTTTCCAGATGTAACCTGTATCTTCACTACAGACATGGCATCAGCGGGTGGGTCATGCAGCAGAATCAGAGACTGCCCTGCCAACTTTCTCCAGTGAAGCTCTAGCTTCAGCGAGCTCTGGTAATCTGGTGCCGTCTTGTCACCTAAATATGAAATAATGTCATACTTGGCAAAGCATTTTATTTCTGAATTAGAAAACTCGGGAAGAGTTTTTGGTACTTTACTTTTATCTACTGCTGGCTTGCTCAATACTTCTGATATCTTTACACCAAGGAAGTTATTTTGTTTGTCAATGATTGGAGCTACACAGAGACATGACACTGATTTCAGATTATTTCCATCACACAATATGACTAAGTTTGGAACTTCTACTTGTTGTTCAGTTAATGATTCATTTTTCAAGACATTGAAACTGTTACAAAAGATACTGGTAAGTTTTCTGGCCACACCCAAAGGTAATCCACAGTCAAGCATTTTGGTTTTGCCAGCCACCACTTCACCTTCTCCTTCAAACACAGACAGATCAGCAATGATATCCAGTTTAAGTGGAGAACCAATGCAGTTGCTCTTGTTAGAACAAGTACTTGAACTAGAATATTTTGTACTCTTTCTGACAGTAATAAAACTGACACTTTTGTCAGCAGACTCATTCTCAATGGCTTGCCAGAAAGTACTGGACCTGTATGCCAAGAGTATAGGGTATTCTACTGCAGTTATGTCCAGTAGTCGAGAGAACCTTTCATTACTAATCTTGTCCACTTCTCTAATAAGGGTAAGAAGACATCCCATAAATTCATCTTGTGGTGTGCCGGTTCCCGGATCAACTGACTGGAGCTTGTGAAGAACACTCTTTAAGTTGTCAGCCAAGGAGCCATCCATTGTTTCTGCTTAATAGCTGAACCCTGAAATTAAATATATAAAGCTTTAGTACAATCTGAAACCCCCCACAAACAAACCCAAAACTATTAAAATACTTCCCAGTTTGGCATTAGCATTCACTGTGATTACTGAAAGTCTATACTTAGTATACTGCCGTGTACCACTTCAAATGAGACACTGTTTTTTAAATAACAGCTTATCGAAAATGGGGATTTAAAATTTAATTGGAAAAATATATTTAAACCAAAAAACACTTATCAAAAATATGTTTTTGAAGTTTGCATACATTATTACAAATGCTGTGATAGGATGAAATTGTAATGTTCCCTTCTTGTACCTAAGGTGAACTGGATCACTGACAATCAGTTGAGAATATAGCAATGTATATACTAGCATAGTTTTTTTTATAGCAATGCTTCAGAAGTTTTTTTAAACTAGCAACAAAATATTAGAAGGTATTTTGAAGTACTCATTTCAAAATAAGTCAGCAGATGACAAAACAAAATGCAAATTTGGAGTCATTTAAGTAGCAAGTAGGGAAGGCTCAGATGAGACTGCATATAGACTTTCTAAATTAAAGAACCAAACCCTCTGATGTGAGCTGGCACTATTCAAAAAAATGTTTAAATCAGTTATAAACTAGCATTAATCCTAGCTTAGTATAGCATACTTATATTAGACAACTGCTTCAAACTATCCCATTTACTTAAATAAATAAACTAAGGTACAAGTTGACTTAGGTATGAGTTGACTAAAGTACCAGTTGACCAAAAATGGGTAGGAGTTGACTAAGGTACGAGTTGACTTAGGTACGAGTTGACCAGTTAGCCTGTAGTGTTCTGGATGATATTGATGTGTGACGAACTTCATTAAAACTCCGTATGATGTAGAGACCGAATGTGGTGTACTGAAATAGGCTGGTAACCGAGACTAGAAGAGGCCTATAGCAATTCCAAAGGGAAAAATCTTAGGGTCCACCAGGATTCGAACCCAGAACTCCTGCTTGACAGTTGACCACTCTAACCATGTCGCAAAAGAGTCAACCCAATAATGAGTCTGTAAGGAATGCCACTGTCACTACACTCTTCCCCCTTTTTCATTTTTTGAGAGCCGGGCATCAAAGGTTCCTACAGACATACAATGGAGTATAGCCCGCAACCGCTCTCACTCTCAGAGGCCGCCCCAGGCGTTAACTGCATGAGCTCGTCAAACACTTTTGACACAATTAAAGTAATTCCAAAGGGGAAAATCTTTGGGTTCGCCACGATTCGAACCTAGAACTCCTGCGTGACAGTCGACCACTCTAACCATGTCGCTAACAGGGCCGTCACAGCGTATTTAAAAGTGGTCCGCCGGAGGAAGCCATCGACGAGAGAGGGGGAAAATTTCCCCCTTGTCAAGGGGGTGGGGCTTCGGGGGGCCTCCTCCGAAGTTTTTTTGAATTTCGAGCTCTTTTATGCGCCTTTTTAATGGAATTTTTTCTATGTGCGTTTTTAATGGGATTTTATTCGTTTGGGACCAGATTTCAGTCGTATTGGTCACAATCTTTTGCAAGAAAGAAACCGAATGCTGGACAAAATTGTTTTCTGACAGTCACGCTTTATTTTAACTTTTTTTCTTCAACATGTTTCTTTGTTATTATTTCATCTATGTCCCTGCAGGTTTTGGCATATACTTTTAGCACTAATCCTTGGTGGTACTTTAAAGAGTCGTATTTTGAAAAGATATTCATTTAATCAAGCGTCTTTTCAATTAGAACATCCATTAAGGATGCAGGCTTCATCTAAATTTTGGCTATTTCATCGTAATGGAGCCAGGGCCTACTGTCGAACCACGAAGCTAAACACTTCTCTGCTCAGGCTTCTTAAAGTCTAATGAACGTTGGGGGAACCGAAAAGTCTTGGGCCGAATTGGAACAGGCGGGACCTGTATATCCATAACGGAAGGCATTGTAACAACACATGCTCAAGATGCTCATAATCAAATGTAAAGTCAAAATGTTTTAAACATACTTTGTCGCTCCATATGTTAATTAGAAGAAAAAAATGTCAATTTGAGGGAAATGAAACTGGATCATAGAAATTATCTGGACCTAAAAGAAAGACCTGTCTTCAAGGTTTCCGGCCATGCAAGACTCAAACCAACCTATTCAGTTATAGAGATTAGCTAGAATGCTGAATTTTTGCGTTTAGCAAGTTTATCAATTATACTTTCTTGGGAGTGAACAACAAAGGCGCTGATTAGACTTCGCGGATGTGTAGGCTGGTCTGCGCCTTTGATGTTCTCACGCAGCTACGTCAGGTTTTCTCTCGACACTGTCCATAAGTATGATAAAGCCTTTCTTCCTTTCTTTCTAACATAATGGCTTCGCTCAAACTTGAGCATTACATCCATTAAGACCATCCGATTATGAAATTAATCAAGCAGGTGTCATTATAATTTTTCAATGTTTTCACACCTTTGCTACTGTAGGTCAATCTATTGATGACACGCACAACAAGCGTTATTGACAATTGCATCAATAAGTTGTGGCAGATTGATAAAAAATCAGAGGTTAGCACTAGGGCTGTCACGTTTACGAAATTTGGTAAACGTTTACACGAGTTCCAGTAACGATTCAGTTTACACATAACTTCCAGATTGTATTTTTTCATTATGCAAATCGGTAAAACCGAGGATATTTTCCCTAAAATACATTTGAAAAATGTACCTTGTGCAAATATTCTAAATTGTTTCTGGTTGGGTGTTGTGATAGAACTCATTTCAAGTAATTGGAAAGTGATTGCAACATGCGCAGACTCGTACATTACGGACATTGCCTTCAGTTGCAAGCGTGTAATTAATGAATGGACACACACAAGACATTACGGCGAATCTTCACGTAGGCATCAATACACACGCCGACAGGAAGAAAACAAAACAATTCACATGCCTCTCCTCTTTGCCTTTACATAAATAGCTGTTAAAAATGCAGGAATATAATTGTTCCAAGCAGTGACTGAGTGAGACAATATTCGGGACATTTTTATGGCGCATTGAGAATGTCTGCCATAATTTCTAATTGCGGTAGATACTTTATCAAATACAGCTGAATATGAGAAAACAAACAACAATTTGATTTGATGATCCAGATCGAGATGTGACGTATCAATGTGTAAGAGAATATTTTTTCATTAGGAAATGCTATTAGTATTAATAAACTACGACGCTTGTCACATGCTAAGGTTCGTGTCAACGGTAGTTAAATTTTGTTAACATTTATTACACAAACTCGAAACGGTGTGGTTTACATGTGTAAACGTGGCAGCCCTATTAAGCACAAATTTAAATGAGCCGAAGCGAGAAAGAGGGACACAGCGGAAAGCATACTTGGCCAAAAAAGTTGCCCTTGGCTAAAGAGTTAACTCAACAGTAAGGCTGTTAGGAATGGCACTGTCACTATAGGCCTATAGAACTTTAAATATGCAGAGGAAATGGTCTTTACCAAAATACAGAATCTGTATAAGGTCCTGTTGTCCTCTACGCAACAAAAGTGATAGATGTGTGCTGTTTCAGTGATTATTTTCAGTGAAAATCGCCAAAATTGCTCTGTTTGTTTTGTGTTGTTTGAAAATACCGCTATCAGAATGATTTACAGGCGCTTTTCAAGGGAAAACGATCGGAGCAATAATTGGGAATAAAGCGTTTATTGATTGAGAACAGAGCGATAAATTTGCTCTTCATTTATCAGGTGTAGTTTCGTATCCACTTTTTGTGAAACCTATTTTCATTGGCTTAAAAGTTTTCCTCAATCCAATGAAATAACCGGTACTATGTCCCACTTCGGCAACTTAGACAATATGGCCGACGACTTCAAGTAATGCAAACTATTTCGTATATTTCGCAGTAATAATGCAGTAATACATTGTGACCTGCCTGGTCATTAATCTAAGGGTTAATGCCAAGTTCAAATCCTGGAATGAATACATTCTCACTCAGTCACTGTTGTCCTGGTTGTCTTTTTTCTATGTGCAGGGCTGTGCCTGTAAGGATTGGTCAAAACGTCCCCAAGTCAAAACGTCCCCTAGTCAAAACGCCCCCAAATCAATTGGTGAAAACGTCCCCAAAAATTGGTCAAAACGTTCCCATGGTTGAAAAAAGGGCTATATCCTCATTCTTTCCCTTATTCACGGAATAAAGTGCAACTACCTTCGGTAGTAGCCTGGTTTGCTGTCCATTCGACCACCTTATCACGATCTCCCCGCATGTGCGTAACTGTTACAACCTATCGTTTTTATTTTTTGGCGAAAATATTGACTAAACATTTGTAACAAGGAATAAAACAAACATAAACCTAACTGCAACTCAACATTCGTAAACATCGTACCTTTATCGATTGAGGTCATTTGTCTGGATCACTAAGATGCTTCCTGTCAGTTCGAGCACTCTGATTGGATGATGGGTGTAGGGCCAAGGTCAGGCGTGATGGGTTAATCTACAGTCCAGTTCAATTGATTCGAGTCATCTGAATTTTTCGGTAATGTTTCTACGGCCAATTTTCTTTCGTTTTTTCATAAAAGGGCAACAATTAAATGATAGTGTCATAGAAAACAAAACAAACTAACAACTGGGCGGTGTTTTCTTTTCATTTTCCTTTGATCACAAAAGGTCAGCATCTGGAGAGCACAAGAATATTGATGTCAATCTAAAGTCCAGCCTTGGTTTTTAATTCTTGAGAAACATGATATCTTTTTTCTGTCTTTGAATAAGGAAATATTGAATTTTGCATGCTCCAAATGTGTCACAAATGGCGATATCACAGTCACTATTTTTCAGTAGGAAAAATGCAGGCATTTTGATGGATTTATTTATCACAAATATAGTTATTTAATAGGTAAGTTGGCAAAGTACCACCGCGTAGCCTAGAAGCCACAATCAAGTGGAACCTTGCCTCCACCATAAAAGCTCAAAATGATTTAATAAAGGTCACCCACTTCAAGTAGGAACTTGGTTAACATCTTTTTTCATGTTTTTTTTCTTGTATTATTTTTTTTTTTATTTTTTTTTGTATGTTTTTTTTTTTTTTTTTTTTTTTTTGGAAAGAGAAACAGGTAAGTTTGGCTGAGTTCCACAATGCGTAGCCCAGAAGCCACTTTCAAGTGGAACCTTGCCAACACCATAAAAGCTCAAAATAGTTTTCTAAAGGTCAACCAACAGAGCTACGGTAAATGTTCTAAAATTACGAACACTCTAAAATTACGAACACCTAAAATTATCGCCGAAAATAATTTTTAAAACATCCTAAAAAATCGAACACTGCCCTTTTTTGGAAAAGTGAATTTCTAAAATTACGAACACAAGTTATTTTCCGCGGAAAATCGATGTCCGGTTATCTGTTTGTCCCATCTGTGTTCGGTATACTTCTACCGTATAGCACGTGAGCGGTAGCGAGATTTGGAAGGTTCCATTATACTTAGATGGGTAATCTGGCACGTGACGTTCTGCGCGCGACGTTATACTTTTTGTCTGCTAATTGTGCGATAAGATAAAAAGCAAGAGCGCATTAAAAGCACGGACTTTCCTACATGTACGCATGTACGTGACAAAGGCCATGCATATTATTGGTATCGGCTGTCTATGTATCTACTCGGTTCGAGGTATCCGAGGAAACAGTGCAGGTTACCTGCAGCGTGTTCAAATAAAACCCTTAATTGTCGAAATTTTTACCTATAAGAAGCAGTTTATTTGAGTTCTTCAGCAATTAACATGGATTGACATTAAACAGACATGCTTCGGGCAAGGATTAGGAGTTACAATTACCGCGAGAAAACGCCCATCTAAGCTTATATGTTCACCATGAAGTACTTAGGTCATACGTTGCCTGGTCATCTTCTTGTCCGTCAAAATTAAACATTTGCAAACGGTAGATCTTATTACTTAAAAAACACATATAAACCACAGCGTTAATAAACAACCGAGTAAATTTGCTAAGTTTGTTTATATACAAAGGGCCTTTTCCAGCGATATGGCCTGAGTCGTTCATCCATTCGTGAT
This sequence comes from Loripinus fragilis, assembly GCA_964019695.1. Taxonomy (NCBI): domain Eukaryota; kingdom Metazoa; phylum Mollusca; class Bivalvia; order Lucinida; family Lucinidae; genus Loripinus; species Loripinus fragilis. The sequence goes on along the minus strand of OZ026521.1, from coordinate 8,684,161 downwards.
GCTTGACATACCTGATCTACTCCCCAACTTTATGTGTGTCATGGTGATTATTGCATGCAAATTTGCGCAGACTCGTCTGAGTCTTTGTCGCATGTTGTACTAGTAATGAAAAATGTCCGTCGCCGCAGTTTTTCATCGAACAGGTTCACAAACTTTGATAGCAGGTCGTAAAAGTAGAGAGAGAGAGAGTCTGCATGGTGCTTGCACACGAATCTTTTGTTTTGGCTTGTTTTCTTAGAATCTCGAAACACAATGTTTGGATCTTGTTACAACTGCTTCCGATGAGGACCCATGCGCGGATCCAGAAAGTTTTGTCAGAGGGGGTCCAACTCTGCAACTCTGATAACGTTTTTTTCTTTTCTTTTTTTTTAGAGGAGAGAGGATCCAAATATCACTAAAATCGGGCCATCATCGGCCCGCCAGCGAAACGCCATTTAAATGGCGTTTTGCTGGGGTGCCGATGATGGCCCAACGTTGAATGCTGGCTTGGTAGCTTTGAGAATTTCAGGGGATCCGGTCCAGTATTGCTAAAATGTTCTATATTTTTGTGATTTTCGGGGGAGGGGGTCTGGACCCCCTTACCCCTGTCCCGCGTGGGACCGGCCAATGTATATACTGAAAATCCATCTTATCGTGCGCATCGGCTTTGCGTACTTTCAATAGCATGCACACAGTTTTATATTGGCGAAACATTCTTTCCTGAGTTCCATTCGGGTATGATCTGGATCCAAACCGTTTTTGCATATGTAAATAGAGAGAAAGAGAGAGATAGAGAGACTGGTGCATGCACATCCTTTCGGGAGTGCATCGGCGGATCGGCAAGTGGAGAGAGAGAGAGAGAGAGAGAGAGGGAGAGAGAGAGAGATGCGTGTGTGTGTGTTCTTTTTGAATTTCGTCATTTTTTTTAACTCTTAGAACTTGCCTACGTATTTCAAAGTTTCGTGTAGATCTTTGCAAAAAAATTCTAGTGACTGTATTACAATATAAACTGGAAGTCGGCATTTGCGCAGATGGCAAGGAAGAACCGTAAAGTGTAGCGATTCATCGGTTGTCCGAGACGAGTGAACATAGGAGACCCTGCTTATCGAATAGTTAAATAAGTGGACTTTTACGACTTGTAAGTAAATTGAGTGTCATAACATGCACGTGCCACGCGCTGAACATTTTACTGGCTCAGTCCGCAAGTATTTAGTGGCGGTTTTTATAAGATTTTAACAAGATATGAGAAATGAAAAAAAGAGTAGATAGCGCAGAATCATATCGCCGTGTTTTCAACACGTTTCTACCGCATTTTTACATGCATATATACCGTTTTTGCTCATGATAAAGACCACATTCTAAAATTACGAACACTAGCACTTTTTCTGAAACGTAATTTCTAAAATTACGAACAGCGGAAAAAATATTTATTTTTTCGTGTTCGTAATTTTAGAACATTTACCGTACTTCAAATAAGAACATTCTTAACATTTTTATCTTTATTTTTTTTTTTTTGGGGGGGGGGGGGGAGGGTTGGAGAGAAATAGGTAAGTTTGGCTAATTTCCACAATGCGTAGCCCAGAAGCCACTTTCAAGTGGAACCTTGTCACAACCATAAGATCTAAAAATAGTTTTCAAACTTGTAACTTTGATAACATTTTTTTTGTTAATTTTTTATATTTTTTTTTATAATTTGATTTTTCATTATTATTAACTTGGCTAATTTTGCCTGCAATGTGGACAGAGGAATTCACTCTGTCTTCTGACGACTCTTTCTTCGGTGCAGAAAGCCAGGTGAACCCGATGCGCACATGCCCCACACTGTGCCCAGCTGACAAGCTTTATATATTTACATTTTTTAGGTCAGGTGGTGAAAAACAGCCACAAACACAGCATTTCTCATCGTCCATTATTTCCATATCATCATCACTCTCTGTGAAATCTTCACTCTGAGAAGGTAGCCTATTTTGCATTCCACTGGTATATGGTTTAGGGCTTGCATATGGCTTGTGTTTCTTTTCTGTTTCCTTTTTTTTCTTTGACAGTTTAGATGGCTTTTCCATACTCACTTTATTTTTTTCATACTCATTTAAAGCTAAAAGGTAAGCATCCTCAGTTATTGCTCTTCCTGATGGGTTAGGTTTTTTTCTTTCTTTAATTTCAGGCGCTTTGTATTGTTCAGCAGCAGCTTGTTGTATTTTTCTTCTTTTTCACGTAGGTAATCCTCAACTGCCTCTGGCCCAGCATTGATGGCTCTCAGTTTTTTAATTGGATTTTTCTCCCTGAAACTCTCACAGGGTACCATTTGTTCTTTTGAAATAGAATTTTTCTGAAATGGGTATATGCCTGATTTTCTAAACCCTAGTTTCTAGTCAGCGGGCTAAATGCTTTTAAGTATGCAGTTGAAGCAAGGGCACAAATTTCATATTTTGTTATTATCCTTCCCATATGGTTGAATAGATATTTAGAACACTCATTGTAGTAGTGCTTTTTCATTGGCCCAAAGACAGCTACATCCAACGGCTGTAACAGATGGGAACTGTGTGCCGGTAGTATAGATAATATGATACCCTTTTCCCGTGCCCAGGGAGCGCAGTGGCTCAGTGGTAGAGTGCTTGACTCGAGACCGAAGGGCCGCGGGTTCGAGCCTCACCGGCGTCACTGCGTTGTGGTCCTTGAGCAAGACACATTTATCCTAGCTTAGTACTGGTTCAACCCAGGAAGACCGTCCCGCATAACTGAAAGATTGTTGAGTGGACGTAAAGAATCAAATCAAACAAAATTTTCCCGTGCCCATCTAATTGTTTCTGGGTTTTTGTGGGAAGCATGGCCATCATATATAAGAAGAATAGGATCTTCTTTACTTGGCGGGGAAACAAGTGGGAGAAAGTGTTCCTCAAGATATTTTCTAAATATGTCCCCATTTACCCAACCACTATCTGACATAGTGCCTGCAGCCCCAACAGAGGCACCTTTCATTAGATCTGCCTTTGAAGATGAAAAATGGAGGCAATGCTACCCCCATAGCATTAGCGCAGCCAATTACAGTGGTTGTAGTACTTCTTGGTGAGGTGATTTGCTGTACTTTATTGCCGACTGATCCTATGACATTTGGTGGCTTATGTTCAGGCTGAAGCCCAGTCTCATCTATATTAAAAATCCTATGAGGCTTGTCACCAAGACTATTTTCCTGTAGAACATGTTTTAAATTTTCAAAGTAAGTATCCACTATTTCTGGTGTTGTGTTTTTAGCTCTCGTGCTCTCCAGCTGACGGGGTTTGATTGACTTTATCTCACTGTCCCATCTGCTTAGAAAAGCATACAGCCAGGAATTGCTCAATGGTGTTTTTTTGGACCTTTTCTTTAAATCATGTGCCATTTCCCCAGCCAGTCTCTGTAAATAGCAATTTGATAACCCATATCCAAGTTCCGACCTCATTTTAATATGTTCCACAAGTTTTTTCTCTTCATCTTTTGTGAACAGAGTCTCTTGGGCAAAGTTTTCAGGATCAATTCTCCCTGCAACCCTGTCTCTTAGTGTAGTGATGGGTACATTAAATAATTTTGCAGCTCTTCTTACAGGGACACCCTCATTTTTCACTAGTTTGTAGGCTGATACAAGGGCCTCTTCATTGTAGTTCCGGTATTTTCTCTCTAACCTGGTGGATTTCGCCTGAAACAAAAACCAAAATCAGTGTCAGGATTTTTATTTCTAGAAAGGAACCAAACGGTTGATAGTTTATAAAAAGTAGCAGAATTTATTGGGTGAACTGCACTGTAGTTTTCAGAAAAAAACGTATCTAGGCCGAACAAGTGTCTCAATGATCAGAGCAAAATTCGTCAGCAAAAAAATGAGTGACTTCAAAGCGTATTAACTTATTTATCTTTGCTAATAAAACTGTGTAGTGACAGTGCCATTCCTAACAGCCTCGCTGTTGGGTTAACTCTTTAGCGACATGGTTAGAGTGGTTGACTGTCACGCAGGAGTTCTGGGTTCGAATCCTGGCGGACCCAGATATTTTCCCCTTGGAATTACTTCACTGGTGGCAGCGGTAATTCGGGAGCGCCTGAGTCGGCCTCTGGGAGTGGTAGCGGGATCCCCTAGGTTGTGGTTGATGCCCGGCTCCCAGGAAATAAAGGGGGGAAGAGTGTAGTGACAGTGCCATTCCTAACAGCCTCGCTGTTGGGTTAACTCTTTAGCAACATGGTTAGAGTGGTTGACTGTCACGCAGGAGTTCTGGGTTCGAATCCTGGCGGACCCAGATATTTTCCCCTTGGAATTACTTCAACTGTTTTAATGGAATATTTTGGGAACTTTAGAGGTAAAGTATTGTTTTCTTGATTTTATTTGCAACTTACCTGTTTTTTTCGCATTCTTTCTTTGATTTGTAAACTCTCGCTTGGGTATGTGCGTCTTTTCGGATGAACCAATACTCGTCGCGAGCTATAATTCCGATTTACCATGGTGATCGAATCGACAGGAGTGGTCGAACCGACAGGAAGCAAGCATAATACACTAGAATAGAAGAGTGTCTTATATACTGGTCCTCATTCTTTCCCATGTGATTTATTCCGTGGACGGGAAGGTTTGAGGATATAGCCGAAAAAAGATGGTCAAAATGTGCCTAAAATTATATTTATTATATATTTAAAGAAATTTTTGGCATATTCTGGGATGTTTGAATAAATTTGTTTAAGACAAATAAAGTGTTTTATCCAGATTCTTCTTCATCCTGTTTCAGTTCATCCCTCGATTGACCGGGTATTATCGAACTGTGTGCCTAAATTCATGTGCCGTCCGAGATTGATTGACAGTGCTGATTTAAAACATTTAATTACAGGTTAAAAGTATCTGTATGATCTACATCATGTAAATGGTGTTGAGTGGCAGCCGGTCTTTGAAGGTCTCCAAGCTTGGTGCTGCGACTGTGGATGGTGGCAACTGGTTCCATTCTGTTATTTCAGTAAACTAGCATTTAGAATGCAGTTTTTCCAACAGTCCTTCTATACAAGATCCTTCAAAGATTACATATATATATATATATATACAGGTGAACCTCGCTATGTCAAACTTGCTTATCTCGAATACATGGCATATGTCAAAGTGATAATCCATTCCCGAGCATATCCTTATATTGCTTTGTATTTCAAACATGTTTATGTCGAACTTGGTTATCACGAAATCTCGGCTATATCGAAGTGTTTTTTTCATTCCCGAAAATTAGTTTTCCGCTTCTTTAACACTACTTGTGTAGAAGTAAATTTTGTGTTGGTCAAAAAATTAAGCAATATGAATGTCAAACAAAGTAATTAACCTTCAGACATCGAACAATAGCCTATAATTTAGTCCACTATAATCCATTGTTGCGGGTAATCGCCAATTAGTTATAGCGTGGAGGTGGCCATTGTTCATTGATCAGCTGTTTGTGTATAAATAATTGCATCGATTGACCTTGACAATGCATAACAACCCAGGCGTGCTTGATTTAATCATCAGAAAATTAGCGGTAATGTTGTTTATTGGTGTCCTTTGATGAGATATTTTCGACAGTTTTACGGTTTGTTTTTATGTTTGTTTATTCTCTTGAAAAAAAATCGGAAATTTCAATAATTAAAGTTGTTTTCACAATTTCCCTATTTAAAAAATCACTGTTTCCACGTTATGGCGGTCCACAACGTAATTAAATTGGAAAGAAAACAAACTAAAATGAATTTCTTTTGTCTTCATTTTAATCCGGTTTTCAGTAGGAATAGTTTGACTTCACATGTACTGCAAAAGTATGCCTTGGAGAAAGTGAACATGTAAATGATATTGAGATGACATCACATTTTGCTTATGTCTAACTTCAGTTAACTCGAAGTATTTTCGCCATTCCCTTGGACTTTGAGATAGCGAGGTTGACCTGTATATATATATATTTGCTAGTTTCTGATGATTTGCTTTGTGGTAATTATCAGACAATCAATATGATTGTAAGTCTGGAATAATTATTTAATTATTATAGGCATTTGATAGACAGTTGTAATAGTTAAGCATGTGAGGTTTGTCTTAACCCGGGCCCTAACCCCTTGATAACTTTTATCAAGTAATGTTTGTGGCCGTTTCTTGGCTGAAAGCCGGTGGTTTTGTGTTTTTTTTTGTCAGGGAGCTGACAATTGTTCTGGTTTTAAAGCGTCCCAGAAGACTCAGTGGGCCACGGCTTAAAGTCTCCTCCCACAGACTTGGTGAGCCAGAAAGCGAACTCGGGACTCCTGGGTACAAAGCGATTGACTTATCCACTTGTATCAATAAGAAGATATTTACAATTTTACGTTCATTTTGTTAAATCGAGACCTTTGAGTCAAATGAAAGTGAGTTAGGGTGTAAAGATGAGGAGTCGATACAATCATGTACCACACCTGACCCAGGATACCAATGAGAAAGTGACAAACTCACAGTTATTCACCACAAACGAGAGCCAAGAGGTCAGCCCTTTCCCAGCAGGTGACCACAAGGCACAAATAAACAGATGTACACAAAAGCATAACAAACACAAGACAGAAAAAACATAAAAGATCCACAAAAGAAGTACCGCCTTGGAACTGTCAGTAAAATATCTACTGGATGGCTTAAACCGGTTTCACGGCGCCAACCTCTACCTTGATGAACCTAGCTGATGGTACACATTTGGTGAAGTGAGGGTAGATATTCATGACTTGCTTTCAATAAATTTTTCTCAAGCTACATTTAAAAAAACAATATTTTGGAAAATTTATTCATTTGGTTTTGTTTCTGTTGCAGAACTGCCAGACCTTTAGAATACTACAGAAAATTTTTGGTGAGTAAAAAATTTCTTTATCCTTGCTTACCTCACACAGCACCCTCCCTCCCCACCCCCAAAAGAAATATTGGATAGCAATATCATATTAATCAAACTATTCTAACACATCACCATATATTGGATGCCTAAACTTCTTGTCTTCATTGAAATCATCACAAGAATGAACTATCTTAAGTGTTTGACAAAACCAAAAAATGACCTATCTACCAAGCAAAGAATCGATTATGAATACCCAGGCTGGTCTGAGTCTTCAAAAAATTTAAAAAAAATTAAGAAGATTTGCCATAGTAGTGATTTACTGATCGATCAAATTACTTAATGATTATTATATAGGGCAAATGATTTAGTACAAAGTAACATAATCCATTATGGCTTTCAATAAAAGTTTTTGATGTTTTACATGTTTGAGATACATTGGGAGCACAGTGGCTCTGTGGTAAAGGGGAGCATTCTGCAATAATCTCGACCTTCATTAAGCTATCATTTATCATTAAGATATTTGTTTTGTATATTTTTGAGGGGCCATTTTACACAGGTTTTACTGTATACCCTCAAAAATACTAGCTACCTACCCAACTCTAAAACCTCCAAGTAGGAAGTGACAATCCAAATATTATTTAAGTATGGCCTCACCAAACTGTCTTTAATAGCTCTAAGGCCAGAGTTTTTTAATTAGCTGCATTACGGGGAAAACAATTCCAATTTAAGGTCGGGGAGACAAAAAAAAAGCGCAGAAAATGACCAGTGCACTGCTCATTTTCAGAGCTTTTTTTTATCTCCCCCCAAAAAACAGTAAAACTAGTAAGGTAAACCAACAGTCTGTATTAAATCTTTAAATATTTCGTAATTTTCCTAAAAATCTGCATATGACAATCACTTTTAACAGTGTCACTCTCAAAAATACACAGACAGAACCTCAAAGATATATTGTTTTTGTCAACAAAACAAATAATATTTAGAGTCGGCGGATAAAATAAAAGATAATTTTAGAAATTAATTCTTTTTTTCTACTTCCCAGAAAATTACAGTAGAAGGGTTGTAAATCAACTAATAAAAAATTCTGACCTAAAGCCTCTTGTCAGGTAGCATATGGACATAAAGGCTTAAACATTGTCATCTTTTCTTTCAGGAAAAAGATGTCAGACCTGATGGTAGAAATTTGGAAGAATTTAGACCAACTGTTCTCAATATTGGTAAGAACTGAGCAGATCAAATTTCAGATTTCAGCTTAACTCTTTGTCTACTAGTGCCCCTCTTCTGATAATCTCTGCAGATAGTTTTGACCCAGATCATGCCTGACAAAACGTCAGGCCTTACAAAAGTTGTGCCTGATCTGGATCTAAACTGCTTGACACTCTGATGGTATTCCCGAAATAATTTTTTGAAAAAGTTGATTTTGAAAAAAATCAGCAGATGACAAAAAGGCAAGCAAAATTACCCAGTAGGCAAAGAATTAAAAATTAAAGAAACAACTTTACAAGTGATTTCTTTTATACTTAGCAGTGAATTCAATGCATATCAATATGAATAAAATTGATATTTTTCTACACTGAAAAAATATCTTAGTGACTGATACAATTTATATTTTCACTGCAGCGAAACAAGGCTTTCTTGGTAATTTTGGGACTGTGACATTTTTCAAAAGGTTTTACGAGAAGGATATTTGTCAAAAATAACGCCACACATGTTGTGACATCAACATCAAACATAATGGTGTCACTGTTTGGCCTGACGTAGCGTCAGTTTGCATGTGATGCCTATACTAAGGCACACTCAATAGACTTTCTTTAAATGCTGACTTCTTACGTTTCATTCGTTAAAATATAATTCTAAGCCATCTTCTATGTGCAAACATTGGTTACACCCAATTTTATACCCGATAAACACACTGAAAAAGTCAAATTGAACGAGAAATGACCAGGGAAAAAGTTACGGTAAATGTTCTAAAATTTCGAACACTCTAAAATTACGAACACCTAAAATTATCGCCGAAAATAATTTTTAAAACATCCTAAAAAATCGAACACTGCCCTTTTTCGGAAAAGTGAATTTCTAAAATTACGAACACACGTTTTTTCGGCGGAAAATCGATGTCCGTTTGTCCCATCTGTGTTCGGTATACTTCTACCGTACAGCACGTGAGCGGTAGCGGTATTTGGAAGGTTCCATTCTACTTAGATGGGTAATCTGGCACGTGACATTCTATTTCGCATGCCAGCATGCGATGTTAAATGTTACACATTATTCAAGGTCACCAGCATTGACGAACTTGATGCACGGACAGGTTCCTGCAACGAATCCGAAACTGCTTTGACTATCCCTATTGAGTATATGTATCTACCAAAATGGCTGAGATCATTATTTATTACTGACCAAACATTGACCTTCAGGCCGCGATTCAGCTAACTGTACGTGAATTATATTTAATATTTACCGACATGCCTGCAAGAACTCACATGTGGTCATCATCTCTTTTTTATTCACGGTACATTACCGTTTACTTCAGGCTGAAATATGTGTGATTCTCAGGTTATCCGACTGACACCCCCTCCCCTCCCCTCCCTTAGTTAGGCAATATGCCCAAGCCGCCAGCGACACGGATCGCACTTCTATCATTCTATGCATGTGCTCTTTTCTTGAACACAGCTGGACCCCAGCATGAAATCATCTTGCGCGGAGCCCTATATGAGCTGGTAAAGACCCTGCTGGTACTTATGACAGATGTGATCAGCGAAGGCTCAGGAGAGTATGTGTGTTTGCACAATCTTGTCAGGGTCTCGCTCACTAACAAAGTTTAAAGTGGCTAAAGACTCTAGCAAAATAAAAATTCTAGACATCTACGTACGTTGTCTTTAAAATACTTGTTGGCGGTTTTCTAAGTATGTAATAATGGCTATCCCTATCCATCAAAAACATCAAATCCCTCAAAATGGAACATTTTAACAATTTTCATGAAATAAGCCAGTTCATGAGATTATGGTACCTATCGCATATGCGAGCAGCGAAGGCTCAGACGAGCCTGCGCATCCGTGGAAAATCGCCAGCGCCTTAACTGCCCACATACACATAGAAGGAAAGTAGATGAAGGTGCATGCCTTAATTTTGGGAAATATAGCCCCACTAAGTGGCTGTGAATTTAAAAGCCCTTGAGATGATCGCGACATCTCGGAATTCGCTTTATTTACCAAAATTACCACACGTCTGTAGATGTATGTACCCCGACTTTGTTACATGCGAATATCAGCCTGCGCACCACACAGTCTTATCAGCTACTTTGTTCTAGAACAAAACATTTAACATTTTGTCGGGCCAGATCTGGGCCCAAACTGTCTGCTAAATTAGTTTGTCACAGCCTCTTTGAGGGGTGGGGGGGGGGTGCCTCCCAGGTCCCACCGTGGGTCCGGCACTGCTAATAGTATCAGCCGCAGACAAAGGGACAGGGTAATGGTTCACGGACATGTTTGAGATCAAAGAAGCCGACTATCAGACCACGTGTTGTTGTTGTTTTAAGACTCGGGTAGCACGCTTTGGCTTTGACGAACGAAAGCGGACTTAGCACACAAAACATGATTGCCTAGCTGTGTCTCCGTTTGTATGAAAAAAAAGAAAAATTTCAATGAGCTCGAGCATGAAATGGCGCACTGCATTCTTTGAGATATTAATGTACCCAGCGTATCTTACGTACATCGGCTCGAAGCCAATATATATCATAAATTGAGCCGCGACATATGATTGGACTGCAGTGTCCATAAACGAACTTGAAATAATCGAATCGCGACATATGATTTCCAACAATGTGGCATTTTGACGAGTGTAGATTCAGACGAGCCTGTGCAGCCTCCTTTTAAGCTTACAAACTCCAAACGATGTTCAGCCAGTAGCTTAACACTCATAGAATATTCAAGCGACTGGCAAAGGCTCTGATCAGACTGTGCATATGCGCAGGCTGATCTGAGGCTTTGCTGGTCCCACATACCACATTGTTGGAAATCTCATGTCACGGCTCAAATTTATCATATTCTTTCGAGGTATCGGACGCAAAGTCGGACGTTCGCTTACATGATTGATTCTTGGTATGCCTGTTTGCCCCTGATTTGGTTTGGCAAGACGTAGGAGATCTTCTGGATCCAAACTTTGAAAGCAGGTGGTAGAGAGAGAGAGAGAGAGAGAGAGACTCGAGCGCGTGCATACGGTATCGGTACTGCCGGAAAATGATACTTGGAGATGCTTCTCGTGCGCATCGGCTTTTGCACGACAAAGTCGGATATTTGACAGTATTGATGCTTAGCATGCCCAAATGTTTAAATTGACGAAAAATTCTTTCCTGAATTCAGTTCGGATCAACTCTGACTTCTTTTTTAAGGGAGAGAGAATCCAAATATCACTAAAAGCGGGCCACCATCGGCCCGCCAGCGAAACGCCTTTAAATGAAGTTTCACTGGCGTGCCGATGATGGCCCAACGTTGAATGCTGGCTTGGTAGTTTTGAGAATTTCAGGGGATCCGGTCCAGTATTGCTAAGAAATTCCCCCATCTGGATCCGTGCATGGGACCTGACAATGTATACACTTAAGACCCATTTTATCGTTCGCATCGGCTTTTGTACGACACTTTGCGTACTTTCTATCGCACATGAACTCATTTTTTTAATTGACGAAACATTCTTTCCTGAATTCCATTCGGGTCTGATCTGGATCCAAACCGTTTTTGCAAATGTAAATGGAGAGAGAAAGAGAGAGACTGGTACATGCACATCCTTTCGGGAAAATCAAAGTGCATCGACAGATCGACAAGTAGAGAGAGAGAGAGAGAGAGAGAGAGAGAGAGAGAGAGATGTGTTCTTTTTGAATTTCGTCATTTTTTAACTCTGAGAACTCATCTACGTATTTCAAAGTTTCGTGTATACCTTTGCAAAAAATTCTGATCGACGAGATGTCCTTGACTGACTGTATTACATTATAAACTGCATTTGCGCAGATGGAGAGCAAGCGACAGCGTTTTGGTTTTCTGAAGGAGCGATTAATCGATAGTCCGAGGTTAAATACGTGGACTTTTACGACTTCTAAGTAAATTGAGTGACATACCAAGCACGTGCCTGGCTCTCGACTTGGCAATTACCGCACGCGCTGGACATTTTACTGACTCAGTCAGCACGAATTTAGCGGCGATTGAAAAGAAAAATGAGTAGATAGCGCAGAATCATATCGCCGTGTTTTCAACACGTTTCTACCACATTTTTACATGCATACATACCGTTTTTGCTCAAGATAAAGACCACATTCTAAAATTACGACCACTAGCACTTTTTCTGAAACGTAATTTCTAAAATTAAGAACAGCGAAAAAAATAATTATTTTTTAGTGTTCGAAATTTTAGAACATTTACTGTAGGTTGTGCCTTCTGTATTTTCGGTTTAGTATAAAATAAAAAGAAAATTTACTTTTTTGGGGTGAATACCAAATATATATTTTATCTCATGCAGTAAAATATCAGGATTTTCACTTGTGCTACGCACTCATGAAAAATACTGATTTATATTTGGTATTCACCCCAAAAAGTAAATATCTTGTATTTCTTTCATCATATGGGCCTCAACGCGAGAAAACCTGTCCTCGGTGTTTGCGAACAACAAAGGTGCAGACCAGCCTGCGCATCTGCACAGTCTGATCAGCACCATTGTTAAGCACTTATTGGAAAGTATCGTATCTAAACTTGCTACGAGCAAAGTTCTAATTTTCTAGCTGAGGAGACTGGTTTGAGTCTCGCTTTTTTAAAAACCCGAAAAAACAGATTTTCTTGCGTTGAGGCCCATATGCTAAAGGCAGGGAACATGCTAGAGGGAGACTTGGGAGAAGTAGTATCCATAATCTGGCTTACTTTAACTAAAAGAGAAATTTCACTGTATATATCATATTCGGGAATTTAAAAATTCAGACAAAAACTTCTCCCTAAGAGCAGTCAAACTTCTCCCTATATCTGAGAGCTCCAGCTTGATCCCTGTTTACATGGGTGAAAGTTTTCAAGATTATTCGTGAATTCAGGATTTTGAGGCTGACTTTACATGGAAAGTCAGCCTCAAAATGCTGAATTAGGCAGATTTTTATAGCTTCTCTGATTTATTTTCAGTTCACCTTAAAATAAATGACCATTGGAATTTTTAAATTGCTAATACTTTGTAGGCATACAACAAGTTTTAAGATTTGAATTTTGAAAGTTCAGTCATTTTGAAATTTTGAACTTCCACCCATGTGTTTAAAAGGAGTTTGTCAACTTGATGAATCTTTTTCCTTTGGATTTAGTTTTATCACTAATTAGAAAATTGAACAAATTTTGCATAGATTGTGTTTAAAAAATAATTGTTTTTTCTTTCTGAACCCGTATTTAGAAAACCTTGCAAAAAGGTGTGACCCAAAATTGGTCAGCCTCTAAAATGTAAACCTTGGACATATTTAAGAACATTTTTATAACATCACATCATAATACAAACCTATAATTGAAAGAGTGGATCTATTTTACTAACGTAACAGTGCAGTGCCTTTATAATGCTAAGTTTGGGCTTTATTTGTTTGTTTGATTTGATTCTTTGCATCCCATCAACAATCTTTCAGTTAAACAGGGGGGGAACCAGTACTAAGCTAGGATAAATGTGTCTTGCTCAAGGACCACAACGCAGTGGCGCCAGTGAGGCTCGAACCCGCTGCCCCTCGGTCTCAAGTCAAGCACTCTACCACTGAGCCACTGAGCTCCATAAGTTTGGGCTTCATAGAAGTGGACCATGTTGTAAAAGTATCATGTTATAAAGGAACAGTTAACAATTTTACAAAGGAATTATAGGAAAATGACCATTTAATGGTCATTTTCCTATAATTTCTTTGTAAAATTCCATGGTAAACATTTGGGAGCCACAATGTGACCATGATATATCATAATTAGGGGATGACTATTGCGGCAAAAAATGACTATTGTGATAGTATTGACATTGCAGGAAGAACCATTGCGATACTATTACTATTGTGGACTACTATTGTGATACTTTTGTCTGAAACATTTATGCTTGTTTGAAGGAGAAAATTAAGAATATGGTAGGACTTTACTTCACGTACTGGTACCAATTTTTGTATGGAAACAAGAGAAAAAAATTCAGAATATTGTCAAAGTCCACATATTTTGCTGAAATGCATGGGAGGCAACAACATATACACCTTATTGTCATTTAACTTTCCTTTTGTGTCTAACCAAACAATTTTAATGTGAAATCCATATGTCAAAAAACTATTGAAACTATTGCGATAGTAAAAAGACTATTGCCGATACTATTGGCATTGCTATTTTCCTATCCATGCAGTAACATTGCCTAGGTTACTATTGCTATGTATCGCAGTCCGATGGATTGTTACATCCCTAATTATAATCAGTGTTGTAATGAGGTGTGTTATATAGGGACTGCACTGTATCTTGCTTGAAATATCATCATTCCTGCCATTCTTGGCAATTGTGAAACTTTTTCCTCCCACTTGTATTTTTCAGGTTGTATTACCACAGCAGAAGGATCAACACTTGTTAAGTTGGGAAATACAACTGTGATGTGTGGCATCAAAGCGGTAAAGTTTTAAGGGATTTTTCTTTCCCAAAACCTTGGGCAAATTGTGGATGACATCTCATAGGCTCATAGCAAATCAAAAGGACCAAATACAAATGTAGAATGATAGGCTGCAAGCTTCTGTTATAGTCCATGTCTTGGTTACTTTAATTTATATGTTTTCTTTACAAAGAAAGCTGAATAAGCATTTATAACCCTTAGAGTTTTGGCCATTCTGAGCTTAATATAGGGGTTAAACTGATTGAAAAAACAACAACTGCATTTTGCCAAAGATTGCATAAAAAGGCCTTATTAGAATTGAATTTATAAGAAGTGTAATCTGTTTGATCTATTGTTATACCTGTATTTAGCAGCAACTTCTTTAAGGCAGGTGTCAATAAAAACTTATTAAGTATTTACAGAAGATAACTTTCAAGGGAAGGTAGAACTGTCTTCACCATAGTCATGATAGTCATACTGTTGACTTTCTTTCGGCCAATTCGACCAACAATTGTTGGCATTTTAAAATATATCAGCAGAATAATACACTATCTGAGAGTTTTAAAGCCAGCTACCCAGTTAACTGGAAGGGGACCCACTGATGTGGATGATGCCCCTGCACCTGCATGTTAACTAAAAACATGATGATGATGATGTTGATGTTGATGATGATTTTGTTTGTTTGTTTAATTTGATTCTTTACGTCCCATCAACAATCTTTCAGTTATATAGGGACGGGTCTTCCTGGGTTGAACCAGTACTAAGCTAGGATAAATGTGTCTTGCTCAAGGACCACAATGCAGTGACTCCGGTGAGGCTCGAACCCGCGGCCCTTCAGTCTCAAGTAGAGCACTCTACCACTGAGCCACTGCACTCCCATTGATGATGATGATGATGATGATGATGATGATGATGATGATGATGATGATGATGGATGATGATGATGGATGATGATGATGATGATGATGATGATGATGATGATGATGATGATGATGATGATGATGATGATGATGATGATGATGATGATGATGATGATATCCAAATGAGAAGTACTATAGCAATTTATAAACTTTTTGTATCTGAAGTCATGGATTTTTTTTCCAAAATGGAACAAACGTATCCTGTAATGATGGATCCATTGAAATAAAACCTCAAACTCCAAGATTCTCATAATTTTTTTTAATTTTCAAGTACTCAGAACTCCAATGGGATTAAATATATAATAGACGTTATAATAATCAGATTTTTGATTAATGTGCAGATGCAGTGGCATCATCCACATCAGTGGGCCCCCTTCCAGGTAACTGGCTAGCTGCACGCATAACAGATCTCACGCCTGATCTCCAGGTGCTCCTTTCTTGCGGGTCATGACTCAACTGTCGTGAGCTTCCACTAGATTAACCCGTAAAGCGCCAAGAAAAAATGTATCTGAAAATGTCGTCTGCTGAAGTCGTCTGCTGCAAATAATTGCCTAACTTTACTGGCGAGATTAAGTATAGGAGCAAACAGCGTGGACCCAGAACAGTCTGACCTGGGTCCACACTGTTTGCCATAGAGGCTTCTGAGACAGTTCAACAGAGGAGAAAAGCAGACGACTTTTGTTGCGATTGGCGCCTTAAGGGTTAATAGTTGTTTTTTCTGATAATTCTAGGAAATAGCAGCTCCAAAACCAGATGAACCCAAGAAAGGCTTCATAGGTAAACGTTTCTAAACTCTTGTGTTAAATAATATTAATTGACAATCATTAAATAATTTTCTGTATTATGGAGTGCATTTCCTTCTATAAAATGCTTTTGATTTATTAATCCTTTGCAGGGTTTTACACCAAGTTGAATGTTTGGGGGTCCTTGGGACTCAACTTTGAATATGATGGGGGTCCCATCATTGAAATTGGGGGTCCCATCTTTTTATATAAGCTTCGAATTTTGGAAGGTAGTACATCCTTTCGTGAAGGCTCAGTGTTGTCCCCAGGTCAGTAATTTTGAGGGCTATATTTGGCCCCCTTCCGTTTTTTTGGGGGGCCATTTGAAACTTTTGAGGGCCACATATTACCATCAGTGAAACACAATCCTATACACTTTTTTTACAAAAGCTGAACTTGTCCCTATAATATGCAGGGACCAAGCTAGCCCTTAAATTTAGGAAGAACTTCTCCCTCCAGTACAAATAGAGAGAAGTTTGAGAAAATGGGGAGAAGTGATAACTTGCTGGATCCAGAAGACAGGAATAAACAGTCTCTGATCAGACTGTTCTCTAATTGAGATAAAAAAAAAACACACAAAAAAACAGTCACTGATCAGACTGCTACTTGCTTTCCATTCTGAGAAATTTGGTGGGTAAATTTGAAATACACATGATCTTGCTGTCATTGTATTATATCTATCTGTCTACAAGTCTCCACTTATCTGAAGTCTCTGGTATCCCTTTATCTTTGCCAACTTGACCCTTTCAAAGTGAAAACATTAGGTAATTTGGCATATAAAAAAGAAAGAAAAACTGTCAAGATAATTGCCCTTCACGCTTGAGCGGTCGGCTGATTCACACTATGAAAAAATCAATACACAAAGTCACTGATGGACAAATCAAATCAGTATACGTTTTCCATGCTTTTTAGCAGAGCGGACCTGAGAGAAAGCATGGTATTTTACGACTTTTTTTCACGGTGATGTTTGCACGGATGTTTTCACTTCTCATTTACCTACGAGGTCAGTGCAGCAGTCTAAAACAAGAGCACCTGTCCTATTTATTTATAGATAGCCTGTAAATATGGGAAAACCCAAATCGTTACGAAATAACTTTGAAATTTGGGGTTTTAATGAAAGGCACAACAAACACATCTGCGTCCCAGCAGACGCAGGTAAGGTGAATTGACGGGTCCTACCTAATGATTTATGCGTATAAGACGCTGGATATTGCGTCCTGTAAAACCCTGCCTTTGTATTATAGGACTTTTTGGTTACTGTAAAGGCGGCACCTCATGAATGCCTAATTAGGACTGGTCTACCTAAGACATGTGTAAAAGCTGAAAATGAGGTGTGGTTTTATTCAAAAGTAAATGTATCATCTTGTGCCATTACCTCAGTATAGAAGCAAAACACATTATTTAGTCCTTTTTCAGGTTGGCCAGCAAAATAACTGCATCTGAAAATGTCTAATTAACATAAATATAGAGGCAAACATTGTGGACCCAGATCAGACTGCTCCTACAGGAGCAGTCTGATCTGGGTCCACAATGTTTGTCTATGAGGCTTCAAATATTTTAGTGGAAGACAAAAAACATACATTTTGTGATTATGTGCTTTAAGGGTTAATAAATGTGAGTTCAGTGTGTATACGGTTAGGATTTTCATGAAATGGAAGCATGTTTGCGCGGCCCAAACAACTAAGTAATTCTCCACCAAATTATAAATAGAACCTGATTTCCCTTGTTTAGCGGATGAAATAGCCAAACCACGCCCAGATATGAATATTAAAGTTACCACCTTTATAGAGAGCAAAAAGTTCTATTATATACTGGAAACCTCTACATGGGTATTGTGGCAGACAGTGAAGACCCAGATGAAATGCCTTACAGTGCGTGGCATTTCATCAGGGTCTAAACTGATTGCTTTGATAAATTCTATCCAGGGATTGAAGTACATACTTATAATTTGTAAATTCTAACCTGTGACCCCTTGGTATTAGTAGAGGAGCCAGGGTTCAAAAATGTCAAAAATAAGCATTTAGGTATGCCCCCTTTTTAGCAGAATTTTCACTTGTTTTATCCTTTAGTACATAGTATAGGCAGTATGAAACCAGATATTGCAATTGATTTAAGTCTTGCAAACATACCTGTAACAGTGTGTTTAATACGTTACCCCTCATTTTCTTGAAAACAAAAATATGTAATTAAGTCTATTTAGGTATAAGTTGAAATGTTTAAATGAACAAAACATTTATGCAATCTGTAAGAACATGCTATTTTCTACACATATTGATGTTTTTAAAAGTTGTTTGGGTCCATTATAATGTCATTTACGTTACATTTTCAACTATACCCTTAAAATTATTGATATTTTGTTAAAAAGTTTCATTTGACAAAATTTTCAATGTGTGTTTAACTTCAGGATAACATGTAGTTAAAAAAGTGTTCACTGACCATTTCAAAACTGCAAACAGATATGTTCTAACATAAATACTTCGTCAGTTATAAGCTGTTCAATTAAATGACCATAGATAAAACTTTATATAAGTTTAGAACCCCTTAAGCTTGAAAATAAGAATGCATTTTTTTCTGTTAGCTTTTAAACACCTTATGATAATTGTTTTGATATAACCTACTTTAGAGTAATACTTAACAACATCTCTGAGGTAAAATATCATTTTGTTGTTAGATTTTCAATATGTAACGTATAAAACAAAGTTGAAGACAAACAAATAATAACTTAATTTATACATGACTGGAAAATTTATTTCATTAAAAAAAGGGGGGGGGGGCTGTGTGTGATAGGCATAAAAAGAGCATTTGTTCCAAAAAAAGAAGTTATCAGTACTAATAAGGAGACTGTGTATATGTTTGTAAAATTTTCTTTTAAGCAATGGTACACTTCTTGACTTAAAACAAAACACATTGTTTGCTAATTTTATATGCTATGTTATGCAATTTATAAACTTATAAAATGATAAGTCTGATGCAACATCTCAACTAGGATACATTCCCTTAAGCTTGATCAGTCAAATTTGCTAAAGTGACATATATAACTATAAATAAACAAAATATATATCATGATTATACATTTTTCTCAACCGTTTTCTATATACGACTGAGCCTGAAAACCAAAAACAAATTTAGATATTTGCACATTGTTTTTCTTTTAATTGAACAAAACAATCTAATAAGCTATTCAGAAGCAGCCAAAGCTTTGTGTCGAACCTGTTCACTCTCATCACAATATATAAAATAGTAAATAACATATCTGTTCTATCAAATCAGATTCATTTATGATAAAATATCTGAGAATTTCTGAAATGATGTGAGGATGTTGGAAACTTTGTTTGTTGTTGTTCCTATTGGTTGTGGAGTTTTGTATCGGGCCTTTGTTTTCTAATTTTCTTTAGTTCAGCAATCATCTTAAAAAGGAAAAGAGCTGGTTGCTTCACTTAATTATATTGTAGATATCTGTGTTCCGTGTCTCTTCCTTAAGGTACAGTGGGTCAGTCATGAGTCTGTGATTGTGACATTTCCTAGTCATGTTCACTTATAGAAAGAAGAGGTTTTCTGGCAATCTAGACAGCATCACTCCTTTATGAATATACAAAATAAAATGTTGTTTACGTTACATTGAATTTAAGGAAACATAAGTGTTTGTAATCATTTATTCTTTAAGAGAGTGGCTCTGTTATGCAAATTGTTTAAGCCACATCTATCTATGCATATATCAAAAGTCAGAAGGTGAATTTTGAATTTATTCTAGCTTTGAACTTTAATTTCAGCTCATTTTTATCATGGCTTTCATCGTTTGATTAATGAAACTGATAGTCCTTTTAACTTAACACTACTAATCATTTGTCAAAGCAATGCAAACTTTAAAACTGAATGGGTTATTCAAAATGAATCATTGCCGTTGAAATTCGGGAAATCATCCATAAGGATGGGTTTTACATGGCAAGGCAGTGATCATATCCAAGAAATCCAGATTTCTTCAGTAGTAATCTATGATACAGAATTTACTTGATAAAATTTCAACAGAGAGAAAATCTTTAAGTCAAATTTAACTAGGACGCATTAAAATTACCGTTAAAAGATTGTTTACGTTAATCAGAATATTGATAGGAATAACAATATCTTAGAGTAAAAATAGCAGCAGTCATAAGATCTAACTTAGTTTTAGCAATTAGTGCTAATATAGTTGATGTTAAGTTCTATCATAATAACATAGCAGTCAATGGACCCCATATTAAACAAACTGTTGCAGGAATCCTGTCGGTTGATTCCTTTATGTGCGTTAGATAAAAGATGAGTTGTAAACACATCAGGGCATACATTAAATTATCTACTGTGCTAATAAACTGATAATTATATCGACAATAGAGAGGGCACAATAGTTAGTATCATTACTTACACAAATAATAGATTTACATGTTATGCTAAGAAAGTATGCATAAACTTAACAAATAGTATGTATGCTTGTTTAATTTGTCTGTCGCTCTTTTTTTATCAATCTGCTGCATAAGAAATTGTATTTCTTTCGATTTGTAAAAGTATCATGATACATCTCAGATAGTGATAACAGTGTAAATATTGCCAATTGCACTATATGTAAGTATGATACAGCGTAGCATTTGTTGAGTATACTATCTGAAAGTATTCTTTGAAAGTAGCATAAGTATGGATTTTGTTTCTATTACATGAACTATCAATATACCATAAATACATAATCCTGTAACAAGTTGATACATGTTTTATGGATATTAATTAGTTAGTTTTAAGGACTGAATGATTGTTGTTATGATTACTTAAGTGTAAAAAATAAATATTGTCCTGCTTAATAAAACAAACATTAAAGCAGATTCTATCACGTATGCTGATAAGCTATATAGCTAAAAAACGTCTGCAAACATTCTGGAATATACGATCAATCAAGTCCTATTCTAGAAAGTTGTTTACTCAAGGTCCTGATTATCGAAGTCTAATCATTTAGAAATGTCTACAATACTAACAATGCATGGGAGCTTTTCCAACTTATCAACAGACATGTGTCTGTTTTTAAAGTATCAAAATGGTAATTTAGAATAAATGCTGTCCTGTTTCTTTGCTTTACAAACGTGTAGAACCAGGCAACACAGTGATTAAAGTAATGATCTTTATATTTTTCTTATATACGTTACCAACATAAATAATACTCTTTTTCCAAAGCGGACACGCTGTAGATACTAAAATATTAAAATCCCAAGGATAGCTAAGGCTGATGCTTAATCAGAGACAGAAATCATCACGATTTCCACAAACGTCAGTTTTGTTTCATATGACAACGATGAAGGTATCTTTAATGTTTCACTTCTTGATTTGGACTTCTGCTTGGAATATCTTACATTTTTTAGAGTTTTAAGGTATATTTTGTGCCTAATTGTTTTAAATATAGGTGCTGTAAAGAATAACTGTTTATAAATGCATATAGTTGATGGCTTTTACAATGTGTGATTGATCTGACTATGTTATTGCGTGTTTTTTATTCATTCATTGAGCTATTGACGGTGAAAGAAAATGTATTGTATATGTCATTTAACGCCATTAAATGCATAAAAAGAAGCAAATACATGGTAGTGGCACATATTTTAAAGACTCATTTAAGCTTTTTGAAACAATTAAGGTTTAAAAATGCAATATTTCCAATCTAATTTTGAGCACTAAGATGGTAGTCAATTTCATTTTCACCTACTAGCTGTTTGAACGCATATACGCATAACATTGCACAAAAATATTGTTTTAAAAGAAAGTAAAGTATATAACAGAACTTCCAGGTGCCTAAACTAATATTATTATTCTGCTTTTAAGCTGCATCTAATCAAAATATCAATCCTAACGATATGTAAGAAAACGATGCAAATGATAATAACACTATACTATGAGTTTCCTTATTATCTAAATAAATGGTAACGTATTAGACTTGGCTATTGCATGGTAAATGCACATGTTCATCAAAAGCTAACAGACATTTTATAATTTATAAAGTAACTAAGAAAATCTTAATGTACTAAAATCTCCCTTCACAAGTCTTTTGGCAGCCCATGGCCAAGTAAACAATAGTAATATATTTGAATGTAAGTAACGTATATAACAATTACGTATGCGTAAGTCATTTAAACTTATTGTCAGTTTGGTTACTGTAAAGCAATATGCTGATAGTAGGAAATGTGACCTATCTGGTCTAAATAATTTTCCTTTTCAGTAATGTAGCGGATAGCTTACTACATGAAGCCTGCATGAGGGTAGCTATTGTTACCCCATAAATAAACATCTTTTGCAAGAATTAAAATTTGTGCAATATCTGTTTTCACACTTCTGAAACACCATACTAACTGAGGATATAGTCTAAAATTCTGCTACTTTCCGGCCACCTTTTTCCAGTTTTTGAATCTCTGGCTCCCCTACTATATATACAATGAGCCATCATAAGTTCATTGTATCAAACTAGAAGGAAAACTCCATAACATTATTTTACAAAGGGTTGAGACCTTTAATAAGATGCATTGAAAAACACAATGGACTGAGATATGATGCAAAAGAACATGTAATCTGGTCATGGTCTGCACTATTTGATATACAATGTATGTCATGATGCTGTTTGCGTAATTGCTTCAATTTGATCATTTTCTAGACTTACTAGTTGCATCATACTGACAACCAGTTTTTCTATTGTGTAGCCCAATGCAATAAGAACTCTTTTAAATATGAGCGGCGATGTGAGATTTCCAACAATGTGGTATGTGCCACCAGCAAAGCCTCAGATCAGCCTGCGCATACGCGCAGTCTGATCAGAGCCTTTGCTAGTTGCTTGGATATTCTTTGACTCTTAGAGTACTGACTGAACATCATTTGGAGTTTCTAAGCTTAAAAGGAGGCTGCACAGGCTCGTCAGACTCTTCACATGTCAAAGTGCCACATTGTTGTAAATCACATGTCGCGGCTCATATGTAAAAACTCATGTCTTCTTTGGAAAACCTTACTAGCTTATTTTATTATCAAAGTATATGTGCTCATGAGAAGTGCATTCAGAGTCTTGTCCACAAACTGTCTTATATTGGAATGCACTGTTTGCCAAGGCCATTTTTTCAGATAACTAATGTTAAAAATATTAAAGAATGTACAGCAAAACCTGTGTAAAAAGGCCAATCTCAAAAAGACCGAAATCGGTTTTTAAGACCAATTATCGCTTAATGCAGGTCAGAGGTATTGCAGAATGCTCCAAGGGGAGCATTCTGCAATACTTTTGATCTTCATTAAGATACCATTTGTCACCAAGATCTTGGTTTTGTCTCTTTTTGAGTGGCCGTTTTACAAATATGTTCCTCTTCAAAGAAAACCCACGATCAAGTTACAATCAGATCAGACAACCACTTGCCACTAGAATTTCACTCAATTTCAGTTTATGTTGAACACTAAATGTTTTTTTTCTTTTTTCAGTTCCTAATGTAGAGTTGTCTCCCCTGTGTTCATCTCGATTTCGGCCTGGACCCCCTGGTGAGCAGGCTCAAGTTCTAAGCCAATTTGTGAATGAAGTTGTCATAAAGTAAGTACATTGAGGCCTTTCTTGACCAATGGATTTTTCCAAAACAGTTTTGGTAGCCCATTAGATGTGCCTCACCGCAAGAAAACCCAATCTTCTGGGTTTAGCAACAATGCCACCAACCATAGCAACTGAATATTTAGCTTGTGGTTTATTTTTCATAGATGTGATAGGATTACCCATAAAATTAGATTTCACTGTTTGGCTTGCCAAAATTATCTCATTACCTGTTAGTGGTGACTTTTATCATCTGCTGATAATCTTCCTAAACTGTTTGACACTAAGAATATTCCTAAGAATTTTTATTAAAGCACAATTTTTACCCCCCCCCCCCCCCCCCCCCCTTAATATCTTGAGTCTTTGCTGGAATTTCATAAAACAACATATTTTTATATACAAGACAAATACTTTAAACAAAAAAATAAGGGCTAGGGGCAATTTCTTTTTGAGTTATTCCCCTTTGTAGTTCTAAATGGCTTTTTATATAGGGGTTTATGCTTATGCTATTATAGTCCATACTTGGGCCATTCAACTCCTACTACAGCTTTTAATGGAGCAATTTGATACTTTAGCTATACAATGTAGACATCTTGAACATATGCATTAAGGAATTTGGTTCAAAAATATTAATTTTTGACAAAATGACAGCTATGAGAACTTAGACAATTTTTCCCTAATCGGGCTTTTGTATATGCATAGATAGTGCCTTCATGGGCCAATCAACTTCTACCACAGCTTTTGATGGAGCAATTCGATACTTTGCTTATACAATGAAGATGCTTTGAAATTATGCATGAAGAAGTTTGGGTAGAAAAAAATATTGACAAAATTACAGCCATGAGAACTTAGACAATTTTTCCCTAATATTGCTTTTGTATATGCATAGATAGTGCCTTCATGGGCCTATCAACTCCTACAACAGCCTTTGATGGAGGAATTTGATGCTTCGCCTATACAATGTAGATGCATTGAAAATTTGCATGAAGGAGTTTGGTTCAAAAAAAATTTTGACAAAATTACAGCTATGAGAACTTAGACAATTTTTTCCCCTAATATCGCTTTTGTATATGCATAGATAGTGCTTTCATGGGCCAATCAACTCCTACCACAGCTTTTTATTCAGCAATTTGATACTTTGTCTTCACAATATAGACACATTGAACATATGCATGAAGGAGTTTGGTTAAAAAGATAGAATTTTGACAAAATGACAGCTATGGGAACTTAGACAATTTTTCCCTAATATGACTTTTGTATATGCTTAGATAGTTCCTTCATGGGCCGATCAACTCCTACCTCAGCTTTTGATAGAACAATTTGATACTTTGCCTTCACAATATAGTAGACACATTGAACATATGCATGAAGGAGTTTGGTTCCAAAAAAAATGTTTTTTGACAAAATGACAGCTATAAGAACCTATACAATTTTCCGATATAAGCTTTGATCAGGTGTGAATATTTTCGTGTATTTGATCTTAACAAACATTCCAGATTGCAAGCTTAAAGATCATTTGCACAGATTCTACTGAAAACTAAGGTTTTTTTTCACTGACCCTTACTGTGCGGGGGTATCTAATAAGCACTGCATATTGACTTTTTCATGATACCCCTCACCCCCCCCCCCACCCCCCCACCCCCCCCTGTTTGTGGTGGGTATACTGTTTTCATGTTGTCTGTCCGACCGTACGCGTG
This sequence comes from Loripinus fragilis, assembly GCA_964019695.1. Taxonomy (NCBI): domain Eukaryota; kingdom Metazoa; phylum Mollusca; class Bivalvia; order Lucinida; family Lucinidae; genus Loripinus; species Loripinus fragilis. The sequence goes on along the minus strand of OZ026521.1, from coordinate 8,658,823 downwards.
TCCGTCAGTAACGTTTTGTTTCCTTAATATCTTGAAGAGTAATTGCTGGATTTTCATCAAACCTTTCAAACATGTTCATATATGAAAGACAAATACTTTAAACAAAAAAGTAAGGGCTAGGGGCCGATTCTATTAGAGTTATTTCCCTTTGTAGTTCTAAATGGCTTTTTGTATAGGGTTTTATGCTATTATAGTGCATACACGGCCGATCAACTCCTACCACAGCTTTTGATGGAACAATTTGATACTTTGCCTATACAATGTAGACACATTGAACATATGCATGAAGGAGTCTGGTTCAGAAAAAATAATTTTTGGCAAACTGACAGCTGTGAGAACTAAGACATTTTTCCCCTAATAGGGCTTTTGTATATGCATTGATGGTGCCTTCATGGGCCGATCAACTCCTACCACAGCTTTTGATGGAACAATTTGATACTTTGCCTATAAAATGTAGAAACATTGAACATATGCATGAAGAAGTGTGGTTCAGAAAAAAATAATTTTTGACAAAATGACAGCTGTGAGAACTTAGACAAATTTCCCTAATAAGGCTTTTGTATATGCATAGATGGTACCTTCATGGGCCGGTCAACTTCTACCGCAGCTTTTGATGGAACAATTTGATACTTTGCCTATACAGTGTAGACACATTGAACATATGCATGAAGGAGTTTGGTTCTGAAAAAGTAATTTTTGACACAATGACAGCTGTGAGAACTTAGACAATTTTTCCCTAATAAGGCTTTTGTATATGCATAGATGATGCCTTCATGGGCCGGTAAACTCCTACTGAATCTTTAGATGGAACAATTTGATACCTTGCCTTTACAGTGTAGACACATTGGACATATGTATAAAGGAGTTTGGTTCAGAAAAAATAATTTTTGACAAAATGACAGCTGTGAGAACTTAGACAATTTTTCCCTTATAAGGCTTTTGTGTATGCATAGATGGTGCCTTCATGGGCCGACCAACTCCTACCAAGCTTTTAATGGAGCAATTTGATACTTTGCCTATACAATATAGACACATTGAACATATGCTTGAAAGAGTCTGGTTAAATTTTTTTTTTGACAAAATGACAGCTATGAGAACTTAGACAACTTTTCCCTAATAAGGCTTTTGTATATGCATAGATGGTGCCTTCATGGACCAATCAACTCCTACCACAGCTTTTGATGGAGCAATTTGAAACTTTGCCTAAACAATATAGACACATTGAACATATGCATGTACAATGTAGACACATTGAACATATGCATGAAGAAATGTGGTTCAGAAAAAATATTTTTTGACAAAATGACAGCTGTGAGAACTTAGACAGTTTTTCCCTAATAAGGCTTTTGTATATGCATAGATGGTGCCTTCACAGGCCAGTCAACTCATACCACAGCTTTTGATGGAACAATTTGATACTTTGCCTATACAGTGTTGACACATTGAACATATGCATGAAGGAGTTTGGTTCAGAAAAAATAATTTTTGACAAAATGACAGCTGTGAGAACTTAGACAATTTTTCCTTAATAAGGCTTTTGTATATGCATAGATGGTGCCTTCATGGGCCGATCAACTCCTTCCTCAGCTTTTTATTGAGCAATTGATACTTTGCCTATATAATATAGACTCATTGAACTTATTCATGAAGGAGTTTGATTCAGAAAAAAATAATTTTTGACAAAATGACAGCTGTGAGAAATTAGACAGTTTTTACCCTAATTAGGCTTTTGTATATACATAGATGGTGCCTTCGTGGGCCGATCAACTCCTACCAAGTTTTTAATGGAGCAATTTGATACTTTGCCTATACAATACAGACACATTGAACATATGCATGAAAGAGGCTGGTTTAAAAAAAATTGACAAAATGACAGCTATGAGAACTTAGACAATTTTTGACTTATATGGCTTTTAGTCAGGGCCCTTAGGGACAAAAAATAGGTCCCGTGCGATTTGTGTGCCGATTTATGGTGACCTATATCAAAACCTTCAATGGAGTCTTACCTTTGATTTAAAGGTGGTCACCCATCTCAAATCCGCGTCTTAGGCTAGTTATGACGTCATAAATATGGCTACTATAATGAGAAACTGCTCCTTAATAAAAGCTATGGTTTGTGTTGGTATGGTCATATTTATCCAACACCAAGCTTTTTTAACATAATATCAATTATTTTAGTCACATGATTGTTACATCAATGCTTTACCTGACTTTGACAATGAATTATTTCTGGATAACAATATTTTGCATGCAAAATACCGTAGATTTCCTATAAATACCCAGCTTATCGGACCACCTTTAGACTGACAGCTGAGAATGTTATTGCCCCCCCTCCAGAATTTCGCAAACTTATCCTATCTATAAGAGGATTTCAAGCCGCGTCTTTTAATAGATGTTTGCACTATGTTCGCCGGGGCGTAAGTCTCTGACAGCCTGTTACATATGTTACCATATTAAATTTAGAAAAAAAAAAAAGAAAATTAAAAGTTTGAGCTACAGAAAGAAGGCTAATTATTTAAATTACTCATATGGTCTGCATATTGACTACTTTAGCTACATATAAATTCTTTTGGAGCAAAATTACAGCTTCCTGTGGTGTTATGTGCGTTACTTAATTAGATTACCCTTTAAACATGAAAAGTGTGACCAATATCATTTACTTTTTTAGCTGATATGTGCATTTTCCAAAATGTTTTGATTATTTTATACTAACAAACTCATTTGGGCTAGAGAAAATCCAAAGTTTGCTTTTATACTTTAAATAAAGTGTCTTATACGAGCAATTATAAAAACAACCCAATGCTACACCCAATTTTAAGGAACCGAATTTGGTAGGCATCATTTAAGTAAAAATATATGAAAACATTTGCTGCTGTTGGATATCTTGCATTTTTTGGGATTGTCTTGCTCATATCATACAGAATTATAGATTTTGCAGGTTAAACAACAAGATTGAAGCACTTGTTAAAGGCTGTAACATATGTTACATGACATAATAAATGAGCAAGGACATTGACTTGATGTAAGAAATAATGTTTCAGGAAAAAATGAATATATTTCGCATGTTTTCCTAGCTAGAATCTCTAGCCTCTGGTGCCTAAATCTTAGGTATTGATGATTATTTAGCCCCTGTACCTTTGTTACAGATGTTATGAATATTTGTTTTCAATATTTCTTAATATGAATAATTCTAACATAAAGATACACCCTAGAGGAACATAGGAAATAATCTTTTCACATTTAAACAGCACGATTTAGTAAATGTCCCTTTCTAATGTAAATATTCTAAACCAATCCTTATCCAAGTCATATACATGTACAATATCATTTATTATTTCTGCTTCTCTGGTAAAATAATTGTCCTCCTCATATCATAAAACCAGAATAATCATCAAACAAGACTTTGACTGCAAGCTGAGTAATGAGCTGTTCCATCCCAAATCCTTTTAGACATATTCTATCGTATGTACCGATTAAAGGCGCATCGAATAGGAGATGTTTGCACACTGTAAGCATGGGTGTTAGCCTGTATCAGCGTGTTACATATGTTATTTTATCAATTTGAGAAAAAGAAAATTGAAAGTTTGAGGTACAGAAAGCTGACATTAAAACTAGCTAACCAATGAACATTCTAATAGTCTGCATATTACTGGATGTCTTTACTACATATGACAGCTGTTTAACATTAATACGGCTACATGTTGTATTATGTGCGTTACATGAACTTAATTATAATTTAAAAGAGGTGATTTTGGCTATCGTCATTTAGTTTAACGACTGCTCTGAATTGGTTTCAAACTGTTTTAGATTAGGTTTAACAAACATATCCTTAATTGACGAATACAAACCCAAAGTTTACTTTTCTATCTTAAATATTTTGTCTTATATGAGCTAATGCACAACCCTACCCCCAGTTTTGCAGAGGAGCAAATTTTGTTTTCGCCGCTTAGATAAAACACATTTAAAAACAATTGCAGAGTGTTGATATTTTTCATTTTCTTAAACAGTCTTGCTCATCTAAGATCAGGACACTTATTAATGATGTCAATGTGCCATGATGCCACAACCAGGGCTCTGATCGAATTCCATAAACTTTCAGGTGCTGGTACTAACTAGTTCAATGTCAGGACAGAGCAAGAAATCATATTGGCAGGCATTTAGCTATGCTGAAGACTCTATCCACAAAGCATTCTTTCACCTCGGCTCAGTGCCCTTAGAAAGCACTGTGGCGGATGCACTAGAGTAATATATTTGTAAATTGTCCTGGCCTCTTGGCTCTCGTTTGTGATGTCTAACTGTGAGTTTGTTACTTTCCCATTGGTATCCTGGGCCAGGTGTGGTACTTGATTGTATCGATTCCTGATCTTTGCCGTCTTTCTTACTTTGCATTAGCCAGTCACTGATATTGTTCGACTCACTGCGTTGAGTTGGTGGCTGTTTTGGAGAAAAAAAAGCTGAATTGCAAGAACTACCACTTCCCAGAGCTGTGTTTCTCGAAGGTGTCAAATGTGCACAGTATCAGTGAATCATTTGGAAAACCTCACCTGTCATTAATCCTGACAAATCAAGGCCTGACAATTATGGTTAGAGGCCGGACTGTGATAAATATTATCCCGTTATGATGACATTGCCCATGTGTGGATCCAGAGGGGGATAGGGGGTCCGGACACTCTCCCTGGAAAATAACAAGTACATATATGTGTTTCTATAGAAATTAGCATTTGGACCCTCCCCCCCCCCCCCCTGGAAAAAAGCATGGACACCCCCCCCCACCCCGAAAATAATGGACCGCCTCTGGATCCTTTGTAAAGTATAAGTATATTTTTATCAGCAATAAATCCATTGGAACCCCTCTTTAAACTGTAAAATAAGCTGAGGACTAAATAAAACTGACAAAAATTCCTGGATCCGCGCATGTTGCCTCCTGCCCCCCGAAACCCCTCTGATGCTGATAAAATGCGGTTGCAGCATGTCTGTATGCAAAACATCTCGGTGTAAGTACAAAGCAAACCATTTATATTGTACTGATTTGTGTTGCCGTGGAGCAGAAGAGGACTCATGTAAACTTTTGCCAGTGATTAATATGCTTATGAATTTCAAACAATTTTCATGTGGATTCAGATATTTCTTTAGCCGTATCAACAAGAATGCCTTATTGTCCGATTTTGACCTTTGAAGACGATTCTACCTAGTAGCATGCGAAAGATAAATCAGATTGTAACAGTTTTCTATTGCCTGTGCTATCGCAGTACAATGGGTAACTTGTAGAGGGGTTTATCCTTATTTCCATATCATGAACTACTAAGTAGACTCTTCTAACTTTTGATCCTTCAGTGGTCAAAATCGGACTATAATGAGTTTGGTAGATAGTGTATGCAAATGATTATTACTACTATCTTTTATTTGGGTGTAGGATAAGCAGCTACAGTTTAACCAAAAGCTTTGAAGCGTGACTCTATTTACAATATTAATTTGTTGTTCTAGAAAAAAGGGTTTCAGGCATTTATTTACATTTACTATAAAAGCTTTGACATGCACATATGTTCTAGCCGGATTGGCTCATTTTACGTATTCTGCATCAATCGTTTGAAATAGAAAGACCCAAAGGTCATTGGTCAGAGGTCGTAGTACATCTATATATAAGCATAAGAGATTATATTTACTCTGTTTAACATCAAAAACACTGTTTGTTTTTCATTCACTCCACTGTCTTTTTTATTCGTAAATCGTGACGGCATTTACGTCCAACCCTCGAACTAACTTCACCATATCTGAATATATTTTGTATGTTACGATTAAAAAGAGTTTGCATTCAGTCATGCCAAGGTTACCAGTTCATTAAAGGAATATTTCCAAGCGTTGGAAATGGACAAAATGCATGTATATGTGGTATTTACTTATTAGGCGTCATTTCAATGACGTCATTTTTTTGTTCTGATGCGAAGACAATATGGGCGACATGTTAATTTTAATTATTTACCCCGAAGACTAAATTTGGTGCATTTCAGCTGAAATTGGCACACAAAATGCAAGAAAGTCCTGATCCCCATATACTACAATGGACATACCGTTTAAATTGCACTGATACAATATACGCTATTTTGATGACGTCATAATGACGTCCAGACATGAAACCCAGATGGGTGACCAGGTGGTTTTCATTAGTTATCCCCTAAAGTTTGATTTGGTATAGGTCACCATAAATCGGCATCAAATTCACACGGAGTCCCGAGCGCCCCTGACTATTTTGTATATGCATGGATAGTGCCTTTATGTGCCAATCAACTCTTACCACAGCTTTTGATGGAGCAAATTGAAACTTTGCCGCTACAATGTAGACATATTGAACATATGCATGAAGGAGTTAAGTTCGGAAAAAATAATTTTGACAAAATGACAGCTATTAGAACTTAGACAATTTTCCCCTAACAAAGCTTTTGTATATGCATAGATGGTGCCTTCAATGGCAGATCAACTCCTACCACAGCATTTGATATGTTGTTGCCTTTACAATAAAGACACTTTGAACATATGCATGAAGGAGTTTGGTTCGGAAAAAATAATTTTTGATAAAATGACATCTCTGAGAACTTAGACCGTTATTCCGATATAAGCTTTGATATATAGAGCTTTCAGGTGTAAATAATTTTGTGTATTTGATCTTAACAAATGTTCCAGATTGCAAGCTTTAAGATCATTTGCACAGATTCTACAAAAATCTTGTTTTCACAGATTTTACTGAAACCTTTGTTTCAAAACTAGAGTACGCTGGTTTGAACTATCACTTACCAAAACTAAGTTTTTTCACTGACCCTTACTGTGCGGGGGGTATCTAATAAGCATTGCTTATTGACTATTTTTCATTTAAAACAAAAATGACAAAAAAAACAACAAAAACACATGCAAACTTAGCCAGCCTGCAAAGAGTTTAGAACTATGGTATGATATGTATCAACAAGGGTATTCCTGGCATACAATTCATGTAAAAACTTCAGTCAGAGTAAAAAAAATGCAGCAACAAATTTTTATTTCTCAAAAATGACTTATTGTTCTCCAACAACATGATCTTTCACAGCTATCTGCATGGAGCTGGCAAGTGCTTTATCAGTTTCCCTATAAAACACCTCTCATTATAACATGGATTTGGATAAAGCGGTCCCAAATTTATTTTACCAAGGAATTTTTCAAAGGAATTATAGAAAAATGACCATAAAATGGTCATTTTTCTATAGTTCTATTGTAAAATTGTCCCTCTATAACACAATTCACTTATAAAATGGTCCATTCATATGGGCCCAAAACATAGAGTTATAAAGGGACTGCATGTATATTGGTGTATAAAGGGGTAGGACATCTGTACTCTTGTTTTCACATACAGTCCCTTTAGACTGTATGTGAAAACAAGAGTACAGATGTCCTACATTTGCATACACCAATATGTAAGGTGGTTGTGAGATTGACTGAGGACGTTTGAATTTGGCAAATCATGTCTCAGTATCAGAACGGAAGGGGGACATATCGATGTTGGTGCAGTTCACATTGTTGTCTATATGGAAGTTGGTATTATTGTGATCTCTTATATGAGCCAGGTTATGAGATTTTGGTACTTTTTGTTTGTTTTAATTCTCTACATCACAGTCAACAAATTTTCAGTCATATCGGGACGGTCTTCCTGGGCTGGACCAGTACTATTATATAATAACAGAGGATAAAGTGTCTTGCTCAAGGACACTTGAACCTGCAACCCTCAATCTCAAGTCAAGCACTCTACCACTGAGCCACAATGCTCCTTTTTTGATACCAGTACTTTAAAATATATGCAAGCAGTGAAGGCTCTGGTGAGACTGCACAAATGTGCACTCTGTCTGCGTAATCAAAGAATGAATATAGATGAGGGCTGATGACCAAAGTTCAGCCTCTATTGCCACTAATAGCAAAGCATGCATGTATAAAGGATGACTTTATCATGGGTGAAAGTTTTCAGGATTAATCCTGTATTCAGGATTTTGAGGCTGAGGCTGACTTTCCACAGAAAGTCAAAACGCTGAATTAGGCAGAATTTAATAGCTTTTCTGATATATTTACAGTTTATCTAAAGTCAATAACCATTTAATCTTGAAATATTACTATTTTGAAGGTATACTGCAAGTTTTTAAAATTTGAATTCCAAAAGTTCAGGACTTTGAAAATTTTGAACTTTCACCCATGCTTTATTCATATGGGATATAAAGTACCAAAATCTCATGGGAAGACCCATATAAATGTAAACATGGAATATATTTCAGTTCTGGGTGTGTGAATACAGAAGATTTGTGTATAGTTCCTGATAAAGTGAGTCATACAAAAAAAAGTTTAGACTATTTCAAACAGTTGTTAACCCTTTGTATAATAATGAATTGTTCCACCTGGTTTGATACGATGAGTGTGCGATGGTCCATTTTGCCAGAGTACTTGTTTAGGGTTTCCAGTTCACAAAGGGTTAAATAACAATGCCAGTGATTTTATCCACCAAATTTGGAAAGTACCTGTACCTTGCAAATTGGGAAAATTGCTCATGCCTTTGGCATGAGCTCGAGCGCCAAAGGCGCGAGGGGGGGGGGGGGGAGAGTACGAGAGGGGGTGAGCCCCCCTCTTGTTGGGTGGGGGGGGTATGGGGGGCCCCCCTGAACATTTTTAAAATTTAGAATGCAGGAGAGTGCTTCTGAGACCATTTTTCAATGAAAAAACAGTGACAATTTTGCTGTGAAATGAACATTTTGAGGTGATTTCTACTCGTTTTTTTTTACAAAAAGCCTTTGTGGGTTCATGTAATCAACCTTATGTTGAGCTTGGGCTCAGCATAAGAAAAATCCTGGCATCAACAGTTTGGACATAATCGCAGTCAGAGTCCTCATCATCTGTGTGGCCTTCTCCACTTGCTCTGTTGTTGTTGGTGGTGAAGCAATTGGGGTCAATAGAGTACCTACCTTGCTGGCTGATTCAACTTGAACTGGTACTATTTGATTGCTAGTTGAAGGGCACAAAAATCCTGTTATCTTTTTATTGCTCTTTGCGTCAGATTTAAGTATTCTTCTAGTGGAATATCAACTGTTATCCGATGACATTTTGTCAACGAAAATAATGACTAAGCCAAGCCATCCAAACAAATTTGGACAGCCCCTTCCCCCTAGTTTTGCAAAAAAATGACCAAGTTAATACACTGAAAAAAAAATGGGCAGGGGTACCCCTATACAGGATGATTTTTTGTTCGCCCCCAGCCCTTTTCCCAAGCCATCATAAAGTGGGGTTAAGACAGAAAAACTGAAGAAGTGGGTGGGGTACTTTGAACTACTGAAACCTACACCAAAGTACCAGCTTCTTCAGGTCTAATAGACAAGAAAGATAAAATAGCCAAAGTAAAATCTTACCTCTTAATTTTCCATCTCAATTGAGTCCCATTCTTATACACAGGTGTTCCAAATTAAGCTAGCTTTTTTTCCAGCTGTTTGGCATTTATCTTTTCATGAATCTGGAGGACAAGTGTTAAATGCTGCACTTTCAAGGCAAATTATCTGTTAAAACAAAGATGCAAACCAATGCTGATATGCCGATCGTAAGACGACCCAACACCCCTGGGGCCCAGATAATGCACTGCAGGATCTAATACTACACGACCAATAAGCCAATAGTCGGTAAAAAAAATGAAAACATCCGGTTTTAACCTCGGCAAAAACACGTTTTTTTAGCTGAAAATTGTTGCATAATTTCAAAACTTGTAGGATTGGTAATGCGTCAATTCGGCCCTGGTAGACATCTAACTTGCTCCAGCTGCCTGTTAAGGGACCAATGGCGCAATGACGTGGCCTAGATTGAAAACTGCAAAGACGAAAAAAAAACATTTTTTTTTACTTTATTGGGAAAATACTGACGAAAATTGGGAAAATACAGCCCATTTTTGGATAGGGAATGAGGCCGATATTTGGCGTCAAAAACTGCCAAATAAAATCACTGAATGCATAGACTAAAAGTGCAATATTTTGTATACAGTAAAACCTGTCTAAAATGGCCACTCCAAAAATAGACAAAACAAAGGTCTTAACATCAATTGGTAGCTTAATGAAGGTCGAAAGTATTGCAGAATGCTCTCTTGGAGCATTCTGCGATACTTTTAACCTGCACTAAGCGATAATGGGTCTTAAAATCCAATTTGTGGTCTTTTTGAGAGTGGTCCTTTTAGACAGCTTTTACTGTATATGTCACCCATACTGCACTCAAAGTGGCTAACACTGCCAGTCTGAGTATAGTAGGGTTAAAAACACCATACAACTGCTACCTCTAAATAACCATATCAGTTCTCCCTAGAATTGTCCCTTCATCTCAACTGTTTTAAAAATATTTTGAGTGAGCTGTCATAGCATTGTGTGTAAACCACTATACCTGAAATCCTCTGCTTTTTGAGAATGAGAGATATGGCCTTTCTCCGTATGACTTAAGCTGTTGATGGGACATGATATATAGAGTATATTTACTTTTTTGAGGTGAATACCAAATATATTTCATCGAGTGTGTTGAAAACAACAGAAGTTTCACGAGTGCGCAGCACGAGTGAAAATTTCAATGTTTACAACTCACAAAATGACATATATTTGGTATTTCCTGAAAAAAAAGTAAAATTTCTTTTTATTTTATAATTTTTAGAAGATTTACGGTAAATCAATTAACCATGCTTCAAGCTGAATCACAATAAAATTAAAGAAGACAAAGAAGTATTACTTGGATCAATCTATAGTCATCAGGACTTGCAGATAAAAAGAAATTTATTCAGCGTCAAAGTGCGAGGCAAGTGACGTCGTGACGTAATGAATGTTTGGTAACATTAAGTAACATAGGTTACATTCATTGCCTCACTCACTGAAGGGGGTGGTGCTGAAAATGCAAAATCGAAAAATTTCAGCAAATCTGAATTATTTTGGTATGAGTAAGTTATAGGCATTTGAACTTTCAAAGCGAACTGCATTATGTGAATGGAAAAGTCAGAGGTAATCCAAAGCAGGGACATCAAGCACTGGTGAAAATATAGGCTGATATTCACTAGTGATTGATATTATATCATTTTCCTCTGAAACTACCATTTTATTTCTTTAAGATATGCATTGATTTCACTGCTAAGTATGAAATAAAAGCATCTGTCATGAGTGTGAGGGGATGGATAGAAAAATCTGTCCCGATTAATTGATAAGCTATGTTGACACAGTAAAAAAAAACCCAGATAACAATCTGGTGTGCATGAATTAGAGAAATGGCCCTTACCCATATGACTTAAGCTGTTGATGGGACAGTAAATACAATTACTCCATAAATAGAGGATCTTACATGAGTGCTCATGTTACGGTAAATGTTCTAAAATTACGAACACTAAAATTATTTTTTTTCTGCTGTTCGTAATTTTAGAAATTACGTTTCAGAAAAAGTGCTAGTGTTCGTAATTTTAGAATGTGGTCTTTATCATGAGCAAAATCGGTATATATGCATGTAAAAATGTGGTAGAAACGTGTTTAAAACAGGGCAATATGATTCTGCGCTATCTACGGTACTCATTTTTCTTTTCAACCGCTGCTAAATTATTGACGACTGAGACAGGAAAATGTCCAGCACATGCGGTAATTGCCAAGTCAGGAGCCAGGCACGTGCATGTTATGTCACTCAATTTACTTACAAGTCGTAAAAGTCCACTTGTTTAACCTCGGAATCGCTACACTTTCGTTCTTCCTTCAGAAAACCAAAATGCTTTCGCTTGCTCTCCATCTGGGCAAATGCCGTTTATAATGTAATACAGTCACTCAAGGACATCTCGCCGATCAGATTTTTTTTGCTAAGATATACATGAAACTTTGAAATACGTAGACGAGTTCTCAGAGTTAAAAAACTGACGAAATTCAAAAAGAACACACATCTCTCTCTCTCTCTCTCTCTCTCTCTCTCTCTCTCTCTCTCTCTCTCTCTCTCTCTCTCTCTCTCTCTCTCTCTCTCTCCTTGTCGATCTGTCGATGCACTCTGATTTTCCCGAAAGAATGTGCTTATACCAGTCTCTCTTTCTTTCTCTATTTAAATTTGCAAAAATGGTTTGGATCCAGATCAGACCTGATGGAATTCAGGAAAGAATGTTTCGTCAATTTAAAAATTTGTGCATGCAATAGAAAGTACGCAAAGTGTCGTACAAAAGCCGATGCACACGATAAAATGGTTTTTCAGTATATCTCAATAAGTGTATACATTGTCCGGTCCCATGCGCGAATCCAGAGGGGGACAGGGGGTCCGGAACCCCCCCCCCCCCTGGAAAATCACAAAAATATGGATTTTCTTAGCAATACTGATCCGGATCACCTGAAATTCTCAAAACCACCAAGCCAGCATTCAACGTTGGGCCATCATCGGCACGCCAGCGAAATGTCATTTAAAGGCGCTTCGCTGGCGGGCCGATGATGGCCCGGTCTTAGTGATATTTGGATCCTCTCTCCCTTAAAAAAAGAAGGAAAAAAACGTTGTCAGAGTTTGGATCCAGATCAGATCCGAATGGAATTCAGGAAATAATGTTTCATCAATTTAAACATTTGGGCATGCGATAGAAAGCATGCAAAGCATCAATACTGTCGAATATCTGACTTTGTCGTGCAAAAGCCGCTGCGCACGAGAGGCATCTCCAAGTATCATTTCCAGCACCGATACATGAAATTTTTCGAGATTACAAGAGATTCGGATGCAAGCGCTAGTCTCTCTCTCTCTCTCTCTCTCTCTCTCTCTCTCTCTCTCTCTCTCTCTCTCTCTCTCTCTCTCTCTCTCTCTCTCTCTCTCTCTCTCTCTCTCTCTCTCTCTCTCTCTCTCTCTCTCTCTCTCTCTCTCTCTCTCTCTCTCTCTCTCTCTCTCTCTCTCTCTCTCTCTCTCTCTCTCTCTCTCTCTCTCTCTCTCTCTCTCTCTCTCTCTCTCTCTCTCTCTCTCTCTCTCTCTCTCTCTCTCTCTCGCCTGCTTTCAAAGTTTGCAAAAAGTTTGGATCCAGAAGATCTCCGACGTCTTGCCAAACCAAATCAGGGGCAGAATTAATCATGTAAGCGAACATCCGACTTTGCGTCCGATGCCTCGAAATAATATAATTGAGCTGTGACATGAGATGTCCAACAATGTGGTATGTGGGATCAGCAAAGCCTCAGATCAGCCGGCGCATATGCACCGTCTGATCAGAGCCTTTGCTAGTCGCATGAATATTCTATGAGTCTTAAGCTACTGACTGAACATCGTTTGGAGTTTGTAGGCTTAAAAGCAGATTGCACAGGCTCGTCTGAGTCTACACTCGTCAAAATGCCACATTGTTGGAAATCACATGTCGTGGCTTAATTTATGAGCCGATGCGTACAGTACGCTGGGTACATTCATATCTCAAAGAAAAGGAAAAATTTAGACAAGTACCACAAATCTAGTTTTTCATGCATGCAGTGCGCCATTTCATGCTCAAGTTCATTGAAATTGTTTTTGTTTTCATGCAAACCCATGAAAAGGAGACACAGCTAGGCAATTATGTTTTGTGTGCTAAGTCCGCTTTCGTGCGCCAAAGCCACGGCGTGCTACCCGAGTCTTAAAACAACAACAACACATGGTCTGATAGTCGGCTTCTTTGATCTCAAACATGTCCGTGAACCATTACCCTGTCCCTTTGTCTGCGGCTGATACTATTAGCAGTGCCGGACGCAGGATGGGGCCTGGGAGGCACCCCCCAAAGAGGCTGTGACAAACTAAAGTAGCAGACAGTTTGGGTCTTCATCCACTTTAAACTTTGTTAGTGAGCGAGACCCTGACGAGATGGTGCAAACACACATGCTCTCCTGAGCCTTTGCCGATCACATCTGTCATAAGTACCAGTCTTTACCAGCTCATATAGTGATTTCATGCTCGGGTCCGAGCTGTGCTCAAAAAAATAGCACACTCATAGAATGATAGAAGTGCCCTCCGTGTCGCACGCGGCTTTGGCATATTGCCGAACTGGGAAATCCTTTAAAATGCTTAAAAGGGAGGGGAGGGTAGGGGGTGTCAGTCGGATCACCTGAGAATCACACATAATTTAATGTACCGTGAATAAAAATGAGATGATGACCACGTGCGAGTTCTTGCAGGCAAAATATACGGTGGCTTTATTTTCCGCATTGGATGTCTCCGTGAGAAAAAAAAAATGCGACTTGCACGATTTTCTCTGCATTTTGCACGAAACCGAATGACCCCTTGTGTTGCAAATCACTATACTTCAACTTAGTTCATTCTCTCTCTCCTAAGTGGTCGTCTTTCCCTCTCTCTCTCTCTCTCTCTCTTTGGGGCTGGTATTTTAGAGAAAAAAAACGAGTACATGTCACACAGCACACTATTGAGAATTGCTTCCGCGTGTGTCAACATGCATAAGCTGAATCCCCGGGCTGAATCGCGGCCTGGTGGTCAATGTTTGGTCAGTAATAAATAATGATCTCAGCCATTTGGGTGAATAGGGTTAGTCAAAGCAGTTTCGGAATCGTTGCAGGAACTTGTGCGTGCATCAAGTTGGTCAATGATGGTGACCTTGAATAATGTATAACGTTGCGCGCTGGCATGCAAAATAGAACCTCACGTGCCAGATTACCCATCTAAGTAGAATGGAACCTTCCAAATGTCGCTACCGCTCACGTGCTGTACGGTAGAAGTATACCGAACACAGATGGGACAAACAGATAAACGGGCATCGATTTTCCATCGAAAATAGCGTGTTCGTAATTTTAGAAATTCACTTTTCCGAAAAAGGGCAGTGCTCGATTTTTTAGGATGTTTTAAAAATTATTTTTGGCGATAATTTTAGGTGTTCGTAATTTTAGAGTGTTCAAAATTTTAGAACATTTACCGTATATTGAATTAAATGAGTTGATGAAAAAGAGATAAAATTCGAGGCTTGCGGAGCATTTTATCTTTTTTTTGCAACAAGTTTAATAAATTCAATAATACAGGAGCACGGATGTTAGATTCTATTTATCATATGACATTAAGATTACTATGAAATCTCATTTCTGGCGTAAAAAAGATAAGATTTTGTCGTTATATATGCAATGTTTTAATGGGGTGCAGGACAACTCGGCCCAAAACCAACTCGGCCCATGCCAACTCGGCCCACATAAAACTCGGCCCATGCCAACTCGGCCCAAGATGGAAAACACGGCCCATGCCAACTCGGCCCAATTTAATTTTTATGAATAGACAACTCGTCCCACATTTTAGAGGGATTGAAGTACATGTATGTATTAACTGCAAGATTCGTCCGAAGAATCAAGTATCCTTACCCGTTTGTGCATATTGAATTTTATCATAGTAAACAGCGCAGACACAAACGACAATTAAGTCGCAAATCGCCATATCTCGTAAGAGGCTACGCTGTTATAGTCAATATACCGCGCGTTCAAATGTCCATACGAGAAAATTCGCAACCTAATGGGTCTGAGCATACTAATTCCTTTTTTCTCAGAAGACCGTCTTGGTACTAACAGCAGCAAGCAGGGTGGACCCTCATGAAATGATGCATCATGCGGCACTTCTTCTGGGTCTTCACTGTTTGCCAAATTACATATTTAAATGTGAAAAATGGTGCGAGGCATAATTCCATAGTTTCGTTCTCTATGTTTGATAGTAGCGACGGCTCTGACGAGAATGCGCGTATGCGCAGGCTTGTCTGATCATTCTCTGCTCGTCGATGGAATAAGTACCAACATTTCAAACATTATGCGTAAACAAGTTTCAAAGATAAGTGATGAAAAATAATAATTATAATAATGCCTTTGACAAGTTAAACATTGATCGATTGTATAGCCCAGGTGTGTATTTTGGTAGCGACTGTGGTTTACGTGGCCATCTGTCAGTTGTAGTAATTGAGCTGAAGCTGACGACACGTGAACCATAGTCGCAATTGAAATTCATTGGACCTGACATATGAATCTATTTTGTGCAAAATGTCTTTGACAATTTTTTTACTAGTAAAGCTCAGGCATATCATTTTAGTAGCGGCTGTGGTTTGCTTAACCAACCCTCAGTTGTAGCAATTGGGCTGAAGATGACGACATGTGAACCATAGTTGCTAGTAAAATTTCATTCGACCTGGCATATGAATCTATTTGGTGAAAAGGGATTAATGTCTTTGACAAGTTTTACATTAGCTGCTTTATAGTTCAGGCACGACGTTTTAGTAGCGGCTGTGGTTTGCTTGACCAACCGTCAGTTGTAGCAATTGGGCTGAAGCTGAAGACACATGTGAACCATAGCCGCTAGTGAAATCTCATTTGACCTGGCATATGTATCTATTTGGTGAAAAAGGAATAATGTCTTTGACAAGTTTTATATTAGCTGCTTGTATAGCTCAGGCATGACGTCTTAGTAGTGGCTGTGGTTTGCTTGACCAACCGTCAGCTGTAGCAATTAGGCTGAAGCTGGCGACATGTGAACCATAGCCGCAAATGGAATTTCATTGGATCTCGCATGATAAATTATTTGGTATAAATAAAGTTCAGGAATATCATTACAGTTAATCAAAAGTGTCAATCTGTTACTTTTGAAAATGAAATTAATTCACGGCATCAAGTAGAATACCTCAGTTTGATAATACATCATTGGACGCATTATTAGCGCTGTATATATGTATATATGAATTATGTTTTTGTATTGCTTAATATGTATTTGGCAAAACATTGTATGCTCTTCACTTGTGAATATTATTACATATTACTGATTTTCACACATTTACGTTTCATTAAGGCTGTTGCCAGTGATCAACATAGGGACGCCAATAATATTAAGATGATTAAAGGTGTGCATCAATTGACACTTCGTCCAAACACGCTAATCTCCTTAATTGATCACTTTACAATTTTCAATGGATGGATGTTTGGACAGCTGGGCGGACCCATGCGCGGATCCAGGATTTTTGTCCAGGCCCAACGGCCAGAATACTGTTTTTTTACAGGATCCGAACATGGGACCAATACATACGTACGTACGTACGCATACATGCATTCATCCGTCCATACACGCACGCACGCACGCACACACACACACACACGTGTACATACATACATACGTACGTACGTACGTACGTACGCACGCACACACGCACACACACATACATACATGCGCATGTACAGACAGGCACATGAATGTTCATGCACAGGCAGACGGAGACATACATGTACATGACGTATAGACAGCAAACTAAAATACATACAGATCAATAGAAACTGGTGATAATGTCAAAAACATACATGCGCGTGCATGTCGAGGCATACATGCGTGTGTCATTATCTTTAAATTTTCCATGAAAATGAATTAATTTCGCCCCATCGAGACCAAATTATTTCATTTTCATAGGATATCTAAAAACGAGGGGGGCATGGATGGGGTTCTAGAACCCCCTGAACCCAGACTGGATCCGCCACTGCTTATACATGTATGCTAATGCACAGACATTCTGGTTTCCATCATACATCAGCATGCTACTCGTATGCACTTCAAAAATATATGGGCCGAGTTGTCTTATGAATTTGGGCCGAGTTGTCTTATAAACTTGGGCCGAGTTGGTATGGGCCGAGTTTTATATGGGCCGAGTTGGCATGGGCCGAGTTGGTTTTGGGCCGAGTTGTCCGCAATTCGTTTTAATGAACATAATAACGTTTCCCGAAAATCTGTAAACTACTAGTGGTTTATCGATTTTATTGCATGGCGTTATTTCACTCCCAGGCGCGACATCATATGATAGGAGATATTTATGTCCTAGGGACTTGTTGTTTACCAAATCACCACCATTCCTTTGTGACATAATTTTCATATCACGGAAACACAGTTTACTATTTTATATATATTTCAGTATGTATGGGTTCTCTACTGTGATCTCCTATGTCTAGACTATGATGGGAATGTGACAGATGCCTGTGTGCTAGCATTGTTGGCGGCATTCAAAAATAGTAAGATTTTGTTTGCTTGTTTGATTTGATTCTTTACGTCCCATCAACAATCTTTCAGTATAAAGAGACGGGTCTTCCTGGGTTGAACCAGTACTAAGCTAGAATTAATGGATCTTGCTCAAGGATACAAGGCAGTGACACTGGTGAGGCTCTAACCCGCGGCCCCTCTGTCTCAAGACAAGCACAATAGTTAGATATTATATGGGCCTCGACGCGAGAAAACCTGGGTTCAGGGTTTGCGAACATCAAAGGCACAAATCAGCCTGCGTATCCACGCAGTCAGATCAGTGCCTTTGTTATTCACTTATTGCAAAGTATCATATTTGAACTTGCTACAAGAGAAACTTCAGTTTTCTAGCTAGTCTCTGTGGCTGAGCAGGCTGGTTTGAGCATGCCCTGGAGGCCCATATGTACCAGCATGTGAGATAATGATAATTATCGGATTTACATAGTCACACTCTAAACAGGTATCAGGACTTTAGTTTAGAGTGCGTAACAGATTGAGAAGAATAATTTTCTTATTTCTCAATCAAAACATATGTTGTGGGTACTCAAAAGAACTGTCTCAATGAGACGGTCTTAGCACCCAAAACATATGCAAAAAATTAGGGGTATGTAAATATTTACAATTTTATGCTGAAAGTTTTGTTTAACCAAACCTGTGCGTATGTACAGATATCCAGTGAGACTAAAGTCTAACTTTTAGCCAGAGCCTATGTCCATTTTGTATACTTTGAGACTGCATGTATGAGCCTTCGCTGCTCGCTGATGCACAAGTACCAAAATCGTATGTGCTTGCCATATTATAATGATTTGGTTTGTTTTTTTTTAGCCTAGCACAGTGAATCATCAGTGGCCTGTCACAGATGTCTGCTAATCCAACTGTAAATCAACCAATTTACCGGTCTTTAACAAATTTTGATAAGAGATGCGAAACACTAAAACAGCAAAATGTCTCAACCCTTTACTCCATAGGCTATTTTTAGATCATGACATCATTTCTATTTTTAGACAAAATTGAAAATGTTCAAGAAAAATGAAAACTTTTGAAAATATTATGGAAAATCGAGCATTTGCTTCAAAATTATGGAAAATCGAGCATTTGCTTCAAAAGAGCAAATGCTCCATTTTCCATATTTTCAAATACATTATATTTCAAAGGTGTCAAAAGGCGTTATTATGGAGTGAAGGGTTAATTTGTCTGACATTAAGTATGCACCTGTCAGTGTTTTTCCCCTTTTTTGGGGCTGTATCAGCAGACATTCCCTGAGGATCTGACCAATTTTAACTCTTTGAATGATGGCTAATTTTTTAATGCTTATGTTGTCGTCTGTTGACTTTTTTTCAAAATTAACTTTTTCAAAAAATTCTCTCAGTCACACTATCAGAGTGTCAGACGGTTTAGACCCAGATCAGGATCGATGTTCATCAATCCGGGCCCCGAGGTTATAAATGTTTTTTCATGCTCAACTCAATTGAGCACGAAATTTGAACTGTTCATAAAAACTAAAATACCAACCAATAAAGAAGTTTCTAGGTTTAAGCCTTTTAGATGTTGTATTTATGATGCTAATAAATGTTAAAATGCAACAATTGTTGGCATTTTTACATTTATGAGCAGGATACATTTTGTGCTAAGCCGAGTTGAGTATGAAATAAGTTTTATAACCACTGGGCCAGGAAAAGCCAAGATTTTTTACAAAAGTTAATTCATCTTTTTGCGTGCTGGGTAATTTTTCATGCTTATGTTGTCAGATGGTGACTTTTTCAAAAAAAATACTTTCAGGATTTCTATCAGAGTGTCAGTTGGTTTGGATCAAGATAAGGACCCACTGAACTTGGTCCTAATCTGGGTCCAAACTGTTCGCAAAGGTTATCAGTAGAGGACAAAACCTGTCTTAAACAGCCACTCAAAAATAGTCAAAACAAAGGTCTTAAAGACAAATGTTAGCTTAATAATGTCCTTTCTAGTTTAGCAGTCATCTTGCTGAGGAAGAGAGCTGCTTGCTTTACAGTAAAACCTGTCTTAAGCGGCCAGTAAATAATAGACAAACCAAAGGTCTTAAAGACAAATAGTACTAAGCTTAATGAAAGTCGAAAGTATTGCATTAAGCGATAATTGGTCTTGAAATCCAAGTTTTTCTTTTTGACTGGCTGCTTAAGACAGGTTGTACTGTAGACGACAAAAGTCGCTGTTAGTAAGGAAAGAGTTTAAGAAAAAATCTGGGAAAGACAAATAACATGCAAAATTAGCCAGCATCCAAGAGTTATTTATAATCGCAAGTGCATTAGAATTGCTGTTTTATATCTTTTTGTTCAGCCGTACTTCCGAAGGCAACATTTGATGAAGAGGCAGAGAAATTAGAAACAGACCTTGAAGAGAAAATACCACTTGTTATTCACAACCAACCAGTATCCTCAACATTTGCCGTCTTTGATGAGTATGTACTGTAAATCCGGAAAATTTATTTTCTCGAAAAGCATTAAAAGACACATTTGTGATGCTAAAAATTCGCGACTAGGGCATGATTTACATATATCAGTAAACGACAAAGTGTTTTTTGCATTTCGCAAGGATTTTAGTTTCGTGAAAATAAAACCCGTGCCAAAAATTCCGAATTTACTGTATATCATTTGGTCCTTGTCGTCACTAGAAAACTGTCCTTGGGGATTCTTGCCAGAATATTGAAATTGTACATGTTTGACAGTGGACAAAATTCCACTCGTCTGCTTGTAATTACAAGTGAAATCTAGAAGGTGTAGGACAAGTGTTTGGAAAGAATTACTCCAGGAAGTCATATTACATATTACAGTAAAACCTGTCTTAAAGGGCCACTCAAAAAAAGACAAAACAAAGATCTTAGTGACAAATGGTAGCTTAATGCAGGTCGAAAGTATTGCAGAATGCTCGTTGGAGCATTTGCAATACTTTTGACCTGCAGTAAGCAATAGTTAGTCTTGAAAACCAATTTTTGGTCTTTTTGAGAGTGGCAGTTTTAGACAGTTTTTACTGTACTCCCTTACGTTCTTTATTGCATACGCTTTAAAGGACAAGTGCATACGTGTTTGCAGGACAAGTGAAATTTGTAAGTCACTCGTCCTGCAGGACAAGTACAATATTTAAATACTTTTGTCCCCGTATGAAGTCTAGCTATTATGCTTTCCAGACAGAGAATAACAAAGACACTAATTAGACTGAATATGCATGCTGGATTACTCTTTTGCTGTTCCCATGCAACAAAATCAGACTTTCTTATGACTAGGAAAATTTATTATCAGTCAGTTATCTCTTTGTCTGCTTATGGCAATTTTTGTTGTCATCTGCTGATGATCTTTGCAAACAGTTTGGACCCATGTCGGGCCTGATATAAATTCAAGCTGTTTGACACTATGGGGTATTCCGGATTTTTTTTCGAAAGAAAAAGTCAATTTTTAAAAAAGGATCTGCACTGTTTGTTACGCTTTTTAAGGCTAGATAATAATTGTGTTTGTGGGGAGATGTCTGCAAATGGTGAAAGTTTTTATGATTTTTCCTGAGTACCATCCAAAAATTTTATGATATCTTTTTTTTTATATTATTTTGTGAAAAATAAAGCTTGATATTTCATGTCAATTATCTGCAGGTGTCACATGAAATATCAAGACTTGTCTGGTTCCATTAAGCAGGGACAAAATTGATCAATAAAGTCATCTCCTGAAAATTTTTGTTGCTGCTGTAAAATTTTAGATAAGTAACATTAATTAAATATACACTATTTAAGCCTGTTATATGAGAGGGAAGAGAAATGATTTCCTTGTGATTTTTTTCTTCTTTTCAGTCAGATATTGTTTGTTGACCCCACTGTAGAAGAAGAGAACCTAGCAACAGGGGTCATCACCATAGTTACAACACAAGATAATCTCTGTTTAGTTAGAAAACCAGGTAGGTTGGCCTAGCAACAGGGGTCATCACCAGAGTAACAACACAAGATAATCTCTGTTTAGTTAGAAAACCAGGTAGGTTGGCCTAGCAACAGGGGTCATCACCATAGTTACAAACCAAGATAATCTCTGTTTAGTTAGAAAACCAGGTAGGTTGGCCTAGCAACAGGGGTCACCACCAGATTAACAACACAAGATAATCTCTGTTTAGTTAGAACACCAGGTAGGTTGGCCTAACAACAGGACTCATCACCATAGTTACAAACCAAGATAATCTCTGTTTAGTTAGAACACCAGGTAGGTTGGCCTAGCAACAGGACTCATCACCATAGTTACCACGCAAGTTAATCTCTGTTTAGTTAGAAAACCAGGTAGGTTGGCCTAGCAACAGGGGTCATCACCATAGTTACAACACAAGATAATCTCTGTTTAGTTAGAAAACCAGGTAGGTTGGCCTAGCAACAAGATTCATCACCATAGTTACAATACAAGATAATCTCTGTTTAGTTAGAAAACCAGGTAGGTTGGCCTAGCAACAGGGGTCATCACTATAGTTACAACACAAGATAATTTCTGTTTAGTTAGAAAACCAGGTAGGCTGGCCTAGCAACAGGGGTCATCACTATAGTTACAACACAAGATAATCTCTGTTTAGTTAGAAAACCAGGTAGGTTGGTTTAGCAACAGGGGTCATCACCATAGTTACAACACAAGATAATCTCTGTTTAGTTAGAAAACCAGGTAGGCTGGCCTAGCAACAGGGGTCATCACTATAGTTACAACACAAGATAATCTCTGTTTAGTTAGAAAACCAAGTAGGTTGGCCTAGCAACAGGGGTCATTACCAAAGTTATAAGATAATCTCTGTTTAGTTTTAAAACCAGGTAGGTTGGCCTAGCAACAGGGGTCATCACCATAGTTACTGCACAAGATCATTTGAGCCAGAACATGAGAATTTGATACTTATTGTATAGGTGACCAGCTAAGGGTTTGATGATCATACACATCTGCACAGTCTCTCCAAAGCCTTTATTGCTCTTACACACAAAGTAGGGAAGTAGATAATATCTAGGCGGCGCTTATTGCCCCAGTGATTAGGCTCATCATCATAGTAACTACAAAAGATAAGCTCTGTTTAATCAGAAACCCTGGTAGTTTGGATTTGCTTGATAATTCAAGTTCAATTTTGGAATGCCAATACCAGAAGTGATTGAACCCCTTATAACTCAGGGTTAGATATTCAGTCATGGCATACAAATATATTGATCATAAACAAAGATGTCTGGGTGTAGCTTATTTCCTTTATTGCAATTAGTAACTTGAATCTTGTATCAGAACTTGCCAAAACTTCTACCATTAATAGCCAGAGTTAAAGTAAACCAAAAGTTCAGCGACATTAGACAAAGAATGGCTGCCCCCTGGTATCAAACCTCATTGAAAGGTACATTGAAAGGGGAAAACAAAGCTGTAATCCATGATTTAATTTATAAATAAGCTGGCAGAGGGTTGCATTATATCTATATTAAATGTTATACCCTTGTCTTTATGTTTAAAAATATTATATTTTACCCTTTTGAAACTAGAAATGTTGTTTATGAAACACTATGCCCCCAACCCTTTGCTTGTCAAGAATTAACGGTTCATAATACAAGGGGGTCAATTTAAGTTTGCTAGCTTAAATGATTTTCGAGATATCTTGATAACAAATTTTCAATGCCCAAACTTTCAAAGGGCAATAAGTAAATTTTCACCAGGTTATCTACTCATTATCTTCTATCAGCCGACCAAGTTTGAAGCTACTTGCTGTAATACTCTTTCTTTTGAGATATCTTGATTACAAGTTTTCAATGCCAAAATTTGCAAAGGGCAATAACAAAAAAAATTGAAATAACTTTTTTCAAAAATTTCACCAGGTTATCTACTCATTATCTTCTATCAGCTGACCAAGTTTGAAGCTACTTGCTGTAATAGTTTTTGAGATATCTTGATAACAAGTTTTGAATGCCAAAATTTGCAAAGGGCAATAACTAAAAAAATAAAATAACTTTTCTAAATTTTCACCAGGTTATCTACTCATTATCTTCTATCAGCTGTCCAAGTTTGAAGCTCCTAGCTGTGATAAAGTTTGAGATATCAAATTTTTTCTTGCCAAATTTACAAAGGGCAATAACTAAAAAAAACCTTTTTTGTAAATTTTCACCAGATTATCTACTCATTATGCTCTATTAGCTGACCAAGTTTGAAGCTTGAATATCAAATCTCTGTAAAATATAAGTCTCATTGAAAGAGATCATTTGAGTACCCACATTCACAGCAACATTGACCTTTTTATGCTCCAGTGACTTTTTTATAAATCTTCTTTACTCCGGCAGGTGTGACACTGCCTTCTGCAGAGTTCTTGTGTTGTTTATTTTTGTAAATCCTTGATCCGTTATTTTACTTCCAGGTGGCAGTCCTCTCTCCCCCTCACAGCTCAGTGACTGTATAGACAGAGCATTCAGCAGAAGTGTGGAAGTGATCAGATTGATTGATGAAACTCTCAATAGTGTAGAAAGATAGCACTACATAAATGTAAAAAAAAAGAAAAGAAAAAAATTCTGATTTATTTTAGTCTCTCCATGGCTGGTATGGACTTCATGTTTGGCTCATTCTCTGCCCATTCCAAACTTGTGCTTATCAATGATAAACTATCAATTCAATAGATAGAGGATTTTACACGAGTGCTCATATTTTATCAAATTTATTAAACAAGTTGGGGAAAAGAGATAATAAGCGAGGCTTGCCGAGCATTTTATCCCTTTTTCGCAACAAGTTTAATAAATTCAATAATACAGGAGCACGAATGTTAGATTCTATTTATCACATGACATTAAAAATTCTTAAAAATTGCATTTTTTGGCGTGAAAAAGTAAAGATTTTGCCACTTTTACACAATGTTAAAATAGACATAATTATGTAATGTTACTAAATCTGTAAACCACTAGTGGTTTATCGATTTGATTGCATGGCGTTATACCACTCCCAGACTGCGATGCCATGTGATAAATTACGGTAAATGTTCTAAAATCTCGAACAGTAGTTGCTTGCCACAAAAGCCTAGACAAACATGGTAGACCCTGATCAGATTGCTTCTAAAGATGAGCATTTTGTGAATTCCAGCCCTGAAAACTTACTCCAAAGAGTGAAAATGACCATGAAATAGCACAACCATGGATTGCAGACTGGGTACAGTCAGATAATCCAGAGAGTTGAAATGACCATTAAATGCCACAATCATAGATTGCAGACCAACCCATGGCATTGCAAGGGACACAGAACACTGACAACCACAACACAATTAAAGAATAGTTAAACCTGTCTTAAGCGGC
Source organism: Loripinus fragilis (assembly GCA_964019695.1). Lineage (NCBI taxonomy): Eukaryota > Metazoa > Mollusca > Bivalvia > Lucinida > Lucinidae > Loripinus > Loripinus fragilis. The sequence continues at coordinate 8,633,547 of OZ026521.1, read as the reverse complement.
CACACAAAAAGAAGACCCAAAATTGGTTTACAAGAGCGATTATATCTTAATGCAGGTCAAAAATATTGCAGAATGCTCCAAGAGAGCATTCTGCAATACTTTCGACCTTCATTAAGCTACCATTTGTCTTTAAGACCTTTGGTTTGTCTATTATTGAGTGGCTCCTTAAGATAAGTTTTACTGTAAAGCAACCAGCTCTCTCTTCCTCCTCAGAAAGAGACACAGAACACAGGCAGCCACATCACAATTAAAGTAAAGCAACTAGCTCTCTTCCTCAGCAAGATGATTGCTAAACTAGAAAGGACACCAAGAACCACACTACAAAACAAGGACCCAACTCAAAACAAGGACCCAACTCAAAACAAGGACCCAACACAAAACCCACATACACAATGGGTGTAACAACAAACAATGAATAAATAGAGGATCTACATGAGTGCTCATGTTTTATTGAATTTATTAAACGAGTTGGGGGAAAAAAAGATATAAAATGTGAGGCTTGCCAAGCATTTCATCTCTTTTTCGCAACATGTTTAATAAATTCTATAATACAAGAGCAGGAATGTTAGATTCTTTTTATCATATGACATTAAGATTCCTTTGAAATAAATCTCATTTCTGGCGTTTAAATGTTATAATTTGGTCATTATGTATGCAACATTGTTATGGACGTCATAACGTTTCCCAAAAATCTGTAAACCACTAGTGGTTTATCCCTTTTATTGCATGGCATTATTTCACTCCCAGAAGCCTCGTCATGTGATAAACATCAACAATAGATTTTCCTTGGCAGGCTCAAGTCAACCTAAAGTTTTTGACCATCATGTATTGTTTTGGGAAATAGTTTCTAACAAATTATTCTGTTCCTGGGGTGGAACTTCCTTGTCTCACATCAATGCATATAAAGTAATAAAGACAGCAAGGATCAGGAATCAATACAATCAAGTACCACACCAATCCCAGTATACCAAACGGGAAAGAGACAAAATCACAATAAACATCACAAACAAGAGCCAAGAGGTCAGCCCTATCCCTTCAGGTGACCACAAGGCAGCAATGAACAGAAGAGAAAGCATGACAAACACAAGACATAAATAGCACAAATGATCCACAAAAGAAGTACCACATTGGAACGGTCAGTACAAATATTTTATTGGAGGACTTAAACTGGTTTCATGGGTGCCAACTTCACCCTTAGTTCAGGTTATGGCTACTCTTTATATCCTACTAGACAGTGTAGATCCAGAGATGCCAGCTGTTTAGAATCCACACTTTTTAGGGCCCTGCCAATAGGTTTTATTTTTACTCAAATATAGGTACCTGCTAAGATGGCTATCAAAATGGCCGTCCACTCTCAGTTTGCACTTGTGGTCACAATTACAATCTCACACTGGGTAGGCGGCAATCGAAAAAGCCAATACTATCGAAGAAGGTAGATCAAAAATCAATAGAAACAATGTTTTCAATTGCCAGGTGACAAATGGCAATCAAAAACACAGTTTCTATAGATCTTTTTATCCGCGTTTGTCTGTTGATTACGTTTCCCAATTGCCGCCTACCCGTTGAGAATTTCAATGTGAATTATTGCCTATTTTTGCAGTGGACATCATGCAGATCCTATGTCAGTCTTTTCATGCAACCCATCGTCATAGCTGAAATCATGTAACTGAAATAACTGTAAAATAATAAGGGCCGTGGCATGTGATTTCCAACAATGTGGCATTTTGACATGTGTAGACTCAGGCGGGCCTGCGCAGCCTCCTTTAAAGCTTAGAGACTCCAAATGATGTTTGGTCAGTAGCTTAACAATCATAGAATACTCAAGCGACTAGCAAAGGCTCTCATGCACAGGCTGAACTAAGGCTTTGCTGGTCGCACATACCACATTGTTGAAAATCTCATGCACTGCCTCATAATATACTCAGAAAAACAATTGAAGGATATTAAAATTCTTTTGACTTTATAACATTTGGGAATATAATTTTCAAACGAATTATTTTTTTCATTGATAGAATTATCACTATGCAATTCACCAAAATGCAAATTGAAATTCATGGGTCATTGGTTACGATACAGTACTACACCAAATGTACCAACCCTCTACCCAAAGTTCACAAGCAAAAAATGTAGCGCTCTCAATTTTTGTTGCAACCTTTACCAGGTCATTGCTTTTGTTCTAATTCTGACTGCAGACAAAAGTTAACACCAATTTATCAGTCATTTCCCCTAATAATGGGACTTCTTCAACAAAAATACACGGATATTGCATACCCCGGCAAATTTGACCACAAATTTGCAATAAATCACTTACAACAGCTTCAAAATTAGGTGTCATTTTTAGAGGGAGAACCAGCGATGATTTTGGAGTCAGTCATTATGGAATACAAAAAATAAAAATGGGTTTCAATCATTTTTGAACGTTTGTGATTTTTCAGTTTAGAGGGTGAACCATTTGGATTTGCACTGTACTTAAACCATTGAAGCGTGACTAAAATAAAGCATCCATTTTGATTGCAGATATCTGGAACAATGAAATGCATGCATAATTAGTAAAGTTTTTATTGTATTGGATGTTAGAGATGGGACTGAATCTAAATATCCTTCAATTGTTTTTCTGAGTATAGATAAGGGATAGTATGTTAACTCTGCCTACTGGTGTCGTCTGCTGAAAACCTTTGCAAACAGTTTGGACCAAGATGAGGCTGGACATAATGTCGGGCCTGATGTGGATCCAACCTATTTGACAATCTGATGGTATTTTTTAAAAAACTTGATTTTGAAAAAAAAATCAACAGACAACAAAAAAGCATGAAAAAGAGTAAACATATTCAGCATGAAGAAGCTTGAGAACACTTGTGGTGGCAATAAGGATTGAACTTGTATTCTGGAAATCCAGTCACTTGTCTCCACTCCAGCTTTTGCCATGGATTATATTTTGTGATATACTATTTCCTGAACTGAATTGAAGGCCTGGCTGTGAGCTTGTTAGCTTGAGAACGCTTGTGGTGGCAATAAGGATTGAATTTGTATTCTGGAGATCCGATCACTCGTCTCTACTCCAGCTTTTGCCATGGAAGATATATAGAGAATACAAGGTGAGTGTCTTTTGATATCAAGTTTACCAGGCAAGGCTTTGAGAACGCTTGTTGACATCGAGAGGCTTGACGAGTGATTCAACATTCTTTCTCAAAGCCGAGCCTGGTAATCTTGATATCAAAAGATGCTAACATGGTATTCTATTTATCAGTTTATCCATTGTTTCACTCTTCAAACTAGCGATTATGACGTAATTTTCGTTTTTTGTGTTGATTCAGCGTCATTAGGGACGTCATTCAAAAAATGCAACGCCATCATGACCTGATAAAGGCACATGCCGTGAGATAGACAACTTTTATCAGGCAACGTGCAACAATGCAGTTAATATGAGAGGTAACTGATAATTCCTGATATACTATTTCCTGCACTGAACTGAAGGCCTGGCTGTGAGCTTAACTCTTCACCCTCTGGCTAATTTTTCATGCTTTTTCGTCTTCTGATTTTTTTCAAAACTTTTTCGAAAAATTCTTTCAGGAATACCATTAAGTGTCAAGCAGTTTGTTACTTTGGATCCAGATCAGGCCCGACGTTCTATCAGGCCTTATCTGGCTCCAAACTGTTTGCAAAGGTTATTGGCAGAAGACACTAGTAGGCAAAGAATTAATAGTGAGCACAGCCATTATAGTTGTGCATTATTTCATATTAAAATAGCCATAGCATGTGGGATAATAATGAAGCAGTCAACACAATCATTTAACAAAGGTTCTTTATTGAACAAAGAGAAACTAGAGTGTTTTAATTTCTGCATGTTAGGTACTACAGTATTATTTTATGTTTCAGGCCATTAGTTGTGCATGATAAAAAAATAATTTTCTTACTTCTCAACCAAAACATATGTTGTGGGTGCTCAAAAGGACTGTCTCAATGAGACAGTTCTTTTGAGCACCCACAACATATGTTAAAGCTGTTCGGTAAGAAAATATTTACAATTTTACGCTCAAATATTTTGTTTATCTAAACCTGTGTGTTTATTGATTTCATTCGTTACAGCATCAAGAATACATTGTTACTGACAGATATGCCTAGTCAAGCGGTGATAAACTAGATCAGACTGTGTGATCTGCTTCTATACTGTTATATCATCACTTCATATTACATAACTCATATGGCCTTGAGGTTATAAAACTTTTTTCATGCTCAACTCAACTGAGCATGGGATTTCAACTGCACGTAAACACTTAACTGCTGAAAAATAAAGATATTTCTTGCTTTTAAACTCTCAGATGTTGTATTTATCTTGCTAATAAATGTTAAAATGTCAACAATTGTTGGCATTTAACATTTGAGCCGGATAAATTTTATACTCAGTTGAGTTGAGCATGAAAAAAGTTTTATAAACTTGGAGCCTGGAAAGAAATGGATGTGGTCAAATTATGAGATAAATATGGGTGATAATATATGGCGTAAATATGGTACAAAATTTTTTATACAAATCATTTCCCTGTTTTGATGTATTGATAGAAGATAAAAATAACATTTTGACAGATAGAAACACCCGGAACATGTTTAAACTAATGGGTAAGGAAATAATTACAATTTTACGCTCAAAATTTGGCTTAATTGGACCTATGAATGAATATGAAAATAACAAAATTGTTAACAAAACATAAATAAAATTAAATTAATTCAATTATGAATTATTGTATAAATCAATTCAACTATTGCATATTATTGTAAAGATAAACATTTCAAAAAAGCGAATTAATATTAACCCTTCTTGACTGATTACCCATAAAATGAAACATTAACAAACAATTAAGACCCAGATTAGATGCAGTAGAACATGGCATCTCATCAGGTTCTGAACTGTTTACCTGCAATGATAAAATCAATCTTTGTGTCGAGAAATACAATGTAATTTGAAATTTATAACTTCAAAATATTTAATAGACCATCCAAGCTAAATTCTTATCAAACTGGATGCCGGATTTCATCTGCCAAGAAAGGGTTGATTAGTACAAAATAAGGAATGAAAAAATCCATTAGAACATTCTAATCCATTTGCTTTTGTAACCCGACGTCTGATTGGATAATGTCCAGAATTTGCGACAGTATATCCTGCTATATACTGTCGGAAATAGTTTGACGTCATTAATTACATCACATTCAGATAGATGAACTGCGGCTTGGAACACTCAAAATTAAGATAAACTTAGTAAAGTTACAACATGTCAATCTTTTAAAAGCACCAAATGAGCCGCGACATGAGATTTCCAACAATGTGGTATGTGCGACCAGTAAAGGCTCAGACCAGCCTGCACATACATGCAGTCTGATCTGAGCCTTTGCTAGTTGCTTGAACGTTCTATGAATATTAAGCTACTAACTGAACATTATTTGTAGTTTCTAAGCTTAAACAGAGGCTGTGCAGGCTTGTCTGAGTATATTCATGTCAAAATGCCACATTGTTGGAAATCATATGTCGTGGCTCAAATTTTGAGGCTGAAAATATTAAGTGTTTTGCAGTAGTTCGAGCCTCCGTGAAACCATGCTGTCACAAGATCACTGGTCAACAGTACATTCTTTTGAAGAATCTTGACCAATACTTGGAAGAAGAAGAGAACTCCTGTTTCAACAAGATACCAGTCTCTGCCCTGGTACTCTATTCATATACCTGATTGACTCACAAGTTTGTAGTTAGCTTGTGGCAGTCAAAAGTCTGGAGTAGGGTCCCTATTTAGGACTTTTTACTGTTTAAGTAAGGTAAAATAACCCATATACATGTGTTTGTCACAAAACATTCAAAAGTCTAGAATTGGTGTATCCCTATTCTGGAGAATAGGGGTACCAATATCCTGGATTTTTGACTGTTTTGCGGTTTATTTGGCCTAACCAAAGCTCATATGATTGGTTCAAAGCATGAAATGTGAAATTAATTCTCGAAAAATGGTCAAATTCAAATGAAAAAAAAAATATCATGAAGCACTTTTCAGAAACATACTACAAGTACATTATATATATTTATAGAAAAAATATAGAAAAAAATTACCCTGCATGATAAACAAACATACCTTGTATGATACATAGAGGATCTTACATGAGTGCTCATGTTTTATTGAATTTATTAAACGAGTTGGGAAAAAGAGATAAAATGCGAGGCTTGCCGAGCATTTTATCTCTTTTTCGCAACGAGTTTTATAAATTCAATAATACATTAGCACGAATGTTAGATTCTATTTATCATATAAAATCTCATTTCTGCCGTAAAAACGTTATAATTTTGTCATTATGTACGTAACGTTTTTATGGACGTCATAACGTTTTCCCGAAAATTGATAAACCACTAGTGGTTTACAGATTTTATTGCATGGCTTTATTTCACTCCCAGACGCGACGTCATATGATAAACATACATACTTATATCTTGTATGATAAACATACATATCCTATAATGATAATCTATAAAAGATAAATGTCAAAAAATATCGAAGAGTTTACCATTTTAAGATGACCCTTAGTAGAAAGCATTAAATTGTAAAACAGGAGACAGAAGTGTCTCACCTTGTAAATATGGCTTTTGCCTGTTAAAAGCAGCAATTATCATTAATTATGCAATAATAATAATAATAATAGTCAGATCAATTTCTTTGTAAAGTAATTCAATCAACCCTGATATGTCCGGCGCTTTTCATTTGCGCACTTCAATATATCTTTTGCGCACTTTCATCCCTTCCTTTGCACACTTTTTTCACACCTCGTTAAAAATTAATCATGAGTTATTAAGGTATTTCAAAGGTGCATTGAACATTCTTAAGCACTGTATGCATAGCTACTTCATAGTCTATGTGAACGGTGGTAGGTTCAAGGGTTAAATTTTGTCTTTCACATAAAGATCTTATGGCACTACACATGCTATGGTAAACGCTCTCTGACTTTCCAGGCATGAACACTAAAGGAACATAATGTCCATTGCATACCATCAATGAAAACGTCACTGACTTCATTGCACAGGCACGCTTACCTGTATCAAACATCGTTTCACGGCCACTAATCACTCATTGCTCCTGATTTGGGTGCGAAAATAGTGTGCAATTGAAATTGCAAAAAGTGCACAAAAGATATCATTGCTAATTGCAAATGTGTGCAAATGCAAGGCGCCCGATATGACACAAATGCCCACAAGAAATGGGTCTGCTGTCATGCCCTCAGGTATCACAACTTAAAAAAAAATTCTAAAAACTAATAAAATGGTATACCGGTATATAATAAAGGTAAACAAATAATAAATATCAAGTTGAATATCACAGACTGGCTTCTGAAATTTGAGCCATGACATGTGATTTCCAATAATGTGTCATTTTGACAAGTGTAGACTCAGAAAAACCTGTGCAGCCTCCTTTTAAGCTTAGAAACTACAAAAGCTGTTCATCCAGTAGCTGAACATTCATAGAATATTCAAGCGAATAGCAAAGGCTCTGATCAGACTGCGTGTATGCGCAGGCTGGTCTGAGCTTTTGCTGGTCATACATACCACATTGTTGGAAACCATGTCACGGTTCAAAAGGACAATGACAGAGTTATTATTTACATAGAACATGACCACCTGAGGCGAGTTCAACAATGCGAGAGCTCGCGGGCCCTTGTCTTCTGGTACCTGTCTTTATTCTAATGTGAAAAGCCTGACATCAGTATAACGAGCGCTTGAAAGCATTCCCATTGTTGAACTCGCCTCTGGTTTAGCTAGTATGATAAATCAGTTCCAAGACTTAAAAAATCCTGGTTGTTTCAGCATACTGATCTGAGCTGACTACATGTGCTCAATGGTTACCTGTGGATGATGTACTGAATTTAACCCTTTGTATGTTTGTATACTGAAAACCCTTGAATAGGTACTTTGGCAAACAGTGAAGACCAAGGTGAAATGCCATAAAATGCCACATTTCACCAGAGTCTGCATTGTTTATTAAGATAAAAAACAATCTACAGGGACTGAAGTATAGTAAAACCTGTCTTAAGTAGCCACTCAAAACGAAGACCAAAATCAGTTTTCAAGACCGATTAAAACTGAAGGCAGGTCAAAAGTACGGTAAATGTTCTAAAATTTCGAACACTCTAAAATTACGAACACCTAAAATTATCGACGAAAATAATTTTTAAAACATCCTTAAAAATCGAACACTGCCCTTTTTTGGAAAAGTGCATTTCTAAAATTACGAACACAGGTTATTTTCAGCGGAAAATCGATGTCCGTTTATCTGTTTGTCCCTTCTGTGTTCGGTTTACTTTTACCGATCAGCGCGTGGGCGGTAGTGACATTTGGAAGGTTCCATTCTACTTAGATGGGTAATCTGGCACGTGCCGTTCTTTTTCGCACTGTACTTTTTGTCTGCTAATTGTGTGGTACATGCTTTCAGATAAGATCAAAGACAAGAGCGCATTAAAAGCACAGACTTTCCTCAATGTACGTGACAAAGTTCATGTATGTTATTGTTATTGGCTGTCTATGCATCTATCGACGGAAAACAGTGCAGGCTACCTGCAGCATGTTCAAATATAAAAACCCTTCGTCGGCGAATTTTTACCTATAAGAAGCATCCGATCCATCGAAATTGGGTCATTAACATGGATTTCTTTTGTCACAGACATAAAACAGACAATGCCTCGGGCAAGGATTAGGAGTTACAATTACCGCGAGAAAACGCCCATCTAAGCTTGTGCATGTCACGGATGTACATCCGTGTGCATGTTCACCATGAAGGACTAAGGTCATATGCTGCCTGGTCGTCAAAATTGAACATTGATGATATTACTTTAAAAAGCCATACAAACCACAGCGTTAAACAACTGAGTAAATTTGCTAAGTAAGTTTGCTTTTACAAACTTATATACAAAAGGGCCTTTTTCCAAGTTGTGGTTTGAGTCGTGAGACACAAAGTTAATCGCGGTCAGATGCTTGACATACCTGAGCCATCAATGCTGTATTGAGAATGCACATTTGCGCAGGCTCGTCTGAGTCTTTGTCGCATGTTTTATTGAAGTACCAAAATATCATGACATTATGTCCGTCGACAGTTTAATTTCAATCGAGCCGGTTCACACGCACTGCATGCATGCGCGGATCCAGAATATTTTGTCAGAGGGGGTAGTGAGAGTGGACCGAAATGCCACTAAAAATGGACCACCATCGGCCCATCAGCGAAACGCCTTTGGAATGGCGTTTTGCTGGCGTGTCAATGGCCCACCATTGAATGCTGGCTTGGTAGCTTTGTGAGTTTTAGGGGATCCGGATCAATATTGCTAGGAAACCCTATATTTTTGTGATTTTTCAGGGGGGGGGGAGGGGTCCGGACCCCCTGTACCCCCTCTTGATCCGCCAATGGCATGCACCTGAAATGAGGTACTTGTCTGAAATGTTCCGTGATCATCGGACGCAAAGTCGGACTAGATTATAACTCTTGGTATGCTTGTTTGCCGCTGATCAGGCACGTCGGACGATCTTCTGATAGCAGGTCGTAAAAGTAGAGAGAGAGAGAGAGAGAGAGAGAGAGAGAGAGAGAGAGAGAGAGAGAGAGAGAGACTGCACGGTGTTTGCACTTGAATCTTTTGTTTTGGCTTGGTTTCTTAGAATATCGAAACACAATGTTTGGGTCAGTCAATCAATCTTGTTACAACTGCTTGCGATGGGGACCCCAAACCCAAACTTATCGTGCGCATCGGCTTTTGTACGGCAAAGTCGGACATTCCACAGTATTAACGTTTTATGTACTTTCTATCGCATGCAAACATTTTTAAATTGACGAAACATTCTATCCTGAATACCATTCGGGTCTGATCTGGATCCAAACCGTGTTTACAAATGTAGAGAGAGAGAGACTGACTGGTGCAGGCACGTCAAAGTAAACCTTGCATCGGCGGATCGACAAGTAGAGAGAGAGAGAGAGAGAGAGAGAGAGATGTGTGTGTGTGTGTGTTCTTTTTGAATTTCGTCAGTTTGTTTTTTTTTACTCTGGGAACTCGTCTACGTATTTCAAAGTTGATCTTTGCAAAAAAAAAAAAAAAAATATGATCGTACGAGATGTCTAGCGATTTCAATTCTTGAGTACAATCTCGGACCCAAAAATAATGGGTCCAAGGTAGGCCTACAATATTAACTGGAATTCGAAGTCGGCAGAGTGAGGGAAAGCGTTTTGGCTTTCTGAAGGAAGAACGAAATAGTGTAGTGATTCATCGGTAGTCCGGGACGAGTGAACATAGGAGACCCGGCTTATCGAATAGTTTAAATCAGTGGACTTTTATGACTTGTAAGTAAACTGAGTGACATAATATGCACGTGCCTGGCTCTCGACTTGGCGAATACCGCACGCGCTGGACATTTTACTGACTCAGTCCGCATGAATTTAGCGGCGGTTTTAAAGAAAAAAAAGAGGAGATAGCACAGAATCATATCGCCATGTTTTCAACACGTTTCTTCCACATTTTGACATGCACATATACCGTTTTTTCTCACGATAAAGCCCACATTCTAAAATTTCGAACACTAGCGCTTTTTCACAAACGTAATTTCTAAAATTACGAACAACGGGGAAAATAATTATTTTTTAGTGTTCGTAATTTTAGAACATTTACCGTATTGCAGAATGCTCCAAGAGAGCATTCCGAAATACTTTCGACCTTCATTAAGCTACCATTTGTCCTTAAAACCTTTGATTTATCTATTTTTGAGTGGCAGCTCAAGACAGACTTTACTGTGCATCTTAATTTTTGGAAATTCTAATCTGTGATAAATTGGTATGTATAATAAACCATCCAAGTTTCATCTGGAAGAATCCATTAGTATACAAAGGGTTAAAACATACAAGATCTGACTTCATTGCATGGTTTAGGACTTATAAAAATAATATAAGAGAAATATCCAGAAAAACTGGATTCAACTAACAAGTGAACTGTACACTTCATTTCTTCAACATCCTAAACAATGTAGATCAAGATAAGCTGACTTCTGATGAAGCCAGCTGATCTTGGTCCACACTGTTTTTCACCCTCACAATGAATCCATATTAACCCTTTGTAATACTGGAAACCCCTAAACGGGTACATTTGCAAACAGAGAAGACCCAGATGAAATGCAGCATGCTGCATTTCATCTGGGTCAGTACTGTTTGCTAAGTTCAAAACAAACTTAAGGAACAGAAATGCATCATAATTTAGAAAATTCTACAAGTGACCCATCAAAGTACACAATGGGGAGTCCCATACTTATTATTATATCAATGTGTATAGGAAAATCCATCAGAATACAAAGGGTTATTATGAAATACCAGCACTAGTTTGACTGGCAAGCAGAAGTTGATATAGTGTACACAACCCATAAAGCACATGGTGTGCAATTGGAAGTTTTACATTGTACTTGTTTTTTGGAAAAAAAGCCTATCTATGACTCAATAGCCAGATGCTAGCTTAAAAAATATCAGAATTTTACTGTATGTTGCAGGCTTTACTTGGTGTCCTCTCAGGAAGTGGTCTGTCAGGACTGGAACTAGACCCTATTCCTGTTCTGGTCACCATCACTGATGCTTTTCTCTGCGGGCTGGGTCTTCCAACGGTTCCCTTATCATTGAGCCCTTCCTTTGGCTTTACAACAATCCTTTTTGGGTGTACTTTCTCGATGGATGATTTATCTCCACTTCTAGATTTATTATTAGCAGCAGTATTTGGTGGAGCTTTGCTCGGTTCAGACATTATGCCATCTGCACCTTTGTTTACCTTCTGTATTGTCAAGGCTGTTGCTAACTGAGGATCATCCCAGGTCCAGCGGCTGTTGGTACTACTACGTGCCTTAGGTGCTGGTTTTGAGCCTGCCTCGGAACTACTGGCACTAGACACGTTTGAGCGTGCAATATTACTACCTTTCAATAAAGTACCTTTAGAATTTCCTCGTGGAAGAGTGTAGGTTCTTTCATTTTCAGTTTTAGTAACATTTCTCGACTGTAATTTCTTAAATGCTGTGAGTTTACTTGGAGCAGCCTTATTTGCCTTTGAATCCCGGCTCATTTTATTGATGACACTCATTTTTATACTCTCTCTTCTCTTTTCTTCACTGAAACTGGAACCATCCTGATTATCTGTTGAAGTACTGCTCGGATATTGAACAGATTCCCTTTCTTCAATTCTCTCCTGATCTGGTAACTCTTGTGTTGCAAAAAGCTTGGAATCCAAATGTTTAATATTTTTAGTTTTTTCTTTATTCTTAACGTCTTTTTCAGTTTTATTTCTCGACTGCTCTCTGATTTTATTTTCAGACTGGTTTTCAGTGGTACTAAACTGGATCTGAGGTTCACTTTTATCAGACTGGTTCTGGATGTCAGTTTTACTGGACTGATTTTCCTCTTGTTTTGGCAGCTCTTGGCTCTCCATTTTGTTTGCTGTTGTTTCATCTTGACTGATACCCTGTTCTTTTACTTCTTTACCATCCACTGGAGGAGGCTGTTTTGTCACCTGTGTTTGGCTTGCTGGTGGTGGTGGAGGTGGCAGCACTTGATCTTTAGAGGGCGGTGATAGTGGAGGTTGCTTAACTGTCAAGAAAAAGACACACCATTTTTATTCATAATAGCTATGGAGGTTATCATGCAATGAACAAGTAAACATAAATTACTGTCATAGTGATGTGTGATAAAAGTTATTGGTTAACCCTTTCCCTCATGAATATTCATGCTAAGCGCCACCAACTATGAATAATTCATTAAATAAACTATCATGTTTGTACATAGAACAAATAAATTACTTGCCAGTTTCACTAGGGTAGGATCATATCTAATCATATTTCCATAAACAAACGGAGTAGACCCTGATCAGGCAGCTCTTATAAGAGCTGCCTGATCTGGGTCTGCTCTGTTTGCAAAGGTTTCTCTATGAGGTGGAGGGTTAATGTACATTCAATTTGGTATATGCATGCCTCTATGAGGTAAATGGTTAATGTAATTTGGTATATGCGCAGGTTACTAAGCCTAGGTGTGTCTAAGTCTAGGTGGAAAACAACTACTGAGTGAAGAATGCAGATGTAATCTAAAACATTACAGAGCGGAACTGTAAATGACTATATAAGTGTGAACATTGAGAAATGCTGAGTCAGTTTGTTAGCATATGTATCTACAGTAAAACCTGTCTTAAGCGGTCACTTAAAAAGAAGACCAAAATTGGCTTATCGCTTAATGCAGGTCATAAGTATTGCAGAATGCTCCAAGAGAGCATTTTGCAATACTTTCTACCTTCATTAAGCTACCATTTGTCTTTTAGGTCTTTGTTTTGTCTATTTTTGAGTGGCCGCTTAAGACAGGTTTTACTGTATAATTCTTCAGAAAGCAAAATATAATTGCTTTAGTGTTAACAAAAGATTAGATCAATAACGATGAATGGTAATTCCTCTTATCCTAGAATATTTAGTAAAACTATTCTAAAATGAAGTCTTGTGTTATTACAGTGGCGGATCCAGATAGGGTTCAGGGGATTCAAGCGAACCCTCTCTCTGTCCCCCATTTCTAAATATCCCATGAAAATGAAATAATTTGGTCACAGTGAGACCAAATTATTTCATTTTCGTTGGATGTTTAAGAAAAATGAGATAAAATCAGCAAAGCTAACACTCCACACCTTTATACATATGAACCCCCTTTTCAGAAATCCTGGATCCGCCACTGTATTAGGGCCTCATTATAAGACATGTTTCTTCAAGGTTTGGTACTAGGTAAAACTAAAACACCTACTCATCTATGGAGACTAGCTAGAATATTGAAATTTTTATGTAAGAAATTTAGCTATCATACTTTTAACAGATTGAATAACAAAGGTGCTGATGAGACTGTGCAGATGTGCAGGCTGGTCTGCGCCTTTGATGTTCCCTCAGTGGTTCAACAAAAGTGGGATTTGCTAACTACCAGGCCCATTTTATCACATGATGTCACACCCGGGAGTGATATAATGCCATGCAATAAAATAGATATACCACTAGTGGTTTACAGATTTAGTAACTTTACATAATGGCGTCCATTATAACGTTGCTTTAAAGATGGCAAAATCTTGACATTTTCAGGCCAAAAATTAGATTTTTAGTAATGTTAATGTCCTGTGATAAATAGAGCTCCTGTATTATTGAATTTATTAAATGAGTTACAAAAAAAGAGATATCTCTTATCTTCAACTCTTTTAATAAATTCAATAAAACATGAGCACTTATGTTAGGTCCTCTATGTCTTCAATACTTACTTTGAAACAATAAACCCCTATCACATTGCTACCTCCTTTAGCAATCGTTCTTCAATTGAAAAATCGATAAAGTCGTTTTTGCTTTATGAAGGGGCAGATTGCTTATTAGTTACATTGTCAAAACACATAATTATGCTAAATTAGTTGATATTTTGGTCTTTAACCGCTAGAATGAGATTTCTTATTCTAGAAATAAGGTAAGTTAATGTTTTTAAATACGTTTTATAAGTCTTCCATTTTTTTCCACTATAATTAGTGTAAATATATTTTAATATCGCGCTAAAATCGGCACACAACTAAAATCCTCTTCTTCAGACATGAAGTCGCCAAAAACCATATTTGAAATACATGCCAACAAATAAGACAAACGAGTCTGTCATGCGAACATTGACAACTCAGACGAGCCTGGGCAAATACACAGTCTCACCAGAGCATTCGCTGCTCGCACACACCTCGGACCCATTGTTGTGTCCAAGCAATAACAAAGAAAGGCGGTAGACGGAGGCTCAGGCAAAAAGATAGATCTAAGGCCTCTGGTCCCACCAGATAAGCATGTATGCTACCAAATAGACCAGCGTATATGCTGCTAGATAGTTGCCCATAGTGACTAAGCATATGCGATAAATGCCAAAACCTCATTAAATAGAACTACATGTATAAATAAATATCTCCATTCATAGACAAATTAAATTCCATGGTCTGTACACAACCTCCACTCATCTCGCGAGAATCTTTGATGTGGACTCGGATCATCTTTTAAGCTGGGTTAGTCTGGGTGCCTTTTACGTAATACAGTATGTTATTAGTACCAAATTAAAGAAAGCGACATATCACGTCATAAATCATTCATATTTGGAAATACCAACGCGTGCCACTGTAATGGCAAGTGTGCTGGATTTTATTGCTTTAAAGGGGTCTCGCGCATAACAAAGGACCAGATGCATAGTTGTAGTTGGGCCAGTACATATTAAAACGGGCCTCGACATGAAAATGGCTTACTTTGGAGCATGCAAACAACAAAGGCACAGGCTTGTCTTCATATACACGCAGCCTGAGATCAGAACCTCTGATATTATAATTTCTAAACTTACTGCATGCAAAATTTCATTTTTCTAGCTATTCTCAGTAGCTGAACAGACAGCCAGAACCCCAAAGACAGGTTTTTCTCGTAAGATGGCCAATATGTGTCTTATCACTTATCTTAACCAGAAAGACCCTGTGTATGTGTATGTATAGCTTATTCCCTGATGATAGGCCTTTGATCTGCCGGGCATACTATTAAACAAGGAGATTTGGACTGTGAGGTCATTTAAGAAATGAATTTGATTTTTTGTCTGTTCATGAGATCATGAACACTTCGGGTCTCATGCAAAGTAAGTGAAGCCTGAAGCATCACTTACTTTGCATGAGACCCAAAGTGTTCATGATCTCATGAACAGACAAAAAATAGAATTCATTGCTTATATTTATATGTTTTATTGTCTGTCAAGTATCAATTTTCATATATTTTGGCTGTTTTTCTTCATATTTTAAATTATACTAGGCATAACGGAGGGTTAGGAACAGCCAAAACGCCAAGTTCCAGCGTTTAATGTTATGACGATACATGCTTGACGTCAGACAAACGACAGTAAACAAACAACGTTACTGGATAGCATTGAAGTTGGTCCGCCCAAAACAGCGCATGTTTTGGCGTGGCTTGAATAGATCCGTTCATGAAGCTATGAACAACATCTCAAATGTAAAGGTTCATTTAAAGACTCACAGTGGAAATGTAAATATAATGTTTTGAAAAACAAAACACTCAGTAGATCTTTTGTTATTGAAAGTGATACATTGATTTTGGGAGATACCTTACGTGTTGTAAATGATTTGTGGAATAGTAGCTTCTAGGGAGAGTCATAAACAACTACTTTAAGGGTGCAAAAATGTAAGTCTTTAATGAGCATGATTTCAATAAATATATCACAGCTACTCTATTACAAAAGTGACAGGAATGTAAAGTACATATTATATGGCTCAGCAAAAAATATACATTTTTGAAAACATAGCTATGGGAAAAGAAACATTTCTTTCAAAATAATTACCTAGGCAACATCAATCAGAATCCTTTCTCACTAATCAACCCTTAAAGCACCAATCACATCTGCAGCAAAATAAATGAGCAGCGGCATGAATTTTCCAACAATGTGGTATGTGCGACCAGCAAAGCCTCAGATCAGCCTGCACATATCGGCAGTCTGATCAGAGCCTTTGCTAGTCGCTTGAATATTCTACGAGTGTTAAGCTTCTGACCGAACATCATTTGGAGTTTCTAAGTTTAAAAGGAGGCTGCACAGGCTTGTCTGAATCTACACTTGTCAAAATGCCACATTGTTGGAAATCATGTGTCATGGTTCATATGACATTTATTGATTTCTTTGTAAATTAAGGATCGCCATTTCATGTGAATCATCTTGTGTTCTTTAAAATTCCACAAAATTTGTCCAGGGTTCTTACAGGCAGGCTTGAATAAAATTCAAGGACTTTTTTCAAAGACATCTAAAAGACTTTCCTACAGTTTTTCAAGGACCAAAGTTTATAAAAAATACAGATTTAAGTGTTAAAATTCTACTTCAGAAATGCTAGACTGAGATAATGGAGAAATTAGTTCTAGAAAATTAGTATAAAATCGTTGTGCCTTTATTTGGTGCAGCATATGCTGCACCAAATTAAGGCACAACAATTTTATACTGATTTAGGTCTCTATCAACTGTGCTAAGTTCTACAGAAAACAGTAGAATTCAAGGACTTTTCCAGCTTTTGAGTAATTTTCCAGTACTTTTCAAGGCAGATTTAATTTTCAAGGAATTTTCAAGAAAGCCCTCTAAATTAAAGTACTTTTCAAGCCTGTGCAAACCCTGTTGTCACTGCTGCAAAAACTTTGGCTGTGCTTTATATGGTTGATATACAATACAAACATCAGATCTATACATAGTACAATAATCAGATTCAAATATAACTGTGTTTGCAAAGAAAACAGATGTCCCCCTAGGCCCCTACCATTGAAACAAGAGTCAAACAGTGCATACAAGCAGCAAGTTTTGCCCAAATATGGCAGTAGATGTCCAGCAGTGGCCAAGCTCACCAATACTTAATCCACTCTTAATCATTCTCTAATGTTATGGCACAGGGTCTAGGTATATGTATACACACTTCTACTGCCTTGCGGTAGAAGCCGGCTTTTACACTAATACAGCGACGTGGTAGAGTGTTTGCATGTAGATCCAGCCTCCTGAGTTCGATTCCCGGCTGGGACAGGTAAAATATTTTCGCTCATCGACAATTGCCCAAACCATAAATAACCCACCCTATGACCGTTCTGTGCATAAATATCTCCCTTGGTCTCATTTCATGTTATTTCTGTACCTAGAAATTCAGGGAAGAATTTCAAATTGGAGGGGGTGAATGTCACAGGGTCTAGGTATATATATACACACTTCTACTGCCTTGTGGTAGAAGCCGGCTTTTACAGCGACACGGTAGAGTGTTTGCCTGTAGATCGATCGACCTGGGTTTGATTCCTGCTTGGACAGGTAAGATATTTTAGCTCTACGACAGTTATATTCAGGGAAACTTGGGTAAAAATCCACAAACTGGTCATACAATCACGCTGACACCAAAAGGATGTCAACACCAACAACAATAAAGTCCCTCTTCCTTTCAGTGGGTGATTTTAAATTATTTAAAAGAAGCGAAGTGTAAACAACAGTATTATGCATAATGCCATTAATTGAAGTAAATAACTTTATCAACATCTGATAAATGACTAATTTTATACAATTTCACCCACATAACCAATTTCCATTTTGCACATGCCTCGCATCTCCTAAAAGGGAAACTGGCAAACTACATTCAGGACTTTAGTTAAGAGTGCGTACCAAAAAAATAATTTTCTTATTTCTCAACCACAACATATGTTGTAGGTACTCAAAAGAACCGTCTCAACGAAACAGTTCTTTTGAGCACCCAAAACATATGTTAAAACTGATGGGTAAGAAAATATTTACAATTTTACGCTCAAAAAATTTGTTTATCTAAACCTGTGTACATTGTATCAGGTAGAAGCAGATTCAATCAGAGATGAAGCCTTGCATGATTTTCACACTAACATGGTTTAAATTCTGATTAGTTGTAAAGAGGCACAAGTTTAGATAAACAAAATATTTCAGCGTAAAATTTTAAATAATTTCTTACCCATAATTTTTAGCATATGTTTTGGGTGCTCAAAAGAAGTGTCTCATTGAGACGGTTCTTTTGAGTACCCGCAACATATGTTTCGGTTGAGAAATAAGAAAATTAATTTTTTGTTATGTACTCTTAACTTAAGGCCTGTAAAGAGGTTTCAAAGCATTTGCACAATCTTTTGCTCAGGCCATGCAGAAAGAATTAGACCCTATTTTATTGTTTCACTGTTCATTTGCAACATGTCGCTGAAGATTTGCTAATTAGTCACAAATGGCAGGTGTGCTGTGGCTCAGTTTGTACAGCATTAAGCTGGGGTCGAGAAGTTGCTAATTTGGGACTCGCTGCCCTTGGAGTCACTGTGCTATGTCCATGAGCAAGACACTTTATCTGCTGCTTTAAGTACCGGTTCAACTCAAGAAGACCGGAAATTGTCCCAACATTACTGAAAGATTGTTGACTGTAACATAAAGCATCAAATTGAACAAACAAACATTTGGAGAAATCATTTTACAATTAAATACCAAGCTTTCCATGTACAATACAGTCCCTTTATTACACACCTCTTTATATAATATAATCCCAATTTTTTTATCATGGAATATAGGAAAATGACCATTTGTTCCTATGTAAAATTGTCCCTTTATACACGGCCACCAACCCACCTCCTTCATCGCATAAAATCAATACTGTGTTATGAAGAAGAGGGACCCGTTTCCTATGAATGAGATGGACCATAAATTGGGCAAAATCGTTATTTTCTCTAAACAATACAAAATTTTAGAAATCGGAAAATGCTTTTTGATGGCCTTGGTGTTTACCTTCGACATACCTGAAATGGTGTCCCCTGGCACATAAACTGATTCTAGAACATGTGTTGAAGTTGAAAAATTTAATTTTTCTTCATTACAAAACAGTTTAAGCTGCCAAGCAGAATATCCTCTTAAAACCAATATCAGTGTCGAAAAGTTTAATGAGTGTCTCATCCTATTTTGCTCTCAAAATTATGAAACAGAAAGTTTAATCCAACTGGTATATGCGATGAAGGAGATGGATTGGTGGCCGTGTATATAACACAGTTCACTTATCAGATCCATTCCTTAGACCAGATTTTTTTTTTATTAATTGATTTACAAACCCTCCTACTGTAATCTTCTGGGGAGTAGAAAAAAAAAGAATTTTTTAAAATTTTATTCGCCGACTCTAAATATTATTTGTTTTGTTGATTTTTTTTTTGAGGTTCTGTCTGTGTATTTTTGAGAGTGACAAAAATTAAAAGTGATTGTCCTAGGCAGAATTTTAGGAAAATTTTGAAATATTTAAAGATTTAATGCAGACTGTTGGTTTACTTTTCTAGTTTTACTGTTTGTTCTGGATAAATACATATAAAAAAGCTATGTAAATGACTAGGTCATTTTCAGAGCTTTTTTTTCTTCTTTTTTTCTTTGTCCCCCCAACCCTAAATCTGAAAAAAAATCCCATTAATCAACTAATAAAAAAATTCTGGCCTAAGCCTTATAAAGGGAGTGCACTCTACTTGGTTTCAAGAAGTAGCACAAATTCACAGTAGCCGTCTACTGCCAATATGGTTATCCCCATTCTAATGCACTTCTGTAGTTCCGTCTCAAATTGGAGCATTACAAGCCGCATAAAGCTGTTGGTCATTCAACGAAATATGACATATTTAATGACGTCAAACTATTTCTGACAGTATATCGCAGGATTTACTGCTGCAAATTTTTGACATTATCCAATCAGATGTCGCGTTACAAAATCAAGTGCATTAGAATGGTGCTTTAATGATTATGAATATAAAATACATGTAAATTACATCACTTACACTGAACACATGCATATATTATTATGAAGATAAGATGTATGCTTTGATAAATTATGTGATTAAAAAATAAATATGAAATATTGAGATGCTATTAGCACAATATCTAAAATACATGATAAGTCTATCCAAAATACATGAAAAAAAGACAAATTAAAAATATATAATCAAAGCTTTTCACACAGATAAGCTCAGTGCAATTGTATATAAAACTAGAAATGTGTCAATGTGACACTGATGCCATTGTATTGTATATATATGGGCCTGGACGTAGGAAAACCTGTCTTCAGGGGTTTGCAAACAACACAGGCCCAGCCTGAGCATCAGTGCAGTCTGATCAGCGCCTTTGTTATTCTTTTTTGGAAAGTATCATATGTACACTTGCTACAGGCAAAATTTCAATTTTCTAGCTAGTCTCTGTAGCTGAGGAGACTGGTTTGAAACTTGCTTTATTGGAAACCCCGAAGACAGGTTTTATCTGTTGAGGCCCATATGAGAAAAAGATATCACACAGAAACTGTTTTTCATACAGGACATACACACAGGACAGGATGTACAGACAAGGGTGATGCTATATGCACCCAACTGTGAATGGCGGGGGGCATAAAAATAATCCCCCCAAAAAAGTTGTCATGGACGGTACTCTGACTAAACACAACTTTCAACAAACAGTTCATTTACGTAGGCTATACTCTACTAAATGCAACATATAACAACAATTTTATTTACTTTTCACGGATGGTAATATGACAAAAACATAACAATAAATAACATTTTGTTGATCAGCAGTTGTAAAGAGGTTTAAAAGTTAGCTACTATCAGATTGCCAACACAGCCTGATCATTCTTTAATAACCCTTTACTCCATAACAACGCTTTTTTGACGCCTTTGAAATATCATATATATGAAAATATTATGGAAAATAGACATAGAAGGAGCAGTCTGATCTCGGTCCACTTTGTTTGCCTTTATACTAATATTAGTCAATGATATTAGCAAAAATATGCAGAAGATGAGAAGCAGACAGCATTGTAGAGGTATTTTTTCAGGCGCTTTTATGGTCAAAAGCATAACTTGCATTCAATCAAACCTGATCTGCTCCAAAATTAATAAAATTCTTTTGAAGTACTGAAACTAAACCATTATGACATAAAATGAATTGCATGTCTATATAACAAAATGAGAGCAGCTGCAGATATATCACAGACAGTAAATATCATTTGTAAATATCTAATAATAAAAAAAAGATATGGAATGTGAGAAACCTTTTGTCAATGTTCATAGGTTTAGATAAACAAAAAATTGGAGCGTAAAATTGTACATATTTTCTTACCCGTCAGTTTTAACGTATGTTTTGGGTGCACAAAAGAACTGTCTCATTGAGACAGTTCGTTTGAGGTATACCCACAACATATGTTTTGGTTGAGAAATAAGAAAATTAATTTTTTGGTACGCGCTCTTAACTAAAGGCCTAATGTTATATGCTTTCTACAAAAAATTAATATGAGTTGGCACATGAGATTTTAAAACTCATAACATTGGTGAGAACTCAAGGCTCTGACAAGCCTGGGTATTGAACAATCTTGTCAATCAGGAAACTTTTGCTGCTTGCATAAACAGAGTTTAGAAGATAACAACCGTGCAACTACCAAGTTAGCAATATCTTCCAATGAAATGTCTCCAATAAGCTGTCAGAAGCATAAAATAGGCAGTCTATGTATTATTGTCATCCAGGTACAAGACAAACTACATAAAAACTCGTTCATTTCTACATGCTCATCTAAGTGGAACAATGATTTGTCAAGAAAAGCTTATGTATTGGAAAGACATATATTGTAGATACACATTGGAATTGCCTCTATGAGGCATTTCCAATGTGTACCAACAGTATATGTTATTGAAAATAAGGAAAATAGTTTTAAGTTTACATTTAAACCTTGTACCATGTTCATTGTCTTTGCCTATTTTAAACACCTCAAACTGCCAATCAGTATTAGAATACCTGTCACTACACTACAAACTGTTTAAATTTTCATGACAGCTATATCTCCAAATTTGATTTCATGAACTACCCTTTTGCTAACTTGGTAGTTGCGTGGTTGTAAAGCTCAGACAAAATACATATTTGACTTGTATCTCCACTGGATAGCTGTGCATGAAGATTTAATCCTTGGTAGTCCAATGGAATAATCCATAAAGTTGGGTACAATTAAGTCAGGATGGTTCGCTGAATATATTGAGGGGTCATAGGTTATAATTTCCAAATAATATTGAATTTCTTTCTCTGGAGATCCTTTTGCCATAGATCCCATCAATGGATACCCTGGCTACGTTAACTGATGGTTTTAAGCATATTCAATAAGTCCTAAAATCTCATGAATTGGCCCAAATGATATTCATATGGAAGAAAGCTCAAAATTTCTAAATCAGGAACTTTTGCAAGTCTTAAAATGTGCAATATGCCTACACAATATTTACAATATCAAGTTTAAATGGTCAAATGTCATAATAATACAGGAATTAGTTATTATAATCTGCCAAATTCAGGATTTTGAAGCTGACTTTCTATGGAAAGCCAGCCTCAAAATCCTGAATTCAAGAGTAATCCTGTATATAGACAGATACTTTTTATAAAATTGGGTAGAATGAATGTCTTATCACAGATTACAATAGAAATAAAAAAAATATATAGATTTATTGTTACAAGATATTTTTTCTTCTATTTTGCTGGTTCAGCTTGTGTCCGAATTCCAATGCTATATTTACTAGTCATATAGCCAAAACAAGTAGTGTGGACCCAAGTTAGGGCCTTCCAGCTCCAGCCAAAATATTGTAGATCACTGGCCCTGGTATCAAAAATTTAAGCTATCAGAAAACAGCAGGATAACTCTAGTGGCCTTCAAGGTTATAAATTAACAGGAGTTTGTACTTGAGCAACTATTTCACAATAAAATGTAATCATAGGCTGGAGTGATCTATAACCTGCATAAAACGGCCACTCTCAAAAAGACCAAAAATTGTTTTTCAAGACAGATTAGATGACATACAACATTCTGAATGAAATGGGGTAAACCCGTAAATAGAGCTCCAACATGTCAGGATATCTATGACATGGATCTCCTCCTTGATATCTACAATCCACAAATTGAGCCGCGATATGTGATTTCCAACAATGTGGTATTTTGACGAGTGTAGACTCACGACCAGCCTGTACAGCCTCCTTTTTAGCCTTGAAACTCCAAATGATATTCAGTCAGTAGCTTAACACTCATAAAATATGAAAGCGACGAGCAGAGGCTCTGATCAGGCTGCGCCTATGCGCAGCCTGGTCTGAGCCTTTGCTGGTCGCACATACCACATTGTTGGAAATCTCGTGTCACGGCTCAATTTTCTTTTATTACATCAGGGTACAGGTTTTGCTCCCTTTCACAGATTTTGCGTCCTTTTTGTCGTTTTTGTCATTTTTGATATTGCTCATTCTAGTTTTGCTGTTGGATGTCAGATCTACTACACGTCCAGTGGCCTTAAATGATGGTGGTTTACTTTCCGAAGAACTTGAAGCTGTTCCTTTCGAAACTGATGATTTTCTCCCACTTGGTGGCCTGCTACTGGCCTTCTCTTTTGACAGGTTTTCTGCAGATAAAGGAAGATAGGCCATGAAAGGGGAATCTGTCATAAAACTGCAAAAACAACTCATGCAAAAGTAGATCTTTGAATATGCCCTACTTGTACATTCTCAAGAAAAACAAACAACAACAATCACATTGATAACATGCAGGTGGTTTCTAAGCTCTAGAAAAGACATGTTTTGACCAGTCCAAGGGAATAGCCACTTTTGATGTTTATTACAGAAATGGCTGCACATAAACATTGTATATATAACTGTAAGCAAAGTCCTTTAATATAACTAGCGATTTCTGCTACTATTGTCATTTCCAACTTGATATTTAAGAGAAAGTGTTGTGTTTGTCACATAGTTTCAACCTTTATCTTTGGACTCAGGTTTGTGTGAATTAGAGCCTGTCTCAGGGAAATGTGGACATTGTAGGCTCTTTCTAGTTTAGCAGCAATTATTTTGCTGAGCAAGATAGAGCTGGTTGCTTTACTTTAATTGTGCTGTGCCTGTCTGTGTTCTGTGTCTCTTCCTCATGGTGTCGTGGGTTGGTCTGCAGTCTGTGATTGTGGCATTTCCTGATCATTCTCACTTTCAGATAAAAAAAACAACATACTAATAGAGTAAATCACACAGAGTCTGAAACATAACTATAAAAAATTTGCTGATCTGATATCATTTGTTGTATTCCATGGCAGGCTTTAAAATCTGTTATTTCATTCATGATAAACTCAAAGCTTCCGATAAAGCTATCATCAGTGATTTTAATTTTACTCAAACCACCAGATAAAAGATTGAAAGATGAAAAGTGTCAGATTTATAAATTTTGCTCATTTCAACTGAAACCAGACTGAGTCTGTTAATTCTAAATTTGGTCCCTGGACTAGAAAACTAACACCTTTGAGAGCCCTGGTTGGTTAAATTATCTAGGATAACAACCTATATCATTACAGAGATATTGGAACCATTTAAATAGGACCCAATTTGGCATAGTATAGTCAAGAAAAGTGATTTTTTTTGCATTAAATTGTGATTATTCTGTAATCTGTTTTGGGTGCTCAACAAAATCAACTAAAGACAAAACTAGCAGGCCAAGAGAGGCATTGAGTATCCACAAAATATTATTTGCTTGAGATGCAAGAAAGTTCTTAACTATGCACTCTACTATCATGTGAAGGCCTGATTTTGTGCCAAAAAATTAACCCTTATCCTGCCACTGTTTTTTCTGTCCTGAAAATGCTGTCTGCTATATATGTCTGCTGCATATATTTAAGTACACTTCAGACTAGATTTTATCATGGAAGCAAACATAATAAAAATTACATTATGATCCCTGATCAGACTGCTTCATTGGGAGCAGTCTGATCTGGGTCCATACTGTTTGCAATATAGGCTACCTAAGAACATACACAGATGAGAGGAGCAGATGACAAAAGTCCTGCCTGGAGGGAAAAGGGGTTACCAATTAGCAAAAATAAATTCTTGGAACTAGATAATATGCTTAAATGATGCAAACCCACACCAATGATGATCTGCAAACCCATATTTGCACATAAAATGCTCAACTTAAGTGCTGTCTGAGCTTAATTTTATTTTGGAATCTTAGTCATTCTGATAACTAGACAAGTATTCAGGTATTTGTGATAGTCTGATCAGAGTGATTATAACTAATAAAATTGATTTTAGTAATGTTGTGTCAGTTTCTAAAGTTTTACAGATTAAAAACTTACCGAAACATTTTTCAAAATGGCCGCTGGCAAAATGGTTCCGACACCTCTGCTGTGCCACTTAGGTTGTTATCCCTGCTTTCACAATTTGATTTATGATACAATATACTGATAAACAATAATATATGAGTTGATGAGCAATATTATAACGACATCCAGTTATGAGATGTGGCAAAATCAATATGAGCAGTTATGAACACAGTTTTGTTTCAGCAAACATAAATTATAAATCCGGGTCTGGCTGATCGAAGATAATACATTTAACTCTTTGCATGCTGGATAATTTTTTATGCTGCTTTTGTCGCCTGCTGACTTTTTTCAAACTTAACTTTTTCCAAACATTCTTTCAGGAACGCTATCAGAAGGTCAAACTGTTTGGATCCAGATCAGTCCTTGTGCTTTCAGACAAGAATATTTTTTTATATTTTCCCTATATAAGCCTATGTAAAACATGTGACCAACTGGGCGGGGCCATTTTAAGGGGCAAAATTTGAACAAAATTGGTAGAGGTCCACTAGATGATGCTGCATATCAAATATCAAGGCTTTAAGCCTTGTGGTTTCAGAGAAGCTTTTTAAATTTTTCTATTCGAACATCTATTTAGCCTAGATGACCTAGATATGCAAAGGACAGGAACCATTTAAACAAATATTGAAGAGGGCTATATAAGGATCATTCTTGCCAAGTTTGGTAAAAATCCAGTCATTAGTTTAGGAGGAGAAGCAATTGTTGACAACAGATGACACACGACGAGCATCCAACTATCACAATAACTCACCTTTAGCCATTGATTGGCTCAGGTGAGTAAAATATTAGCAGATGAAAAATTTCCTAGCATGCAAAGAGTTTTAACAATAAATGTGTGTGCAGGAATCATACAGGCAAGTATGAGTAGAATTCAAGCACTTTTCAAGGACTGCCAAAGTCTCTGCAACAGTTTCAAGGACTTATTTTTAAAAAGTTAATGAAAAATACTGATTGAAGTGTTAAAATTCTTCTTCAGAAATGCTAGACTGAGATAATGGAGTCATTAGTACTGGAAAATTAGTTTAAAATTGTTGTGCCTTTATTTGGTGCAGCATATGCTACACCAAATATAGGCACAAAAATAATATACTGATTTAGGTCTCTATCTACAGAGCTAAGTCCTACAGAAAATAGTAGAATTCAAGGACTCTTCAAGGTTTTTGAGTGAATTTCCAGTACTTTTCAAGGCAGATTTAATTTTCAAGGACTTTTCAAGAAATCCCTCTAAATTCAAGTACAAGTACTTTTCAAGCCTATGCGAACCCTGGTATGTTACAAACAAAGCCACAAGCACACACCATCACCGTGTAACTGAAAACCCATAGAGCATCAACTTTATTTGCAGAAGACAACACTGTGAATTTTTCTATTAGTTGTCTGTTCTCTTGTCTACTTATGTAGTTTGGTAGCCAATGCAGCAAATAATATGAACCCTGCATATCAGACTGCTCCCTCCCTTAGAAGCAGACTGATCAGGGTTCATGTTTGCATCCATTATAAAATTAGTCTGAGTTCGTCTGAATACAATTTGCAATTATTAGAAGACATTTTCTGGACAAAAATATATTGACAGGTTAAGGGTCATACAAAGAATTACTGTCCTGCTAGCCAAGAGTGACAGTGACGCCATGTTCCGCAGGATAGGATTAATAGACAAGTGATCTATCGATTCGTGTTAGCTCAAGTGGAGTGTACAAGTTAATACTTAACAATTGTAAACAAAATATTACCTCACTGTCTCTTTTGGTTGGCACGACAGTAAGTCGTGTTTACTCCATAAAAAAAATATGCTGTTGGCACACCTAAGGAATGGTTGGTTTGACAAAGTAATGCATCAGCAACGTGACATGCATGCCAGGTCATTACACATAATTATACCATAATGATTCCTATCCTGCAGATAGGATTAATATACAAGTGATTTATCGATTCTAAGTCCTTGATAATTTGTAAACAAAACACGACATCATTGTCACTATTGGCTGGCAGGACAGTAAGCTTCATGCATTAAGACATCAGCAAAGAAGTCACTTGCTTTGTAAAACAAGGTCACACATTGGATCACCGGGTTCTCCAGTCTGTCTGATAAGACTGAAACCAATAGCCCTATCCCTACATCACTTTAGCTGTTGGTGGGATGTAAAATGCAACACAAATTACTAGATTTGATGACCCAACTCTTTTAGTGTTGAATTTCAACTAGATGGCCCTCGGCTGCTCACCTGAGTCCACATTCATGAGGAAATGTGGTTTAAAAACAGTTCAATTTTTAGCTCTGGTAGCAATATTTTTCATTTAAACTTACTTTTTTGTGCAATTTTGGTAGAGGGTATCATTGGGAACATTGTGTGAAATTATGATGAATTTGGACAAGTGATTAAGGAGTCATTAATTCTACCATTAGCTCTGGTGGCCATTTTGTTCAGCAGAGCATAAGCATTTGTGCAACTTTGATAGATGGTATTATGGGGAGCATTTATGTGAAATTATTTTGAACTTGGAGAAGCTGTCATTTAAAGGTTTACTCCATTTTTAGCTCTGGTGGCCATTTTGATCAGTGGAGAGGAACAGTTTGTGCTATTTTTGTAGAGGGCATTATGGAGAACATTTGTGTGAAGCTATTTCGATTTTGGTCAGGTGGTTAAGGTCATTTAAAGGTATTTTTCTATTTTTAGCTCTGGTCCCCATTTTGTTCACTTGACCAGAAGGGTTTATCCAATTTTAGTAGGTCACATAGCTGGCTCAACTGAACATGAAATTGATCATGCTCATAAATGTTAAAAATGCCAACAACTGTTGGCATTTTAACATTATTAGCATGATAAATGCATTATCTGATAGTTTGAAGGCAAGAGAAAGTCTATTTTTCAGTATTTTTGCTTTTATGAGTTCAAATTTCATGCTCATTTGAGTTGAGCATGATTTTTTTTTATAACCTCTGTGTCTGTTCTGTTGGTACAACATGATATATCATACTGTAGTCTTTCGCACTTGTCAGTTTCTAGTGAAAGTATGAACATTTATTATCAGTTATCCTCATAGGAGAGTCTTTCCCAGCACAGGAATAGTATGTTAACCGACCTCGCCTGACTTGACAATAACCATGTACCCTGGGTTGTTATATCTTGGTAAATTGTTAAGCAATAACTCCAACAAATACATCAGATTTTTGTTTGTTAATCAATAAGGGGTGGCCTGTCTGTTAGAAATAACACAAGGACATCAAATTTTAATCATATTGGATTCAATCAACTGCAAATGACTCTGAAGACAAGTTGGGTTAATCTACCAAGTTTACAATATTTAAGTAATGCTAGATTGTAATTGTTATTAGTTATTATTAGACTTTGTTTAGTGTGAGGATGAGAAAGGCAAGGTTAAGCAAAGACTACACAAGCTAACTAAAATGTAACTACAGATATTCTTTAATGGGGAATATATTATCCAATACCCTGTGCAATACTCTTTCCTTCCAGGTGAAGATTTTATCATAACTATTTCAGTGGCAGATCCAGAAGGGGGTTCAGGAGGTTCGCTCAAACCTCCAACCCCCGCTTTTAATTATCCTATGAAAATCAAATAATTTGTGCTCACCGAGACCAAATTTAATTTTCATGGGATACCCAGTATTTAAGAAAAATGAGATAAAATCAGCAAAGCGAACCCCCTCTTCTACACATCTGAATCCCCCTTCCAGATATCCTGGATCCGCCCCTGTATTTTGACGTGCTATACAATGTACAACATTTGACTTAATAAGAACACTGTGCCCATAACTTTTTAAAAATTCAGTACCTTTTTTAAAAAGAGTGTAGATCCAGATCAGCTGGCTTCATCAGAAGCCAGCTGATCAGGATCCACACTGTTTCTATCCTCAAAATGAAACACATCAATAATGATATTGCATCAACGTAGTGACTGGAAATCTGAAATTCACTTTAGAGACCCCCAAAATAACCAAAAAGCTTTTATTTAAATGTAAGAAACTTGTGATAAACACAATAAAGTGTGATTTATGATTATGTCTTTACAAAATGTGTTTTTAGATAGTCTGAAAATTCTGTGAGATTTGAAAATTTCATGGGAATCGGCTTTTAGAAGGGCCAAATTCTGTGAGAATTTATCTCACAGTGTGAGGTATGGCATCAATGAAAACTTCCATACAGCTGATGACCTCCTTGTTAAAACAGTTATCCACAATTAAGATGGAACAAACAAACCAGATCAGTACACCTATCAAATGAGCCGTGACACATGATTTCCAACAATGCGGTATTTTGACAAGTGTAGATTCAGACGAGCCTGTGCAGCCTCCTTCTAAGATTAGAAACCTCAAATGACGTTTGGTCAGTAGTTTAACAGTCAAAGAATATTTAAACGACCAGCACAGGCTCTGATCAGTCTGCGCATATGTGCAGGCTGGTCTGAGCCTTTGCTGGTCGCACATACCACATTGTTGGAAATCTCATGCCACGGCTCAAAATATAGTCAAACCTACCTGTTTGGTCAGGTTTCTTTGCCGGGGCCTCTTCCTTCTTTCCCTCCACTTTCTTTTCTTCTTTCTTTGTCTCCTCTTTCTTTTCCTCTTTCTTTGTCTCTTCTTTCTTTACTTCTTTATCCTTCTGCTTTTCATAATCTGGCTCTGATTGTGTGGATATTTGTGGCTCATAAGCCGGTACTGGCACTGGAGGAGGGAGCTTAGGAGCAACCTAGTTATAGAGGATCTTACATGAGTGCTTATGTTTTATTGAATTTATTAAACAAGTTGGGGAAAAGAGATAAAATGCGAGGCTTGTCGAGCATTTTATCTCTTTTTTGCAACTCGTTTAATAAATTCAATAATACAGGAGTACGAATGTTAGATTCTATTTATCACATTAAAACACTTAAAAATTGCACTTTTTGCGTGAAAACGTAAAGATTTTCTCATATTTTATGCAGCGTTAAAATGGACATCATTACATTTTCAGTAAATCATTAAACCACTAATGGTTTGTCCATTTTCATGCATGGTGTTATATCACTCTCAGATGCGACGTTGTGTGATAAAAAGATATAAGGTATCTGTTCTAAAATTTTGAACACTTTTCTCTTTCTGTTCTTAAATAAAATGTTGGTTATCTGAGCTGGAATTCACAAAATGTATGTCAGAATAGCAAACAGGGAAGACTCTGATCAGACTACTTCTACAGAAGCAGTCTGATCTGAGTCTGCGCTGTTAATCTGCGCTGTTAATCTAGACCTATTTTTGTAGCCTCTGGTGTTTGAATTTTAGAATATTTACTGTAGTTATTTTTAACTCTTTGAATTCTGGGTAATGTCTCACAATTTTTTTTGTAGTCTGCTGATTTTTTTGGAAAAATTATTTAAGGACTAGAAATGTTTTTCTACGAAAAAACAGATGTCTCCCCCCATTTGATGTCAAAAGCATGAGTCATTCAATACAATTTCAAACAGAAACATTAAATACAATTTCTAACGGAAATCCTAGTCATTTCATGCAGACAATCAGCTCGTATCTAGTAAAGATATCTGTCAATGTAGTTAACTATTGCACAATCATAACCTGGTATAAAATAGTCATAGATAATTGTTTTTGTGATGGACAAAGTTCCAAGGGAAATAACTCAAAGAGTATAAATGACAGAGTTACTATTCTTGCACTCTGCAAGTCAACTCAAGTTGGTTGATACTTGTGTAAAATTTCGTGAATATAGCTTAAGCGGTTTTCAAGTTATAGAGCAGACACGGTTTTTGTGATGGACAAAGTTCCAAGGAAAATAACTCAAAAAGTACAAAAGGCAGAGTTACCATTCTTGCACTCTGCACATCATCTCATGCTGATTGATATTTGAATAAAGTTTCGTGAATATAGCTTAAGCGGTTTTCAAGTTATAGAGCGGACACGATGTTTGTGATGCACAAAGTTCCAAGGGAAATAACTCAAAAAGTATAAAAGGCAGAGTTACCATTTTTGCACTTTACACCTCATCTCATGCTGATTGATATTTGTATAACGTTTCGTGAATATAGCTTATGTGGATTTCAAGTTATCGAGTGGACTATATTTTTGTGATGCACAAAGTTCAAGGGAAATAACTCAAAAAGTATAAAAGGCATAGTTAACATTCTTGCACTCTGTACGTCATCTTATGCTGATTGATATTTGTATAAAATTTCGTGAATAGAGCTTAAGGGGTTTTAAAGTTATAGAGCGGACACTATTTGTGACAGACAGACCGACGCCTCGGGAAAAACAATATGTCTCCCGACCCTGAAGGGGGGGGCCATAAATACCATCTAGGCATCAAACAGTTGGGATCTAGATCAGGCTTGACATGTTGTCAGGACTGATCTTGGCCCAAACTGTTTTCAAAGATTATCAGCAGTTATTGCATAAAAAGCTGTGCCGCACGCTATTAACAGCCATGTTTCAACCAGCACAAACCCATGTATTTCACATGCAGTTGATGCAGGGCTTCTTTTTACTTTACCTATACACATTCTGGGCCATCACATAAACAGGTGAACATGATTTAGTAAAGTAAGTGACGCCATGATTTAGTGAGGTAAGTCTTTGCTCTGGAACAGGTGTTTTCAAAACCTATGAATCCTTCATGCTTTTGCGCGCCATTAAGCATCAACGCAAACAAAACAATCAGGTTTTCTTTTAACAAGGAACAGATAATCCTGAAAACTTACCTTATTAGATTTCTTGCCCTTTAATCTCTTATAGGTATCATATTTCTCTATGTTTTCCCTGAGTAATTTATCTTCATTGAAGAGCACTTTAGCAAAGTTACCGGTTCCCCCAGTAGAGCTGGTACTCAGCTTGGCCACATGTTCTCCACCTTGATGTTTCTTACATAGCCATACTATGCGACCACTTGGTAGACGGCATCTGAAATATAAGAGATTTTTGTTTGTTTGTTTGATTTGATTCTTTACGTCCACTCAACAATCTTTCAGTTATGCGGGACGGTCTTCCTGGGTTGAACCAGTACTAAGCTAGGATAAATATGTCTTGCTCAAGGACAACAACGCAGTGACGCCAGTGAGGCTTGAACCCGCGGCCCTTCAGTCAAGCACTCTTCCACTGAGCCACTGCGCTCCCTGAAATATAAGAGATATTATTTGAGCCGTGGCATGTGATTTCCAACAATGTGCCATTTTGACAAGTGTAGACTCAGACCAGCCTGTGCAGCCCCCTTTTAAGCTAAGAAACTCCAAATTGTGTTCGGGCAGAAGCTTAACACTCATAAAATATTCAAGCGACTAGCAAAGGCTCTGATCAGACTGCGCGTATGCGCAGGCTGATCTGAGGCTTTGCTGGTCGCACATACCACATTGTTGGAAATCTCATGTCACGGCTCATTTCGTAAAACACACCGGGAACAATTGGGTATAACAAGACACTCGTCTCAATGCACTTAAATTTTCTGCCAAACAGCAAGACAAGCTTTTCCAGACAGTACACATACTCCTGTCTTAGCCAGTAATTATCTAAGGTGGCTAGTCTATGGTGCAGAGTCATGAATAGTAATAAATAGATCTGATCCAGAAGTTGAAACCATTGGGTCTGCATGTGTTTGGTAAGACGACTGTATTTACAGTCATTTTACTACTTTTACCATATACCTTTGCTGTCCTCTGAACACATTACAGACATCAAAATTAATATGCTCATTACATCATCTCACTAACAGTAACTTTTGATTGGAAGACGGTCTTTCCTGGTGTCTCAGATCTACACCATCTTAACATAACAATCTGGTGTGTTCAACATCAAAATGATGTCTGTTGTCATGTTTAATGTCAAAATGACCTTCGTTGTCAAGCTAAACAATTGGATGTGTTGAAATAGAAAAACCTTCTCTTTGAGGCTGAGTTATGTTATTTTCATAGACAAGTCTGCTGCTTTTTGCACTATGCTTATAGCTTCAGACCTGCCTATGTTTCTGTTATCCTAAAACAGGATCTACACAGTCGGGACGCGTAGTGAAGGCGTATGAATATTATCAAACATGCATAGCAACAAAAACGTTCGAATTTTTCGGCTTTCTCAGCGAAGCGAGGAACGACACCCCAAATTTAACTGCTTGTTGCACGAATGTCCCAAATCTTATTCTGTTAAAAATTGGCCACTTGTGTTCGTCGTTTGTTCAAGTTTTCCCATAGCGTATGTATTTTAATCTACGACAACGCTCTTAAACAACGAGATGGGTGAAACGGAAAACTTGCAAGATGGATGTGACTGTAAAAAAATGGTTCACGTTTGATATCAAATTTCTCATTTTTTCGACTTGGTCCCGCTGTGGCATATATGTCATGAAGAAATATAGGGTTTCAACTACCAATGTGCCAATTTTTATCGAAATTCGTTCTGGAGACAAAATTCGTTCCATTATCTTCGAGAGGTCATACGGTCTTCAAACAGTCAAACTTCCAAGATGGCGGAAAACGAGGATTGGGTGCGACTGGCAAAGCCAGATCATATCACGCAAAACCAATCTAGACCACAATAAATGTATTAAAATTCAAATGAAAATATAGATCTATTTAATATATTGGATATCTAGGCCTTATTTACCTCGGATAAATTCATGTTTCACTAATACTCTCAATCAATGACAACATTATCTTTCCTGACCGTCTGGTTAATGACGACAACATCGATAAATAAATGACGTAAGCAATCTTTTTTTAGTGCACACGGTATAGAAAGCCGTTCCTGTTGTCTTATTGATTTTCAATAATCTTGCATACAATCAGGAAATGACTTGCACTATTCAAATATAACCCGCAGATTGTTTCAATGGGGGTTGATAAAACTTGTGATAGTCCATTTTACACCCAATTATGCTCTAATTAATACTTTACAAACTACTGATGAGGCCCTCCCAGGGAGGGAAGATGGTACCTGTTCCCTTGTTCCCCATATTTTCCCTGTTCCCAAATGTTCCCCTTCCCCTCAAAATTAATTGGGCCCTTTGTTCTTCTGTTACCCTGAGATGAATGCTCTTTTCCCCCTGTACCCCAACCCCTGGGAGGGCTTCAGTGATGGACCCCCCCCAAATAACACAGACGTTGAATCGGCATGAAAATAGTATATCAAAACATATTTGATTTCATTTTCAGAACAGGTTATGTGTAAGCTACAGCGTTGTTACAGTCCCTATTATTAAAAGTGACCCAGGGATTTTTCTCTCTATTTAGGGAACATGACCCAATCCCCAGAATTGGGAATTTTTCACATAGTTTTATACAAATTGGGGAAAAACTCACACCATATATTATAATCAAATCAAACAAAACTTAGCTAATAAGAACATTTCAACATTATGAATTTAACAGGTACTATTCATTGGGGTACATTGTCACAAAATAGTGACATTTTTTTGTTTCTTAAATTGGGAATATTCTCCTTAATATTGGAAAAAACATACTTTTTTGCAATTGGGAACATACTCAAAATTGGTCTTCAAAATGTGCTAAAGAATCCTGTTTAGTTTATCAGAAATATCAAGAAAACAATTACATCTGTATCACTATACATACTCTAGACAGATTTACATTGCAAGACAAAGAATTTTCTGGTCCAAGTTACTGCCTGATTCTTTAAATAAGATGAATACCCATGCCCTAATCATATTTTAGTGTTTACCTGACCCCAACAAATACAAACGTTATATGATCCAAATATCATATAAACATATGACACTGTGTTTAGGGTGCTCCTTGAGACGGTTCTTTTGAGTACCCACAATATATGTTTGACTAAGAAATGATTCAATCACACATTAATAGTCTTATCTTGGGGATAGGTGCTTTGGGGAGGGAATGCTATAGAAGCTTGGGGTATAAAGTATCCTTCATAATAAGCATACTTAAATTCATTTAAATAGATACATGTCTTCATTGTAAAAGACCTCCTAAATGAAAAAAATCTACAAATATATTCTTCCTAGAGTTTGGTTTAACTCAAAATATGTGTTACACACCCTTTTTTGGACAAAAACAAACTCAGTTTACTCTTTTATCATCTTAATCCTTTACTTCATAGGCTATATTTAGATCATGACATTATTTTCTATGTTAGACAACAGTGAAAAAATTCAAGAAAATTGAAGCTAATTAGTCATGAATTTGAAAATATAATGGAAAATGGAGCATTTGCTCCAAAAGAGCAAATGCTCCATTTTCCATAATATTTTCAAATACATGGTATCATACATGTGATAACCTGATGATGGCCATGAGGGAGATTTGATGTTCAGATGAGGGAGATCAGGGTCTCAATGAGGGAGATTTTTCGAAGTTACAGAAAGGTGTACTTAAACGACTTATTGATGTCTTTAACCCCCTTCATTCTGGTGGATTATCCAATACACAATGATATAAAAAGTATGGAATAGTCCATTTTGTACTTTAAGTTGTTTTGACAGGCAAAATTTATTTAAAATAATGTATATTTTTCATATCTTAATAAACAGTGTAGACACTGATGAAATGCCACTGTTTGGGTCTTTACTGTTTGCCAAAGTACCTGTTTACTACTACTGTTTTACCACTCCCTAGACAACTAAAATTTACCAAAGTAATACAGGCTAGTGTTTATTATTGTGATTTGCACACAAAATGTTTAAACAGGGCTGATAAAGATCAGACTTAAGTGTATGTTTAATGGTTCCAATCTGGTAGGTAGTCAACCTTTCCATACCTGGAACACCTCCATTCAGTGTAAAACCCCTGAGTAGGGTATTTCTTCAGCATTTACCTGTTTGTGAACAATTGATAATATATATGACGCCAATTTTAAAATCATATTAGCTTTTCACTTAAGAGTTTAAATGCTAGTTTTTATAGTGATTAAAAGCTTGCAGTCAATGTCGTCCTCGGTAGAATATATAATTATAAAATACTTTAATTAAAAATGTTGAAATTTGGAAAATATATATTAAAATAAGTGAATAATCTCCTTGAAATTCAAGAATTTGCTAAAATATATTGCAACAAGGGAGCTAACTCAAAAACGTCATTGCATAGTTACCTTGAAAATGCTTCTTATCGGAGATCATGGGTTTTTACGGATATTTTTTTTTCTGACAAAATCAACTTCAGTGAGCCATCACATCATAAAAATACCTTATAAATAAAAGGTTTCTGTTTAAAAAATGATAGATTTAGATGTCTGAGAATGCAGAGAAAGGCACATCAGCGTGCGTCACTCTGTTTGGAGAAAGGAGCAATCTTCGGCTTTGTCTTGCGTCTCATGCGCGGATCCTTTCTCATGCCTGTAATCTCGGACCCACTAAACATTTATATACTGGGTCCGAGCTGTAATGTCTGGTGAGTGATGCTGAAGGACGAATTGCACTCTGTCCCATTTCTCACTACGCTTGATGGAAAGTCAGCTTGAAAGTGAGACTTGTATTTTTTCTTCTTTGCGGACGGCGATCTTTCAAAAAGTTCAGAGTCTACAATATATACGCAAAGACGTCATGGTGATAAGCGTGCCATACGAGTGCCCTACTTGATTTAATTCATGCATAGTATGACACCATGTATATTATGATTATCTGACCGTTACCAGTAGCGTTCAATTGCCGACAGCTGTTAAAAGTGTGTGCCGATCGCCGTAAAAATGGTCGCTTGCGAAAATATCATTATAGCAAAATTCAAAATGCGGGAGATTGCGTTGCCCGCACGGGAGTGCGGGAGATAGGGTTCAAATTCGGGAGCCTCCCGCATGATCCGGGAGGTATCACATGTATGTGGTATTTCAAAGGTGTAAAAGGTTAAAGCTGGTTAGATCTTTCTCAAATTTGAGACCATAACTTGCTGGCATCAGTTTTTGATTTCTATGACCAATTTTGGGGGTCTCTGACTTTCAGAAGCACTGTGTAAAACCAACAGATCATTGAAAAAAAAAAGACTTAATTCTGATATAACAGACTTATTCTGCAATTTGCAGTAATTGAAAGTAAACAAGTTATTTTGACATCTAATACTCTCATAAGGCCAGTTATCCATCAGTTTAAACATGTGTTTTGTGTGCTCAAAAGAACCGTCTCATCGAGACGGTTCTTTTGAGTACCCACAACATATGTTTTGGTTGAGAAATAAGAAAATAAATTTCAGTTACCCACTCTTATCTGGGGGCCTGAAGTCTCTTATAAATATTGGTGATAGATGCTGTGGGGAGAGGGGCTATAGTAGCTTAAGGTATAAAGTACCATATTCTTCATAATAAGCATACTTTAGTACAAATGAAGTAACAATTTCAAAAATGAGGGAAATTGGTATTCCAGACCAGCTGGCTTCATTCTGATTAACTGTAAATTTTACAGGAACTTTATTCTGTGTAAACAATCATCAGATCAGTTAACAGCTGATGAAATCTCTCTAAAATTTGAAACCAGTGTTTAATTATACTGTCATCCAGATTTTGAAGTTCAAGGCCAATTAATGTTTGGGAGTCTGACTAAGATTCCTGTAAGACAGTTAAAAATTCTTATTTTGAATCCTTTATCATTGTTGGTTTATAATAATAACATGTCTGCTTATTACATGTATATAGCGGTTGGTATGCTGCAACTTGGAATACATACTTAAACCTCTTTAACCTTTTATCCAGATTGAAAGCAATCTCAGTCTACACTTTACAAACATGATATTAATGAGGCCCAGCCAGTGGGGTTTGTGATATGTTACATAATGTTTACCTGCATACATTAGCCTGCTTCCCTTTCCCCAAGAAATAGTTATGTTTTCTTACTAAAGTTGTCTTTGTTCCAAGCCCCAAGCACCTCATTTTTTTTTAAAAAAAAGTAAAATGAAATAAAAATAAAGCAAAAACATTTTTCTCTTATTTAGGGTTAGGTCTAGTTTGAAGGTTGAATAATGTATGATTCAATATTAATGATGTATTAATTGGGGTCTGGGTCATAATTGGATGCTTTTATCAATAAATTGTACTTTAATTTCATATTTGATAGCAAAGTTCCCACTGACTCTGAAATAAGGGGTATACTGGCTCCCATTTTCTTTGTTTTGTACACCTAAATAAAATGTGAGCTCTGCTATTAGGCTTTTTATAAAATTTACTTTGGGGGGGGGGGGGGAGTTTATGAATGGGTCAACTTTCTGTGAAATCAAGTATATGAAGGGATATTTTTGTATATGATTCGGATTGGGGTTGGTCTGAAAATACTAGCTCGCACACCCATACCAAAATTACCCACAAAAAAAAGATAAAGTTTAGTAAACAAAAACAGAGATAATCCTTGCCCAAAATGATGATGGGCCCTTAAAATGGGCCAATGACCCATATATCCCATTCAAAGTCATGCAAATTTCAAAATTTCAATAGGCCTTTTAAAATTTTTATGGGCCCTTTGCAAAATTTGATGGGCCCAAGAATCCTTAAGTTAATATCCACATTAAAGCAAAATTCACATGAAATTTGAATAGAAATTTATATGGGGCCAAGCCAAAAGTAAAGTCCATTTTCTAAAAGCAATAAAACTTTCTCACAAAATGGATAAGGCCCATCCAGGATTATCCTTGCAAAAATAAAGAATATTGGGGAACAGCTAGGAAAAAAGAATACATAAGAGCAAGAGGAGGATTGAGGGTGGGGTGTAGGTAAGTAGTTGGTGAGGCCTTCCATGGGTTTTTGGAAATTTGGAAACAGGGTAAAGGGGCATTTATTTCAAGGGAACAGAGGAGGTAAGTGCAACTTTTGAGGGGAACAAGCAAACAAAGAAAATGTTGGGGAACATGGAACCCAGGAAAACAAATTTTCGATTTTTGGGGAACAAGCAAGTTTATTTCAGCCCCCCCCGCCCCCCGTGAGGGCCTCGATGGCTAGTGGATAATTCAGCCAAGGTACAGACATAACCATATAGTTCCTTCTGACATTGGGTGAGCCCGGGGGGTGAGCTGTTGAATGGTCAATGCATGCGCAGATCCAGATTTTTTGTCAGGGAGGGGGGGGGTCCAAGCCCAACGGCGAGAAAACAGCCTTCATTTTTTTATGTTTGTTTTGGGGTTTTTTAGTCCAAAATTTTCCGGGGAGGCGGGGAGGGGTCCAACTATTTACGAGGGGGGGTCCAAATGCTAATTTCTATAGAATTTGATAGAACTTGTGATTTACCAGGGATGGGGTCCGGACCCCCTACCCCCCCCCCCCCTCCCTCTGGATCTGCACATGCATGACATTTAAAGACTAAAGAATAAAGTCGAAAGGGGAAGAATCGGCAGCCCGGGAAGAAGGGAACATTTAAGATTTCTCATTTCAAAGTAACGGAAAAGCCCATTTTCAGGCGAACGAAACGAATTAAAAATGAAATCTGCATACCTAGGATGCACCTCTGAGGCCCCAGAGATAAGGTATTTGAACATGACAGTTCTTCGCCATTTTACAGAAGGATATGT
Organism: Loripinus fragilis; assembly: GCA_964019695.1. Classification (NCBI taxonomy): domain Eukaryota; kingdom Metazoa; phylum Mollusca; class Bivalvia; order Lucinida; family Lucinidae; genus Loripinus; species Loripinus fragilis. The sequence continues at coordinate 8,593,385 of OZ026521.1, read as the reverse complement.
ATTGGCATTATTCCTTTAGAATCACATTTTTATAGATAAAACATATCGATTACAACACTTTTACTTGTAATATTGTGACGTAAATATGGGTCAACTTTGACTAGTGACTGCGTCATTTTAGAGCTTTGTCCCGTGTTTATACTCAACTGAAAGATGAATGGGGCAAAGGTGAATATGTTTTAATTTATTTCATCAAAATCGGTTCTGGAGACAAAAAACGTTCCATATTTGCCAGAGCTTATATTTCATTTCTGTTTTTAAGCGCCTGACAGTGGTGCATTTCAGAGCTTGATTTCGTTGCAAAGCAATATATCATTAAACACTTTCAAAAAAGGAAATTGGCGATTAAAGGTTGCAGAACCTAAATATATAGCGAGAATACACTGTCATTTATTACAAATTAAGAATAAAGAGCGTTTAAAAAAGGGAATATTTGGCGCCATTTTTCGGCCGCCATTTTGAGGGAATATTTTGCGTCGCGCATTTTTACAATTTTAAAATACTTTAACTCAAAATACGCTCTTTGCGTTCCTACTGATATGGGACTTTTTAGTGACTGGACATTGAAGCAATCCCAGTCACCATGGGAATACTGGTTTCCCAGTCGGAATTGTGCTCTTTGGCCAAGATCATGGACAGGACAATAGGAGTCTGTTTGGAGAACCGTTGTCTGGCACCTACTGGTTTGGGGTGCTGGTTGACCGGCTCAGGCAGCCAGGACAAAACAATGGTCGGGTAGACTTGTTTTACCATACTAATAACATGGGAGCATACTATGGGAAGTGGTTTAAATCCGGTTTTATAGTCATTTAACTTACTATTTACCATACCAGGGTGGCAAAGAGCTCTATTTCTGCCAGTTATAGCAGTGTCAATCATCATCTCATTCGATGCTGATCTTCAGTGGTGATGGTTGTCTCCCTCTCGCTTTTGTAATAAAAATGCTCTTGCTGTTGTTAGGGTGACTGTGTTTTGACAACCTAGAATCAGTCCCATTCCAGCTGGAATGGTGGACAACAGCCGAAGCCACCGGGGTCTTAAAAAAAATTTTACTAGCCAAATTTACATCCAAAACTAGAAATGATAGAGCCATGATACGCTGGATCTGTGGTATCAAACCACATGACAAAGTCCCTATGGCAACCCTGTACACCAAGTAAGGAGGCAACTGTTGCACTTAGAACTAAACGTCTGAAATGGTATGGTCATGTCATGCGTGCATCTTCCTAGACAAATTCAATTATGGGTATCGCCATCCCTGGCCCTAGAGCACGTGGGAGACCAAGGAAATCTTGGAGTGAGTGTGTTAAAGCAGATGTTCCCAGAGCAGAGAGGCCTGGAGATCTGGTGTGAGAAGGACAAGCCAACTGCAGCTTACCCCAGGAACTGGGAAACTATCTGAAGTCTAAATATCAAACCAGGATTAAGTAGTAAGTAAGTAGCCAAACCATAAATAAGAGGCATCAACAGGTCAGCTGTCATAAAACGTAGTGGCCTGGAACAACTGTATTTAAGCAACCAAATCCCTGCAACACAAGGATTGCCTTGTTAATACTTGTGTTTGTGCCGGTTGAATGGCGACTGATAAAAATGTGTGGCACATGCAGTTATTTCCCCTTACAACTTTACCTGGCAATACAGTCACGCACATTAGCAGCATCATCATTGATCAGCCCAGACTGTAGGTGGATCATAGCACCAACAAAATCAGCACTTTCATCAGACTCCTGTAATAAAAGTAATATCAGATGATTAAATAATTACAGCAAAAAATCTGTATAAAACGGTCACTCAAAAATAGACAAAACATTGGTGTTAATGACAAATGGTAGCTTAATGAAGGTCGAAAGTATTGCAGAATGCTCCCCTTGGAGCATTCTGCAATACTTTTGACTACATAAAGCAATAATTAGTCCTGAAAACCAATTTTTGGTCTTTTTGAGAGTGGCTGTTTTACACAGGTTTTACTGTAATCACAAGATACAATCAGAAAATTAATGTTCGATTTGATGCTTTACATTTTTCAGTCATGTCCGCTGATTTCTTATCTTCCATGGTTGAACTAGTACTTAGTCCTCCTCAAGGACACAACACATTGACTCCATTGGTGGTAAAACTCAAACAAGCAACCCTTCTATCCCCAGTTTAATAGTCTACCAACTGAGCCCCGTTCTCTGCTATTAATTACAAGATAATTACGGTAAACAGTTATTTACTACAGATTTGGGTAGTTGAACATGAATAAAAATAACAGTCCAACAGGGGCAGATCCAGGATTCCTTAATGGGGGTTCATATTTACAAAGGGGGGTTTGATTTGTTAATTTTACCTGATTATCTATTATTTTTTTCCTGATTTTCTGAAAATTCGCCATGAAAATGAGATAATATTGCCTCAAAGGGGGATTCGACCAAACCACTTGAATATGTTCTTAAAAAGGTATCCTTTTGAACCCCCTCTGGATCCACCACTGGTCCAATGATCACCCATGACTGAATGTTGATAGTATTTTCTCGGGTCTATCAGTCCAAGTAATAAGGGTAAATACAGTTCTGCTCTAAAATTCTGAACACTTGTTAGGACCCAGGCATACAGTACAGATCTGGTGTCTATAGGGTAAAATCAGGAATCTTCGGACATCAGGTAAATTCGTATACCTTGTTCGTTTCCTATTTTTATTATTGGAATAGGAAAGTAGATAAACTAATCAAACAGTGAAAATCCTGATGAGACGGTCTCATCTGGATTTCCACTGTTTGCAAAGGTATGTCAGAATTTACCTGATGTCTGAAGTCACCCGACTTGACCCTACTGTTTGCAATATTCATACATAAAAACTTTTTAAAGGCTTAAGCAAATGATGTAAATCCAGATAAGAGCAGACCATTTTACTATTTACACACTTCCTCTTGTTGCTTTTAATATTGTTTGACCCCATCAACAATCTTTCAGTTATGCAGGGACGGGTCTTCCTGGGTTGAACCAGTGCTAAGCTAGTATTAACGTGTCTTGCTCAAGGACACAATGCAGAGACATTGGTGAGGCTCGAACCCGCAGCTCCTCTGTCTCAAGTCTTCTTGTTGCAAATACATACTTAAAAATAGGGAATACTAGGTGAGAGTCCTTTGATATCATGTTTACCAGGCAAGGCTTTGAGAATGCTTGTTGACATCGCGAATCGTGCCGAACCATTCAACAAGCGTTCTCAAGCTGAGCCTGGTAAACTTGATATCAAAAGGCGCAAACCTAGTATTCTATTTATCCGTTTCCCCATTATTTCACTCTTCAACCTGGCAATTATGACGTAATTTTAGATTTTTCTGCTGATTCAGCGTCATTAGCGACATCATTCAAAAAGTGCAATGTCATCATGACCTGATAAAGGCACATGCCGTGAGATAGACAACGTTAATCAGGCAATGTGAAACAATGCAGTTAATATGAGAGGTAACTGATAAAAAGTGTTACAATAATTTTTTTCATACCTCTCTTATCCATTTTTGGAAAGAGTTTCCTTTACCACTAGCAAAGCACTTGAGTTTTACGGGACTCTGTTTCAAGATAGAGTACATTCTGTAGAGGTACGGAGCAGCCTTTTTGAAGAACGTCTCTAGTAGCTCACGATTCCTGAAGGCTAAAGGGTACATCTCATTGCACATATGCCAACCCTGAAAACATACGTGAGAGTAAAATCAACACGGAAATTACACAATATCTAGTCCTGAGGTTATAAAGCTTTTTTCATACCCAACTCAACTGAACATGAAATTTCACATATGCCAACCCTGGAACCATAGGTGAAAGTAAAATCAACAGGCAACTTACACAATATCTAGTCCCGAGGTTAGAAAGCTTTTTTCATGCTTAACTCAACTGAGCATGAAATTTCAACTGCTCATAGAAAGTGAAATACTGAAAATTTCAACTGCACATAGAAAGTGAAATATTGAAAAAATACAATTTTTTCCTGGTTGACAGTGGGCACTAGTGTTGTCTGCTGTAAACCTTTGCAAACAGTTTGGACCCAGATCAGGGCTCACAAAATGTCAGGCCTGATCAGGATTCAAATCATTTGACACTCTGATTGTATTCTTGAAAGATTTTTTTTTTAAAGTTTATTTAAAAAAAAAATCAGCAGATGACAAAAAAAATAGAAAATTACCCTGTAGGCAAAGAGTTGAAACACTCAGTATTTATCTAGCTAATAAATGTTAAAATGCCAACAATTGTTGGCATTTTAACATTTATAAGCATGATAAATTTCATGCTCAGTTAGTTGAGCATAAATTTTTTTAGGCCTGTTATGACAACAAGAGGGTATGGGACAAACTTTTTGAAAAATGCCTTTAGCTGCTCACTCTTCCTGAAGACTGGGGGTACAGCTCATAATGCATTATATGGGCCTCGTCGCGAGAAAACCTGTCTTCGGGGTTTCTGACAAAGCCAGATTCAAACCAGCCTGCTCTGCTACAGAGACTAGCTAGAAAATTGAAAATTCGCCTGTAGCAAGTTTGGATATAATACTTTTCCAAAAGTGAAAAACAAAGGCGCTGATCAGACTGCGCAGATGCGCAGGCTGGTCTGCGCCTTTGTTGTTCACTAACACCGAAGACAGGTTTTCTCACGTCGAGGCCCATATCATATCGGTACACAAGATTTTGGTTCTTATCACATCAGTGTGCAACCCGTCCCTTTATAACTGAAAGATTGTTGATGGGACATAAAGAATCAAATCTAACATCAGTGTGCAGCTTAGGCTCAGAGCCTTTGTTGTTCACATACACAAAGTATTTACGGTAAATGTTCTAAAATTTCGAACACTCTAAAATTACGAACACCTAAAATTATCGCCGGAAATATTTTTCAAAACATCCTAAAAAATCGAACACTGACCTTTTTTGGAAAAGTGATTTTCTAAAATTACAAACACAAGTTATTTTCGGCGGAAAATCGATGTCCGTTTATGCTCGGTTTACTTATACCGTACAGCGACATTTGGAAGGTTCCATTTTACTTAAGGTAATCTGGCACGTGACGTTCTTTTTCGCATGCCGAGCGCAAGACTATATTTTTTTTGTCTGCTAATTGTGCGATACATGCTTTCAGATAAGATCAAAGGCAAGCACGGACTTTTCTACTTGAACGTGACAAAAAAAGTTCATGTATGTTATTGGTTTAGTATCGACGGAAAACAGTGCAGGCTCAAATATTTTTAAAACTTCATTGGCGAAATGTTTACCTATAAGTAGCATTCAATCCATCGATATTCTTCAGCAATGGTCATTAACATGGTCACAGACATTAAACAGACATGCCTCGGGCAAGGATTAGGAGTTACATTTACCGCGAGAAAACGCCCATCTTAGCTTATGTTCACCATGAAGGACTTAGGTCATACGCTGCCTGGTCGTCAAAATTGAACATTTGAAAGAAACAGTAGATGTTACTACCTTTAAAAAAGCCGTGCAAACCACAGCGTTAAACAACTGAATAAATTTGTTAAGTTAGTTTGTAGTTTGCTATACAAACTTGTATACAAAAGGGCCTTTTTCCAAGTTGTGGTTTGAGTCGTGAGACACACAATTAATCCATTCAACATAAAAGCGGTGATGCTTGACATACCAGAGCCATCAATGCTTGACTTGAGAATGCAGACTTGCGCAGGCTCGTCTGAGCCTTTGTCGCACGTTGTTAGTACTAAAATATCATGAAATTATGTCCGTCGACAGTTTAATTTCAATCGAGCCGGTTCACACGCACTGCATGCATGCGCGGATCCAGAACATTTTGTCAGAGGGGGTAGTGAGAGAGGACCGAAATGCCACTAAAAATGGACCACCATCGGCCCACCAGCGAAACGCCTTTAAAATGTCGTTTTGCTGGCGTGTCAATGGCCCACCATTGAATGCTGGCTTGGTAGCTTTGTGATTTTTAGGGGATCCGGGAAACCCTATATTTCTGTGATTTTTCAGGGGGGGACCCCTGTCCCCCTTCTGGATCCGCCCATGGCATGCATCTGAAAGAAGCTACTTGTCTGAAATGTTCCGTGATCATCGGACGCAAAGTCGGACTAGATTATACTCTTGGTATGCTTGTTTGTCCCTGATCAGGCACGTCGGACGATCTTCGTTTGCAAACTTTGATAGCAGGCCGTAAAAGTAGGGAGAGAGAGGGAGAGAGAGAGAGAGAGACTGCACTGTGTTTGCACACGAATCTTTTGTTTTGGCTTGGTTTCTTAGAATATCGAAACACAATGTTTGGGTCAGTCAATCAATCTTCCGATGTGAACCCAAACTTATCGTGCGCATCGGCTTTTGTACGGCAAAGTCGGACGTTCCACATTATTAACGCTTTGTGTACTTTATCACATGCACACGTTTTTAAATTGACGAAACATTCTATCCTGAATACCCTTCGGGTCTGATCTGGATCCAAACCGTGTTTGCAAAGAGAGAGAGAGAGAGACACTGGTGCAGGCACGTCAAAGTAAACATTGCATCGACGGATCGACAAGTAGAGAGAGAGAGAGAGAGAGAGAGATGTATGTGTTCTTTTTTAATTTCGTCAGTTTGTTTTTTTTACTCTGGAAACTCGTCTACGTATTTCAAAGTTTTGTGTCGATCTTTGCAAAAAAAACTGATCGTACGATATTTCTAGCGGTATCAATTCTTGAGTACAATCTCGGACCCAAAATTACTGGGTCCGAGATACAATATTAGCTGGAATTCGAAGTGGGCAGAGCGAGCGAAAGCGTGGAAAACGAAATAGTGTAGTGATTCATCGGTAGTCCGAGACGAGTGAACATAGGAGACCCGGCTTATCGAATGTTTTAAATCAGTGGACTTTTATGACTTGTAAGTAAATTGAGTGACATAATATGCACGTGCCTGGCTCTCGGCTATGCGACTACCGCACGCGCTGGACATTTTACTGACTCATTCCGCATGAATTTAGCGGCGGTTTTAATAAGATTAAAGAAAAGAAAAAGAGGAGATGGCACAGAATCATATCGCCGTGTTTTCACCACGTTTCTACCACATTTTGACATGCATATATACCGTTTTTGCTCATGATAAAGACCACATTCTAAAATTACGAACACTAGCATTTTTTCACAAACGTAATTTCTAAAATTACGAACAACGGAAAAAATAATTATTTTTTAGTGTTCGTAATTTTAGAACATTTACCGTATGTAGATATAACCAAAATTTGACATCTAGCTCCATCTAAGGGGTCAGGGGGTGGGGTCATTTTTGACACTGATGTGTCTATCTACAGGCACGGGTCTATCATGGCTCAATAGTGAGAAGTTGTTAGATATACTAGCTTTAAGCCAATACAGCTTTTACACTATAATTGCCAATTCTAACTAAGTCAAGGACACTTTTGTGCTTATCTACAGGCACGGGGCTATCATGGCGTAATAGTGAGAAGTTGTTAGATATAATAGCTTTAAGCCAATACAGCTTTTACACTATAATTGCCAATTCTAACTAAGTCAAGGACACTTTTGTGCTTATCTACAGGCACGGGGCTATCATGGCTCAATAGTGAGAAGTTGTTAGATATAATAGCTTTAAGCCAATACAGCTTTTGCACTATAATATAGGGATCACACATGTTTTTTCATGCATTAACGTTTGCCGGGTCCCGAGGATGCTGTTTGAACACGAGGCCGATAGGCCGAGTGTTCAACATCATCCGAGGGACCCGGCAAGTGTTAATGCAATGAAACAAACATGTGTGATCGTTATTCTTGCATATTTTACCTTATTCCAGCTAAATTTGCACTGAAAACGCTGCTAAAACATTAAATTGTCCATTTTCTTACACTGTATTTCTCTAAACAAAATGGCGTCGGCTGTGTACTTTCGAACGTCATAACGTCATTTCCGTATGCAACGTTTTCGCGAACAAAAACATCGGCGAAATGATCAGTCTGGTCCGCAATGCGTTCCGTATAATAATGCAGGGCTCATTTTAAGCATTTTCATGTTCAGACCCATGTTCAAACAGCACGTGAATCTCCTGATTTGAACATGGATTTTCGTTCATTTGACAATGGGTGTAAACAGCTATACGAATAGATATCTATGCAAGAATTGCCAATTATAACTAAGTCAAGGGAACTAACTCAAGAGCAAATGAAGAGTTTTTGACAAAGCTTATGAGATATTGACTGTCCATGCTACTAATCATTTACACTATGAATGCATCAAATCTGACCAGTAGGTACTGAGATATGGTTCCAGAGGGATGGACGTATGAATTAAATGGATGGACGAACAACTCCAAAACTATGCCCCTCAGACTTTTTCAGGGAGATAAAAAAAATTGAGGAGCCACATGATCATGAAATACGTAAATCTGTGTAATAATGAGGTGTTATAAAGGGACTGCACTGTATTGTACACACAAGGCCCCAAGGTTATACAAATTGTTTCATACTCAACTCAGCTGAGCATGAAATTTATCCTGCTCATAAATGTTAAAATGGCAACAATTGTTGGCATTTTGACCTTTATTAGCAAGATAAATACCACATTAATTGAGACTTAAGGCAAGAAACTTCTTCACTTTTCGGTATTTTAGTTTTTATGAGCAGTTGAAATTTTATGCTCAGTTGAGTCGAGCTCGAAAAGGGTTTATATAGACAAATTATATCGAAATTATATAGACAAATTGTAGGTATTCCAATGGGTACTAATTGTGCTCCTCTTGTTGCAGATTTGTTTTTGCTTCGTTATGAGAGAGACTTTATGTTGTCTCTGTCTGACAATAATCAAACTGATATTATTGAAGCTTTTAACTCAACCTCCAGATATTTAATGAAATTTTCGATGTTTGAATGCAATGAATTAGTCGAAAATTGTTTTCCCTTGTTTTGCTATGCTCCAATAGGTAAGTAGCCGTGTTAAGAAACCACGAGAAAGTTGGGTTTAAGATTTGAAATAATCATTCAGCTGTGGAACGACTGACTAGACAGACATGTTTTATTTAATATGCATGTATATACATGTAGTATGCAATAAGAGGGCTATAGGCATTAAGGTATTGGTTTCCCGTATAAAGTAATGCATGCATCCTTCTTAACGTAGTTCAAAAGTCTGTAGAGTGTTCTGTCCAAGGGGCTGTTTTGTGGTAGATAACTATGTATGCATATAGATGTTTTAATAAACATCAAGAAAAGTTTCTTATGAAAGAAATGGAAAAGTTTACGGAAAATATAAGGTGAAGTCGGTCGGTAGTTCCAGCGGCTTATACCAAAAAATAAGATTTTTGTTCTTGTTGTATTTATAAGCTATCGGAGGTGGTGTTGCAAGGGAAGATGACTTACTTATTATTGATAATCCTTATTTTGAACAAATGGTAGGTCAGATATATCCCACTGAACTTCAATTAAATAAGGCGAGTTCTTCTGATACTGAAGCTCCATTTTTGGACTTGAACTTGTCAATAACAAATTGCATAGTTTCTTCTAAAATTTATGATAAACAGGATGATTTTAATTTTGAAATAGTAAATTTCCCCTTTCTTGATGGAGATGTTCCTAGCTCTCCTTCCTATGGTGTATATATTTCTCAGCTTATTTGTTTTGCTAGAGTGTGTTCTAATGTTGAGGACTTCAACAACAGAAACTTATTTTTAACTGCTAAGTTATTAAAACAAGGTTATAGATATCATAAAATTCGTAAAGCATTTTCTAAATTCTACCACAGACACTCAGTTAATACAACATTGGGTTAAAAACTCTTCTGCAACAAGGCATATCAGAACCTATATTTTATGGTGATTTAGTTTATAAATTCAAACGAATTGTTGGAAAACCTAATTTTCGTGATCAATTCAAAAAGATAGTAAAACGTTATATAAGGGTTTGATATAACTTGGATATCATGCAACAGTCTGCATGCCTAGTTTTAAACCCAATCACGGTTTATAGCTATGGTTTCCTCTTTAATTGCATGACGGTGGGTCAGGCCTCAGACTCTATGACGGCTCTGACATAAAGCTTTAATTGGTGGGTTGGTGTCTGATGCTTATCTGTAGCTGGACCCACCGTGGCTCAACTTGAGGTTATCTTTAGCTCTGACTATCTGTGAGTCATGAGCCGTTTTCTTTGTTTCATCATGGTGTGTTTATTTGGTTAGAGTGTTTTTTCTATGATGATACATTGCATTAGTTAGATGGCCTCCATGCGAGCTGAACATTTCTTGCACTTCAACAACAGCAGAATCTAGGGCGAAGATTTGGTACCAGTAAAATGCATTTAAGCCCCCCGGTGGCTTAGGCTGCTGTCTGTTCTAAGGCGGTGGTTCTGTTGTTGTTGACTTTTTGTTTTTTGTTACTCCCATTGTGGGAGTCTGTAATTGTTCTATGTTTTGTTGTACGTTACTATATGTCCATTCTAGTATTGCAATCATCTTGATGGGGAAGAGAGAGCTGGTTGCTTTACTTAATTTGTCTTCCTGGTGTCTCGTGATGGTTGAGCGACTCTTCCTCCCGGTGCCACGGGGTTGTCTGCAGTTTGTGATTGTGGTATTTCCTGATCATAGTCACTATTTTTCATAACCTAGGGGCAAAGACTAGATCAGCACCCAAAGCTCAAAACAGTATAGGCCAATTTCCATTGGCATGTAGGGGTACTGACTGGATCAGCACCCAAAACAGTATGCCCCCATTTTCTTTGTTTATGTGTAATTGTTTGTTTTGATGCTTTACATTCAGGTCAACTACATTTCAGTCATGTCAGGATGATTTCCTGTTTTCCTGGGTTGAACCAGTATTAAACAGTGAATAGAATGTCTTGCTGTGTATGTGTGTGTGTGGGGGGGGGGGAGAAGAGGGAGGGGGAACGTACTCAAAGATAACCCCTTACCTCCTCATGTTCACAGAGAACTTTGAGACAGAAACTTTCTGACTGCCAGTCAGTGAAGTCATCCTCCTCCAAGAGATCAGCATCTATCTATAAATAGATACAAATGTAATCTACATTAAGAGAATCAAGTACGGTTAAGAGAATACTCAGCATCTATCTATAGATAATCCCTTTACTCCATAATAACGCCTTTTGACGCCTCTGAAATATCATGTATTTGAAAAATTTTATGGAAAATGGAGCATTTGCTCATTTGGCATTTGGAGCAAATGCTCCATTTTCCATAATATTTTCAAAAGTATTCAAAACTTTACTTAAATTTTTTCAATGTTGTCTAAAAATAGAAAACTATGTCATGATCTATAAATAGCCTATGGAGTTAATGGTTAATACATAAATACTGTAGTATTTAGAGAATACTAACATTTTATAATAAAATGTTGAAATAATTGATCTTCTTGGTTTGGGTTTACACTACTGGTTAGAGATTTGGAATCTGTGTAAACCTACAAATGGGAAAATTATCCTGGCAATTTTCATGCAAGAATGGCTCCCAAAGAATCTTGCGTGTAAAGTTAATGAAATTTGCAAAGACATAGGAATCTTTCATATATTTCATATCAAATGTCAGTCTTGTACCCAAACCCATAAAGTACCAGGGCCCTTGATCACCTGATTTTGGGGCCGAAATTCGGCCCCATTCCCAATGCCAAAAAGTATGTTTTTTTTCCCAATTTCGGATGAAAAATTCCCAATCTTACCAAGCATTCTTGGTCCAAGCTATTTAATAAATGTGCGTTCAGTGTATATACGGTCACAATTTTCATGAAATGCCGCACGTTTGCTTTGCAACTCTTTTCCAAATTATAAATAGAACCCGATTTCCCTTCTTGAGCAGATGAAATAGCCGAACCACACCCAGATATGAATATTAAAGTTGCCGCCTTTACAATGACCCAAAAGCTAAATTATACCTGTAATCTGTCTCTCGATCTTGTTGCTGTCTTCGGTCTGATAGTTCTTCTTGTCACCATAGTACTGCTAGTACGTCCCTCATGCTCAGGTTTGGCTTTGACTGAAAGTCAAAGAATAGGCCTAGAGTGTGGTATGAATACTACTTTCCTTATTTCTCAACCAAAACATATGTTGTGGGTACTCAAAAGAACCATCTCCATGAGATGGTTCTTTTGAGCACCCAAAACACATGTTTAAATTGATGGGTAAGAAAATAATTACAATTTTACGCTAAAATATTCTTTATCTGTACTTATGAATGAATCATCAACAGATCTTGCTGAAAACTAAGAAATCACAAATGCAAGACTAGAGATATCCTGATGATTTGGGTAACTGAATATATGCACTGTAAACTTGATTTGATAAATTGTGTGACATATTAATCCTGTGATATACATTCCTAAACTTGTCCCATTGGGTAACAATAAATATCATAAGCTGACAAAAGCAGCTGCTGACTGAAGCTGCAATCTTACTTTATCACTGATTCATTTATAGTTAAGGAAAATGTTTAGAACTTACCAACTTTAACAAAGTCAGCTATTACAAGCCTAGGAAATGGTTCAGAACTGGGAGCTATGACATTCAGTTTTAAGATATGTCTCATAAATTCCTCTGTAACAAAATGTTTTGAACTTACAAATTTTAACAAAGTCAGCTATTACAAGCCTTGGTAAAGGCTCAGAGCTAAGAGCTATAACATTCAGTTTTAAGATATGGCTCATGAATTTCCTGCTGTAACAAAATGTTTTAAACTTACCAACTTTAACAAAGTCAGCTATTACATGCCTTGGTAAAGGCTCGGAGCTAGGAGCTATAACAATCAGTTTTAAGATATGTCTCATGAATTTCCTCTGTAACAAAATGTTTTAAACTTACCAACTTTAACAAAGTCAGCTATTACAAGCCTTGGTAAAGGCTCAGAGCTGGGAGCTATAACATTCAGTTTTAAGATATGTCTCATGAATTTCCTCTGTAACAAAAGGTTTTAAACTTACAAACTTTAACAAAGTCAGCTATTACAAGCCTTGGTAAAGGCTCAGAGCTGGGAGCTATAACATTCAGTTTTAAGATATGTCTCATGAATTTCCTGCTGTAACAAAATGTTTTAAACTTACCAACTTTAACAAAGTCAGCTATTACTAGCCTTGGTAAAGGCTCAGAGCTTGGAGCTATACCATTCAGTTTTAAGATATGTCTCATGAATTTCCTCTGTAACAAAATGTTTTAAACTTACCAACTTTAACAAAGTCAGCTATTACAAGCCATGTTAAAGGCTCAGAACTAGGAAATATAACATTCAGTTTTAAGATATGTCTCAATATTTCCTCTGTAACAAAATGTTTTGAACTTACCAACTTTAACAAAGTCAGCTATTACAAGCCTTGGTAAAGGCTCAGAACTAGGAGCTATAACATTCAGTTTTAAGATATGTCTCATGAACTTCCTCTGTAACAACTCATATTCTTCCTGAAAACAAAAGGAAACATCAGTAAAATACATTTTTGATAAACAAAGGCATGTATAATGGCCATCGTACTATTGAATATAAAGAGAATGTTGTTAGAATTGTAGATTTATTCAGGTGAAAAAGAATTCAAAAATGGTCAACTTTTGTTACTCAAAAATAACTTTTTTCTCAAAAGCTATTGCTTGTTGACTTTTAGCAAACATCACATCCTTGTGTAGTACGGTAAATGTTCTAAAATTACGAACACTAAAAAATAATTATTTTTCCCGCTGTTCGTAATTTTAGAAATTACGTTTCAGAAAAAGTGCTAGTGTTCGTAATTTTAGAATGTGGTCTATCATGAGCAAAAACGGTATATATTCATGTAAAAATGTGGTAGAAACGTGTTGAAAACACGGCGATGTGATTCTGCGCTATCTATTCATTTTTCTTTTCAACCGCCGCTAAATTCTTGCGGACTGAGTCAGTAAAATGTTCAGCGCGTGCGGTAATTGCCAAGTCGAGAGCCATGCACGTGCATGCTATGTCACTCAATTTACTTACAAGTCGTAAAAGTCCACTTATTTAACCTCGGACTACCGATGAATCGCTACACTTTCATTCTTCCTTCAGAAAATCAAAATGCTCTATCTGCGCAAATGCCGCTTATAATGTAATACAGTCACTCAAGCGGATGTGCTCAAGATCAGATTTTTTTGCAAAGATATACACGAAACTTTGAAATACGTTGACGAGTTCTCAGAGTTAAAATTATGGCGAAATTCAAAAAGAACACACATCTCTCTCTCTCTATCTCTCTCTCTCTCTACTTGTCGAACTGTCGATGCACTTTGATTTTCCCGAAAGGATGTCTCTCTTTCTTTGCAAAAACGGTTTGGGTAATGGAATTCAGGAAAGAATGTTTCGTCAACTTAAAAATTTGTGCATGCGATAGAAAGTACGCAAAGTGTTCAAAAGCCGATGCGCACGATAAAATTGGTTTTCAGTATATCTCTATAAGTGTATACATTGTCCGGTCCCATTCGCGGATCCAGAGGGGGGACAGAGGGATCCCCCCTGAAAAAGCACAACTTAGCAATACTGGACCGGATCCCCTGAAATTCTCAAAACTACCATGCCAGCATTCAACGTTGGGCCATTATCTACACGCCAGCGAAACGCCATTTAAAGGCGTTTCGCTGACAGGCCGATGATGGCCCGCCTTTAGTGATATTTGGATCCTCTCTCCCTTAAAAAAGAAGAAAAAACGTTGTCAGAGTTCGGATCCAGATCAGATCCGAATGGAATTCAGGAAAGAATGTTTCGTCAATTGAAACATTTGGGCATGCGATAGAAAGCATCAATACTGTCGAATATCCGACTTTGTCGTGCAAAAGCCGATGCGCACGAGAAGCATCTTCAAGTATCATTTTCAGCACCGATATTTTCTAGACTTGACAAGAGATTCGTATGCAAGCGCGCTCTCTCTCTCTCTCTATACCACCTGCTTTCAAAGTTTGCAAATACATGTTGTTTGGATCCAGAAGATCTCCGACGTCTTGCCAAACCAAATCTGGCATACCAAAATTAATCATGTAAGCGAACGCCCGACTTTGCGTCCGATGCCTCGAAAGAATATAATTGAGCCAGCCTAAGATCAGCCAGCGCATATGCACAGTCTGATCAGAGCCTTTGCTAGTCGCTTGAATATTCTATGAGTGATAAGCTACTGACTGACAATCGTTTGGAGTTTGTAAGCTTAAAAGGAGGCTGCACAGGCTCGTCTGAGTCTACACTCGTTGTTGGAAATCACAAGTTGCGGCTCAATTTATGGTATATTGGCTTCGAGCCGATACGTTCGAAATGCTGGGTACATTCATATCTCAAAGAAAAGAAAAAATCAGACAAGTGCCACAAATCTAGTTTTTCATGCATGCAGTACGCCGTTTCATGCTCAAGTTCATTGAATTTTTTTTTCATGCAAACACATGAAAAGGAGACACAGCTAAACTGGCAATTATGTTTTGTGTGCTAAGTCCGCTTTCGTGCGCCAAAAGCCACAGCATGTGACCCAAGTCTTAAAACAACAACAACACGTGGTCTGATGGTCGGCTTCTTTGATCTCAAACATGTCCGTGAACCATTACCCTGTCCATTTGTCTGCGTCTGATACTATAAGCAGGACCCAGGGTGGGGCCTGAGAGGCACCCCAAGAGGCTGTGACAAGCTAATTTAGCAAACAGTTTGGGCCCAGATCTGGCCCAACAAAATGTTTAATGTTTTGTTCTAGAAACAAAGGTGCTGATAAGATTGTACGTTGCGCAGGCTGATCTTCGCAGGTAACAAAGTCGGGGTACATACATCTACAGACGTGTGGTAAATAAAGCGAATTCCGAGATGTCGCGATCATCTCAAGGGCTTTAACTGTTTTTAAATTCGGACGTTATTACCCAAAATTCAACTACATGCGCTGGCTATTTTCCGCGGATGCGCAGGCTCGTCTGAGCCTTCGCTGCTCGCATATGCGATAGGTACCATAATCTCATGAACTGCCTTATTTCATGAAATTAAATATGTAAATATTGCAGAATAGTGCTACAATCAATTTATTTCTTGGTACATGTATGTGCGTCTGTGCGTACAT
This sequence comes from Loripinus fragilis, assembly GCA_964019695.1. NCBI lineage: Eukaryota > Metazoa > Mollusca > Bivalvia > Lucinida > Lucinidae > Loripinus > Loripinus fragilis. Next base: position 8,577,392 of record OZ026521.1, on the reverse strand, counting down.
TATACCGGTAATGCACTCGTAGGACCTTCCATGTGCAGTTTCATAAGGACAAACAGACACGCCGCGATCGGCTCAATAGTTTGTTAAATGTTCCATTTTGAGGAGTTTGATGTTTTTGATTGAAAGGAATAGCCATTATTACATGTACTTAGAAACTGTCGACAAGTATTTTAAAGACAACGTACGTAGATGTCTAGAATTTTTATTTGGCTTGAATCTTCATCCACTTCAAGCTTTGTTAGTGAGCGAGACCCTGACGAGATTGTGCAAACACACATGCTCTCCTGAGCCTTCGCTGATCACATCTGTCATAAGTACCAGCAGGGTCTTTACCAGCTCATATGGGGCTCCGCCCGAGTTGATTTCGTGCTCGGGTCCGAGCTGTGTCGAAGAAAAGAGCACACACATAGAATGATATAGAAGTGCCCTCCGTGTCGCACGCGGCTTGGGCATATTGCCAAACTGGGAAATCCTTTAAAATGCTTAAAAGGGAGGGGAGGGGGTGTCAGTCGGTTAACCTGAGAATCACACATATTTCAGAACGGTAATGTACCGTGAATAAAAATGAGATGATGACCTCGTGCGAGTTCTTGCAGGCATGTCGGTAAATACAGTGGCTTTATTTTCCGCATTGGATGTCTCGGTGAGAAAAAAAAGCATGCGACTTGCACGATTTTCTCTGCATTTTGCACGAATGTGTTGCAAACGTCCACGGCAATCACTATACATCAACTTATTTCATTCTCTCTCGCCTAAGTGATCGTCTCATTTTCCGCATCTCTCTCTCTCTCTCTCTCTCTCTCTCTCTGAGTCTCTCTCTCTCTCTCTCTTTAGAAAAAATGAGTACGTGTCACCGCAAACTATTGAGAATTGCTTCCGGGTGTGTCAACGTGCATAATTCACGTACACTTAGCTGAATCAAGTTCGTCAATGCTTGTGACCTTGAATAATGTATATAACGTATAACGTCGCGCGCTGGCATGCGAAATAGAACGTCACGTGCCAGATTACCCATCTAAGTAGAAGTGGAACCTTCCAAATGTCGCTACCGCTCACGTGCTGTACGGTAGAAGTATACCGAACACAGATGGGACAAACAGATAAAGGGACATCGATTTTCCGCCGAAAATAACGTGTGTTCGTAATTTTAGAAATTCACTTTTCCGAAAAAGTGCAGTGTTCGATTTTTTAGGATGTTTTAAAAATTATTTTCGTTGATAATTTTAGGTGTTCGTAATTTTAGAGTGTTCGAAATTTTAGAACATTTACCGTAAGTAGGTTTTGAGTATTACTTTGCATTTTTCACACATTTACCGTTAAACATCTACTTTCTTCACTTTAATGATGAAATAAATATTATATCAATTCAGAAAATTTGTGTTACAGTGAGGTGTGTTATAAAGGGACTTCACTGAACAATGATATTTTGTGTGTAAAAATACAAAAAACATTGCTTACCTGATAGGCAATATTCGACTTTTTATCATTTTCTTGCTTATCTTTTTTTTTCTTGGTACCCTGGGTCAGGTGTGTTGCTTGATTGTATTGATTCCTGATCTTTGCCCTCTTTCTTACTTTCACTGTACAATGATATTTTGTATGTAAAAAATACAAAAATTGTTTACCTGATAGGCAATATTTGACTGTTTTCCTTTTTCTTGCTTATCTTTTTCCTTCTTAGGAGCAGATTTCTTTTCTTTCTTCTTCTTACTACCATCACTCAGTTGAATACTGAGTAATTTCTCCTTGACAAATTTCACCAGACTGTTGAAGCCCTCGGGATTCTCTTTCTGTAGGTATACTTCAGGGGCCTTAGCTCTTCTCAGCAGCATTGCAACCTATAGAAGTACAGAGCAGTCCAGATAAACATATGATTTTGAGTAAAATTTCCATTATCTTATAATTAATACAGTGCAGTCCCTTTATAACACTATGTTTGGGGACCATAGGAATGGACCATGTTATAAGTGAAGTGTGCTATAGAGAAAATTTTACAAAAGAATTATAGGAAAATGACCATAAAATGGTCATTTTCCTATAATTCCTTGGTAAAATTCTATGGTTAAAAAAATTTGGGGGCCACAATATATCCAATCTGTGTTATGAAGTGCGTTACAAAGGGACTGCACTGAATTGTAAGATGGGTCTCACCGTGAGAAAACCTGTCTTTGGAGTCTCTGATGTATGCAACAAAGTCAGGTTTTCTTGGGCTGAGGCCAGATGCGTGTGCAGAGAAGGGGGTGTACAGATATCCTTATTTATAATTTAGTAAAGAAAACATATGTCTGTTTACCATCTTAAGCAGCCTATATTGCAAACAATATGGTTCCACGATAAAATCTAGTCTGAGTGAAACTGAAATATGCAGCAAACATAAAAAGTAGACAGCATCTTAAGTGCAAAAGAATATTGGCAGGGAAAGGATTAAAGTGACTTTAGATTTGATAAGTACTACTGTTTCATGGGCTGACCTAAATCTATTTAACAGGACTACAGTTCAGTACATGCTTTAATACGTACCTCAGTTTCCTTCCAGTTATTACCAGTCCCCACAACAGCCACCACCAGAGGTAGATCCATGTTGAGAATACCAAATCTCAGCTCCATCATACAGTTGTCTGAATCAGCATACTAAAAGAAAAAAGTACCATAATCCACATTGAACAATCTGAGCTGTGTCACTGATATTTTTTGGTTAGTGAATCACAGTCATATAGATCAGGCTGTATATTTACACACACTGATCTGCAAAAGGATAAAAAAATAACCAGTTCCTTAAAAAAAACAACTAAGAATATATTTTTGCTTTTGTTTAAGGCATGCATCCAGATAATGAGGGTAACTACAAATTGACTTGTGTACTACTGATGGTACCCAGCATGAGCGCAACTACCCAGTTGCCCTGCTCCAATGCCTGGGTCACCCATCCAGCTACTAACTGAACTCTGCATTGCTTAACTTCGCAACTTTGGCCTGACACACTACGCGTGGCTGTAAAAGCTAGCTCATACAGCGAGGCTGTATGTGTGTCTTATATACCTGTGGTACCCATTACCACTACACTTGTTTTTCTTCACCAAAACATATGCTATTGGTACTCAAAAGATCCTTATCATTGTGACTGAGCAAATTCATTTAGCAGATGTCCATTGCATAAATAAAATTGCATGTTACAAAGGTCTTTTATTCTCTTTTTGCATAAATTCTCCAAATCAAATGTATCCTAAAAAATTTAATTCAGGTCAGGGGGTACTTCGAACAATCAGAGTTCAAAATATTGAGTTTTTACTACAGTAAAACCTGTCTTAAGCGGCCACTTAAAATGGAGACAAAAACTTGGTTTTCAAGACAGATTCTCGCTAAATGCAGGTCAAAAGTATTGCAGAATGCTCCAAGAGAGCATTCTGCAATACTTTCCAACTTCATTAAGCTATAATTTGTCTTTAAGACCTTTATTTTATCTTTTTTGAGTGACCGCTTAAGACAGGTTTTACTGTATAATCTTAAGCTCTGTGATAGTAAACTGGTAAAAAGAGACAGCTTTCTTACCTCATCAGATATACAAGCCAACATCAGCTTACTCTTCCTAATGCCAGCAGCCATATCTGCATATATCCCTTTCTGAAAACATAACATACATATGATTACAACCACAGTCTACAACTCATAATTACTCATGTAGATAAGACTGTGCAAGCAATAAATTCTATTTCACACAGATTAGTACCTACAAAACTTCCAGTCTTCTCTGGATCGTAAATGTCTGTCAGACACTTTAATAGTGCTCATGAAATAATTTATTCAAAATTGATTTTATGAAAAAACTGCAAACAACAAAATAAGCATGAAAAAAGACCACACATGTCTTGATTAGAGCAAATAATCGTCCATGAAGGTCTAGTTTGTACTAAATTTTAAGGAATTTTCAAGGAGACCTGTTGTAAATTAAAATGAAACTTCAAAACACATTGTTTGCTTTTAAGGCAATTACTGTATCAGGAATTATTCTTTTTCTTAACCCATTCTTGACTGGAATGCTGTAAAGGAATTTATCGACAAATGCTGTAGACAGACTTGGCATCTCATCAGTATCTGCAGTTTTCTTAGATAAGAAAATCTTCAAGGGAGAAAAAAAGTAAAGCCCACATGTGACCCAATAAAACATATATCAGACTGGATCAAACATGGTGGAAGAACTCAATAAATATGCTCTTAACTCTTAACTCTTTACCAACTAGTGCCAATGCTGATAACCTTTGTAAATGGTTTGGACCCAGATCAGGCCAAACAGAACATTGAGCCTGATTTGTATCCAAGCCGTTTGACACTCTGCTGGTATTCCTGAAATAATTAAAAAAAAGTTGATTATGAAAAAAAAATCAGCAGATGACAAAAAACATGCAAAATTTCCCAGTATGCAAAGAGTTAAAAAGTTTACCTTTTCTTTCCCCACCATTTCTATATCAATCCAGCATCTTATACCAGCCTCCTGCAGTACTGCCTTGATCTGTCTCGGGTCTGCCCAGCCCAGAGCTCCTGGTCCAAACTTCCCAGACTTCTCTGCTGCACTGTGGGAATTCGACCAACTGTAGCTTATAAACACATCTGGTAGTAGGGATTCCTATAAAATTTTCACATAAAAAAATTTCATGATGAAGAAGGTTTAAATTATATATAATTACAACTGTCATAACATTTATTGAGATCCGCTAATCTGATTGGTCAAGAAAGGTTATCTGATCGCATTGACATGTTTTTCATTTTTCAATGAACCCGGTCCGTATTCATGAGGGGCGGGGCCATTCCCCGGGGATCATTCACAACAGAACTACTTTTGTGACACTGTGCAATGCATGGACAGCCTGCAACTACTGACATTTTACCTTACACTTACGCCTATATTTTAGGTAGAAAAGCAAACATTAACTTACATACGACGCCTAAATTAACAGTAGTCATGCCGATCAGCTGTCTGCTGTGATCTATTCAGTTTCCCAGTCCGCAAAATAATGCGATCACCTCTTGCACCTGTGCTTGTTTTCCTGCAACTGCGTTGTATGTTTTCAGTCGAGCCCCGCAATAAAATCGTTTCTTGAACTTACTGACTGTTGCCAGGTTTATCTAACATGTTATGCAATTCCTCTTTGCTTTCTTCAATCACTCAATAAAGATAGCACAATTTATTTTTGCTGCCGGTCATTTCTTTTTCTTTCCAAGCCATTGATTGTGACAGATGATGCTTTTCGTCACCAATGTAAACTAATGACGTCATATCCGATGACATAACTATCGTACACATTCTAATGAACACCCATATTAAGTTGTTTCGGTTATCACTAGTTAAAAGCGAGATTCTAGTCTCTAAAATGTAGTTGTTTATTTTCAATTGGTGAATGGCCCGGGGCGAACGGCCGCCATTTTGATGTTTAACGTCGTAACGTCTACATACGCATGTTGTAGTCTAAATGTGCGAAACGAACTATTAGCTGGAAACGTATTTTTTAAGTAAAACATAACTATAAATACTGAATAAGAAAGAATAAAGAAGAAGTTGTAATTATAAGAATTGAAAGTTATTTTTCTGCGTTTCACTGAGGTATGAAATGTCGTTTAAATTACATCTAATTTTAGCATGAAAACCTTCGGTTTTCATGCAAATTAGATGTAATTTTCCCGACAGGTTTTCATGCTAAAATTAGATGTAATTTAAACGACATTTCATACCTCAGTGAAACGCAGAAAAATAACTTAGAATTCTTAAATGGTAAACAAGCAGTGAAATAAAACTATTGATATTTAAAAATGTCTAGTAGCAGCCATTACTGCAAAACATCCAACAAATTCAAAACAGGCCAAGATTTTTATAAATTAAAACAGAAGCTGTAAGCTTTAACCCTCTTTTTCTCTAACAGGGTTCATACAGGCAAGACTGTGTAAAATTCAAGGACGTTTCAAGGACTTCTAAAGGACTTTCCTACTGTTTTCAAGGACTGAAAACTTAAGAAAACTACTGATTTACATGTTAAAATTCTACTTCTGAAATGCTAGAGTCAATTACTAAAGATAGTTTAAGAAAATTTGTCTAAAATTGTGGTGCCTTTATTTGGTGCAGCATATGCTGCACCAAATAAAGGCACCACAATTTTATACTGATTTTAGGTCTTCAAAAACACTGTTGATGGTAAAATTCAAGGACTTTTCAAGGCCTGAGTGTTTTTCAAGTACTTTTCAAGCCTGTGCGAACCCTGTCTTATTAAGCAAGGCATTTATGAAAGCCACTGTGACATTATTTAGTCTGTACAAAAAGTTCTGGTCTGTTCAAGGAATCATGAATACTTCGGGTCTTTTGCAAAGTTAACATTTACTTTGCAAAAGACCTGAAGTATTCATGATTCCATAAACATTTCGAAAATTTAATTCATTTCTTAAATTCACTTGTTCCATTATGTTGCTGATGTAATTAGTTCACTTTCCCCTTTATGTTACCAGTGGAACTCATTGGTCCAGAGAAACAAAGTTTTCAGCATGAAATTGTGAATATTTTCTTATCCACCTGTTTTAACATTCCTTTTGGGTGCTTAACAGAACCCTTACCCCTTTAAAAAGTAAAGTAAAGTGCTTGTTTATTATAGTGTCTCCCCTATTGAAAGGGCCAGCCATTTCTGAGTTCTGAGACACCTCAACTTGCCACATTTACTTCCCAAATCCCATCCTTTTGCCAGACACCAGGCAGGCTAGGAATTGGTAACAGTTCATTTAACTAGCTGGCCGCTCACCAACCGGCCATATCAGAACAAACCCCACTGCAGCCGACACTGGGATTCGAACTTTCAGCCTGGTTATGTTTTATGTTGTTGGTGTTTCTTATTCACTTACCCCTTTATGTTGCTGGTGTTTCTCCTCCATCCATTCTTTTAGTTCATTCCTCCTTCCACCTTCAACCATGTATCTTTTCAATGTCTTCACCATCAACTTTCGCTAAACAGAAAACAAAGCAATAACATTCATCAACCTGATGCCAAATAAATAAGAATTGATGGATATGGTTACAAGACTTTTTTTTATTATAGTTGTATACCAAAACAAATTGGCAATACTTTTTTCCCTATGTTCCCCCAAAACGTTTTGATTTTCCCTTATTTTATTGGAGTTTTATCCACACAATTTGATAAACAAAATTTTTCAGCATACAAATGTAAATATTTCTTTACCCATTATTTTTAAAATATGTTTTGGTTGAGAAATTAGAAAAATGAATTTTTGTTACGCACTCTTAACTAAAGGCCTGTTATCTCAATGATACAGCTTTTAATGGCAATCTTTCTGCACATGATGTTTTACTTTAGGAATTTAAAAATATATAATATTCATAAAACCCAGGCGCACATAGCCAGACAGAAGCTGTTAGGCTTAGCTTGCAATGGCACATTCACAGCAAGTGGCTGAGCATGCATGTCAGAATTGACTCATTGATCAGCGGAATCTTTATGCACAATTTTAGGTTAAGATTCAAAATTATTTTAGTAAGTTGTCAAACGTCTCCACTTTAGGCAGCCACCTCTTGGGCATAGGATGAGGCAATGGAAATACTTCCAATCCTTGTATGAAACCCAATGGAAGCAACTGAAAATGGACCTGCAGTATTGTGCTATATCAGGACTTTAGTTTAGAGTGCGTAATGAAAATTTAATTTTCTTATTTCTCAACCAAAACATATGTTGTGGGTACTCAAAAGGACCGTCTCAATGAGACGGTTCTTTTGGGCGCCCAAAACATATGTTAAAGTTCATGGGTAAGAAAATATTCACAATTTTACGCTGAAAATTTTTGTTTATCTAAACCTGTGGCTATATTGTTAAACCAACTGGACCGCAGCAGGGTTGACAATTAACTCAAAACCATCAGGCACATTCACAGGTGTTCAAGAAATTCGATCAAGCCCCAGCGTTTCTTGCACATCGGATAAGGATATCTGAGATTTTTACCCTGGGATAGAAAATCTTATCTTACCAATGCTATCTTCCCCAGGACGTCAAGTAACGTCATCATGTGAAATTGCATCTTAGCGTATTAGGAGACTTTTGGAAGCTTATTCTAAAATTAAATGAATAAAAACAGTGGTGAGCAAGAAAAAGAATCCATTATTCGTCTGAGGGTAAGATAGAAAAATTCATCCCTCTGGATCACCGTTTGTCATCACTCGGCAAGCCTCGTGATGCCAAACGGCGATTCTCGGGACGGAATTTTCCATCCTATCCTCACACTCATGAAGGATATTTATAGTCTTACCTCTTGTGCCCCTATCTTCATACCAATATCTTTACTCTGCCACTCCATACTTTCTCCTGATACAACCACCAGTATATCCTTGTTGAGAATCTCTTTAGCATATATCAACATATCCCGACATTTGGCATTCTTCTCAAACTGGTCGGACATGATCACGATCAAAACTTTACAATTCTTGATAGCGGTTGTAAGATCTATCTCACTGATGTTATCCATATCATCAGGAAACCAACTGAAAATAATTTGAACACAACCATAGACAAATGTAAAACAGATATCTAGTCAGCTTTTATACCCTTTGTATACTAGTGGCTCATAAATGAGTTCAGTAGAACCTGTGTAAAACAGACGCTCTCAAAAAGACCGAAAATTGGTTTTAAAGACCAATTATCGCTTAATGCAGGTCAAAAGTATTGCAGAATGCTCCAAAGGGAGCATTCTGCGATACTTTTGACCTTCATTAAGCTACCATTTGTCTTTAAGATTTTTTTGTCTATTTTTAAGTGGCCATTTTACACAGGTATTACTGTACTTTGGGGAACAGTGAAGGCCCAGATGAAATTCCACATTTCATTAGGGTCTACACTGTTTGCTAAGATAAACCTTATTTGGTAATTATAACTTGTGACCCCTCGATATATATATACAATGAGCCATCACAAGCTTGTGATATCAAACCAGAATTCAAGATTAATCCTGAAAATTTCACCCATGTGAGAGGCACAACACTACTTCCCATGAAGAAAACAACAGACTTCCATATAATGAAAGTAAACTACAGTAGATTTTCTAAAATTTCGAGTACTAGTTGGCTGTATAAAGGGCAAAGACAATCAGCACAGATCCAGATCAGACTGCTCTGATCAGGCTCTTAATTCCATGTTTACTATTCTGACAAGCATTTTGTGAATTCCAGCCCTAATAGCTAACATTTTATTTAAGAAAAGAAATTGAAGCCTGTTCAAAATTTTAGAATATTAATCATATTATTGGAAAAAATGTCCTACCATTGATAGCCCCAATCTACAAGATCATCCCTGATCAATGATGGTGGTATTGTAATAGTATCTCCTGGCTTAGGAACACCCTCACTACAGTAGATGATAGTAATGGTCAATGTGAAGTAATTACAGTCAAACCTGTCTTAAGCAAGTGGTCAAGGGATAATCCAAAATCGCTTGCTTAAGACAGGTGGCTGCTTAATAGAGGTTCAGCTAATATGGCCATATGATCGAGGATAAAGAAAAAAATAAAGAAGAATAAGGTCTACCCTGGTGCAGTTATTGCATTTCTTCATAAAATATATAAATTAATGAAAAAAAAACACATAACAAAAATATGACAAAAGCATGTCTATTCAGTCTAAAGATTCCCATGTATGTCAAAAGAGTTTGCCTTTGGATTTAGAGACAACACTGCTAACCATATTTTTTCTAGAAGCTAAAACTTGATATTAATAAGCAAAGCTTGTTAAATGACCATCGTATATTGAACATGAAGAAAATGTTGTTAGAATTGTTAATTTATTCAGGTGAAAAAGAATCAAAAATTGGTTAAAATTTTGTCACTCCAAAATAACTTCTTTTTTCTCAAAAGCTACTTCTTGTTGACTTTTAGCAAACATTGCATCCTTGTGTAGTAAGTATGCCTCCAGCAAAGAGTATTACTTTGCATCTTGTTTTTCACATATTTACCGTTTAACATCTGTCACGGTATGGATGAATGCACTTTGGCAGCGGCAAAACGCTTTGAAGTCGACAAAATCAGCTGACTGGCTTTGTGATATTTATCTACGACTGGTTACCCGCTTGCAATAATGGTTACCTGCTTGCAAAAAAAATCAACAAGTGGTGTTCGTTTAGCGTATTCAGGTTTTTGGTTATTGTTGACGCTTTTTTTAATTCATATGTGCTGGTTTCCTGTACCATGCCATAGTATTTGATTAGCGTAAACACTCTAACTTAGTTGAATTCGGCCCCGTGGCTGTTGTGGATCGATTGCGCCACAAACTTCCAAATAGTTGGGCCCAATAACCTTGGGTAGCGGCCGTTGAAGAATTTATTCTGGGAGACACCACTGCTGGGGAGTTAAATTGCACCAAGCATATGACCGGTGCAAAAAAGTTAAAATCGATGAAATTTTATCAAACTGGCCGCTAACAAGTGGCTGTTTAAGGACACACTTTCAGCGTTTTGGGGCGAATTTCGTTGACCGCTGGCCGCGTTGGACAGGTGCACGCTTAATAAAGGTGCATTTGCATTCAAAATCGTTCGAGGGGCTCTGAAATGGTCGCTTATGGGAGGGTCACGCTTAATAGAGGTGGCCGCAACAGCAGGTTTGACTGTATTATAAGTAAAAACTGAAGCCTACCATTGATATCCCCAATCTACAAAATCATCTCTGATCAATGATGGTGGTATTGTAATAGTATGTCCTGGCTTAGGAACATCCTCACTACAGTAGATGATAGTAATGGTCAATGTGAAGTAATTATTATAAGTAAAAACTGAAGCCTACCATTGATATCCCCAATCTACAAAATCATCCCTGATCAATGATGGTGGTATTGTAATAGTATCTCCTAGCTTAGGAACATCCTCACTACAGTAGATGATAGTAATGGTCAATGTGAAGTAATCATTATGTAAAAACTGATGCCTACCATTGATAGCCCCAATCTACAAGATCATCTCTGATCAATGATGGTGGTATTGTAATAGTATCTCCTGGCTTAGGGACATCTTCACTACAGTAGATGATAGTAATGGTCAATGTGAAGTAATTATCATAAGTAAAAACTGAAGCCTACCATTGATATCCCCAATCTACAAGATCATCCCTGATCAATGATGGTGGTATTGTAATAGTATCTCCAGGCTTAGGAACATCCTCACTACAGTAGATAATAGCTGTATCCATCGTCAACTCATTGTCCAGTTCCTGCAGCGCCACTAAACTCTGTTGAAGTTGCACATCAAAGTCTGACACCTCGCGGCTGTCCGTTGGCATCTTCTCTGTAATGATAAGGACATGTGTATTAAATGTCAAACTATATATAAATATTTTGACGTCTGTGAGGGTTGAACCCACGAAAGAGGCGTGTGCACCTAGAACTGCAACGTCTGATGCCCTTAAACATTACACCATCGAGGCATCCCCAATAAAGGATGCTCAAAATATTTATATGGATTATGTCTCCACTGTAGTCCAAAAGACAAGTGTTGTACTACAGACTGAGAGAAATATCATAATTCATTGATATAATTCTAACACACCTCGCCTATAGAGCCAACGGTAACAAACTGTGATATATGGGACAATAATTCAAAGCTAAAGTGTGTGCTATCTGACGTCACTGGAAATGACGTTATTCATGGTGTTAGACGGTGTAACGTCGTCTTTACGCTTGAAAGACGTTACAATTACGTGTAAACATATGCGACGTAGTCTAAGTATTGGCGGGAGTCCTTCAGTGCAATGGCGGAAAGTTGGAAGAAGCTGAAGACTTCGAATGTGTTTTTGTCGTTTAATGTGTGTTAGAATCGAAATAGATCAGCTCCATTGTGTGAACTGTTGAGTAATAATTCACTGTTTGTCGGTCAATTGTACAAAGATAAATCACTCGCGCTGCCCCCTCATGATTTGATCTTCTTTACAACTGACCTCCAAACAGTGAATTATTACTCAACAATTCACTGCTGGAGCTGATCTATTTCTTAAATAATCTGGAAAAAAGGATCCTTCAGATAAAGAGAAAACCTACAATATAAGAAAACAGCAGACTCGGTTTTATTGAGTCTGTTCATAAGAACTAATGGAAAGTGCAACAATTCTCACGCTCCCCTAGCACCGGCTTAAGCCGTGTTCTGGTTTCCGCCAGAACCCAATATTCCCAGAGGACCAGAGTATGAAAAAATATCAACACTATATTGATGCACAGAGAGAAGTTTTGCCAACTCCACACAGAAACAACGACAGCTGTTGTGACCTATAAATAACCTGGAAAAAACAGATCCTTCAGAAATAGAGAGAACCTACAATATAAGTTATCGTCTCACTTTCTTATGTACACAATTAAAGTGCAATTTAACCCAATTTATTCCTAACATTAGCAACTTGGACCAAAGCAACAGTGAAATCACAGCTTAGGTGTCCAGGAATACATGAGTTTCTACAGCATTTGCTATATTAAGATATTTGTTTAATAATTTGGTCAATTTCACTATCAAATTTTTAATATCTAAAAGGCCATTCCAACAACAGAAGAAAAAAAAAAACAGCATAAATAAGTTAAGTCTCCTAAATACACTTCACAAGGCCACATACAAAACCAAGCTAGTGCAACAGAGGACAAAAATTCCACTTGTCCGCTCGTAATTACGAGTGAAATCTAGAAAGGACAAATAATTCTTCCCAAAGTTTTGGAAAGAATTACTCAAGGATGTCATATTACATATTACTCCCTTATGTTCTTTATATGCTTTTAAAGGACAAGTGCATGTGTTTGCAAGACAAGTGAAAGTTGTAAGTCACTCGTCCTGCAGGACATGTGCAACACTGTTGGCACCATGAATTAGTGGTGCTCTTCCGCTGGACCACTGCTACATCACTGGGAAGTCAGTCTGTTGACTTCCCTTGCATAGCTACTGTCACCCAGGTTGTGACAGGCTAGTTTCTGGCATAGCTGCCACTTTCTAGTTTTGTGTAAAGGCCTAAAGAAAACTGCTAAATGGGTAGCCCTCCCAGGTTAATAAGCCCCATCTGCCCACATGTTACAGGTGTAACTGGCTTACATGACTGTTATCTTTATTCGCCACATCTTGAGGGAGGATTCTGATCTTTGTTCATAGCCTTTGCAATAATAGCTTAACAAAGTACAGAGCAGATGAGAAGGCAGACAACAATCGTTGTGAAGAGTGGAAGAAGGGTTAAAAGATTCTCTTTCTTTTTTTACTCAAATTGGAGCATTTGTGGCTGCATAAAACCACAGGTTTAGATGAGCAAAAATTTTCTGCGTAAAATTGTAAATATTTTCTGACTCATAATTTTTCACATATGTTTTGGGTGCTCAAAAGAACCGTCTCATTGAGAGGGTTCTTTTGAGTACCCACAACATATTTTTCTGATGAGAAATAAGAAAATTGTTTTCCTGTTATGCATTCTTAACTAAAGGCCTGATAAAACTAATAAAAAGTAAAGTATATGTGACAGTTCATAAGATTTGTACTTATTACTTATGCATGAAAGCATCTTATAATCCTTTGTTTGTTTGTTTGTTTGATTTGATTCTTTACGTCCACTCAACAATCTTTCAGTTATGCGGGACGGGCTTCCTGGGTTGAACCAGTACTAAGCTAAGATAAATGTGTCTTGCTCAAGGACCACAACGCAGTGACGCCGGTGAGGCTCGAACCCGCGGCCCTTCGGTCTCGAGTCAAGCACTCTACCACTGAGCCACTGCGCTCCCTTTATAATCCTTTGTATTCTAATGGATTTCCCCATATGAATAAATGCAATATGGATGGGAATGTCTATTATAGGCCTTTAGTTAAGAGTGCGTAACAGTAAAATAATTTTCTTACTTCTCAACCAAAACATATGTTGTGGGTACCAAAAATAACCGTCTCAATGAGATGGTTCTTTTGAGCATCCAAAACATATGCTATAAGTTGTGGGTAAGAAAATAATTACAATTTTACACTGAAATTGTTTGTTTATCTAAACCTGTGCTATAATATATATTTTAAGGGATCACAGGTCGGAACTTCCTAGTTATGATGTACTTAAGTCCCTGAAGATTGCTATGATCTCAGCAAAATGTGTAGACACTGATGAAATGCAGCATTATGCTGCATTTAGTCAGTGTCTTCACTGTTTGCTAAAGCACTTTTATAGGAGTTTCCAGAATACAAAGGGTTGAACACATGTGCTGATGTCTTCAGCAGAGCTAGAGGTCTAAACTCTTAATATGTTTAATCAAAGTACTGAGAGTACTGACGTTTTAAAATTACACGGGTTCAATGTCTCTAACCAGATGGAAGAATTCATTAGTATATAAGGGGTAAAGTAGGTTACCTTGAAGCTGAGCCATTGATATCATATGGAAGAACTTGCTGCATTGAAGAAAAGGGGCCTTCAGGCCATTGGCCCTCTCTATCAGGTGGGAGTTGAACAAACAGGGGTCATAGGTACCCTGAAAAACAAAAAATAGTAGGGTATGCTTTCATAGTAAAACAAACAGCGGCTCTAGCTAGAACAACAAACACAGAAAAATAGGATTATAATGCTTCAAATTTCTATTAAAATGTGTAAATTCAAAATATTAGAAAATATTCTGAGAAAGTTACTTCAAACTATAGAAAGAAAGGTAATATAAAACACAAAAGAATATAATATGTTTTGCAGTTTAATAACAGCTCACACCATTAGCACTATCAGTTACCCACGTGCATTATATTTACTAATTATCATTTATTAGGAATTTTATCACCTAATGATAACTTTTGCAAATAGTTAGGACCCAGGTCAGAGAAACAAATCAAACAAACTAAACCACTCTGAAAATCTATAATAAGCTTACAGAACTACAAGCTCCTATTTATAATAAACTCACCTCTTTAAGAATACAGTCAGGACATGGAACAAACAGCTCATAAGATACACCATTGAAAGACTCTTCTATAATACTCTCAAACACCTCATAAATCAAGAAGAGAATGTTCTCAGGCCTATCAAAAACTCACCTCTTTAAGAATACAGTCAGGACATGGAACAAACAGTTCATAAGACACACCATTGAAAGACTCTTCTATAATACTCTCAAACACCTCATAAATCAAGAAGAGAATGTTCTCAGGCCTATCAAAAACTCACCTCTTTAAGAATACAGTCAGGACATGGAACAAAGAACTTATAAGATACACCATTGAAAGACTCTTCTATAATACTCTCAAACACCTCATGAATCAAGAACAGAATGTTCTCATGCCTATAACAAACTCACCTCTTTAAGAATACAGTCAGGACATGGAACAAACAGCTCATAAGATACACCATTGAAAGACTCTTCTATTGTACTCTCAAACACTTCATGAATCAAGAACAGAATGTTCTCAGGCCTATAACAAACTTACCTCTTTAAGAATACAGTCAGGACATGGAACAAACAGCTCATAAGATACACCATTGAAAGACTCTTCTATAATACTCTCAAACACCTCATAAATCAAGAAGAGAATGTTCTCAGGCCTATAATAAACTTACCTCTTTAAGAATACAGTCAGGACATGGAACAAACAGCTCATAAGATACACCATTGAAAGACTCTTCTATTGTACTCTCAAACACTTCATGAATCAAGAAGAGAATGTTCTCAGGCCGTGGGCCCTGTACCAGAACTACAAGCTCCTATTTATAGTAAACTCACCTCTTTAAGAATACAGTCAGGACATGGAACAAAGAACTTATAAGATACACCATTGAAAGACTCTTCTATAATACTCTCAAACACTTCATGAATCAAGAAGAGAATGTTCTCAGGTCTATAATAAACTCACCTCTTTAAGAATACAGTCAGGACATGGAACAAACAACTCATAAGATACACCATTGAAAGACTCTTCTATAATACTCCCAAACACCTCATAAATCAAGAAGAGAATGTTCTCAGGCCTATCAAAAACTCACCTCTTTAAGAATACAGTCAGGACATGGAACAAACAGCTCATAAGATACACCATTGAAAGACTCTTCTATAATACTCTCAAACACCTCATAAATCAAGAAGAGAATGTTCTCAGGTCTATAATAAACTCACCTCTTTAAGAATACAGTCAGGACATGGAACAAACAACTCATAAGATACACCATTGAAAGACTCTTCTATAATACTCTCAAACACCTCATAAATCAAGAAGAGAATGTTCTCATGCCTATAACAAACTCACCTCTTTAAGAATACAGTCAGGACATGGAACAAACAGCTCATAAGATACACCATTGAAAGACTCTTCTATAATACTCTCAAACACCTCATAAATCAAGAAGAGAATGTTCTCAGGCCTATAATAAACTCACCTCTTTAAGAATACAGTCAGGACATGGAACAAACAACTCATAAGGTACACCATTGAAAGACTCTTCTATAATACTCTCAAACACCTCATAAATCAAGAAGAGAATGTTCTCAGGCCTATCAAAAACTCACCTCTTTAAGAATACAGTCAGGACATGGAACAAACAGTTCATAAGATACACCATTGAAAGACTCTTCTATAATACTCTCAAACACCTCATAAATCAAGAAGAGAATGTTCTCAGGCCTATAATAAACTCACCTCTTTAAGAATACAGTCAGGACATGGAACAAACAGTTCATAAGACACACCATTGAAAGACTCTTCTATAATACTCTCAAACACCTCATAAATCAAGAAGAGAATGTTCTCAGGCCTATAATAAACTCACCTCTTTCAGAATACAGTCAGGACATGGAACAAACAGCTCATAAGACACACCATTGAAAGACTCTTCTATAATACTCTCAAACACCTCATGAATCAAGAACAGAATGTTCTCAGGCCTATAATAAACTCACCTCTTTAAGAATACAGTCAGGACATGGAACAAACAACTCATAAGGTACACCATTGAAAGACTCTTCTATAATACTCTCAAACACCTCATGAATCAAGAAGAGAATGTTCTCAGGTCTATAATAAACTCACCTCTTTCAGAATACAGTCAGGACATGGAACAAACAATTCATAAGATACACCATTGAAAGACTCTTCTATAATACTCTCAAACACTTCATGAATCAAGAACAGAATGTTCTCAGGCCTTGGTCCCTGTACTAGAACTACAAGCTCCTTGCTATCACTGAAAAAAATTGTAAAAAGTTTACAAAGAAGCATAATTGGGCTTTGTTGCGAGAAAAACTGTCTTCGGGGTCTCCGACAAAGCGATTTTCAAACCAGTCTCCTCGGCTACAGAGACTAGCTAGAAATCATAATTTTGCTCATAACAAGCTTAGATATGGTGCTTTCTAAACACCAAATAACAAAGGCGCTGATCAGACTGCGCGGATGCGCAGGCTGGTCTGAGCCTTTGTTGTTCGCAAACCACCAAAGACAGGTTTTCTCGCATCGAGGCCCAATTAATGTAATGGAATCCTTCGCATTATTTACTATACATCCAATCAATCTCTTGTATATTAAAACCCCTTAAACAGGTAATTTCCCAAACACTGAAAACCCAGATGAAATCAGACCTTTAGTTGAAGAGTGTGTAACAAAATAATTTTTTTTTTCTTATTTCCCAACTAAATAAGAAACACATCAAAACTTTTATTAGACAATTACAGTTTTGCTCAGTTAAAGGGGTAAATTCTTAGACAAGAAAAGTAGTGCCACTGCCCGAGGGCTATTCCAGACAGATCAAAGGCTAATCTTTATGAGGTGATTATGAATTCCTTACAGGGGGCAATAAAGTGGTCCCATGAAGGGTTTAGGTATTTTCTGATAAAATATTGATATTTATCTTAGCGAAAGAAATTCTGTTGTATAGAGTAAGTCCCCTCCCTCTTGAGGCCCCTTTAATTCTGTGAGATACTGAAACTCTCCCTTATCAGATAATCCTTTAATGATCTCTATTGGACATGAATACAGGTCTTTAGTTTTCCAGACTTATAATGTACAGACAATGGTTTATCTAAAAAATCTAGTTTTAATAGGGTAACATTTTGCCTGACACCCAAATAAGTATGGAATCTGAATTGTCAACAAAATGTTTTTCAATATAAGCTTACGTTTGTTTGATGAGAGCCAAATGGTTGTTCTTGCTAAGTAGTGAGCCTTTCTTCCAAACTTGCTTTCCATCAGAAAACTGGAACAGTCTCACCTGGTAAATATATAGAAGATATTACATGAGTGCTCCTCTTGTTGCAGATATAGATGATCTTATATGAGTGCTCCTCTTGTTGCAGATATAGAGGATCTTACATGAGTGCTCCTCTTGTTGCAGATATAGAGGATCTTACATGAGTGCTCCACTTGTTGCAGATATAGAGAATCTTATATGAGTGTTCCTCATGTTGCAGATATAGAGGATCTTACACAAGTGCTCCTCATGTTGCAGATATAGAGGATCTTATATGAGCATTTTATCCCTTAGTCGCAACAATTTTAATAAATTCAATAATAAAAAATCACGAATGTTACATTCTATTTATCAAATGACATGAAGATTAATTTGAAATCTTATTTTTGCAGTAAAAACGTTATAATTTTGTCATTATGTACACAATGTTTTTATGGAGGTCATAAGGTTTCCTGAAAATCTGTAAACCGCTAGTGGTTTATAACTCAAACATAATTTGAAATCTAATTATCACCAAAAAAAAAGTAAAGACATTTTGCTATATTTGTTAAAAACATGCTTTTCCATGTTGAAAGTATATGACAACTAAGTCAAAAATGATTTCTATCAATTTGATAAATATATTGTCTTTAACTCCAATCACTTTTATGTTTAAGCTTAACTTATATAGGGCTAATATTTGTTTTGATTCTTTATGTCCCAATCAACAATTTTTCAGTCATGCCGGGACGAGTCTTCCTGAATTTAGCCAGTACTTAGCAGAGGATGAAGTGTCTTACTCAAGGACACAATGCAGTGCCTCCTGTGAGGCTTCATCCACAGCCCCTCTACCACTGAGCCACTGGGCTCCTCGAAAGTAGGTATTTAATACATTCTAATGCATTATTAGTTATTGCATTCCCTAGGTTTTTGGGTGGAAAATTTTTCTTTTAACAGTAGAATTATTAATCTATAAACCAAAGGGCACTGATATTGACAGCTCATTTGCATTAGATGTTCTAAAATTTCGAACACGTGTTGCCTGCCAAAAAGGCTTAGACAAACAGGGCAGACCCAGATCAGACTGCTTCTGAAAAAGCAGTCTGATCAGGGTCTTCCCTGTTTGCTATTCTGGCAAGCATGTTGTGAATTCCATCCCTGATAACCAACATTTTAATCGAGAATAGCGAGTGAAAAGCATACAAAATTTTAGAACCTTTACCAGGCCCCCAGATAAGAGTGCGTAACTGAAAATTATTTTTCTTATTTCTCAACCAAAACATATGTTGTGGGTACTCAAAAGAACCGTCTCGATGAGACGGTTCTTTTGAGCACCCAAAACACATGTTTAAACTGATGGATAAGACAATAATCACAATTTTACGCATATATTTTTGGCTTAACTGGCCCTATGCTTTACCCTACCTGTGCCCTATTGAAGAGCCCGGAGGGAAGATAGTGGAACCTGTATACCATCTTAGTTTCTCGTACACCAGCTTGTGTACGTATACTTGGCCATTTCAACTGGAAATAGAAAAGAACTTACAAGTAGCCATAGTAATTGATGATTCCGTGTTCTGAGGTTATAAAACTTATTTGAGCCACGTTATGTGATTTCCAACAATGTGGTATTTTGACAAGTGCAGACACAGACGAGCCTGTACAGCCCCCTTTTAAGCTTAGAAACTCCAAATGATGTTCAGTCAGTAGCTTAACACTCATAGAATATTCAAGTGACTAGCAATAGCTCTGATCAGACTGCGCTTATGGGAAGGCTGATATGAGGCTTTGCTGGTCGCACATACTAAATTGTTGGGAATCTCATGTTATGGCTCAAATGATCATTCAACTGCTCATCTACACGTTTCACATTTTGTATATTTCCTACGATAATGACAGCAAAATAACATAGGTGATGGAAACAGGCCTCCAGATAAGAGTGTGTATTGGAAATCTAATTTCTTTAATTCTCATCCAAAACATATGTTGTGGGTACTCAAAAAAGCACCCAAAGCACATGTTTAAATTGATGGGTAAGAAAATAATTTTAATTTTACGCTTATAAAATTTCTTTATCTGGATCTATGGGTGATGACAACTGTTTAGGATGATCCAGAAATACATTTGGGCCAGCGCATGGAATTTTGTTACTTATCGCATCAGTGAGCAGAGAAAGCTCAGACAAGCTTGCACACCCACACAATCTTCGCAGAGCCTTCACTGCATGCACACATAAAGCAGAGACATGAAGAATCACACCAAACTTTATTTCTCTACACCCACTAAGTAGTTGTACATGCATGTTAAATGAATGACTTTACACATATGCATGGTTGAAAGTTCAAAATTTCTAAAATCCTGAACTTTTGAAAATCAAATCTTTAAACTTGCAGTATGCCTATAAAGTTTAAATGGTCATTGTCTTAGATATAATGAAATTAAATCAAAGAAGCCACAAGAATCTGCCTAATTCAGGATTTTGAGGCTGACTTTCTATTAAAAACCAGCCTCAAAATCCTGAATTCAGGAATAATCCTGAAAGCTTTCACCCATGCATATGCATTAAGTACCAAAATATCATGAAATGGCTCGATCATTTGTCCAGTGAAAGTTTCACCAAATATAGGGGTCCCTGGCCCTAAATATAAAAAAGATAAAATGACTTACATCTTCCGGTTGCTCTCCAGGCAGTAAACAGGGTACAACATTTACAGGTTCTTTAGGTAGGGGAAATGTAAGATCAAAATCTTCTGTGAGCCGCAGTAACCATGGACGTAGCTCCTCACTATAGTCTTGCCAGATTTCTGGGATGTCAGCATGTAAAAATCGTCCTTTGTGTTTCTGAAATACATATACAAACACTGCATTGTGAGAAATTCTCTGATATTTCTCTCTGGTGCATACATTCAACAATCTTTTCCTAACCATCTATAAGTACCCCAGAAGACTCATCTGGATCTACATTAACCCTTTCCTTCATGAATATTCATGCTAGGCTCCATCCACTATGAATAATATATACTGAACCACACTTCTAATGCAAAATCAAACTGAAACTTAAATATTACATATATTGTTTCATTCATTGTAACGCAATTTTGACAAAAAATAAAAAACTTTTTTATAAAAATGAAAGTAGAATTTCATCAGTCAATCATTCCCTTTTAATCATAACCTGATTGGGTGAATGTCTGCCCTAACCAATGAACGGTACAATGATTTTGGCAAGACCTCGTATGTTAATTAAGGTTACATTCCTGAAACATTTTGCGTTGGAAGTGTGGGTCAGTATATAATCTAATTACCTGTATGGACGAGTCTTGAGCTGACACTACACATGCCATAACATCTACAATCCACTGTGGATTGATCACCACAAAGTCTTGTAGGAAGTCATTGTCAAAGTACTGAAGTGTACCGAGGTCATGTAGCAACTGTACAGCTACTAATTTAATTACCTGTATGGATGAGTCTTGGGCAGACACAACACATGCCATCACATCTACAATCCACTGTGGATTGATCACCACATAATCTTGTAGGAAGTCATTGTCAAAGTACTGGAGTGTACCAAGGTCATGTAGCAATTGGACAGCCAGTCGGACCTAAAATAAAAAATTCTTTGTCTTTCAATCAAACTACTGTCAAACCTGTTTGTATTACTGAGGGTCTGGTTGGGGGGGGGGGGTCTGGTATTCACTATTCATTAAAAATTTAGCACATTATTCATCTCATTAAAATTTTGGGTTATTCATTAAAATAAGACCAATTATTCATTAACAGTAAGAAAGGTGGCAGAGAAATCTGATTATTCACTATTCATTAATTTTTTCTTTAAATCAATAAAAAATAGGATTATTTGTTATTTTTTAGGCCCTCATTACTCATTATTTTTTTGGGTCATTATTCACTAATCATTATAAAAAAGGGCCATTATTAACTAATCATTATACCCCATCCAGACCCTCATGACTACCTCTATTAAGCCATCACCAGTCCTGTCTACAATGGTCGAAAGCTGATAATTTCTAAAATTTTTAAACTTTAGAAATTCATAACTTTAAACTGATAGTATGCGTACAAAAAATAAACAATTTCAAGCTTAAAAGGTTACTTGACTTTAGATAACTGAAGATAAATCTTAAAAGCTAATATGAGCTGCAATATGAGATTTCCAACAATGTGCAACCAGCAAAGTAAGTAAGGGTGCAAAGATCAGGAGTCGATACAATCAAGTACCACACCAGACCCAGGATACCAATGGGAAAGTTACAAACTCACAGTTAGATACCACAAACAAGAGCCAAGAGGTCAGCCCTTTCCCAGCAGTCTGATCAGAGCCTTGCTAGTCGCTTGAATAATCTATGAGTGTTAAGCAACTGACTGAACAGAATTTGGAGCTTCTAAGCATAACAGGAGGCTGAACAGGCTCGTCTGAGTCTACACTTGTCAAAATACCATATTGTTTGAAATCACATGTTGAGTAATAATTCACTGTTTGGAGGTCAGTTGTAAAGAAGATCAAATCACAAATTCACAAACGGTGACTTATTACTCCACAATTCAAGCATAAGCGCTATCTATTTCAATTCTAACACACAATAAATGACGAAAACACATTTGAAGTCTTCAGCTTTATCCAACTTTAAGCCATTGCACTGAAGAATTCCTGCCTATAGTTTGACAGTGTCGCATACCTTTACTTGTATTTGTAATGTCTTTCAATCGTTAAATCAATGTTACACTGTCTAACGCCATGACAGACATCATTTTGCAGTAACAAATGACGTCAGCTAGCTCGCTCTTTCCTCACACTTTCAAAACTGTAAATTATTGTTTGGTATATCACGTTTTTTTACCATTGACTCTGGTGTGTTAGAATAAAATATATTATACATATCAAAAGATACATTCCATAGTTGGAGATAAATTCAATACTAAGTAAAAGATACTATCCATCTTAAGAGACCAATTCCATAAATAAAGATATTTTGTATTTAAAATCAACTGTTTTATTCTCATATAATTACAACTGTCATAACATTTATTGAGATCCGTTAATCTGATTGGCCAAGAATGGTCATCTGATCGTATTGATCTGTATTTCATTTTTCAATGAACTTCGGTTCCTATTCTTCAGGGGCTGGGACGCTCATGGCAGAACTTCTTTTGTGATACTTTGCAATGCTTCTATATAGAGCAAGATGAAGAGAAATGGACAGTCGGCAACTAATCACATTTTACTTTACACAGATATTTTCAGATGGAAGAGCAAAGATTAACTTACATACAAAGCTTAAATTAACATTATTCATGCCAATCAGCTGTCTAATGTGATCCTGCCGCCATCTTGTATTTTTAATGTTGTGACGTCTACGTACGTGTCATAGTGCATTTCATAGTTTAAATGCGCAAAACATTATTAACTGGAAACGTAATCTTAAGTAGAAAATAATTTCAAAATACTTAGGAGAAAGAATAATGTAAGAAGTTGTAATTATAAGAATTCAAAGTTATTTTTCTGCATTTCACTGAGGCATGAAATGTTGTTTTAATTATATCTAATTTTAGCATGAAAACCTTTCTGTTTTCATGCAAATTAGATGTAATTTTCCCGACATTTCATACCTCAATGCAGAAAATAACTTCAAATTCTTAAATAAGCAATTTACCCAGATAGGTTCTTCCATCTGGCCCCGAGATTATAAACTTTTTTCATGCTTAAATCAACAGAGTATGAAATTTCAAGGCTCATTTAAAATCTAAATACTGAAAAAGATAGGTTTTTTCCCTGTTTAGTGCTCAGATGGGGTAATGATTCTGCTTATAAATGTTAAAACTGCAACAATTGTTGGCGTTTTAACATTTATGAGCAGGAGTAATGTCATGAGTTGAGCATGGAAAAAGTTTTATAACCTAGAGGCCTGGCCCTGAGGTTATAAAACTTTTTTCATACTCAACTCGGCTGAGCACTAAATTTATCCTGCTCATAAATGTTTGTTTGTTTGATTGGATTCTGTATTTCCCATCAACAATCTTTCCGTTATACAGGGACGGGTCTTCCAGGATTGAACCAGTACTAAGCTAGGATTAATGGGTACGTTTTTTTGGCTTCGCCAGGGGTAAGCCGGTCGAAGTCTATAACCGGCGAGGCACTCGATTGATTTGAATCACGTGGCGGTTCAACCGATAGGTGCCCAACCAGCGTACGCCAATCTCGCCAAATTTCAACCAAGGGGTGGAAGTGGCGAGGCCTGTTTTGCCTCTTAACGTATTGTAACACAAAGTAAATACTGTTGCGCCGTTGTTGCTGGATTGCAGCGACTTACTACCCATCCCCGGTCATGTGATCGTCGTAAGCCGGAGGCGCGGGCAATGCAGCGGCGTACGTCGTTTTGGTGCCAAAGAAACACAGCCAATGTTCTTGCTCAAGGACACAACCCAGTGACGCCAGTGAGGCTGGAACCTGCGGCCATTCGGTCTCGAGTCAAGCATTCTACCACTGAGCCACTGCGCTCCCCTCATAAATGCTAAAATATGCCACCAATCGTTGGTATTTTTTTACATTTATTAGCATGATAAATACAACATCTGAGAGACTTAATGCAAGAAAGATAAAATGTGACATTCCTTGAATTCAGAAGCTTAAGAAAATTCCAAAGAGCGATATCAAAAGCAACTTACATCTGAAGTATTTTTCTATTCTACATTTTCACATTACTTTGCACCAAATAGAATAATTAGACCTGCAACAATTTCAGAACCGCCATAACAAAATGCTGAATAGTGCACATTATGTATGTGTTCATTAAATTAGCAACAGCACAAAAACAGTGCCGTTTATGAAGAAGTAACATTAACATATCTGGGGCATAGGTATGTTGGTGTAAAGAATGATTGTATTAAAGTATTATATTTCAACAGCTAAAACAAACAATGCCATTATATTAACATCTGATTATTGCTTGGAGAAGAATAACATAAGCTTCCAGCTTTCGTTCTAATCCTTTTACATTCTGACATTCTGTAACTTGTATGTATATATTTGTATGTGTATCTTGCCAAGTTGAAATAAAATATGTTTAAACTAACTTACATCTTTTTCATCATATATTCCTGCCTCCATGGCATACCCTCGTGCAACATCCCACTTGAGGTAGCTTTTCTTAGTTAATCTCTCACTAAATAATAGAAAAAGAAATTCCTACATTACTTTGTATTTAACACTCACAGTGGTGGATCCAGAAGGGGTTCAGAGGGTTTGCTTGAACCCCCTCCTCATCCCTTGTTTTTAAATATCCTATGAAAATGAAATAATTTGGTCTCAGTGAGACCAAATTATTTCATTTTCATGAGATTTTTAAGAAAAATGAGATAAAACAGTAAAGCGAATCCCCCACACTTTTATACAAATGAACCCCCTTTCCAGAAATCCTGGATCTGCCCCTGCCTCAGTATAAAATAGTCTTGACTAAATTATCAGTGCTTGAGCCATAAGTTTATGCTTCCTAAGCAAATATCATTACAACTGTTCTTATGATTTCAACTTTTACTTCATTTTTATGCATTTATGGGGGGAAACAAAATAAAAGATGCACAAAAATGATTTTACAACTGCATCAATGGCATTGAGGCCCATGGATTACATGTTCATTATAAAAGGAGATGTCCTTGTGACATGAGAAGATCTGACATGAGCCAGTTTATGAGATTACGGTACTTATTGCATTGGCAAGCAAAAAGGTCAGATGAGCCTGCACATCTGCATAGTTTTGCTGGAGCTTTCACTGCTCATGTACACACTATGGAGGTAGGTAAAAGCTGATCTGACTACATGGTCCTCAACGTGAGAAAACCTGTGCTTGGGGTTTGTGAAGAACAAAGGGGCAGACCAGCCTGCGCATCCATGCAGACTGATCAGCACCTTTGTTATTCACTTTTTGGAAAGTATCCTATCTAAACTTGCTACAAGTGAAATTTTAATTTTCTAGCTAGCATCTGTAACTGAGGAGACTGGTTTGAGCCTCACTTTGTCGGAAACCCCAAAGACAGGTTTTGCCGCAACCAGGCCCGTATAGTTTTGCACCCATGTTTAAAGAGAGGCTTTACATAATCTCATGAGCTGGCCCAACTAATTGTTTGAGTGTTTTCCTATTTAGCCAGGCCAAGAGGTTATAAAACTTTTTTCATGCTCAACTGAACTGAGCACAAAACTTCAACTGCTCATAAAAACTAAAGTACCTCCAACTGAAGAAGTTTCTTGCTCTAAGTCTCTCAGATGTTGTATAATATCATGCTCATAAATGTTAAAATGCCAACAGTTGTTGGCATTTTAACATTTATGAGCAGGATAAATTACGTGCTCAGCCAAGCTGAGCATGGAAAAAGTTTTATAACCTCGCGACTTGTATTTTTATACCCATCATCAGGTGGACAGACACAAGGGCATTGGCTTATAAAGCATGCATATGCACACCGGATAGGCGGCAATCAAAAACGTTAATACTATCGAAGAACGTAGATCAAAAATCATTAGAAGTTTTTGAATGCCATTTGTCGCCTGACACAGCCGATAATAGTCGATTGTTAAGAGCGTTTTAGATTGCCACCTCTCCGATGTGATATGGAACCTGTCTTTGTCAAGAGCTGATGATGATTGTAAAATCCATGGTCATGATATGAAATCATATAATTTGGAAAAGGGTTGAATAATGAAATGAAAAAGTGTCTTACGCAAGGATCCTTTTCTCAAAATTGAGCCAAACTTGTGGAATCTTCTCTCCCATGTAACCCTGTTGTAGTGTTATATTCAGAAGATTCTTCTGGAGCTCCGCTACACCCTGTAAGAATATCAAGATTATAAGAAGTCTCGCGAGACCTGACGATAACTCATCTAGATCTCTCTCCCATGTAACCCTGTTGTAATGTTATATTTAGAAGGTTCTTCTGGAGCTCTGCTACACCCTGTACGAATAGCAAGATTATAGGAAGTCTCGCGAGACCTGAAGATAACTCATCTAGATCTCTCGCATTTTGCGCTTTGAATTATGGGTAGCTATCGTATCTGGCTAATCCCGGTTAATTTTCGTGCTCCTACAGTGACATAATTTATTGTTAAAAGCATAAAGAAAAAACGAAAAAAGTCTTTATCATGTCTCTATTTGTCAACATTTTCCAGATGTAAAGCCCTAAGTTATGCAAGCAGTGAAAGCATAATATATTTTAATAAATATGGCAGGAGAATGGCAGTTCAATCCCAGTGTGCACCAAGTGGAAAGTGACAGGTAGGTGTTTGCTGGAGCGCTTCCTGTTTGCGACAATGAGATTTTAAAAATTCAGTATCATAGTTAAAAAATTTAAACATTTTTGTCCATAGAAATATACATTTTTTTCTATTTTTTTTTTTCTTTGTAATGTTTGCTGTTGTGTTCATTGGGATTATCTCCACCAGAAGCTTCCAAAGCAGTGGCAGATCCAGAGGGGGTTCCTTCGAACCCCCACCCTCCGCCCCCAGTTTTTAAATTTCCAATGAAAATGAAATAATTTGGTCTCACTGAGACCAAATTATTTCATTTTCATGGGATATCTAAGAAAAATGAGATAAAATCAGCAAAGCCAACTCCCCTCCCCAACACATCTGAACCCCCCTTACAGAAATCCTGGATCCGTCCCTGCAAAGAGTATGCAGAACATAATAATTGAGCCGCAACATAAGATTTCCAACAATGTGGTATGTGTGACCAGCAAAGGCTCAGACCAGCCTGCGCATATGCCCAGTCTGATCACAACTTTTGCTAGTTGCTTGAATATTCTATGACTCTATGGCTACTGACCGAACATCATTTGGAGTTTCTTAGCTTAAACGGAGGCTGTACAGGCTCGTATGAGTCTTCACTTGTCAAAATGCCACACTATTGAAAATCATGTGTCACGGCTCAATTTTCTTTTTAGTGCCATGGAACCTTTCATTATGTGAGGTGCAGTTTAAAAAGATTGTCCTGTGGTTACGTGATGGTATATAATCTGTCGATGGATACCTTAAGCAACCTTTGATAGAATGAAATGCCAGGCTTGCCGAGCATTTTATCTCTTTTTCACAACTAGTTTAATAAATTCAATAATACAAGAGCACGAATGTTAGAGTCTATTTATCATATGACATTAAGATTACTTTGAAATCTCATTTCTGCCTTAAAACGTTATAATTTTGTCATTATGTACGCAACGTTGTTATGGATGTCATAATGTTTCCCTAAAATCTGTAAACCACTAGTGGTTTATCAATTTTATTGCATGGCGTTATTTCATTCTCAGACTCTGATAACCAACATTTTATTTGAGAACAGAAATGGAAAAGTGTTTTAAATTCTAGAGCATTTACCATATCATCCATGCATTATCTCATGGTCCAATTACTTACAGTTCCTTTGACTGAGCTGACTTGGTGGAAGCCTGCAATCTGGGGATATCTCTCCATTAACTCCTTCTCTGGAATCTCAGCTTTTGGAATCTACAAGAAAAAAACATCAATATAATAAAAAAAATGTCCTTGTTGTGTATCTTAGAAGTATTATTTGTAGTCTAGTTCTTCAAAGCACTTTTAAGTAATCAAGGTTTACAAGAAAAACATCAATCAAATATCCATCTGATTTACGTTAGAAAGGTTATTGATTAGCTTAGTTTCTTTAAAGCCATTTTAAGATCATGTAAAATTTGGTCAGTCTAAATATAAAACTGTTCTTAAGCAGTTATCCCAGTCCTTTAGTTAAGAGTGTGTTTCAAAAAAATATTTTTATTATTTCTCAACCAAAGCATATGTTGTGGGTACTCAAAAGAACATGTTAAAATTGATGGGCAAGAAAATATTAACAATTGTATGCTGAAAAATTTTGTTTATCTAAACCTATGGTTAACCAATACTGTAAAATCAGATTTTTTTTGTGAGGGCTTCATTTTCCTGAAAATAAAACCCTCACAAATGGCAAAATCACTCACTGATGTAGGTAAATCAGGCCATAGTCGTGAAATTTTAACATGGCAAATATGTCTTTTAAAGCTATTCGGGAAAATAAAATTCTCATGAAAATTTCTGAATTTACAGTACTTTGTGTACCAACAGTAAAACCTGTGTAAAATGGCCACTCAAAAATAGACAAAACAAAGATCTTAATGACAAATGGTAACAAAATGAAGGTTGAAAGTATTGCAGAATGCTCCTCCCTTGGAGCATTCTGCAATACTTTTGACCTGCATTAAGCAATAATTGGTCTTGAAAACCAATTTTCTGTCTTTTTGAGAGTGGCCGTTTTACACAGGTTTACTGGAGGAGGACTGTCATAGAATATACTTTGTGATCTCTGGCAATCTCTACTAAAGCCTGTTCAAATTCACAGCAGTGAACCAAGCTATCTAATATAAGATTTAATCACAGAGTTGACGTGTCCAACATTTGTTATGGCCCAAGGAAATAAGTAGCAAAACCACATATAAGACATGATGGATTATAAAAATCTATCATGAGTGTGAGGGTGGGATAGGAAAATCCAGCTCGAGGATCACCGTTTGGCATCATGAGGCTTTTTCGCATGGGATGGATTTTTCTATCCCATCATAACACAAACTATAAACATACCAGATCTCACTGTGTTCCTATGACCAATATAGGTGTGTTAGGTGCATGGCAGATTATAAAACCGAGCCAGAAAACTCTAAAGCCAGAATGCTTGTATCCCTGTCTCATACTCCATAATAACAGATACACTTCTATAAAATTACCAGGTCACATAGTGTTCTTATGACCAATATAGGTGTGTTAGGTGCATGGCAGGATATAGAACTGAGCCAGAAATCTAAGCCAGCATGCTCGTAGCCCTGTCTCATACTCCATAATAACAGATACACTGCTATAAACTTACCAGGTCACATTGTGTTCTTATGACCAATATAGGTGTGTTAGGTGCATGGCAGGATATAGAACTGAGCCAGAAATCTAAGCCAGCATGCTCGTAGCCCTGTCTCATACTCCATAATAACAGATACACTGCTATAAATTTTCCAGGTAACACTGTGTTCCTATGACCAGTATAGGTGTGTTAGGTGCATAGCAGAATATAGAACTGAGCCAGAACTCTAAGCCAGAATGCTTGTATCCCTGTCTCATACTCCATAATAACAGATACACTTCTATAAACTTGAGAGATCACACTGTGTTCCTATGACCAATATAGGTGTGTTAGGTGCGTGGCAGGATATAGAACTAAGCCAGAAATCTAAGCCAGCATACTTGTAACCCTTTCTCATACTCCATAATAACAGATACACTTCTATAAACTTGAGAGATCACACTGTGTTCCTATGACCAATATAGGTGTGTAAGGTGCGTGGTAGAATATAGAACTGAGCCAGAACTCTAAGCCAGCATACTTGTAACCCTTTCTCATACTCCATAATAACAGATACACTTCTATAAACTTGAGAGATCACACTGTGTTCCTATGACCAATATAGGTGTGTAAGGTGCGTGGTAGAATATAGAACTGAGCCAGAACTCTAAGCCAGCATGCTTGTAGCCCTGTCTCATTCTCCATAATAAAAGCACCGCAAGCACTGCATAATACCCCGCCACTGCTGGGGGCACCAAAAGTTATTTTGTGAGATATATAATGCCTAAATAGCAACAGAACTGAGATAGACAAGATTAATCAAGGGCAGATAACTCATGAACTGGAAAGGTAAGAGTGACGGTCCTTCGTTGTAATATGTAACCTTTGCTGTTCAACATATCTGTGAAGTTTCATTCAGATATCATAAACAGTAAAAGAAAAACAGGCCAGAAACCATTTTTTAAAGGGAGAAAGGGCAGTAACTCCATCGAAAATGGTCGGATTTTGCCCATTAACAATCCCATACCACTCATCCCCAATAACAATATGTATGCAAAATTTGAAAAAATTCTGTGCATAAATACTCAAGTTATCGATCGGAAACAGTGAGCACGGATGGATGAAATGAACTACAGGTCAAAAACCAATTCTCAGATCAATCAAGGGTGGATAACTCACAATTTGGAAAGGTAAGAGTGACGATCCTTACCCACAATATGTAACCTTTGATGGTCATGAGCACAGACGGATGAAATGAACTACAGGTCAAAAACCAATTCTCAGATCAATCAAGGGTGGATAACTCACAATCTGGAAAGGTAAGAGTGACGATCTTTACCCACAATATGTAACCTTTGATGGTCAACATATCTGTGAAGTTTCATTCAGATATTCCATATAGTAAATGAACTACAGGTCAAAAACCATTTTTCAGGTCAATCAAGAGCAGATAACTCATGAACTGGAAAGGTAAGAGTGATGGTTCTTTGTCACAGTATGTAACCTTTGATGTGAAACATATCTGTAAAGTTTCATTTAAATATTCCACATAGTAAAGGAACTACGGGTAAAAAACATTTTTAATTCAATCAAGGGCGGATAACTCACAAACGGGAAAGGTAAGAGTGACGGTTCTTAGTCACAATATGTTACCTTTGATGTGAAACATATCTGTGAAGTTATATTCAGATATTCCATATAGTATAGGAACAATAGGTCAAAAACCTTTTTTCAGACCTATCAAGGGCGGATAACTCACAAACTGGGAAGGTCAGAGTGACGGTCCTTAGTCACGATATGTAACCTTTGATGTGCAACATATCTGTGAAGTTTCATTCAGATATCATGAACAGTAAAGGAATAACAGGCCAGAAACCATTTTTCCAATACGAAAAAGGGCAGTAACTCCGTTAAAAATGGACGGATTTTGCCCATTAACAATCCCAAACCACTCATCGCCGAAAACAATATGTATGCAAAATTTGAAAAAATTCCGTGAATAAATACTCAAGTTATCGATCGAAAATGGTGAGCACGGACGGACGGACGGACGGACGGACAGACACCGAAGGGTATAACATAATACCTCGCCACTAAAGTGTGGCGGGGTATAATAATAGATACCCTTCTATAAATTTACCAGGTCACACTGTGTTCCTATGACCAATATAGGAGTGTTAGGTGCATGGCAGGATGTAGAACTGAGCCAGAAGTCTAAGCCAGCATGCTCGTAACCCTGTCTCATACTCCATAATAACAGATACACTTCTATAAACTTACCAGGTCACATTGTGTTCCTATGACCAATATAGGTGTGTTAGGTGCGTGGCAGGATATAGAACTAAGCCAGAAATCTAAGCCAGCATGCTCGTAGCCTTGTCTCATACTCCACAATAGCAGATACACTGCTCTCTTGGACAGGAAAAACTGAAATAAAAAAAATCATTGCCTGTATTCTGCTGTTTCAACCTTTTGCACACAATGTGGCCAAAACGTTATAGAATTTTGCCCACATTGAGTGCTTAAAGCTGATAATATGATAAAAATTGGTTTAAGTTTTTAAACGATGACAAAATCAGAAAAAAAAACACGGCAAAATAACCCTCCAAAAATCTTCCTTAAAAGAAGTAGAATTAGTCTATATTGTTTAAAGTTTTCAATTGGCTGAGTGAATAAGATCACCTTTTAATAAATATTACAAGATGTGTTAGAGAAACCGCATCATGCCCTCAGAACATATGCAATACACAGTAAAGCTATATTGTCTAATATTTATATTTCAAAAGTAGATCAAGTGCCAAGGTCATATTTTGTTTTTTATAAAGCCCTTTTTCACAAGGTGTACACATGTGCACTATCAAAGCTCTAGCATCAGCCAATCAGGAGTTATAGCCAACATTAAACTTTCTTGTATGCATATACATAAACAGGTATAGAGATCAAAACTTCAAGTTCTTCTTTTTATCTATTTATTTCCCAACTAGTTTCGGTTTTACAAATTATCTCAGGGACATACACACACAAATCAGGGGCAGGTCCAGGATTTCTGTAAAGGGGGTTCGTATTTATAAAGGTATTGGGGGTTCGCTTTGCCGATTTTATCTCATTTTTCTTAAATATCATATGAAAATGAAAATTGGGGACGGGAGGGGGAAGAGAGTTCAAGCGAACCCCCTCTGGATCGACCAATGCAAATAGATCAACTACAAAATCGATCCATTCTTTGATACAAAGGGGCATCAGAATCACGTGAAAAGATATTTACCTGATGTGTATTATAGTAGACAGCCTGTCCCGCGAAGTCCCAGGTACTATAAGTGACCTCAGTCCCGTCCTCACTGGCTATAGTCCAAGGTACGATATCAATACCATCTGTAGGAATTTCCTTCTCTGTCCCTGACGTCATCTTCTTCTCACTCATTAATGCCCGTAATAAACTGTGACAAGAAACATTATGGTAAATGTTCTAAAATTTTGAACATTTTCTCCTTCTGTTCTTAAACAAAATGTTAGTTTTAAGGGCTGGAACTCATTAAATGTTTGTCAGAATTGCAAACAGTGAATACTCAGATCAGACTGCTTCTTCTGAAGCAGTCTGATCTGGGTCTGCATTGTTTGTGTAGGCCGTATTGGCTGGCAACAAGTGCTCAAAATTATAAAACGTTTACGAGGGGTGATCGATAAATTTGAGAATTTCTTTAATATTAGACGCTGAATTAGGCGTAGGTTAATGAAACTTTGGCAACATTCTGAAATATCAATTAGGAACATTTTGAAGACTTGAGGTCCTCATGACATCAGAACTAATACCGTGACGTCACATTTATGACGTCATGGTAAACGCGTATCATCGAGAAATGGCGGACGACGTGGCTCACGAACAGCGTACTGTTATTAAATTCTATGTAAAATTAGGAAAGAATATGCCCGAAATTAAAGAAGACCTGCATAAAGTTTACGGGGACTCTCGTTTCACAAATAGTTGTATTCACAAGTGGTTTCATCGATTCAGTGACGATAGAAAGTCTGTGAAAGATGACCCCCGCTCCAGCCGAAAAGTAACAGTAAGTACGGACAAAAGAATTGCTGCAATAGAAGAATATGTTATGAAAGATAGGCGAATTACTGTTCAGCAGGTAGGTGAGAACTTTGACATTGGTTATGGGACTGCTCAAGATATTCTGACAAATGTACTTGGAATGTGAAGGGTTTGTGCACGTTGGGTGCCTAGACTGCTTGTTCCAGAACAGAAGACGATTAGGGTACAAATATGCACAGAACTTCAACAGTTTCATTTCTTTGAGCCCGAAAGTAAGCAACAAGCTCAATGTGGAAGCATACTTGGTCCCCTTCACCTGTAAAAGCACGCCTTTGGAAGTATGTTGGCAAAGTAATGTCAAAAATATTTTGTGATATGAAGGGAATTGTACTACTATTCTGGTGTACTTCGAGAACAACTCCAAAGAGCTATCCGAGATAAGCGCCCGGATTTGTACAAGTCAGGATTCATTCTACACCAAGATAACGCGCCAGTACATGTCAGTCGTGTTGTAAAGCAAACTATGAGCGATTTAAATATAGAACCACTTCAACACTCACTGTACAGTCCAGATTTGGCTATTTGTGACTTCTTTCTGTTTCCAACCGTAAAAGATCACCTTCGTGGAAGAAAATTCGAGTCCAGAGAGAAACTAGGTACTGCAATAACGGAAGCGCTTCGAACGGTGACACGTGACCGCCTGCAGCACATGTTCCACACGTGGGTGGAAAGATGGGACAAGTGCATTAAAGTGAAGGGGTCTTACTTTGAAAAGGAATGAACTTTATTTGTAAGTACCTCTAACAGTATTTACATAATTTAGAAAATTCTCGAATTTATCGATCACCCCTTGTACCTTAATGTTTTGTCATTTTTGGTAGTCTGCTGATCTTTTTTTCGAAATCAAATTTTTGAAAAATTCTTTCAGATGCCATCAGAAACTCCAGGCCCCCAGAAAAGAGTGTGTAACAGAAAATATTTTTCTTATTTCTCAACCAAAACATGTTGTGGGTACTCAAAAGAATAGTTTGGAGCCAGATCAGGCGCATTGTTTTGTTAATCTTGATCTGGATTCAAACTGTTTGCAAAAGTTATCAGCAGACAACAAAAGATGTCACTTACAAGTTAGATAACAGCAATAATTGAGGCATCATGTGAAATTTTGGTACTTATTGCATGTTTTAAGAGTATTTTTAACTCTTTTAATGGTAGGAAATTTTTCATGATAATTTTGTCGTTTGCTGATTTTTTTTTCTTCAAAATCATTCCTTTCAAAAATTTCTTTTAGGAATACCATTAGAGGTACAAATAGTTTGGATCCAGATCAAGCCTAAAAATTTGTTTGGCCTGATCTGAGTTGAAGCCCTCCAGTAAAATATTTTACTGACCGTTCCAAGGCGGTACTTCTTTTGTGGATCTCTTATGTTTTTGTTCTGTCTTGTGTTTGCTATGTCTTTGAGCGCGTCTGTTTATATGTGCTTTGTGGTCACCTGCTGGGAAAGGGCTGACCTCTTGGCTCTCGTTTGTGGTGTCTTACTGTGATTTTGTCACTTTCCCATTGGTATCCTGGGTCAGGTGTAGTACTTGATTGTATTGATTCCTGATCTTTGCACCCTTACTTACTTTGAAACTGTAAGCAAAGTTTATAAGCAGACAACAAAAGATATCACTTGGTTGTTGGCATTCAACAATGTCAGATTATCTCGAGACGCTTTAAAAGCATACCTGTATTTAATTCTTTCCTGCTGGAAATTTTTTCATTTTTTGTTGTCTGCTGATATTTTTCAAACATTAATTTTTAATATAACTTTTTTGAGAATACAATCAGAGTGTCAAACAGTTTGGATCAATGTCGGGCCTGACCTTGGTCTAAACTATTTGCAAATATTATCAGATGACAAGCAGGTAAAGAGTTAAACTCCAGGCCCCCAGAAAAGAGTGTGTAACAGAAAATTATTTTTCTTATTTCTCAACCAAAACATATGTTGTGGGTACTCAAAAGAACTGTCTCGATAAGACGGTTCTTTTGAGCACCCAAAACACATATTTGAACTGATGGGTAAGAAAATAATGGCAATTTTGCGCTAATTTTTTTTTGCTTAACTGGCCCTATGAAACTCGCATACCAAGCTAGAAGTCGTGTTTTCGTACAGAATCTCCTACTTCCACATATTTTGCAGTGAGCAGTAAAGGCCCTGGCAAGACTGAATGGAAATCAGGCTTGAATGAGGCTTCACTGCTCTTCTATATGAGAAGTATCAACTATCACCAGCTGGCTGAAACCACATTTGAGCCGTGACATGTGATTTCCAACAATGTGGCATTTGACAAGTGTAGACTCAGATGAGCCTGTGCAGCCTCCTTTTAGGCTTAGAAACTCCAAATGATGTTCGGTCAGTAGCTTAACACTCATAAAATATTCAAGCGACTAGCAAAGTCTCTGATCAGACTGTGCGTATGCGCAGGCTGGTCTGAGCCTTTGCTGGTCGCACATACTACATTGTTGGAAATCTCATGTCACGGCTCATTTGACCCAGCATGCACTTTTGAACACCACATATGGGTTGCTTCTGAGTTTTGATGCTACATTTGTGACAGACAGCATTTAGCAGCATGGCATGTGTTCTGAAAGCTAGCTTTAACCTCTTTGCACTACTAAAAGTCCACTCTTGGCTAGGGTTTTCATGTTCTTTATCTACTCCCCAAATGATAAATTATGAATATGGTTATCCCCAGTCTAAAGCACTGGTGACACTTTTCCTTCAAAAAGACAGTAAAAATGTAGTATGCTGCGCCTACAGTAAGCAGACGCCAGCTGTATAAAAACACTTGACAGCCAATGAATAAACTATGTTACATAATGATATCACATATCCAACAGCATATCCCATTACATTGGCAAGTGCATAAGAATACTATAGCTACCATGTCTTTCTAAATTAAACTGATGGAAGATTCCATGAGTCAAGCAAGAAAAGGCTTAAACAAAAGAACCTACCTTGTTTTTCCAGCACCACCAAGACCAACAACCATGAGTTTAGTACGCCTGCACTCAGTAAAACCTCCTGCCAGTCGCTTTAGGTAAGCCTTCACAGACTCGAACCCTCGACCCACAACCTCGTTAGGTGGAGTCCGTAACATGGGACAACTTTGTAGATTGATACCTTTAAAGTAAAGTCAATTTTAAGCATGAATTCTTTGCATGCTGGGTGATTTTTCATGCTCTTTTATCATCTGCTGACTTTTAAAAAAAAAAAAATTCTAAAAATTATCTCAGGAACACTATCAGGGTGTCAAACAGTTTCAATCCAGATCAAAACCAACGTTCGGTCGGTCCTGTTCTGAGCCTAAAAATTATGACTGGTAATGTGATCAGCAGTTTAAATCTTGTCAATATCATTTCTAAAATTTACCAAGAAGGTTTCAAATATTGGTACCAATTCTTAATAATGAGCCGCGATATGAGATTTCCAACAATTTGACATTTTGACAAGTGAAGACTCGGATGAGCCTCTGCAGCCTCTTTTTAAGCTTAGAAACTCCAAATGGTGTTCAGTCAGTAGCTTAACACTGCAACACTCAAAGAATATTTATGCGACTAGCAAAGGCTCTGATCAGACTGCGCATATGCACAGGCTGATCTGAGGCTTTGCTGGTTGCACATGCCACATTGTTGGAAATCTCATGCACTGGCTAAATTTGTTTATACCTTTCTTATTTACATACTTATTCATGGTCCTGCGAGAAGCCATGCATTTGCATTGTATACCTTTAACTCTTTGCATGCTTGGTAATTTTTCATGATTGTTTTGTCATCTGCTGACATTTTCAAAATTAACTTTTTCAAAAGATTTTTTCAGGAATACTATCAGTGTCAAACAGTTTGGATCCAGATCAGGCCTAACATTTTGTCAGGCCTGATCTGGGTACAAACTGTTTGCGAAGATTATCAGCAGACACCACAATTTTGCGGCTGGCAGGCAATGTTATAAAAAAGACCCTATCATGGAGACAGATTTTTTATGAGCAGGATCTACAATGCTTATAAAAGCAGGATGTATCCGGGTTGAACCATAGGGTGTGACTAAATGTCTGTACTGTACTGTACCCGACCAGGTAAAATACAGTACCGTACTAGCCGAAGAGTATCGGAAAGTAACGGAGAAAATCGATAATTGGCGGAGTCGGCAAAGTCAATAAGCAAAATAAAATTGCTTTCAAGTGTCTACTAAAAAGCAACATTGCTAAGGGGTGGGGGGTGAGGGGAACAGTTTGATAATGCACAATAAATTGAAACTTTTTTCTTTACTTTGAATAACACTATTAGCGAGACTGACGTAATGTAGATCTAAATGCAATCACACGTCTAGAGTACATTCTACATTAGCTTTTGCTTTTTTGTTCAAGGATAATTCACAGGCCCTGGATCATTGTATTAGACATTATTTAACCTTTATAAATAGGGGTAGAACTCTGCTTATATTCGGTCTGAGCCTTCATCTCATCTGCTATGTACAATATTTTTGTTAAGGCGAGCAGCGATGGCCTTGACAAAAATAACCTCTGAGACTTCGTTGGTCGCCGATGCGATTCTAAATACCTAAATCTGACAATACTGAAACTATTTCTGCAACATTTCAATGTCTGATAGATTTATATGGGACTGAAAATGTTTTGACGACTCGAATTGTCGTGCACTCGAGGGAAACAGACTAGTGTGGTGCATTATATACCAGTAAGGTGTGTACGAGGAATGACATATTGAACAAGTTTTTAAAATTTATTTCATACAAATAGTGTAACAGAAGAATATTAAGGTTTACAGTACAATATCAAAATATAAACATGTTCAGTGGCGGATCCAGAGGGGGTTCAGGGGTTTCGCTTGAACCCCCCTCCCCGCTTTTAAAAATCCTATGTGGCCTCACTGAGACCAAATTATTTCATTTTCATGGGATATTTTTTCAAAAAATGAGATAAAATCAGCAAAGCGAACTCACACACCTTTATACAACCGAACCCCCTTTCAAAAATCCTCGACCCGCCCCTGATGTTTAAAGCAAACAATAATTCATGTATATTATCACATCGGTTATCATATATATTTGTTTATATTTGAGCCAGCAATGAGATTTTTCATACTTATTACATTTTCCAGTAACGAAGACTCTGGCAAATCGCTTGAGCCTATTCTACTTACACAAGTATGGAATGCGATCCTCTTGTCCAGCTGAATTAGGGGTTTACGCATATGCCTTATGTAACAAGCCATCGTGTGCTGGCCCATTTGTTTCAAACTATAACAAAGTACTAATTTCCCTGTGTGATACAGTTGGTTTAAGCATATTTGAGCCGTGACATGTGATTTTCCAACAATATGACATTTTGACAAGTGTAGACTTAGACGAGCCTGTGCAGCTTCCTTTTAAGCTTAGAAACTCCAAATTATGTTCGTCAGTAGGCTTAACATTCAGTGAACATTCAAGTGACTAGCGAAGGCTCTAATCAGACTGCGCATATGCTCAGGCTGATCTGAGGCTTTGCTGGTCTCACATACCACATTGTTGGAAATCCCATGCCACGACTCATTTAAATAAATAAACAGTTGACATTATCAAACATGGGTAACAATAATAGAATTACAAGGAATGGATGCAACACGCTTATAGAATTCCTGTCCTAATTACTAGATAAAATACTGGGTCCCCAGGGATTTTGGAGATCTGGGGGGGAATGGCTATTTATTTTCAGGGGGCTGGGGAGCACTGGTAATTATTTTCAAGGATTTGGGGAGCAAGCTCATAGAATTTGGGGATTAAGGGAGCCCTGCAAAAAATAAAAACTCACCTTAAAGGAAAAGCCTTCATTTCGTTTATTTTTTTTTAAAAATCTTCGGCATCTGGGGGGAAGTCCCCCAGATCCCCCTTGGGAAATATAAATGTGTTTACTTTCATGCTAACATGCTCATCTGGATTGATAGTTGTGACTGATATGGCAAATAATTCTTACGATTGTGGAAAATTATCCTCAAATGTGTTGATTTTAGGATGATAATGACGTATTTTGGAACGATCAGAATGCGCAACATTGCACCATTTTAATAAAAAAAATTCTGGGGGAGCATGTCCTCGGACCCCCTAGCACAAATCTGAATCCACATCATTACAAGGTTATCTACGCGCCTAGTTTGTAATGTTTGATGTAAAAAGGGAAAACACTCAATTTTTTACATCACAGATTCACGTCAAAAAGCAGACCTGCTGTATCGCAGACCTGCCAATCAAAATGAAAGTCATTCCTCGATGACTAACAAAGTTCATGATGCTTCTCGTGTTTCTTGAATTAAAGAAGTAGGGGATCTCTCACTGATATTATTTTGTCAAATGAAAGAGTTGACCCCTATCTCAAAGAGTTTACATTTTCAATGCTTTAAGTTAATTTTGAGTGGACAAGTTATTCATGTGATAATCCTTAATATACACTCAAATTGATTGCTTTGCATTTTTTTTTGCATGCTCGTGATTTGATCTTCTTTACAACTGACCTTCAAACAGTGAACAGATGACCCCTATCTCAAAGAGTTTACATTTTCAATGCTTTAAGTTAATTTTGAGTGGACAAGTTATTCATGTGATAATCCTTAATATACACTCAAATTGATTGCTTTGCATTTTTTTTTGCATGCTCGTGATTTGATCTTCTTTACAACTGACCTTCAAACAGTGAACAGATGACCCCTATCTCAAAGAGTTTACATTTTCAATGCTTTAAGTTAATTTTGAGTGGACAAGTTATTCATGTGATATTCTTTAATAAACACTCAAATTGATTGCTTTGCATTTTTTGCGCGCTCGTGATTTGATCTTCTTTACAACTGACCTTCAAACAGTGAATTATTATACAACAATTCACTGCTAGAGCTGATCTATTTCTTAATTATGTTTTCCCTGAGGATATTGTTAAGAACTGCATTTAATGAAACTAATTGCTTCATTTGAGGCAGTCCATGATTCGAGTAAAAATATTAGTTCGTTTTTATTCTCATATATTTTAGCGGATCTGGGTCTGCACTGTCAACAACGTGAGACTTTAAAGTTTAAAAATGATTAAAAAAAAAACAAAAAAAAACACGAGGCTAGGTACTCGGACCCAGTATGCATATTATATATACCCCAAATCGGCCCGCCAATAATCGATTTTCTCCGTTACTTTCCGATACTCGTCAGCTATTACGGTACTGTATTTTACCCGGTCGGGTACAGTACAGTACAGTACAGTACAGACATTTAGTCACAGCCGAACCATATGCCATTAACTGTGGACTGAAAATCTGTGAGATAAACCAAATTTTAAGGGAGGTTTGATAAAATTCTGTGAGATTTTCACAAATGTCACTTTGGAACTCCCCAAAATAACCCAAATGCTTTTATTCTAAAGTAAGAAACTTGTGATAAACACAATAAAGGGTGATTTATGATCACATGTATTTCTTTATAAAATGTGTTTTTAGATGGTCTGAAAATTCTGTGAGATTTGAAAATCTTATGGGAATCGGCTTTTCAGAAGTGCCAAATTCTGTGAGATTTTATCTCACAGTGTGAGGTATGGAATGTATGGGGTTCAGCATGGAAAGGGTATACAGTCGACTCTCGTTAACTCAACTATGCATAACTCAATACTATCACTTATCTCGACTCGATGGCCTGGTCCCGGTATTTTCCCCTATATGTCATTGCAATTCCACAACGTTTATCTCGACAACGGCTAAGTCAATAAACCTGATAACTCGTTACGAAAAACTGGTCCTGCTGATCAATTTTAGTGTATTTTACAACGCCCAACTCGATCCAATTTCATAAGAAAAAGACAGTCATTAACTGACCTTTTTATCTGAATGGGTCTCCAATTAATCCACCGTTTTGAACGTTAATTATCCCCATTTAAATTGTTTGATCACTTGGTCCACATGTGTGACACATGCACTTGTAAATTAGTGTGTTGTAAAATTACATAATTGACCGCGGTCGGCAAATTCTATTGATTTTTTTGTGTACAACTTCAAAGCGGGTACATGCCTATCTCATGTTAGTGACGGTTTGAGCTAATGTGTCATATTTGAGCAATCTATTGAGTATTAGCCTGTCCGATGATTGCTCATTTTAAATAAGGCCAAAGAATAATTTAATTGTTTCTCAGGCCATTGTTTGATTTTTGAAAACAGATGCAGCGTTTTACTTCAGGCACAGGACAGTTGTGCGTTGAAGGCTATTTTCGGACATTGGTCATTTTATGACAAAAATAAATTGAGAAGAGCCGACGAAAATCAAAACATGATGTACACTGTCTGTTGGGGCTTAGACATATGACGACGTACGAAAGGGTAAAACCTACGACCGCAGGACCAGTCGCCGATACTTACTTAGAACTGAAAATGCTTTGTTTATTTCATTTTGCCTTAAAAAGTGAAAAAAATGGCCATATTGTGGGGACTGCAGTGGTACCTAAAAACGATTCTATTTTTCCCCATTTTTTTTTCTTTGTTTTATATTTTTTATTTCAATTCCGAATGTCCAATTCATCCCACAGTTCATTAATGTAATAGCTACTAATAACGATCTATTAACGGACGAGTTGAACGTGATTTATTTCGCCCCAAAATTGTGGCTATACGTCATGATATGGTTACCTCGAACTACTGATAACTCGACATATTTTGCTCAGTCCCTATAAATTCGAGGTATCGAGAGTAGACTGTACTT
Organism: Loripinus fragilis; assembly: GCA_964019695.1. NCBI lineage: Eukaryota > Metazoa > Mollusca > Bivalvia > Lucinida > Lucinidae > Loripinus > Loripinus fragilis. The sequence goes on along the minus strand of OZ026521.1, from coordinate 8,534,565 downwards.
ACTTTTGATGTTGGGGAGGTGCCCTAGCGACCCAGGCAGTGACTCCAACAGTGGGTTATGACTCAGACTGAGTGTGTTAAGATTCTGTAGGTTATTTATAGCCTGTGGTACCATGGTGATGGCCTGGTAGTCAAGGTGAAGTTGATTCAAACTCTTCATAGAAAAGATCACAGAAGGTATACCACCAGTCACCTCATCATCTAGAAAGTCGAAAAAAACACATTATTCCTTAAAGTGCCAATCGCAACAAAAGTCGTCTGCTTTTCTCGTCTGCTGAAATGTTTCAGAAGCCTCTATAGGAGCAGTCTGTTCTGGGTCGACACTGTTTGCTTCTATACTTTATTTGCCAGTAATGTTAGGCAATTATTTGCAGCAGACGACTTCATCAGACGACATTTTCAGATGCATTCTTGTCTTGGCGCTTTAAGAGTTAAGATTGTTGGATAATAGATATGGAAGAAAATAAATAATCGAGCCGTGACATGTGATTTCCAACAATGTGGCGTTTTGACAAGTGTAGACTCAGACGAGCCTGTGCAGCCTCCTTTTAAGCTTAGAAACTCCAAATGATGTTCAGTCAGTAGCTTAACAGTCGTTTAATATTCAAGCAACTAGCTAAGGCTCTGATCAGACTGCGCATATGCGCAGGCTGATCTGAGGCTTTGCTGGTTGCACATACCACATTGTTGGAAATCTCATGCACTGGCTCAAATAATTAACATTATAGAAAGTTGGAGAATAGATATCCATCTGTCATTTGTCATTACAATAAGATCAAATCTCTGTAAAAAGCATGCAAGTCTATCTGATAGAAGTCCAGTCCCTTTTCTTACATACTTAATTTTAGCAAACTTTGCAGAGGTCCACTAGGTGATGCTACATACTTGCATATATCATGGCTCTAGGCCTAGTGGTTTCAGACAAGAAGCTTTATTTATGTTTTCCCTATATAAGCCTATGCAAAACTATACGTGGGACCATAATTTGAACAAACTTGTTAGTGGTCCACTAGATGATGCTACATGCCAAATACAAAGGCTCTAGGCCTTGTGATTTCAGACAAGAAATTTTTAAAGTTTTCATTCAGAGAATCTATTTTTAGCTCATTTGACCTAGTTATGCAACAGACTGGAATCATTTGTTCAATCATCAAAGAGGACCATATTAGGATCATTTCTGCCAAATTTGGTCAAAATCCCGACCACCATGTGTTTTGGGTCTCATTGAGACGTTTCTTTTGAGTACCCACAACATATGTTTTGGATGAGAAATGAATAAATAGTTTTCCAATACACACTCTTATCTAGGCCTAACATGCATGAAAGCTTACTTAAATCTTTGAGTCCAAGTCTAGCAATGTCAAAGAACAAGTGACAGTTCAATCCTGCAAGCTCCTCTTCATCCAGACTGCCATTGTGGTTGTAATCAAACGCATGGAAAAGCTTCTCAATTTTCTGAAGATAAATATAAAGATGGATACAAAAAAAGCTATGTCTAGCAAAATTGCCTTTAAGGAATTCAATAGCATATCAGATTCTATGTTATAGTTTTACAGAAACGTTTGAAATATGGGCTTCGGAACTTTTCATATTGGCAAGCAGCGATTGCTCAGATGAGGCTGTCAAATGTGCTGTTTTGTCAGAGCCTTTACTTCTCATATATATAAGGCCCATATGTTTTCTATGATAATAGAAAACTAAAATCCTGATTCATCTCCTATATGAGCCACGATATGAGATTTCAAACAATGTGGTATGTGCGACCAGCAAAGCCTCAGATCAGCCTGTGCATACACGCAATCTGATCAGAGCCTTTGCTAGTGGCTTGAATATTTTATGACTGTTAAGCTACTGACTGAACATCATTTGGAGTTTCAAAGCTTAAAAGAAGGTTGTACAGGCTAGTCTGAGTCTACACATGTCAAACTACCACGTGGTTGGAAATCACACGTCGCGGCTCATATCAAGGGTTAAGAACTGCTGTTCAAAGTCTATTTCATTGGTGCTGGGGAAAATTATCAAGGAGCTATTTTTTCTGATGAAATGTTTTAAAATAAGTAAATACCATTACCTCTTCTCCCAGTGTATTCTTGATGAAAGGATTCAATCCATGCATCCATGATATATACTGTTCATAGGTCATCTGTGTTTTATTGCCTTGTAAGGTGATCCATGGACAACCTGTTGATAAAAAACAACTCATCTATTTTTTCTTATACAAGTATTGGCTTTCACAATAAAATAATCTGTTTTTGTTGGCATTTATATTTGCTTTCCATCCACCTTATCTTGAGAGCTTATACATTTCTTGCATTAAATTCAGAAACCTCAAATCAAATTATACCTGTAAACTGCTATCAAATAAAACTACTCTCTTTAGACTTGATATATAATAGACCAGTGGGGTGTACATGGAATCTTAGAAAATGAAAGTGCCAAATAACATCAGGAATTTCAATTTTTAACATTTTGGTCTATGATTTTCAACATACTCATCATAATGGTTAAATTTTAAGAGACTGATCTTGTTTGTTTGTTTTGTTGCTTTACATCCCCAGTCAACAGCTATGGTCATTGCGGGACGGTCAGTTCACCTAACCACACTTTTTCCTGGGCAGGCTTGATCTGGGTCTATACTGCTTGCCTGGACATTATCTAATATGAGAAAAAGCTATGTGTATTAAGGGGCTAATTTGGCCCCCTCTGGAACCAAAAACTGAAAGTTGTTTTTCTTCACCAATATCTTCTGATTGGTTTATTAAAAGAATAATCAACATGTTCAATTCTGACATTTATTTAACTTTTACCGTTGCTATGGTAACAAAAATGACCAACAAAATAGGTTTAAAATAAAAGAAATTGCCACTTTGGACCAAATTTACGGCTTTGGGAGACCAATTTTTTTAAGAATTAGATATCAGCACAGCTAAATATAAAAAAAAACCTTTTAATATGTTTTGTGCTGTGATAATTCTCATCATCTGTTAAAACATATTTTTGGTATTTGCTTGTACTCTATGTTAATTTCTCTGTCATACGTGTTAAATTTGCTCCAAAATGGCCACTTTCCTATTTTCAGCCTATTCTGGCGGCCATTTTTGTTACCATAGCAATGGTAAAAGTCGAATTGAACTGATGCAACTACCAGGTTAGCAAAGAGGTAGCTGATGAACTCTAATTTGGAGATAGAACTGTCATGCAAATATAAGTAATCTGCAGTAGAGTGACAGGTATTTTAATACTGATTGGCGGATGTTTAAAAGAGGCAGTGACAATGGACATGATTCTTGGTAAGTGTAAAATTCAAAACAGTTTTCTTTATTTTCAGTAACATATGTTGTAGGTACACATTGGAATCGCCTCATTGAGGCAGTTCCAATGTGTGCCTACAACATATGTCTTCAATAAATAAGTTTTTCACTATGAACTTTTTTTAAAACAAATTCTCAACCACTTTCATTGATTCAGTGAAATGAGCATGTGGAAATGAAGTTTTCATGTAGTTTGTCATGCACCGGGATGAAAATATTAGATGCACCGGGATGAAAATATTAGACAGCCTATTTAATGATTCTGACACATTATCTGGAGATGTTTCATTGCTAAATTGGTAGTTGTGTAGCTGTAATACCAGAATTTTACACTTCCGCTATTGTTCTAATAAACTAATAAGAAGAAATTGGTGAAAAACAATTTTTATTCTTTAGCCTCATAGGGGGGCTCTTAATGCATGTAGCTCTTTAGAATATCTCCTTAAGATTTCTCAATTTCTATCATTCCAATTAACAAACATCTTCACCAGCGCAGGTTTCGTCGTATCTACCTTTCGACAAACCCTTCGCCTCACGACCCTCAAAATTTATTATTAGCGCAGATTAATCGACCAATGAAAACGCCAGGAAGGATTTTTTCGATAATCCCTTCCTGCCAATCAGATTAAATGTAGCAGTTTATCGGCATCTAATGTGCACCGCCTGCTAAGTCTCCATAAGTCCAGATAAGCAATGATTTTGGTCGTAAAATTATTTATTTTCTTCTATAATTAAGTTCAAAATTATGATATGGGTGCTCAAAATAACCATCTTAATGTGACAGTTCTTTTGATCACATTAAACGTACATTTTAATTGTTAAATAAGAAAACAGAATGTAAATTAATCACGCCGTCTTATCTGGAGGCCCGGTGTTTATCGATTTTTTGCACCGCTATGTGATTGATCATATTAATTGTTACTATTTTCGGCTTATGACGTGATCAATCGGAGAAAATCAAAGCTATGAGGCCAAGGGTTAGATTAGACAATCGCAAACCCTTGGTGGGACAAGATGATTAACAAAATGCTTGACAGTATTGCAAACATGAGCAGCCTAATCTGGGACTGTAATGTTTTGCTAGGCCTAGGCTTAAGCTTCACATTTAGAAATCATTCTGAGATTGTCCCAATTAATTTTTTGGAGTATTTGATTCACAAATGGCTTGTCAGAATTATGAACAGTGAAGACCCTGGTCTGTACTGTTCATCACAATCTTTCAATATCTAACATACCTAACAACTTCAGATTTCTCAATTTCTTGAGCTCCATCATTTCTTCAGGTAAATCTGTTATTGAGTTATAGCACAACTCAAGGGTCTCCAGAGATTTCAAGTTGCTCAGTTCCTTTGGTACATCCCTCAATAATAGACCAGCTAGGATCAGGTCTGTAATCTCGCTATCTTCCAGAAACTTGGTGGGTAGCTTTCTCACTGGCATATCAGTACAGGTCATGCTGACAGCTGATGGGGTCATGAAGAAATCGTCAGGCAGCTCTTTCATTGCTGTGTTAGATACCTCCACAACCTAAAACACAGTCATGTATGCTTTATTAGGCACACTAAAACACATGCATGCTTGATAAGTCTAAGATACAGAGGATCTGGTAAATCAGTGCAGGTCATGCTAACAGCTGATGGGGACATGTAGAAATCGTCAGGCAGCTCTTTCATTGCTGTGTTAGATACCTCAACAACCTAAAACACATGTATGCTTTATTAGACACACTAAAACACATGCATGCTTGATAAGTCTAAGACACAGAGGATCTGGCATATCAGTGCATTCATGCTGACAGCTGATGGGGACATGAAGAAATCATCTGGAAGCTCTTTCATTGCTGTGTTAGATACCTCAACAACCTAAAACACATGTATGCTTTATTAGACACACTAAAACACATGCATGCTTGATAAGTCTAAGATACAGAGGATCTGGCATATCAGTGCAGGTCATGCTGACAGCTGATTGGGGACATGATGAAAACATCTGGCAGCTCTTTCATTGCTGTGTTAGATACCTCCACAACCTAAAACACCAAACATGCTTGATAAGTCTAAGATACAGAGGATCTGGCATATCAGTGCAGGTCATGCTGACAGCTGATGGGGACATGAAGAAATCATCTGGAAGCTCTTTCATTGCTGTGTTAGATACCTCAACAACCTAAAACACATGTATGCTTTATTAGACACACTAAAACACATGCATGCTTGATAAGTCTAAGATACAGAGGATCTGGCATATCAGTACAGGTCATGCTAACAGCTGATGGGGACATGAAGAAATCATCAGGCAGCTCTTTAATTGCAGTATTAGATACCTCAACAACCTAAAACACCAACATGCTTGATAAGTCTAGGATCTGACATATGAGTACAGGTCATGCTGAAAGCAGATGGGGACATATAGAAAACATCAGGTAGCTCTTTCATTGCTATGTTAGATACCTCAACCACCTAAAACACCAAACATGCTTGATAAGTCTAAGATAAAGAAGATCTGGCATATCAGTACAGGTCATGCTAACAGCTGATGGGGCCATGAAGAAATCATCAGGTAGCTCATTCATTGCTGTGTTAGATACCTCCACAACCTAAAACACCAACATGCTTGATAAGTCTAGGATCTGACATATGAGTACATATGAGTACATATAAGATACAGAGGATCTGACTATCAGTACAGGTCATGCTGACAGCTGATGGGGTCATGAAGAAATCATCTGGCAGCTATTTCATTGCTATGTTAGATACCTCAACAACCTAAAACACCAAACATGCTTGATAAGTCTAAGATACAGAGGATCTGGCATATCAGTACAGGTCTAGGGACATGAAGAAAACATCAGGTAGCTCTTTCATTGCTGTGTTAGATACCTCAAAAACCTAAAACACCAAACATGCTTGTTAAGTCTAGGATCTGGCATATGAGTACAGGTCATGCTGACAGCAGATGGGGACACGAAGAAAACATCAGGTAGCTCTTTCATTGCTGTGTTAGATACCTCAAAAACCTAAAACACCAAACATGCTTGTTAAATCTAGGATCTGGCATATGAGTACAGGTCATGCTGACAGCAGATGGGGACATGAAGAAAACATCAGGCAGCTCTTTCATTGCTAATTTAGATACCTCCACAACCTAAAACACCAAACATGCTTGAAAAGTCTAAGATACAGAAGATCTGGCATATCAGTACAGGTCATGCTGACAGCTGATGGGGTCATGAAGAAATCATCAGGCAGCTCTTTCATTGCTGTGTTAGATACCTCCACAACCTAAAACACCAAACATGCTTGAAAAGTCTAAGATACAGAGGATCTGGCATATGAGTGCATGTCATGCTGACAGCTGACGGGGACATGAAGAAATCATTTCGCAGTTCTTTCACTGCTGTGTTAGACATATCAACAATAAAAACAACAAACATGCTTGATAAGTCTAAGATATGGAGAACCTGGCCTCCCTAAACTCTGTCTTGGACCACCTGTAAAAATATCTGTGGATCCCTTGGGACCCTTAAATATATATAAAATTACATTTACCTTGTGATATATTGAATCGAGGATACAATACTTGTGCAAAGGAGATTTTTAACTTAATTTACTTGAGGCAAGTGTTTTGACAATGATGGTATAAACATGAAAGTCCTGATAAACATTTTTTTATGAAATACTGTCAATAGCTTTTGCACAAGTGCAAAAGCTACTGACTATTTTCCATAAAAAAATAGCAGAAAATTTAATATTTTTGAGATTCAAAATTACTTTTCATGAATCACAATTCATGATAGAATGGTTCTGACGTGTGAATCAAAGATCCCTAAATTTATACTTTGAACCCCTTAATAAGACACTAAGAGTCACATGGACCGATACAATTCATTATTGAGAGGAAACCCTGCTAATTCGATTTCTTATAAAGTAGTTAAAAAATTTGAATATAATCACTGGTTGAGGATAAAGGACGGAACAAATGATCTGGAACAGCTTTTCAAATTTTATTTTTTGATCGACGCATTTCGGGTTTACTAACCCTTCATCAGAAAAAATTTGAATATGTTGTCTCCTGCAAATTTTTGGTGATACTTTATGGGTTAGGCAATTTCCTTGCAGTAAGAAAGTAGGGGAGTCATAACTGAGTCCCTGAACAAAGTACATACCTTCAGACCCTCAACTTTTGAGATTCCTTGGGGCAATACCTCCAGGCTTACCATACCAATCAACTGAAACACCTGCAGTCTTTTAAACTTCTCGAAGAAATCACTCGGAAATTCTGTTACTTTGCTATGCATCCACGCAAATGTAGTCACATGATCAAAATATGGATCAAAATAGTCATAGCTAAACTTTAATGAACCGGGATACTTAAACTCATCGACCGCAACATTCATGACGTGAGCTTTACACATTGCGGTTCCTGTCGTCTTCACTAGAACATTGTTTTCTGTGATAGGTTTCCCAGCAAACTTTACTATGTGCTTATCGTCGTGTTTGATCAGCCGGGGAATAAGGCCAGCGTTGTCGTTTAGTTCCGAGTACTCAATGCCACCTAGGTAGGCATTATATATTCCGCAGAGAGAGGTATAGGTCTGCAGCACATTGAAGAGGAGATGTTCTATCTGTGGTCGTGAAAATGTGTTCTTGTCTCCGAAGATCATCATGTCATACAGAGGTAGATATAACTGAAAATAATAAATTCAGGTCCTAGGTTATATAACTTTGCTCATCATGCTCAACTTAACTGAGCGTGACATTTATTCTGCTCATAAATGTTAAAATGCCAACAATTGTTGGCATTTTAACATTTATTAGCAGGATAAATACAACATCTGAGAGTTTTAAGCAAGAACAAATGGTTAATTTTTGGTAGTTTACTTTCTATGAGCAGTTTTAATTTCATCGTATATCCCAAAGAAAACATATGTTGTGCGTGCTCAAAAAGAACCGTCTCAATGACCAAAACACATATTTCAACAGATGAATAAGAAAATAATCTCAATTCTAATGCACTTGCTTTTGTAATGCGACATCTGATTGGATAACGTCATAAATTTGCGACAGTTTATCCTGCGATATACTGTCGCAAAGCTGACGTCATTATGTAACCTTAGTTTTCATTGGTTGACGAGTGAATATATGCAGCTGGCAAGGGATTTTATGCAGCTGGCAGCCGCTGGAGGTATAGGCGCAGCAAAGTACATTTTCACTGTCTTTTTTAATGGAAAATGTTAATAGTGCATTCGAATGGGGATAACCATATTCAAAATTTTCATTTGGGGAGGTATATCGTTGGATATACGTTTGGAAATCACGTTTTATGGCTCAGCTTACGTGTCGCTGTAAAACTAAATTTCAGACCGTATATCCGGAGATACATCTCCCCAAATAAAATTTTGAATACAGTTATCCCCTAATTTTACCCTTAAAATTGTTTATGTGGACGTATATCCTAAAACTTTCCTAGATAAATGATCCTACACTGTATGTCCCGTGTGTGAGCTGGAAATGCTCTGGTGAGACAATGCACCTGTGAAGGTAAGTCTAAGCCTTTGCTGCTTGCTGAAAAGACAAGTACCATAATCTCATGTACTTGATCAACTGATTCAGTAAGACATAAAATATCTCCCATGAATGCTCATTATTACTGAATTTATTGCACAAGTGGAAACAAAAATGATAATATATACATAACTGAAAGATTGTTGATGGGACATAAAGAATCAAATCAAACAAACAACTTGAGTGTGAGGGTGGAATAGAAAAATCTGTCCCTCACAATCACTGTTTGGCATCATGAGGCTTGCAGAGTGATGACAAACGGTGATCGCGTGGGACAGATTTTTCAATCCCACCCCCACACCAATATTGCATTCTTTTTCTTGCTCACGACTTAATACATCATTTTATATGGGAGAAACATGAAAAAGACTTCCAGTAAATCCTGAATATGCTGAGATGGGAAATGGTGACTTAATTTTAAATTACAATGACATCATGGATTGATGTGCGGCCAGCGTGCAGCTGTTCATTTTTTTATCTTTCCCTATAGCTGGTATGGGTATGTCAGATAGAATGATCTCACATGGGTAAAAACTAAAAACAATGAAAATCCCGATCTGGTGTGCGAGGATATGCAAGGCTTTGCTGAGCAGCTTATCAATGTTTCCAGCAAGTGACACAAAGTTACTTTGAAATTAAGTTAACCCATTTAAGCCGGTTAGAATTTCCCACGCTAATCAATTGCACCTGTCCCTTTATGCTTCAAGGGTTGATGGTTGGTATTTTTCATATTTATTCAAATCTGAATAGAACATTCTGTACCCAAACAGTGGTGACCAAATCAGACGCCACACAATCAGACGCCACATTCTGTGGCGTCTAATCTGGGTCTGCAATGTTTGCCTATGTCCAACTTAACTCTTTGCATGCTGGGTAAGTACTCAATTTGCAAGCTTTATACAATTATAGTGTATTATCCTATTTAATATATTGCATCAATACATTCCTCAGCTAGGCCATGTAATACAGTTGGTAGTGAGTCTGATTGCTGATCCATGGGTTGAAAGTTTGATCCCAGCCCGGCCCCATACATTCGTGGAGATTGAGCATGAACTATTTCCTACAGTCATTCTCCTCCGTCCACTGTTTCCAGAAGGGCTGTTGCCAGTCACAAACAAAAGTATGTGCATAGAGTACTAGTAAGGTAAACTGACCATCTCAACAGGATCAAAACTGTTGACTGGGATGTTAGACCACAAACCAAACTAAACACAACATCCCCATAAGAAAAAAAACATAAAATACAATGATCAACTTTACCTTGGAAGATATTAATGAAGTGTAGCACCAGGCAGTACGGTTGTTGGACCAGAGGCTATCCAATGGTATACTGGAGCTGGGGGTGATGCCTGGTATATCTACAAAGTGTAGTGGTATTCTCCATTTCTCATTCTTCAACTTGAACTGCTCAATCACCGGTGACAATATCTCTTCTGCTCACAAATATAAAAGAATATTGATATCATTTCTCATTTTTCAACTTGAACTGCTCAATCACCGGTGACAATATCTCTTCTGCTCACAAATATAAAATATATCAATATCATTTCTCATTCTTTAACTTGAACTGCTCAATCACTGGTGACAATATCTCTTCTGCTCACAAATATAAAATATATCAATATCATTTCTCATTCTTTAACTTGAACTGCTCAATCACTGGTGACAATATCTCTTCTGCTCACAAATATAAAAGAAAATGAATATCTTTTAGGGCAAAAATTATTTTTTTACTCAGTGGACTATTATATGCTAAATAGCAACTCTATAAATATGCATATGCCCTTAAGCCTCAAAGTCTAATTTTTGTCAGAGGCTTCATCTACTGCAATTAAGGATTTAAGTTCATATTTTAAGCTTGCACTGGATAATGAAAAACATTAGCTATTTTATTGTTTGGGCTTCTCTGAAACATTAAAATAGCTAATGTTTTTCAACATCCAGTGCAAGCTTAAAATATGAATTTCAATCCTTATATTTACATTCTAGATTATCAATCAAATTTACTGAATTATCTTCCACCCATCCCCGTGAGTTATCCTTATAAAATGAAATATTTCATTTGTAATGGAGGTGTTGGAACAGCCATGGAGCGAAACTTGTGAACATAACGTCGTGAAGATACGTGAATGACGTCACGCAAATGTCGATAAATAAAGAAAGTTATTGGCTGACATTGACGTTACTCCGCCTAGAGGCGCGGTTTAGATCACACGACATCCCAATGTTTTGAATTGAGAAATGCAAGCAGCAGCTAGAAATGTTGGTTTCATCTAAGGCAACTATACTGAGAATGTAAATATTACTTTATGTGTGCAAGCAGCAAGACTGCAGAATGCATGGATATTAATGAAAACAATCAGTTTTGGTTATATAACTTCTTTACAGTCCAATCCCTTTTAACTGAAACTAGTAATAACTTGAAGAGAAAACTCTTTTACATAGGAGTGGGTCAAGTATCAAAGTAAAAGTGCATATTTTCTTATTTCTCAACCAAACATATGTTGTGAGTAACCCAAAGAAGGGGTCTTTTGAGCCACTTAAAATGCATGCTTAAACTAATGCATAAGAAATAACTTCTAATTTTTATCTCAAACAATTTACTTATCTGGACCTTTTCTTGGGCCAAAGAAATCAGACTGTATTCAAATGTTATGATATTTTTAGTATGAATCTAAATGTCCAAGTTATTATTAAGGGTGTATACAGTATGGGCCTTATTAAGGGACTGTTTTGTACCTACCTGATGGGAAACACATCCTGTGGACACCAAGATCTGTAAACATGGTGTGAACCTGTGGGTAGGCTAGGTTCTGGACTGAGAGTTGGTTAGGTAGGTAACAGTAATGATAGCTACTCTCAAACTTCACCCAGTCTAACATATTGTTAGAGGCATTGTTTATAGACTGCTCCTGAACTGTAAATACATGAAAGTAAATTAGGTAATTTCACAAACACAACTAAAGATGTATGCTTTGTTATCTGCTGAAATGTTTTAGAAGCCTCTGAAACAAACTGTGTAGATCCAGATCAGGCTGCTCCTGTAGTTCTGGGTCCATATTAGTTGCCTCTATACTTACATTAACCAATAATGCTATCAAACAAGTGCAGCAGATTACTTCAAAAGAACACATTTTCAGATGCAGTTATTTTTGCTAGCGCTTTAAGAATTAACAAGTACATGTACTTCAATTGCTAACAATGAATTTCATGCATTTCCCTGTTTAATGGTAAATGTTCAGCAGATGAACCATCATTTGACATCCACTAAGATAATGCCACTGTGAAATAAGCATTTTGCCCAGAATGTTGTGTCATTACCCATTTAATCATAATTTAATTTCAATGTGAAAATAATTCTAAAAGCTGTTTATTTGGCTATCAATAGCTGTATTCCACTGGTCAATTTTCACAGAAGCACAAAAGTGGCCAGGGAGGTGTGTCAAGAAAATTGCTTGCTTCATAAAACCTACAATTTGAATGAAATTGTGCTTTTGACTAAAGCAATCTTACATGAAATGATCAAATCTGCTTTTAAGTTGGTTTAATCATAAATAACACAACTAGATTTTACTATCAATTTAGTTCGGCCAATTTAGGTTTTCTATGTTAACCCTACCTTTTTGTTCTGAATACTAGCAGATAGGTACTTCGTGAAAAAGTGAAAACCCAGATGAAATGCCGCATAATGCGGCATTCCATCAGGGTCTGCATAGTTCGCAAAATAAAATCTTTCTTCATGGGCAGAAATGCATAATAATTAAGAATATCTACCTGTGAACCCTTAAAATACAAAATGGGCAATTCCATACCAGTCAAATAGAAAAACGGTCAGAAGCTATTTCACCAGTCAATTTTTATGCTTATTGCAATGCATAATCTCAGCACATACATGCAGTCTTACTGGATAGGTCAGCATGAGCATTTTGACTCTTTTCATGCTAGCAGTGACTTTTGTCATCTGCTGTTAGCCTTTATAAACATTTTGGACCCAGATCAGGACTGACAGAAAGTCGGTCCTGCTGATATGGTCCTAACTTTTTGACACTGTCAAAGTATTCCTAAAAGAATATTTTGAGAAAGTTATAACAGTAAAACCTGTCTAAAACGGCCACTCTCAAAAAGACCAAAAACTGTTTTTCAAGACCAATTATTGCTTAATGCAGGTCAAAAGTATTGCAGAATGCATTCTGCAAAACTTTCGACCTTCATTAAGCTACCATTCGTCATTAAGATCTTTATTTTGTATATTTTTGAGTGTTCCCTCAAGACAGGTTTTATTGTATGTAAAAAAAAGTCAGCAGAGAGAGAAAAAAAAGAAAATTACCCAGTATGCAAAGAGTAAGCATATGTACTGAGCACCATTTTCTCATGGCAAATGATTTCATCTTACCTGTAAGTCTAGTAAAGACCTGTGAACACTGACTGACAGCTCTAAGGGTGTTAGCTTTCCATTCCTGATCCAAAAACTGCATACATTGTTTATTACCCTGAAATAGTAGTAATAGATTTAACTCCCATGGACACCATAAAATCTTTTTATTACCCAACCATCTATAGACGGAGTGATTGTCTATTTTTTGCTATGTCATGAGTCACTGAACTATTGACCAGTCAATAAATTTGACTATTGACTGGCACTAAACCATGGCCTGGTTTTATGCTGCACTGTTAAAAACACACAGGCCCTTATCGACATGCCAAAACAACGATGCGCGTACGGTTCGTTTATGAAGCGAGACGTTATGCAACAATGTTGAAAATGAGGCATGGTTTGGAAACTTTAAACTCCAATGACTCCATTGTTTATGGTCAGAAACATAAAGTGTGGGTACTCCTTTTCTTAGTTAGAACAAGCGGAACATTTTGAGACCAAAATTGAGCAGATTTTGTGAAATTTTCTGTTTTGCAACAAAACTGCATCGTCTACATCAACTCCATTCAAGGAAGGCTACTAAGTGTTTCATCAAAAGGGTTGGGTAATAAAACAGTTATTTCATGCTTGTTTGTAGTAAAGTCAAACTATTACCCCTCGGTACCATGAACGACCCGATGCACTGTTGCACTCGGCCTTTGGCCTCGTGCAATAGTGCACCGGGTCGTCCACGGCACCTCAGGTAATAATTTTGACTATACTACAAACAGGCATGAAATAACTGTATACTAGCTCATGATACACTGTGATACTTCCAATCCCCGACAGAATTTTAAAGTCCATATAACAGTAAAACCTGTGTAAAACGGCCACTCTCAAAAAGACCAAAAATTGGTTTTCATGGCCAATTATTGCTAAATGCAGGTCAAAAGTATTACAGAATGCTCCAAGGGGAGCATTCTGCAATACTTTTGACCATCATTAAGCTACCATTTGACATTAAGATCTTTGTTTTGTCTATTTTTGAGTGGCCATTTTTGACAGGTTTTACAGTAATCTGATTGGCTCCTAGGAAATACCTGTGAAATGATTGACAGCTCTTATCAGCTAAGTGACTGCTGCCTATCATCTTGAACAAGTCAGTGCTCTAATTGTATCTAAGCCCTGCCCAATTAGTTTATCATATAGATAACCACTCTTAAAATTTAGTTTCCCTCTATATGCCAGAGGCGGGGGGCCACACTGCGCCGACATTCTAAATTTAGTTTCTTCTAGAATATAAGTGTTTATAAACAAATGCAGGGTTCATACAAGCAAGTTTCAGTAAAATTCAAGGAGTTTTCAAGGGCTTCTAAAAGCCTCTCCTACAGTTTTCAAGGACTAAAAGTTTATGAAAAATACTGATCTAAGTGTTAAAATTCTACTTCAGAAATGCTAGACTGAGATAATGGAGACATGAGTACTAGAAAATTAGTATAAAATTGTCGTGCCTATATTTAGTGCAGCATATGCTGCACCAAATAAATGCACAATAATTTTATACTGTATATGCTGCACCAAATAAAGGCACAACAATTTTATACTGATTTAGGTCTCTATCAACAGTGCTAAGTCCTACAGAAAATGGTAGAATTCAAGGACTTTTCAAGGCTTTTGAATAATTTTCCAGTACTTTTCAAGGCAGATTTATTTTTCAAGGACTTTTCAAGAAAGCCCTCTAAAATCAAGTACTTTTCAAGCCTGTGCGAACCCTGAAATGTTTCATGAAGAAATATAGTCTGAAAATAATCCATTTAAGGCAAATGGACTTGCATACTCTTATCAGTACATTGTAGGACGAGCTAATTTCTAATGTTACGGCGGTTGAGTGGTATTTTACATTTTTTCCAAATTTTTATAAAAAACATTCTTTAAGCAAACTGTGAAGATCCTGATCAGACACTGCATTATGCAAACAAATAAAGAGTAGGTATAATCACATATTTTTGGGTTCATACACTTTTGAAAAATGGAAGATTTGTCTTTCTTAGCAAAAGTAAATGTCATTTCTCTCTCTCTATTTTTTGTATACATACCCATCAATCTATATTCTACTTTTTGTTCCACTAATTTACCACTCACATCAAATAGTTCTAAGAAAAAATTGTAATATGAGCAAACACTCTGTCAAACTTTCAGTGAAGAACATTGAATTCAGCAACATTTTTCTGTGAATTAGTGTTTGCCCCATCTAGGAGTATGGAGGCACTGTGGCTTTATTCGAGGGATGCAAAAGAGGTCTGGAAAGTGGTGGATAAATCAATGGATACTAAACCAGAAATTTTAAATGCTGAGAAAACAAGAAAAAAATGCCAAAAGGCATTATAGCCGGGTTTTTTTCAATACATATCTGATAAGGATAATTATGAGTAATATGGAGGAACATGTTTTGATTCAAATATTTTAATCTTTCAACTTGTGCACAACATTCTATAGCTTGTCGAATGTAATGTGTAATATCAAAATTCATATATTAATTACAATTCTTGCATAAATACCTATGCGCATAGCTGTTTGAAGCCATTGTCAAATCAGACAAAAGCCATGTTCAAATCATGGAATTCACGAGCTGTTTGACAATGGCTAATAAAGTTTTGATATGCATATTCGGGGCCGCACGTTGCATGCTATTGTTCAGCAGCGAGTTTAGATATATGAAGAGTTGTCCAACTTGTGTGCAGCTCAACTATTCATCTGGGTCTACATTCTTACCTAGTATTAACAACATACCTGAAATGGCTATGGAGTTCAGATGCAAAAATGTCTAAAGTTAAAAAAAAACTGCAAAGGGAGATACTTAAGTAAGCAAGCTAGAGTTATCCATCTTGTGTACAGTCTGTCTGTTCATGTGGGTCTACATTCCTACAAGGTATCAGCCAAATATCTTGAATAATTTTGGAGTTATAGAGCAAACACAAAAATTCTCGGGACTGCCGTGACGTCACAGCCTTAGCGACACAGGTAAACAAATGTACCGCGGTGATGTGAACGGTGAATTTTAACATTACGGGTAACGGGAAAATGATGAAAAATGGGCCGTATTTATTCAAATTCACCGATTTCTTCATCAGTCTGCGCTCATTTCGAAGGGAAACATAATCTTTTGTCCCGCCACGATTATTTTGATTATAATGGCACCGATTTTTCACAAATTAATGAAAAAAATCGGTGTGGGTGGGGTGAACGGCCATCGGTTTGCGAACATTTAGACGTGAAAGAAATGAGTGTCTCTAATATCTTAGGAGCTTTAACACATTAAAACGGTCTTTTAATTCCATATACCTTGAGATATTATCAAATTCCAGTGAATAAACGACTATTTTGAATCTAAATTCTGACACATCACACCTCCAAGTTTGACACTCAACACCTTTAATTGGTACAATATGCAGCCTGTCATAAGCGCTAAGCTTTTCCAGAAAAGTCCCAAGTAATGATTATTATATGGCATTCCAGCATAGATTGAACAACAATAGCTCAAGATTTGTATCAAGACATGCGCGGATCCAGGATTTTTCGTCAGGGGTGGGGGGGGGGGGGGGGGGGTCCAGGTCCATCTGTCATAAAAATACCTGACAACGTTTTTATAGTTCGTTTTTTTAGTAGTACTCCACTTATTTTACAGAATGCCAATGGTTTATTTCAAAGAAAATTATAATTTTCCGAGGTTCCAGAGGGGCTCGAACATTTTTTCCAGGGGGGGGGGTCCAACTTTTTCTAGGGGGGGGGGGGGGGTCCAATTGCTTATTCCCTATTGAATCCCATATAACTTGTGCTTTTCCAGGGGGGTCCAGCCCCTTGCCCCCCCCCCCCCCCCCTGGATCAGTGCATGCAATTTTTTGCTGTGAAAAAAGTTAACTATGAGAAAAAGTTATCAATTTTGACCCACCCTCCCCTGGGTATTCCTAAATGTATACATAGTGTCTGGGAAAACAACCATAGTGGCCTGACCAGGATCCAAATTGTTTTTGAAATTTTTAATGGGAGCACAGTGACTCAGTGGTAGAGTGCTTGACTCAAGACCAAAGGGCCACAGGTTCGAGCCTCACTGGTGTCACTGTGTTGTGGTCCTTGACAAGACACATTTATCTTAGCTTAGTACTGGTTCAACCCATGAATGCTCGTCCCTATATAACTGAAAGATTGTTGATGGGACGTAAAGAATCGAATAAAAAAAATGTTTTTCCAGGTTCTGACAATTTTGGGTCAAGTCCATTGTATTTTACCTTTTGCATTAAAACTTTACCTGACATGTCATCTGCTGATAACCTTTGCAAACGGTTTGGACCCAGATCAGGCCCAACATTCTGTTCAGGCCTGATTGGGGTCCAAACTGTTTGCAAAGATTATCAGCAGATGACAATGTGAAGTTGAACCGATGTATTTTATTTTTGTGCGGAACCTTTACATGCTGATAACCCTTTCAAACAATTCGGACCCGGATCAGGCCTGACATTCTGTCCGGACCTGATAGGGGTCCAAACTGTTTGACATTGTAGAGGCTATGACAAGTTGAAGTTGAACCGATGAATTTTTACTTTGCATTAAACCATTACATGACATCGTCATCTGCTGATAACCCTTTCAAACAAATTGGACCCAGATCAGTCTCAACATTCTGTCCGGACCTGATAGGGGTCCAAACTGTTTGACATTTTAGAGGTTATGACAAGTAGAAGTTGAATCGATGTATTTTAACTTTGCATTAAACCTTTACATGACATTGTCATCTGCTGAAAACCCTTTCAAACAAATTGGACCCAGATCAGGCTCGACATTCTGTCCGGACCTGATAAGGGTCCAAACTGCTTGACACTTTAGAGGTTATGACAAGTTGAAGCTGAACCGATGTATTTTAACTTTGCGTTAAACCCTTACCTGACTTTGTCATCTGCTGATAACATTTTGCAAACAATTTGGACCTAGATCAGGCTCAACATTCTGTCAAGGCCTTATCGGGGTCCAGTCTGTTTGACACTTTAAAGGTTATGACAAGCTGAAGTTGAACCAATATTATTTAACAATGCGTTGAACATTTACATGATATTGTCATCTGCTGATAACCCTTTGCAAACAATTTGGACCCAGATCAGGCTCGACATTCTGTCAAGGCCTTATCGAGGTCCAGACCGTTTGACATTTTGAAGGTTATGACAAGCTGAAGATGAACCGATATATTTTAACAATGCGTTAAACATTTACATGCTGATAACTCTTTGCAAACAGTTTGGACCAAGATCAGGACCGACATTCTGTCCAGGCCTTATCAGGGTCCAGACTGTTTGACACTTTAAAGGTTATGACAAGTTGAACAGATATATTTTGACTTTGGGTTAAACCTTTACTTGACATTGTCATCTGCTGATAACCTTTTCAAAATATTTGGACCCAGATCAGGCCTGACATTCTGACATCAAAAGTCCATACCCATAATGTACTCACTTTGCACTAAAAATTCAGGTCAGGTCCTTTCAGTAACCAATATTCTCTTCTATCTATCAGATTCTGTCTGTCTGTCTGTCTGTCTGTCTGTCTGTCTGTCTGTCTGTCTGTCTGTCTGTCTGTCTGTCTGTCTGTCTGTCTGTCTATCTATCTATCTATCTATCTATCTATCTATCTATCTATCTATCTATCTATCAGTCTATCCATCCATCCATCTGCGACACCCTCATTGACTGAGTGTTTTGAGTTATTAATATTATTCAGATTAATTGTCTATGCTTTATTGTCTATGCGTGATTAACATATCAGTACTGAAATGTTCTTTTGTTGTCTAACAGTCCTGTTGCTTAACTGTTGACATAATAGTGCCAGCGGATTCCCGTAAGTTACTAACGTGACTGCAAAGACCGATATTTCTAAGTGTTTGTCATTATTATTTGGGAAGCTAAAACTCTGTATTTTCTTGTCTTTCATCGTGTAATGCTTGTTGCAACCTACTGCAAACTACTATTTGGCCATTATTGAAGATTATCTTGCGGGAAACGCAAAAATCAAAATATCGATAAAAAAACAAAATGGCGTCATTGTCATCTCGGCGAGCCTTGGCAACTGTTGCTAACCAGAAGTGCGGTCCCGAGAATTTGTGAAAAAATGCAAAGGGAAATAACTAGGAAAGTAAGCAAGCTAGAGTTATGCCACTTGTGTGTAGCATGCCTGATCATCTGAATCTACATCCCTATAAAGGTCCATCCAAATACCTTGAATAGTTTTGGAGTTATGGAATATACACAGAAATTTGTGAAAAAATAAATGTAAAAAATACCTATCTCCAAAAAAATGCATTTTTCACCAAGAAATTGGGAACCAACTGAAAAAAATATGGCATCACATGAAAGCAGAGACCCTGAAAAAACCATGTGTGAAATTTGAAGGATGCAGGTTGAATACTTTGCAAGAAAATTGAATCTGCAAAAAGGTTAACCAAAAGGTTAACCAAGAACGGGCCGCCCGCCCGCCCGGACAACACTAATTTAATAACCCGATTTTTTCTTCGAAAAACCCAGCTAAAACTATTTATGGTAAATGTTCTGTAAAAGTTTGAACACTATACTATTTCTGTTCTCAAATAAAATGTTTGTTATCATGAATGCTTGTCAGAACAGCAAACATGGAAATTCCTACTTAGTATACTTCTTCAGAGGCAGTCTGGTCTGGGTCTGCACTGTTCGTCTAAGCTTTTTTTTCACAGACAATTAGTCTTAAAAACTTAAGAGCATATATGATACATGTATTAAGAAACAGAGAGGTCTCTATTTTATGTATCAAAACAAAAATCAGGCAATCCTTTCCCTTAAACATTGGCAGACAAATTTTGAAGTCAATAGCTACAATATTATACAATTATTGACTTCAATGAGGTAGATATGAGGATTTATCTACCCAAAAAAGTGATAATTCACCGAGGCCGCTAGGCCGAGGTGAATATCACTTTTAAGGGTAGATAAATTCTCATGTCACCCGAAATTGAAGTCAATAACTGTTTTGTTATATGACTTTTCAACTAAGAATGGAACTTTTCTACTTTCACTTATGTTGTTCGTTCAACCTAAGGACTTTCTCACAAGTTTTATCAACTGTTATTAAAATATTTTAATGTTGTAATTTGCATTTTGAAATGTATATTAATTCTCTGAATGTGGAATGTAAAATTTAATCATAAAACTTTTTTTACATTATATTTATTCAAACAAAGATAAATGAACAAACAAAACAAAACAAAACAGTTGTTAAAATTCATGAAAGTCTTTAGTTTACCTGATGGGATGTGAAACAGCAAATCATGTCAATTTCATGCAGCACATGCTTGTTTTATACTCATCATGCTATTTTTAGCTCTCTAGAGGGTGATATTGCAGAACTGTCAAAAATATTAACTTCTGGAAACTAGTTCGAGCTGGTTTTTATCCTATATCACCTTCTGGGCCAGTTTAGACCAGTTTTCAGGTAGACATAGAGATTTATGAAGACGAATTGGGCCAATCAGGAGACAGGATTCTCTCCAGTCATATAACAAACAAGAATATAAAGCAATATACTTACTTCAGAAAGGAGATAAGGTGGTGTCCACACAAATGTTCTGGTGAGACTCACTGGGGTATCTGTAAAACAAGTAAGCATGTTTTAACCTGTTCATCGCAAATGGAATCTTCCATTCTTTGTTGTTTTGTCATCAGAACAGTCCATTCCAACAAAAATTGAAAATCTCTATCAAGCCACGTCAACCAATGGTAAGAACCAGAAATATTAATGATTTGTTTGTTTTGATGCTTTACATCCCAGTCAACAATTTTTCAATCACATTGGGAAGATCTCCTTTATTCCTGGGTTGAACCATTACCAAGCAGCTGATAAAGTGTCTTGCTCAACGAGACAACACAATGACTCCACCGGCGTTGAGTCTCAAACCAGCAACCCTTCCATCCCTAGTCTAATGCTCTACCAATTGAGCCACTGTGCTCCGGAAAAAACAATGAATACTACTTTTTTCTGATTACACTTAATAAATTTTCTAATTGGTCACTTTTCCCCCATGTAGGAGGGGAGGAGGGTAGGTGGGCTCTGAACAGAAATGACTATTGCATAGTTTATTACTGTGAAACACTTAATATTGGCGGCATCAAAATTCAGCGATTTTGAAAGACAGACATATTGGTGTAATTTAATTTGGCATTTTCTCAATTCAATCCACTTTAAAATTATTTTCTATTCTCATAGGGGCTACTCTTAAAGGAAAGAATATGCTCCCTAAGGGGAGCATATTCTTTCCTTTAACAGTAGCCCCTTTAAAGACGTGGTTTCCTTTACGTTGAAACATACTATACCGTTCAAAAGTTGGTTTAGGATACAGACACCAACACAGTAAGGATGTGTGTCCTTTTACTGCTTATTGCGTAACTGAATTCGAAGCTATATTTCGCGGTCTCATATTTTGGCAATTTTTGAATATACTGTGAATAGCGCGAAATAAAAGTACCCACCAAATATAAGTGATTTACAGTATGTAAACTTACATCTAGAATGATACACTAACACTGTATCCGAATCACTGTCTTCTTTTTTTGTCTCTCCAACTTTTTCAGAGTCTCCCTTGAACTCTGTGAATCTCAGTGCCGGGGAGTTGGATAACACACATACTGTAGAGTTCACATTACTGTCTTTTGGGGAGTACTCCAGGGCCAACATTTTACCCCCATTGTATACTTCCACAATAATACACTCTGCATAGGTGTTAGAACTGAAAAAGTAAAGGAAAGTCTATAATGGTATCTAAAATCAAAATATTTCAACACAAAGGCCTTACTATAACAGTGATACTTTGCAATATTTTTCCTTTCCACTTAATATATAGGTTGTTGGAACTCTTAAGAAGTTAAACCTAAAGACATAGAGACAATTTTAATGAGAATTCATTACTGACAGATATGCCAACAGTGAAGCCTCTTGTCTGCCTGTTACTTTAAGAGTGGTCCAAGCAGCCTGGCTTGGGTCTGTATGGTTTGCCAGGGCTGTTTTGTTAGCTAGATAGATATCTAGATCTCAAAATATTAGAGCATTTTTTGTACCTTAAAATACTGTAAAACTATATGTGGCATTTTGACAAGGGTAGACTCAGACAGGCCTGTGCAGCCTCCTTTTAAGCTTAGAAATTCTAAATGATGTTCGGTCAGTAGCTTAACAGTCATGGAATATTTAATCAACTAGCAAAGGCTCTTGATCAGACTGCACGTATGTGCAGGCTGGTCTGAGCCTTTGCTAGTCGCACATACCACATTGTTGGAAATCTCATGTTGCTGCTCATATCAAATACCATATAGGACCTAAAAAGAACACTGGGCAAGTAAGTTTTTTTTTTTCAAAATTTATTCCATTTTTTTTTTTTAAAACAATCTAGATTCAGATTGAGGAAGCCAGAGAACATGACCTACACTGGTTTTTGTATGTTTGTTTTGTTTGATTTGATTCTTTACATCCCATCAACAATCTTTCAGATAAACAGGGATGGGTATTCCTGGGTTGAAACAGTACTAAGCTAGGATAAATGTGTCTTGCTCAAGGACCACAATGCAGTGACACCGGTAAGGCTCGAACCTGCTGCCTCTCGGTCTTGAGTTAAGCACTCTACCTCTGAGCCACTGCCCTCCCCTACACTGGTTTTATCCACACAATGAATTCATATTAATGATGAAAGTTTACAAATGGAATGAATGGAAATCAGAAAATGATACAGCATTAACAAAAAAAAATAATGAAAAAAAAAAAGAACTCAGTTTGTGCTTTTGAAAGCATGTGCAGGGGATTTTCTGTCCATCTCTAGGGGCCCAATTTCAGCTCCCTTCCCAATCAAAAATAGCGTTGTTTTTCCCAATACCATGTGCGTTTTTTCCCAAATAAAGAAAAGTAAAAAAAAAATTACCTTTTTTTTTTTAATTAAACTTTTTTTTATCTTTTTCCTCTTTTTTGGGAGACCACTATTTATGAGAAACAATGACCCATATCAGAATGATAATTAAACACTTGTGCTTAAGTGGTATGCTTGGCATAATTTAAAATAACTTTGATTTGGAGGATATATTTTGAAACCCTTGTTATGTTCTCCCAATTTTGATGTTAAGTCGATCATTTTGTTCCTAATTTTGGCCTGGGGCCTTTTCCCAAAATTGCTGGAAAAAGACCTGATGTGTGATTATCAGATATAATAATGTACTGTAAAACCTGTCTTAAGCGGCCACTTAAAATAGACAAAACAAAGGTCTTAAAGGAAAATGGTAGCTCCCCTTGGAGCACTCTGCAATACTTTTGACTTGCATTAAGCGATAATCTGCCTAGAAAACCAATTTTGGTGTTCTTTTTGAGAGGCCGCCTAAGACAAGTTTTACTGTATGCAAAAAAGATGACTTACTTTTCTAGTTTCATGGTGAGTCTCATGCCTTTCTGGAATGTTTGTGCGTACTGAAAACTCTGGAAAAAATATCAGAATGGTATATATAAGATACGAGGGTCCAACGAAAACAAGATAAAAGTTGTAATGATTGTTATTGGAATAGGAATGTCCCCTAAATAGACCAAAAGCTTAATACATGTATAGTTTTGTCATTGGGGCTGAAGGGTAGGAAACTGCACATATCACAACCGTTTAACATTAACCCTTAATGCGCAAATCACAACAAAAGTCCTCTGCTTTCTCATCTGCTGTAATGTTTAAGAAGCCTCTATGGCAAACAATGTGGACCCAGATCAGACTGCTCCTATAGGAGCAGTCTGTTCTGGGTCCACGTTGTTTGCTTCTTTACTTAATTTGTCAGTAATGTTAGGCAATTATTTGCAGCAGACGACTTCAGCTGACGACATTTTCAGATGCATTTTTTTCTTGGCGTATTAAGGTTTAATGCAAGTCACATCTCTGTTGATGTACCCATCTGAAAAAAATTAGGTCCTACTGAGGAAATTTTTGTTTAATCCAGACGTAGCTCTTAAGTATTCTAGGCTGTGGATAGTCACAATGATTTTATATGTATTACATGTATGGACTACACAACAGTTTCTTAGTTATTAGGATGCCTTAGTTGTAAATTGGAAATATGTATGACTACCCGTCAGTGCAAAAATGTCTTCTGGATTTCCAATCAGGTATGGCCCAAACCAGACTACTAGGCTACAGAAACTCTTAAGCTAAAATAATTGTGCCTGCAGCAATGTTAGCTTTATATTTAAGAAAGGTGCTGATTAACTATGCCGATGCATAAGCTTGATTGCCCATGAAATGCCGACACCAAATTTGATGTTAAAATGGAGATTCATTTTAATTTTCAGAAAAAAATCCCTGGTTCTCAAAATAAACAAAAGCTTCAGCCTCTTAAAAAGGCTCATCTCCCGCTAAGTGAATGGTTATGATTTTGATATAGCCATGTTTGTTTTATTTGATTCTTTATGTCCCATCAACAAGCTTTCAGTTATGTAGGGACGGGTCTTACTGGGTTGAACCAGTACTAAGCTAGGATTAATGTGTCGTGCTCAAGGACACAACACAGTTACGCGGGTGACGTAAAGCCACATGAAAATACTATAACTTACAGGACATTTGGGATACTTCAAGAGGAAGTCAGCATCTTTAGATTTGGTTTCCACGGTGAGGTGATAATTGCCATACTTCAACCAGTACTCATCTATCAAGGACAGGTTCCGGTATACTTGCATACACAGCACAGACTGAAAATAAAAAATTTGGTAAATGTTCTAAAATTTTGAACACTTTGAAGTCCTTTTTTTGGTTTTCAGGGCTAGAATTTGTAAAATGGTTGTCAGAATAAAAAACAGGGAAGACCCTGATCAGACTGCTTCTTCAGAAGCAGTCTGATATGGGTCTTTGCGGTTTGTCTAGGCATTTTTTGGCAGGCAACTTGTGAAATTTAAGAACATTTAACATAGGTCTGAACATGATAACTTGGTTCTTATTGTAAAGGCAACCAGGGGAAAGGGTCAGATGAGCCTGCCTACCACAGACTTCATTGCTCACATTTTCAAAATATGACAGCAACCAGGCCTTCAGATAAGAATTAGTTTTTGTAAACTGTTTTCCTTACTTCTTCTCCAAAACATATGTTGTGGGTACTAAAATAAGAGGACTATGGGCCCTGGATCCCTCACCTGGGTCCTTTTCATGAGGAGAGGACGTACGTTTACCACAAAATATACATCCCATTTCCCCAAGACCTAAGTCCATCTTGGGTATCACTCAGATCATAACCAAAACCTATGAAGTCACTATGTTCAATCAAAATATACTTATCTGCACAATTTCAATGTCTGACCCTTTTACTTTTTCTTTCTTTCATCCTTTACGTCTTAACCTCTGTAGAGGACATAAGACGAGGTTGACCCAAATCCATTTACCCAACCCAAATCATCAGGGGTGAGCATAGCGTCAAACGTTTTACTTTCATAATTTTCTAAACTTCTTTCATTGTAATTTACATAGCATCTACATATATTAAACTCATAAAAAAAAGCCATAAAATACTAGACAAGTCTCACATTTTATATCTTCTTTAACTCCTTATGTAAGATCTTATTTGTAAATGAAGGGAAATAACCCACCTTTTCTGCTGGCTCAGTTGTACAAGAGGGTAATTCTTCAACAATACTGCTAGATTCCTGTACTGCAACACTTAATCTGAAAACAAGATTAATACATATTTACCCTAAATTACCATATATAAACCAGGGCTGTGGAAATACCATGCCCGACTTGTCCGACCTGGTCCCATTTCATTCAGGACAAGTTGAAAATTTCAATTTACTTGTCCTTGGACAAGTGCAAAATTTGTTATTAAGTTAATAAAATTTTGTATTTCATATTTTGATTAATTATTATGAGTTCACATGTTGCATTGAAAACAGTGTGGATCCTGATCAGCTGGCTTCATTAGAAGCCAGCTGATCTGGATCTACACTGTTTACAAGAGATTTGATATCTACATGGTTTCATACTGTTTTTGAAAGTGTAAATTGTTTAAGCACAGAAAGGTATAAGCTAATCTGTACTATCGGACAAGGAAAAATTTCTTTGGACAAGTACATTATGGCCATTTACTTGTTCCTGGACAAGTAGAAAATTTTACTATTTCCACACCCCTGTAAACAAATACTTTTACCTTAAATATACTAGTTTAGTACTTCTACCCTCTCTTTACCTAAAACCCTTAAAAGGTTACATTGGCAAACAGAGAAGACCCAGATGAAATGCCACAAAATGTGGCATTTCATTAGGTCTGCACTGATTGCAATGATAAAAAACAATCTTCAGGGACTGGAGTACACCTTAATTTGGAAACTCTAACATGTGACCCCTTAATATGGAGTTATGCCCCTACAAAGGATTCTAACAGACAGACAGACAGACAGACAGACAGACAGACAGAGGTCATTACCTTAAAAAGTTCAAATATTTTTTTCATTCAAAGAAGAGGAAGGCTGACTTGCATTCAAATTGCAAGTCATTTTCCCTCATAAAGGAGTAAAAAATATTGCTGAATAAGGAAAAAATATAATTGTCATGTGATTCTTCATTTTCTTTTAGTTTAATGAATCCAAAAGTTTACAATAAGATTATAGATCTACCTAAAAATAGAAATTGCGCAAATCATGATTTGTTTTTCGTTCATTTAAAGTTTTTTTGGAGGGGGGGGGGGGGGGGGGGGGGGGGGGGGGGGATGGTATGTGGGGAATGTAGCAGAGCCTATTTTTCAAAAACAGTAGGTGTTAATAAAACAATACAAGATTTTCAGCTTAATATTAACCACAGGTTTAGATAAACAAAATTTGAAAGCGTAAAATTGTAAATATTTTCTTACCCATCAGTTCTCTCATATGTTTTGGGTGCTAAAAAGAACCGTCTCATTAAGACGGTTCTTTTGAGTACCCACAACATATGTTTCGGTTAAGAAATAAGAAAATTAAATTTTCATCACGCACTCTTCACTTAAGTCCTGTAACACAAGGTTTTGGGCTTCTCTGACTTACTTGTGTTGATGGCTGCTCTGACTGACTACCTCCTCTCCCTCGCCAAACAACAGCTTCATCTCACTGGTCTCGTACTTCCTTCCAGACTCTAATGATGTCCATTCCACCAGAATACAGTCCCTCAGATCAGCTGTAAATATAATAATAATAATAATAGTACTTCCTCCCCGACTCTAATGATGTCCATTCCACCAGAATACAGTCTCTCAGATCAGCTGTAAATATAATAATAATAATAGTAGTACTTCCTCCCAGACTCATTAATGTCCATTCCACCAGAATACAGTCTCTCAGATCAGCTGTAAATATAATAATAATAATAATAATAGTACTTCCTCCCAGACTCTAATGATGTCCATTCCACCAGAATACAGTCTCTCAGATCAGCTGTAAATATAGAGACTGAAGTTAACTTGTCTTCAAAACTATTATATGTGCCTTAATAAGACCCAGTACATGTGTGAATTTAATTTGTGCACTGGGACAGTCAAAACCACTGAATTCAGAGTTATTTACTCATATAAAAGAGCCTAGATCTGTAACTATGAACATTTTTCGAAAACAATTATATTCTTTTTAAATCATTTGTAAACATAGAATTAAGTTATGATTTCACAATATATATCTTCAGTAAAGCTGGAAGCTGCATGGAACAGTGAATTATTTAATGAAAACAGGTGATTTTTCTCTTGTTAGAAATTATTTACGTCAATCCCTCCAATAATTCTAGACAGTTGATTTTTAACATAAATGGTGTTGTTTTGATAGATATAATTTGTTAAAATTTATGAAAATGGTAAAAAGTTTACCTGAATTTGAGTATTTTTACTGTATTCTTGAAAAATAGAAACTTTATTTCCAAAATTAGAATATCAAAAGTTACAGACAATGCAGCTTTAAGGCATTGTAAATCAATATTTATAGATTCAAATGATGGGTTTAAGATGGTTCTCTAATTCCATATTAACCCTTAAAGTGCCCAGAAAAAATGCATCTGAAAAATGCATCTGCTGAAGTCATCTGCTGCAAATAATTGTCTAACATTATTGACTAATTCAAGTATAGTAGCAAACAGGAGCAGTCTGATCTGGGTCTACATTGTTTGTTAAAGAGGCTTATTAAACATTTCAGGAGACGAGAAAGGCAGACGACTTTTGTAGCGATTGGCGCTTTAAGAGTTAAATTGTTAAGGACCTCTGACACTTTGATAGGGTATCTGCCTATTTTTCAGATGCTTCCCAAAACTTCCCTACGCATAAGATATCACTGGCATCCTTTTGAAAAGGACGCCTGAAAAGGAACGAATTAAGGTTATAATTAGACAGGCAGACCCCTGCAACAAAACAGGAGACACTACAAAAGGGGGTAGGGGTTGCAAAATTTGACTTCACCAAAACATTCAGAAATCAATTATTTTCACGTGTAAGGGTATTACATCATCAATACTCGATTAAAAATCGCAGTGAAAGTATTTTAAAGTCCAAAATCATGAGCATTTTAATGATTATTTTTGTTGTTGTTTTTTCTGTCTGATTTGATAAGAAATATTTTGAAGTGCAACTGTAGTCCATATTCAACCTTGATGACAATGTATTTACCTGGTGCAATATTATACAGCAATGTACTGTAACCATTCATCCATGCGTAAAGTACACCTAGTCAAAGGCCATGTAGTTTATGTGTATTGGATGGATACAGTATATGTGCAAAATACTCGACCAATTGAATTAAGTAAAAGGACAATTTTCATAATCTAAAGAATAGTATGCTAAAAAGGGTGTAATATTTCGTGACTAATGGTTTATTAAAAGAAAGCTTACTTGTACTAATTATTTCATTATACATGAAAAAAAAGATTTTCAAGAGGGCACACCAAAAATCCAAATGCTAATGTTCGGGCTCGCCCAGACGTCACATTTTGGGCTGTGGGATATCACCCCCCCCCCCCCCCCCCCCCCCCCCCCGAGTTCCAACTAGCTTTTCACATATAGTATGTAAAATATGAGAACACACTTACGTGCAAAAGGATTAGTTGGAACTCGGGGGGAAATGATGTTTGAAAATATTTTTCTATTTCCTATATGTATAATACAAAAAGTGATCATTTTAGCCCCAAAATAAAGGGGTACATTCATGGAAATAGGAAATCAAACGCAAAATCATAAAATAGATACCAACAGCGAGCTTATATATGAAGATGTAAGCATTTGATCGACTTTAATCTTTATCAAAATTATAGGCAGCGATACACTGTGATTCCCATTACCACCGTCAGAGGTCCTTTCCATACTGTAAAACACTTGATATTTGCGGTATCAAAATTTGGTGATTTTTAAAAGAATGACATATTGGGCAGAATTTAATTTTGATGGTTTCTCAATTTAATGCCCTTTATCATTTTTTCTATTCTCATAGGGGCTACTCTTAATGGAATAAACTTTGTTGTTTGCATGCAACAAAGACAGGTTTTCTCGCATCTAGGCCCAAATACAGTAAAACCTGTTTTAAGTGGCCTCTCAAAAAGAAGACCAAAAATTTGTTTTCAAGACGGATTATCGCTTAATGCAGGTCAATAGTATTGCAGAATGCTCCAAGAGAGCATTCTGCAATACTTTCGACCTTCATTAAGCTACCATTTGTCTTTAAGATCTTTATTTTGTCTATTTTTGAGTGGCCGCTTAATTAAGACAGGTTTTACTGTATTGTAGTTACTTTGAAGAGAATCATTCTTATAAAGGCATGCTGGAATAATGTTATTAGTCTGTTGAAGAATGTACGAAAGCGTGGTAGCTCAGTGGCTAGCACACTTGCCTCTGGTGCTAGAGGTCCTATATTCCATCCCCGCTTGCGGCGAGGTAAATTTCGGAGTCTGAACACGCTTTCTCTAGTGTCATTTGCAGGGATGACACTAGATAAATGCATAGTCATTTGGATCAGGACTTTAACTGGATGTCCCCTGTGCAGGGAAAGTCACCCCTTGTGCATGTTAAAGAACCCTATGATAATTTTGATATGGTTACTTGTAGGCTTTCATCCTGCAACCCAGAGTGTACAATGTACACCTGCCGATAATGTTCGAAAGCCAGCGCCAGGCAGTATATAGAGAAAGAAAAGAAAGTACAAACCTTTTGGCATGTCCAGGTGTTCCAACCAGTCTTTCTTGTACTCTAATACTCCATAAATCTTTTGTTCAGCCTTCTTACCATACACCACCTGTAATAGAGTAGTTATTATTGCATAAAAAGTTGTGTCGCACGCGGTTATGATGTCGGTGTGCCGCGGTCCCTTCGCACTAGGCATATACAATCGTGTCGCACGCTATTAACAGCCATGCTTTTGTACTTTACATATATGTGTGATAGGCCGTCACAAAAACTGATGTCATCAACAGTAACATGCATAGAAATGAATGTTATTTAGTGACATTAGGATGACATAAGTCTTTGCTCTGGAACAGGCTTTTTCAAAACCTACGAATCCTTCATGCTTTTGAGCGCCATTATAGTAATGTAAAAATGAACTTTTGGAAGCTTTTTTCCAAAGATTTCAAGTGACAAAATGACTTTATGCAATTATAAGGATCAAACATGGTTTTCTGTTACACTAACATCTGCTAGACCCCTCGGGGGTCATTAAAACCCTCGCCTTTCAGGCTCCGGTTTTAATACCACCCTATGGGTCCAGCAGATGTTAATGCATAGAGAAACATGTTTGATCCCTATATTGTTTGTTAGCTGTTAGCCAGAGAGTGCTTCATAGCACATGTCTTTAATGGGCAATTCCAGTGTTCAGCTGATTCATTGTTTACTGTGCACCCATTGTTTGTGGGGGTTTTCTGTTTGGTCCTTGTATAATTATGCAGTTCTTTGTATGCTTTACAGTTTTGAAATCATTTTGCTGAGAAAGAAAGAGCTGGTTGCTTTATTTTAATTGTCTTCTTAATGTCTTGTGACTTTTAGTGTTCAGTGTCTCTTCCTCAAGATGCAATGGGTAGGTATGCAGTTTATGATTGTGATATTTCCTGGTCATACTCACTGTTTCATACAGGCAAGTCTGTGTAAAATTCAAGGAAATTTCATGGACTTTTTAAAAGACTATACTACAGTTTTCAAGGTCTACAGGCTATTAATTTACATTTTAAAACTTAGATAATGAGTACATGCGTATAAGAAAACCAGCATTAAATTGTTGTGCCTTTATTTGGTGAACATCGGGGAAAAATCATGCAAAATTACCCAGTACACAGGCTTTCAAGTACCCTTCAACAAAAAAGTAGGCAAAAAGTAGGGATAAAAATTTGGAAAAAGTACTTAAAAAGTAGGGATTATCGGTGTAAAAAAGTAGGGAAAGTAGGGCTTTTCAAGTACAAAATTCATTACAATGAGTTGTTAGAATTAAGAAAATTCACAGTAAATAAGCAGGATAATAGCTGTGACAATAGTACTAACTAAACAGAGAGACCGTTTATGTTAAAAATAAAAATTGGCATATTTTAGCAGCCAACCCCCTTGGAAAATATATAGTAGACAATTAAAAATCCGAGCGAGTGAAGCAAGCGAGGAAAAAATTCTGGATTTTTACGCGTAAATGACATTTAAGAGTGAAAAAGTAGGGATAGTAGCCTAAGGGCATTTTCAAGAAAAAGTAGGGAAAAGTAGGAGCAAATCAAAAAGGTAGGGAAAAGTAGGAAAAATAGGAAAAGTAGGGCCCACTTGAAAGCCTGAGTACAGTAAAATCTGTGTAAAACGGCCACTCAAAAATAGACAAAACACAGATCTTAATGACAAATGGTAGCTTAATGGAGGTCAAAAGTATTGCAGAATGCAATACTTTTGACCTGCAATACTTTTGACCTGCATTAAGTGATAATTGGTCTTGAAAACCTTGTAAGTAAGTAAGTAAGTAAGTAAGTAAGTAAGTAAGTAAGTAAGTAAGTAAGTAAGTAAGCGATAATAGGTCTTAAAAACCAATTTTAGGTCTTTTTGAGAGTGGCCGTTTTAGACAGGTTTTACTGTAGGTAAAGAGTTAAACTAACTTACCTTGAAGCCCACAGGATCCTTGCTTGGGTTGTGTAGTGTTAGCCAGCCACTAAACACATTGCTCTGTAGCTTTGTCATTGTTACCTTCTGACCAGGACTGAAATATAAAAACAAGAGGCTCATTGAGCTTATACTGCTCACCTGAGCTGTTGGCCTTTAGACCACTAGACATTGCTATATACTAAATATACAAGATGTGGGCCTCATGCTTTCAGAGAAGATTTTGAAGTTTTTTTCCCAAATTATAAGGCATAGTGGCATGGAAACCAGAATTCCAAACCAATCAGCCCAAAAACCTTATGCAGCCTTTCCTCTGACATGTAAATGGTTATGCTTTACATAGAATTTGATCTCAATTGGCATTTGACTTCAAAGATAATATTTCTATGAAATTTTGGACCGACAAAAACGAAGACGGATTGAATCTATTGCCATACTAACACCTCTAAGCTAATAAATGAGCTAATAAATGGCAAAGATTTAGACTTTGTCTTGCTAAACCCAGTAACATCCGCCTCCTTTCATCGGTGGGTTGGTGCCTGATCCTTGTCTTTGACTGGGCCATCGTGGCTCAACTTGATTTTTTCTTAGCTCTGACTATATGTGAATCATGAAGCTTTTCTTTGTTTCAATTCAATCTAGTATGTTAATTTGATTAGCTTCTTTCTCTGTAATGATATATGTTAGAAAGCCTAAACATTTATTTTTTGTTTTAACAACAACAGAATCTAGGGCAAAGATTTGGTGCCAATAAAATGCATTTAAGCCCCCCCCCCCAGTAGCTTAATCTACTGTCTGTTCTATGGAAGTGGTTCTGTTGTTGTAGAGTCATAGCTTATTGTTACTCCCGTTGTTTGTGTGGTTCTTCATTACTTTGTGTCCTTTCTAGTTTTTCAATTATCCTATTGAGGAAGAGAGAGCTGGTTGCCTTGGTTAATTGTCATCCTGGTGTCTTGTGACTATTATTGTTCTGTAGCTCTTCCTCACTGTGCTGTGGGTTCGCCTGCAGTGAGTTATTTCCTGGTAATACTCACTTAAACATTTTGGATCCAGATCAGGCCTGACAAATTTGTCAGGCCTGATCTAGTTCCAAACTGTTTGTAAAGTTTTGTTTGTTTGTTTGATTTGATTCTTTACGTTTCATCAACAATCTTTCAGTTAAACAGGGACGGGTCTTCCTGGGTTGAACCAGTACTAAGCTAGGATGAATGAGTCTTGCTCAAGGACCACAACGCAGTGACACCGGTGAGGCTCGAACCTGCGG
This sequence comes from Loripinus fragilis, assembly GCA_964019695.1. Lineage (NCBI taxonomy): Eukaryota > Metazoa > Mollusca > Bivalvia > Lucinida > Lucinidae > Loripinus > Loripinus fragilis. The sequence continues at coordinate 8,500,952 of OZ026521.1, read as the reverse complement.
CCCCTCGGTCTCAAGTCAAACACTCTACCACTGAGCCACTGCGCTCCCCTGTGTGTAAAGGTTATCAGCAGACTATAATCCCAGGCAACAATTAATGAAACGTTTCTATCTTACCTTATCCACAAGTTGCCATATTTGTAGGTTGGGAAAGCTGGTGGCTCTAAAGAACTCTAAAAAATAAAACAGCTATATAATTACCGGTATTGCAATTTCATTTTATAGCTAATTGTTTACAAATTGTTTGAGTGTACTCTTAACCCTTAAGCCAAGAAAAAAATGCATCTGAAAATGTCATCTGCTAAAGTCTTCTGCTGCAAATAATTGCCTAACATTACTGATGAATTAAGTATAGAAGCAAACAGCGTGGATCCAGAACAGACTGCTCCTATAGGAGCAGTCTGATCTGGGTCCACACTGTTTGCCATATAGGCTTCTTAAACATTTCAGCAGATGAGAAAGCAGACGACTTTTGTTGCGATTGGCGCATTATGGATGAAATAGGAGAGAACTAGGTGCACACCATAAATTGCCTTGTTATCAGCATCCTGTCAATAAAAGTTTGAAGGAAATAATTAGACATGCTCTTTCCCCTTCATATATTTTATCAGTATTTTATCTTTATTTGATCACAGGGGTTTAACTCAGTCACAGTGCGGGGTGATTCTTTATGACAGTTGTCAATGATGCTTTATGAAAAGGGTTACAGGTTCTTTACTTTGGGTCAATGATTCTTTACAAGTTTCTATGCTCATGCCAAACGCGGGGTGAAAATGGTAATATTCGACAGTTTTAGAGTCAAATTTTGTTAATAGACATATAAGCAGCATGTTTCATGATAGTCTATGCATTTATCATACAGTTTAGCTGTCCAACAATTCACCAGTTACACTAGAGATGCTAAGTTGCAACAAATGCCATATGTGTATATTTCATGGTTTTATCGAGCCAAAAACGCTTGGAAACGAACCATTATATTATTAATTTGGTATCTGAGGCTTAAATTCTTCCTTTGATATACTTTTTAGCCTATTTCAACATTTTTTGAAGTTAATGGTTCTTTATGAAAGGTTACAAATGCTTTATGAGCCTAAAATTCGGGTTACAGGTTCTTTTAGAAAGTTATAACATATTCTTTACGAAAGAAGTTACAAGTTCTTTATGAGACAAATGCAATTTCGTCCTGATATACAGCCCTAATGTATTTTTGCCCCAATAAATGGGCCGCTGGTATGTGCGACCAACAAAGGCTCAGACCAGCCTGCACATATGCGCAGTCTGATCTGAGCCTTTGCTAGTCGCTTAACTATTATATGACTGTTAAGCTATTGACCGATTAGCATTTGTAGTTTCTAAGCTTAAAAGGAGGCCGCACATAGAGTCTATTCGTGCCAAAATGCCACATTGCTGGAAGTTTCTTGTCCCGGCTCAAATGTCTTTGTTGGTTTGTGTTGCTGTTCAGAAAAAGTTGAATTTTGACCTATTGACCCTATCCTCAGGGTCGTGGGGGGGGGGGGGGGGGGTAGGAGAGGAGGGGGTACGAGAGGGGTAAGTCAACAATTTTTCCGTCATATTACGGCATCCCACACTTTACTGGGCAAGCTTAGCTAAGGAGGTAATGCCCTATTCCACACAGACCACGAATCCCCAGAATCATATAGAATCGATAAATGTTAGGATTCGTGGAGAATTGTATTTTTTTTCAACCCATACGTGATGTTCTACGATTCAGTGGAAATACTGCAATAAGTTAAAGAATCGACCACGAATTAGTTGAGAATATGCCGAATGCAGCACGAATTGGGCACGAATTAACAGAAATCCGCGGCGATTCGTGATGATTCGCGAGATTTTCCCTCACGACAGTTATAAAAAAGGTCCATCCATGCTTCGGGGGCATCAGTTCCAAAATGAATGATCCTCGTATGTCAGCTGTAATATTTGTCAATTCGTGGGATTCGGGCCCTGTGTGAAATAGGGGTATAAAACAGTACTTTTTGCACATACTTTCACTTGTAACTGACAAGAACCCTTATTGAATCAGCGAAAGTTGGCGAATGAACGTATATTCGTTTTCATGACCAATCTCCAGGTAATAATGGACTTTAGGAGGGTCGCAATGAAACTTACGAACCCTAGATGAACCACTGGGCTTGCCTCCGACTGTGCTACAGGACCCAATAAAAAATTATACTCTCATACGAATATTACCGATAGCATGAAGGTGTACCACTAGACTGATATCCGTCATAGATGCTAATGTTTCCCTTATGAATCCATACCAACCGCTACCATTCCAAGGGAGTGCTGTGGCTCAGTGATAGAGTGCTTGACTCAGAACCGAGTGGTTGCGGATTCGAGCCTCACCAGCGTCACTGCGTTGTGTCCTTGAGCAAGACACATTCATCATTGCTTAATACTGGTTCAACCCAATAAGACCCGTCCTGGCATAACTGAAAGATTGTTGACTGGGACATAAAGAATCCACTCAGCCACCATCTCACAAGTTCAAGGTAACAACTTTAACTCAAATGTCTGTCCATAGATCATACATGCTTCGAGTCCCCTAGCTCTGTATCTCATTACAGCTTAAGATATCCTCATGAAAAAGATATCAATCAACATAAGACAACGTGTAAAACACAAGGACTTTAGCTCTCTATTACCCATTTAAAAAAATATGGCCCGTTAAAACAGAAAATTGTAGATTTTGCAATTTAAATCGTGCCCGCTCTGTAATAGAAGTACCTTAACCATTTTTGTTTATGGTAAGACTAGAAATATTTTCTTCTAACGTGCATGGACATCGATTTTAGAATTGATTTAATTTGATCCACTTACCAATTACAACAAAAGCTGTCTGCGTTTGTCGTGTGCTGAATGTTTTTGAAGTCTCTTAGGCAAACAGTGTAGACCTAAACAGACTGTTGCTGTTTGCTTCTGTGCTTATATATTAGTCAATAATCTAAACAAATATATGCAGCAGCCGAAAATTGGGTGTAATGATCAACCGCAGTTTTTGGCTGGCTTTTGGAGGTTGTATCTGACATCCTTTGATTTTTATGCATACTTTCAAACTTGATTGTCACTCATCGAATGACAACATGTTAGACAGATGGCGCAAATTTGTTGTTTTTGTCAATTTTAAAAAAACTACACCCAATATTTCAAGTCTAGCTACTGTCCTGCCAGCCAAGAGTGACAGTGATTTCATGTTTTGTTTACACTTGTTAGGTAAAGCATTAACTTGTATACTCCAGCTGAGCTAACGCAAATCGATAGATCACTTGTGTATTAATCCTATCCTGTGGATAGGATTAATACACAAGTGATCTATCGATTATAAGTCCCTGATAACATTGTAAACAAAACATGACGTCACTGTCACTCTTGCCTGGCAGGACAGTAGCTTTTATAGCTCAAGAAGAAATTCACGGAGCGCCTTTGAGCCAGCTTGCATGTTTTTATCACTTTTCGTGGTACCTCAAACTACCAAGCAGTAGACACTATTCAAGGGCGGATCCAGAAAATTTTGTCGGGATGCGTTAGAGGGGGGTCCACGCCCACAAAAGTATGAGATGTTTTCTGTCGTAGTTTTTATGGTCTTCATCCTATTTTAAAGGGGAATGCCTTTTACAAAGTTTCGCAAAGAATATAAGCTTATTCCATGGAAAACTGGGAAACTAATATGTTTTTGAGGTACAAGCTTTCCTAGGGGATCCCTAATGCGTATTCCCATGGAAACCTATAGCGCTTGTGATTCTCCAGGGGTCTGGACCTCTGCTCCCCACCCCCTCTGGGCCCACGCATGCTGTCTGCGAGTCGCTGAATCTACACATTTCACATGTATATTAATAGTGAGATGGTCGCAGGTGTCATTCCATGGGCTGGCAGGACAAAAAAGAGCAGCCCATGAAGACTCGTATTGGTGTTGGAATCTTCCCAGACTGCTCACAACCTTAGCCGTGATCTAAATCTGTATCCAGAATAAGAGCTGTGAAAAAAAATACTGATATTCATGTTGATATGGGTCTTGGTGCTACTTTTGCCACGTGACAGGCTCCTATATTAGCCAATCTTGTAACCACAAAAGTTTATATGTGTTACCCTACAGTAGTTCTAGATCAGCAGGCTTTGCTTGCTTTGAACTACAATAAGAAATGGAAATAATATGCAAATACATGCATTTTTAAATGAGCAATCTTATAGCCAACTTCTGAAACTGATCACTGTGTCGTGTGTTTGTCTAGTCTTTTTTAAGCATACTATAAAAACTATTATTCAAGACTAGTAATTTATTACCCGAACAGAAGAATATGTTTTTGGCAGACAGATATACATTGAGGAACCAATGAAGCTTGGCTTTTATTGGTCAAAACTTTAGATATGCCGTAAGCGTAGCCTATGTCGTAAGCGTAGCCTTAAAGGCTTATGCACCAGTCATTTGTATCCACTCCCCCCACCTACGGGGATAGCGGTGGGCTATGGTGCAGTGCAAGTACTTTTTGATTGTCCCCGCAGTACCGGGGAACTGCGGGGGTTTTAACATTGGGACACTTACCCCTGTGAGATTTTCTGTAGTGTAGGGCGGGGCTAAGAGTAGGGTTGTTGCCCTCAGCTTGTCCCCACAGGACTCTGAAAAGGTAAAAGTAACTATCCCCGCCCATCCCCGTAGGTGAGGGAGCAGTGGATACAAATGACTGGTGCATTGAAGGAGCAGTGGATACAAATGACTGGTGCATTAAGTGAGGATTATCGCCCGTATAGGCTTTATCACACCCGGTAGGCTCTGCAGTCAAAACACGCATCGGTAACGTGTCTGGCTACAGATGCATGTCTGACTGCAGATCCAGGGGTCGCGAGTTCGATCCCGACCCGGTACCATACTTTCGTGGAGATTGATCATGAAATAATTTCTACGGTAATTCTCCTCCTTCCGCTGATTTATTCAAGAAGGGTTGTTGTCAGTTACAAGAGAAAGTATGTGCACAAATTACTGGTTAACCGCTTGCTCAAGCATGCCCAGGAAAAAGTGTGGTTAAGTGAACTGACCGTCCCGCAATGACCATAGCTGTTGACATGGGACGTAAAGCAACAAAAACAAACAAACAAACACAGGGTAGGCGGCAATCAAAAACGTTAATACTATCGACAGACGTAGATCAAAAATCGATTGCCGCCTACCCGGTATGTTTCTCATATTGCACCAGCTTTGTGCATTGTTAGATTTTGCACGGAATACAATAACTAATACTACCGACTGAAGGCTCTGTTTTCGTCTTCAAATTATGAGAAAACAACTCCACCGAAGAGAACTATAACTGCAACTGCAGGTACCCAGAACGAGAAATCTGGCTCCTGGGTTCACAAGTAGTCTGCTTTTTATAGGTTGATTGTTAGATTCTAATGATTGGATATATCAATAGGCAAGGTAAGTTTGTGAATGTTGAAAAAAAAACTCATTTGTATTTCTTTTGGGTACTCAAAAGAACCGTCTAAATGAGACGTTTCTTTTAAGAATCGTTGTTGTCTGCATGTCTCTTTTTGTTAATCAAGAGTAGAATATCAAGTAAGATAAAAGTTATTATGGACAATGTTTGCCTTAATCTTCCATGCCTGTGTGGGGCGCAGTGGCTCAATAGAAGGGTTGCTATTTTGAGACTCAGAGACGTCAGAGTCAGTGTTTTACCCGATGCTTTTGTACTGGATCCACCAAGGTAGACCCATCCCGACAAGACTGAAAGATTGTTGACTCGGACGTAAAGAACCAAGACAAGCAAACGAAAAACCAAATGCTACTATTTTGACCTGTCAGGCTCAACTCACTAATTCATGTTAAGTCCCCGCCTATTGGGACGTTCAAAATACGCTGAGCCACCCCATCCCCATCAATCCACCACAAGCTCCTATTGGGAGTTTCAAAAAAGACATATTGATGTCTCGGATACAGTACGGGATACAGTACTGGATGCTGAAAGCAGGGTTTGGATGTTAACGATGCATGGGGGGATCCAGAAAATTCTGTCTGGGGAGTTGGGTGTCCTGAGATCTTTATTTTAGTTTTTTTTTATTTCACAGAGGGCAGTGCGGACCTGACCTCCCTTTCGAAGCAATTGGGCCCACGGGGTCCTACTTCTTCCCGAGGTTGTCAATAACAGTATTTCTAAGGAAACATTTAACAACTTTTGATCTTCCAGCTGGGGTGCAAACCCTCTGTCCCTCACCCTTGGGACACGCGACACATGCGATGCTTAGCTAACAATCTGGACTCTGTAGCTCGGTCAGTTGCCTATCTGCTTAATATGTAAGCAGACAAGAGATCGCACCCAGCATATTTTTCACGGAGAATTGTTTCTTCTCCTGATGTTTCAAGAAGACCAAGTTGCCAGTAACTTGTATAAGAATGAGCAAAAGTAATGGTAAACTGCCCTACAGTAGGCTTGCATAGGAACATTGTAGTTATGATAAACACAGCTGTTTACCATAGACAGCCAATCAAATAACAATTAAATGAAACGAATTCAGAGGCTATGTCTCGGCATCACTGATATGATATTGAAATAAATATTAACCTTAATCGTAATGATAGGGCGCGATTTGCTTGACTTGGGGGAAATTTGGATGGGATTGGGCCCTTTTAGTCTCTCCCTGTCTCTTGGAGGAGTCCCATCATGACAGAAATATTATTGACTGGGACTTTAAGTCTTAACTCAATCAATAAACAAGCCAGGGCTGTAGTAATAGGTCTAATTGCCCTGATATTTGATCCTAAAACCATTAACATATTTGCCAATTCTTTCATAAAGCATCCGAACTCTTTCATAAAGAACCAGTTATCCATCATTCGAACTGGTAAAGAACCTGTTACCAAAATGTGTTAATGATTCTTTATGACCAGTTTTTAGCTTGTCATAATTAATCATTTAAAATAAACTCTTTATAGTTTTACATGAGGAGACAATTGATTTTTCAAAGACATTTAGATTGAACTTGAAGTTGTATGATAAATATCTTTGATGGAGTATGTACTTTGATAAAAATACTGAATTTTATTATGGGTTTTATCATTATCTTAATTAAACCGCCAATTAAACCGCCAATTAATCCCCGACACATAAACCGTCATCGCAAAGACTCAAAGAGTAAAACCTTTAGCTTTTCAAATAAATGAATTAACAGAAATAAAATACTTTCGGGCTTCGAAAATCTTAAGTTTAATGCCGTTTCCCATCACCTACCTTATACTGATTAAGGAAATCATAAAGCACCCGTAACCCTTTCATAAAGCATCATTGACAACTGTCATAAAGAATCACCCCGCACTGTGACTGAGTTAACCCCCTGTGTTGATGTGCAATTAAAAATATTTGAGTAGGAATCTAGCTATCAAATAATTAGAATTAACATAAATCAACCAGTATTTCTTCAAAGAAGTTTGAAAGTGTAAATTGGCCTTTATGTTCAGTGGTACAAACTGAAGAGATAATATTAAACTGAAACGATAATATCATAATAAAAAACTTGCAAAATTGAGTCAATGCCACTATGACAACCATCGCCATAAAATAATTTTAAATAGCCACAAAATAAATACTTGTTATTTATTGAGGAATAAATATAGTTTATATGATACTTGTAACTATTCTGTAGCCCTAGGTACTAGGGTGTGCATTTGACATTCTGTCTATGACAAATTGTTATTTATAGAATTTATGCATCATCAACTGTCCCAGACAAAATCTGGGCTCAGTTGTCATCTTGCTTGCTAGCTGTTTGCAGGAATTCATTTGGATAAAAACTGCTTGTGGATATTTTATATAACAATACTAGTTTTGTTTTAAGACCTGGACAACTAACTTAAAGAATAATTCATCTCACAAACTGAATTCAGTGGAAACAAACTGCTCTTAGTTCAATTATACCCTCTTAGGGTTATGTGAACTATGGATATACATATATATATATATATATACATTCTTATGTCTTAGAACCTTCCACTCTGAATGCGTTGAGTGGGGCTCTGAGGCACCAAGTTATTTAGGGGGCAAAGGAACCGTGTATGGGATAATCTCAGCTTATAGTTAAGCGTCAAGAGCATTTTTATCAGTAAACCTTGACGTTGCCATTTTACTTTCATGATCAGTAATTTATTCTCTTTAAGCCTTGAGCTGTATAGGTCCGATCAGCCTGTATATTCAGGGGTTTTTATAGCTTGCTGCTCCCTTCCCTTTCTTCTTGGCTGGCAATATCACATGGGCAGTAGGTTTTTCATACTTGGCTCTTGCAGGTTTCACTGTCTGGCGGACTTGGTTGCTTACACTACCCCTTTAAGCCGACAGGCTGTCTGTCTCATCAACCTGTATCAGTTGGGGGTCTCTACAGACTCTTATGGCTGGACCCACGGTCTACCGCCCTGGCTGGCAGGCATATTCTCTGACATAGTGATGCACTAAATGCTAGGACAGATCCAGCCTGGCCGCCTGTATCAGTCAGCAGTCTCTTCAGACTCACACGGCTTGCAGGTCCTTTTGCTGGTTCGAGGTCAGCTGCCTGGAGTCCTGTTTAGTGGGAGGTGCTATGTCAGGCTCTGCAATTACACAGCATGTTGCTTGAGGGTTCTAATTAGACTAGCTTTGCTACACTAGCCCTTGCAATGGTTTACACTGAACCAAATCTTCCTGATTGTGAAACCAGGTTACAGTTTGATGCCAGTCTCAGCATTTAAGGCTACTAGATATGATCGAAATCAGAACTTATTTCTGGAGCTGAGATTTTTCCATGCGGGTTTGAGGGGTTTCTTTACAGGCTGCGGTTTAAGACAGCAGATGCACTTGGAGATCTTTAACGCCTCCATGGATTTGTTCTTGATAAACTGTATAATCTTCAAAGTCACTAAGACATTTCATACAGGCTTGATGAACAATTTGATATTGCTGTGAAAGATTGTGAACTTCAACATTCTATACAGTTTTGAACAGTTTTTGTATGAGAAGCCTCAGATTATGTTCTTCATATCTTGAGTTCTGAGTTACAGCTTTTATGAACAGTTATTATGAGTAACCAAAACACTCTTGGTTTAACAATTGGAGTCTAAGTACTTATAGCCAATAGACATTATATACAGCATTGATGAACATCCAGTTTATTGTCCTGTTCTTGGAGTACTGCCACAGAACTACATATACAGCCTTGATGAACAATATTCTTCTTAAAGTCTCCGATGAATACAGCCTTGATGATCAATTATTATCTTAGAAGTCTCCGATGGATGTATTGTACTATGACATTCTATACACCCTTGACGAATTTCATTTTCTTATGGCTAAGGATTGTTTACCGTGTATTAACATAGTACCTTGTATTAACATAGTTTTACAAGACATGTAGACAGTCTTTAAATGACATATTTGATGAAATTTGACTGTGCTTATCCACTGTGAGTTATGATGTGTAACAATGTAGGATTTACTCTTACCTGAAGCTGTTCGTAACTGCTTTCTAGGATATGCATGTTGTGCAGACTTATTCACCATTAATGGATCAATTATTACACCTGTGTATCAATGAGTGCATGCTCGGTCATGGAAGCCTAAAGGTCAGACAACATATTTTCACCATATAGCAATGTGTCGACTTCACTTAACATGCCATGTGGCTGTCCACAGTGTTTTGGCACTGGGGGCATCCAGTTCAGGCTTTTCAGATAATCACTCAAAGGAGAATTTTGGCAATTTCTACTAGCACCAAAAACTCTGCTATGCAGCATGTATAGCTCCCAAGAATGAATGAATTGTCGACTTGATCTAATTTTCATAAAGATAGCACCTACATGTATTTATCCTCGCTCAGATCTCATGATGCTACAAATGTAATCTTGATCAGCCTGTTTACAAATTAACAGTTTGATCTTGCTTGCTGCTGATGCTATTGTCTGAGTTTCACATATGGTTGGACACTGTTAAACTCATAGTTTAACAATATCAGGCATGAGTTTCCTTTGCAGCTTATTAGGCCTCTTTACTTAGTAGATTTATGTGTGTTTTCTTGAACTGTGTAGACCCTCCGAGATGCCACAGTCTATGGCTTCTTGTTGGACTCCGCACTGTTTCATGCATGTATGGTGGATTTATATCAGTCTGGATGGAAATTTCTGTGCAGTCAATCATTTAATAGAGAGGCTTTTGATATGTAAAGGTTATTCATGTAATCTTGATACAGCTCATGTTTGGTTTCGGTGATACATTTGTTTTGGTGCTCATTGGAGGCATCTCCAGATGCTTCCAGTGAGCCCTTTGATCTGTGTTTATATCTGTGTGATAGGAACAGATGGACATACATGTACCTATTCACCTTTAAGCTTTCCATGCTGTCTGCTGGGTCAACCTGTATCAGTTAGGGGTCTCTTGGCAAGACCATGTTCACCACCTACTCCTGTGGCTGGAGTTCATGTCTACCACTCTGACTTGCAGGCATAATTTCGGACATTAGTGCTCTACTAAATACTAGGCAAACCCTTGCTGACATTACTGGATCAGTCAGCAATCTCTCTAACTCTCATGGCTTGCAGATCCAGCTAGTGCAGAATCAAGGTCATTTAGTTGCGTGTTCTACAGTGTCAATATGTGTTATTTTCTGCACAGCTCAGTTATCAGTCTAGCTGAGCTAACACTAAGAAATGTATGGAGATGTTTCCATGATGAGTGCATGTACGCTCTTGTAGTTGCATAATAATGGCTAAGAGTATTTTGAGATCTGACAAATTTTCTTAATAAGATAATGCTATCTTAACTTTTTCTGAATATGTAGATCCTGTATAGGATACCAGCTGTGACCTAGCCTTCTCTTAACTCGGGGTTGACTGCAACCCATGGTTTGTGCTCAACCTGCTGGCATGACACTTTTCTTGTTATTATTATCATTGTGTTGTTGTTGCAAGATTGTTAAAAGGCAGCTTTGCTGATGTTCTGCATAACATCATGGCATTCATATGTTCTTATTAATAAATAACTGAGAAATCCAGACAGGGCTGCCACCACTATTGACTCCTTGGCTGTCCACGGCGTGAACAAGACTTACCTGACCTTAGTTTTGTCTACTATAAGACTTGTAATTTGTTTAGGACTATGTGGTTGAGAATCCAATGATGCTAGAACAGCAATCATTCATGCTTTATATAGCCTTGGAATATGGCTCCAAAAAGCGGCTCTAACATATTCTTACACTGTGTTCAAGAAGATCTGTGGACTCTGACCCTGATGTGATTTCATCTTGTTTTTATATTCCATGTAGAATGAGGTCCATCATTCTTACGATGTAAGCATGGTATTTAATACCACATGTATAATGCTATCCTATGGACACGGTTTCCAGAGTTTTTCCAAAAAGGGTTTTTATCTCTGGGTTTTTCCCGTAGTAATGTCGTAGAAAAAATTTGTTCTTAAAGAACATACAAGTCTACTAATGCTAGGTCAAATATGAACTTACAAGCTCTAGTCTTTTTAGACTTATCTGAACATGTGTAGCAAAAAAAACAATGTTGATATGTCAAACACCTAAACAAGTTATCCAGTCAGCTCTGATGGCTCTTCTGACTGAGTTACCGCCTGAGGCACCTGTTTTCAGTAGATCTGTTTTTCAAATACCTTAGAAGCTGCACTGTGCTAGTAGCAATTCATTTATGCAACTGTGTTGGATAGGCACCTGCCTAAGCCAATCTTCGGTGCTTCTTGTGAAAGGTTTGGCTGTGCTCCAGTACTTCAGCGAGCCATTCTGGAGTTTTTGTTGTTTTTGTTTTCAGTTTTGTTTTTGTTATGTGCTTGCTTGCTGTGTGGTAACATTTAAGTGAATGACAGTAATAACGGTTTTACAATTTTGTGTGGTCGTCTGCTGCAGTTTCTTAAAATTTAAAAAACTTTTACAAGGAAATCATAAGTGTCAAACAGTTGGATCCAGACCAGCCAGATGCTCTGTGTGGCCTGTTCTGAATCTTTGAACTGTTTGCAAGTTTATCAGCAAGCTAGCAGGCAAAGGATTCATCAACCTTTATGTTGACAACCTGTCAGTGATATGTACTATGGAATTTTAATTCCCAGACTTAAATTACACACTCACACTCCATTGACATTTTGCCTGCACATAAAGGGATGTATATAGTTACTTATAAGAGTTATGTAATGTACTACCAGCAATTACCAAGTGTTGAACAGGGTGTCCTTTCATTCTAACTTATTAACTTGTGGGGAAACCAACCCAATGTGAACATCTTTCTATCCACATTGTCTTCATTTTGGGGGAATTTAATTTCTATCTGAAATCAACTCATTTCCTCCACATTGCAGGATCGGAATCATGCATTAACTTGCCTGCTTGTACTTACACCAGCTGTCTGTCTAAATTAACCTGTATCAGTTAGGGGTCCCCAGACACAATTGGCTGGACCAAGTCCAACACAGACCAGCTCCTGTGCGGCATGGACAGTCCACCACCCTGACTTACTACACCCTTTAAGCCTTCAAGCTGTCTGTCTGATTAACCTGTTTTGGTTAGGGGTCCGCAGACACAATTGGCTGGACCAAGTCCAACACAGACCAGCTCCTGTGCGGCACGGACAGTCCACCACCCTGACTTGCAGGCTCATACTCTGACATAGTGCTCCACTAGATGCTAGGGCAGACCCAGCCTGGCGACCTTGGTGACTCTAACTGTATCAGTCAGCTATCTCTTCAGATATTCGTGGCTATGCAGGTCCACCATGTGCAGGGTCAAAGTCAGCTGGAATCCTATGTAGTGGCTTGTGCTATGCCAGACCGCATGTACTATGCCATGCTGCACCTTATTATCCTCTGAACAGCACGTACTGGGCTTAAAGGTCTGCAATCATACTAGTTGAGCCAATGCTGGCTGTCATTCATATCTGGGTTGGTTCTTCATGGCCAAAGTTATGTTGTAAATAGAATGATGTTAGTTTAATAAATGTAGAATCTGACCAGCGTTTTATCTTTTAGTTAAATCATATAAATTGTTATTTATTGAGGAATAAATATAGTTTATATGATACTTGTAACTATTCTGTAGCCCTAGGTACTAGGGTGTGCATTTGACATTCTGTCTATGACAAATTGTTATTTATAGAATTTATGCATCATCAACTGTCCCAGACAAAATCTGGGCTCAGTTGTCATCTTGCTTGCTAGCTGTTTGCAGGAATTCATTTGGATACCCACCACCAACCCCTTTCTCCACCTTTGTTCAACATTTGGAAAGAAACAACCCAGAATATAGTTAGAATTGTAATTTTTACACTACTGGCACTTCCAGTAGTTTGAATTTACATTTTGATTTCAATGTAAATCTAGGGGGAATTTAATTTCTATCTGAAATCAACTCATTTCCTCCACATTGCAGGATCGGAATCATGCATTAACTTGCCTGCTTGTACTTACACCAGCTGTCTGTCTAAATTAACCTGTATCAGTTAGGGGTCCGCAGACACAATTGGCTGGACCAAGTCCAACACAGACCAGCTCCTGTGCGGCATGGACAGTCCACCACCCTGACTTACTACACCCTTTAAGCCTTCAAGCTGTCTGTCTGATTAACCTGTTTTGGTTAGGGGTCCGCAGACACAATTGGCTGGACCAAGTCCAACACAGACCAGCTCCTGTGCGGCACGGACAGTCCACCACCCTGACTTGCAGGCTCATACTCTGACATAGTGCTCCACTAGATGCTAGGGCAGACCCAGCCTGGCGACCTTGGTGACTCTAACTGTATCAGTCAGCTATCTCTTCAGATATTCGTGGCTATGCAGGTCCACCATGTGCAGGGTCAAAGTCAGCTGGAATCCTATGTAGTGGCTTGTGCTATGCAAGACCGCATGTACTATGCCATGCTGCACCTTATTATCCTCTGAACAGCACGTACTGGGCTTAAAGGTCTGCAATCATACTAGTTGAGCCAATGCTGGCTGTCATTCATATCTGGGTTGGTTCTTCATGGCCAAAGTTATGTTGTAAATAGAATGATGTTAGTTTAATAAATGTAGAATCTGACCAGCGTTTTATCTTTTAGTTAAATCATATAAATTAGTACATGTAGGTTTATAGAAATTGCACAACAATTTTTTTTATAGTTTTACAACCTAAACTGCAATAAGGGCCCATCAATGAATACAGTCAAACCAGCTGTTGCGGTCATCTCTATTAAGCATGACCCTCCAATAAGCGGCCATTTTAGAGCCCCCCGAACAATTTTGAATGCAAATGCACCTTTATTAAGCGTGCACCTGTCCAACGTGGCCAGTGGTCAACGAAATTCGCCCCCAAAACACTGAATGTGTGTCCTTAAACGGCCATTTGTTAGCGGCCAGTTTGATTAAATTTCATCGATTAACTTTTTTGCACCGGTCATATGCTTGGTGCAATTTAACTCCCCAGCAGTGGTGTCTTCCAGAATAAATTCTTCAATGGACTCTACCCTATGTCAAGGTTATTTGGCCCAACTATTTGGAAGTCTGTGGCGCAATCGATCCACAACAGGGCCAAATTCAACTAAATTCAAGTGTTTACGCTGATCAACACTGTGGCATGGTACATGAAACCAGCACATATGGATTAAAACAGCGTCAACAGTAACCGAAAACCTGAATACTCTAAACGAACATCACTTGTTGATTTTTTTAGTAAGCGGGTAACCATTATTGCAAGCGGGTAACCAGTCGCAGATAAATATCAGCTGATAAATTTGTCGACTCAAAAACGTTTTACCGCTGCCAAAGTGCATTCATCCATACTGTGACAGATGTTTAATGGTAAATGTGTGAAAAACAAAATGCAAAGTAATACTCTTTGCTGGAGGCATACTCACTACACAAGGATGCAATGTTTGCTAAGAGTGTAGAGCCCCCCGAACAATTTTGAATGCAAATGCACCTTTATTAAGCGTGCACCTGTCCAACATGGCCAGTGGTCAACGAAATTCGCCCCCAAAACACTGAATGTGTGTCCTTAAACGGCCATTTGTTAGCGGCCAGTTTGATTAAATTTCATCGATTAACTTTTTTGCACCGGTCATATGCTTGGTGCAATTTAACTCCCCAGCAGTGGTGTCTCCCAGAATAAATTCTTCAATGGACTCTACCCTATGTCAAGGTTATTTGGCCCAACTATTTGGAAGTCTGTGGCGCAATCAATCCACAACAGGGCCAAATTCAACTAAATTCAAGTGTTTACGCTGATCAACACTGTGGCATGGTACATGAAACCAGCACATATGGATTAAAACAGCATCAACAGTAACCGAAAACCTGAATACTCTAAACGAACATCACTTGTTGATTTTTTTAGTAAGCGGGTAACCATTATTGCAAGCGGGTAACCAGTCGCAGATAAATATCAGCTGATAAATTTGTCTACTCAAAAACGTTTTACCGCTGCCAAAGTGCATTCATCCATACTGTGACAGATGTTTAATGGTAAATGTGTGAAAAACAAAATGCAAAGTAATACTCTTTGCTGGAGGCATACTCACTACACAAGGATGCAATGTTTGCTAAGAGTGTAGGACATCCCCCCCCCCCCCCCCGGGACATGTGCCCCCCTATGAAAAATGGCATATGAGGACATCTGTCCCCCAAGCAATTGACATAGGAGGACATGTGCCCCCCCCCCCCCCCCCCAACTTAAAAAAGGTGTAGGACATTTGCCCCCTAGTCAAAGTGCATAGCATGGACATTTGCCCCCCTCCCATTCATCAACACACAGTCAATGAATATTTCAAGCTTGATCTGCAATTAGCTGATCAAACTAGATGTACACTGACAACTATTCATAATTAATGACATTATCATAAGTACTTTGTTTGATTAGCACTACTTAAGATTTACTATATACAATAGTTACAATACAATATTTGATAAGCAAACTGGGGGGGAAATGTCCGGCTCCCGTTTGCTAAAAGTCAACAAGCAATAGCTTTTGAGAAAAATAAGTTATTTTTGAGTCATTTTCCGATTCTTTTTCACCTGAATAAATTTACAATTCTAACAACATTCTCTTCATGTTCAATAGTGCGATGGCCATTAAACATGCATTTGCTTATCAAAATCAAGTTTTAGCTTCTAGAAAAAAAAAGGTTAGCAGTGTTCTTCTTCTTCCGTTAAAGTGCATAACCAAGGAATAGGCATCATCGCACTGTGATAAAAGCTTTGGACACGTGAGGGAGGGTCCATATTTACAGTTTAAAAACAGGTTAAAAGCATCACATTCACAGTCTAGGTGGAGAGAGCTGCCACTATCCCAGTCTTGAAGACATCAAGGGAAGAGGCGTTGACAAGGCTCTCTGGAAGCTGATTCCACAGACGAATAGCAGAAGGGAAGAATGCCGTTCTGTGTGTGTCTGTCCTGCTGTAAGGGACCATGAATCTGGACTGGTGACCTCTGGTTACTGCTGTACCTTGTTGGTGAAGGTGATGTTGTGGAGGAATATCAACCAGTGAATTTAAAATGCGGTACATCATAACTGCTTTGGCCTCTTGTCGGCGCTGCTGAAGACTTTCCCATTCAAGGGCTCTCATCATTGCTGTGACGCTGCTAGTGTAGTTGTAGTCATTGGTGACAAATCTAGCAGCGCGGCGTTGAACTCCTTCCAGCTTAGCTATGTTGATGTCCGTATGTGGGTCCCAAACAGTTGCTGCATATTCCAGCTGGGGCCTGACAAATGTCTTGTAACAAGTTTCTTTGATGTGTTGAGGACAGGAAGACAGATTTCTGCGGAGAAAAGCCGTCGTATTATTGGCCTTCTTAGTCACTGTGTCCACATGAGCATTTCAAGAAAGATTGTCCTGATCAGGACTCCCAGGTATTTCGCATTCTTGGTGTGTCCGAGTTCTTTGCCATGGATGGTGTAGTTGGCATCGATAGGTTTCCTCTTCTTGGTGATCCGAACTACCTTACATTTATCATTATTATTGAATGACATGAGCCAATCCTTTTCCCACTGTTGTAGAGCATCTAGATCATCTTGAAGTGCCTGTGCGTCCTTTTGTGAGTTGATGATACGGTACAGGAAGCAATCATCTGCAAACAGGCGTGGGGTTGCTTTGACTCTGGACGGTAGGTCGTTGATGTAGACTAGAAATAACAGTGGTCCAAGGACTGTGCCTCTAAATCCAAAGGCAAACTCTTTTGACATACATGGGAATCTTTAGACTGAATGGACATGATTTTGTTTTATTTCATATTTTGTTATATGTTTTTTTTCATTTATATATTTTATGAAGAAATGCCATAACTGCACCAGTGTAGACCTACTGCACCAGTGTAGACCTCATTCTTCTTAATTTTTAACTCTTTATTATATGGGTATCCTCAATCATTTGGCCATATTAGCTAAACCTCTATTAAGCAGCCACCTGTCTTAAATGAAAAAAGTCAATAAGCAATGCTTATTAGATACCCCCCGCACAGTAAGAGTCAGTGAAAAAACTTGGCAAGTTATAGTTCGAACAAGAAGACCTTAGTTTTGAAAAGAAGATTTCAGTAGAATCTGTGCAAACAAAAATTATAAACTCCTTCATGCATATGTTCAATGTGTCTACATTGTATCAGCAAAGTATCAAATTGCTCCATCAAGAGCTGTGGTAGGAGTTGATTGGCCCATAAAGGCACTATCCATGCATATACAAAAGCCATATAAGGGAATAATTGTCTAAGTTCAACAAGAATTATAAACTCCTTCATGCATATGTTCATTGTGTCTACATAGTATTGACAAAGTATCAAATTGCTTCATCAAAAGCTGTGGTAGGAGTTGATTGGCCCATAAAGGCACTATCAATGCATATACAAAAGCCATATTAGGGAATAATTGTCTAAGTTCTCACAGCTGTCATTTTGTCAAAATTATTTTTTGTGAACCAAACTCCTTCATGCATATGTTCAATGTGACTAGATTGTATTGGCAAAGTATCAAATTGTTTCATCAAAAGCTGTAGTAGGAGTTGATCGGCCCATGAAGGCACCATCTATGCATATACAAAAGCCCAAGAAGGGAAAATTGGTCTAAGTTCTCACAGCTGTCATTTAGTCAAAAATTATTTTTTCTGAACCAAACTCCTTCATGCATATGTTCATTGTGTCTACATTGTATAGGCAAAGTATCAAATTGTTCCATCAAAAGCTGTGGTAGGAGTTGATCGGCCCGTGTATGGCCTATAATAGAATAAGCATAAAGCCCTATATTAAAAGCCATTTAGAACTACAAAGGGAAATAACTCAAATAGAATTGGCCCCTAGCCCTTACTTTTTTGTCTAAAGTATTTGTCTTGCATATATGAACATGTTTGCAAGGTTTGATGAAAATCCAGCAATGGCCTATAATAGAATAAGCATAAAGCCCTATATTAAAAGCCATTTAGAACTACAAAGGGAAATAACTCAAATAGAATTGGCCCCTAGTCCTTACTTTTTTGTCTAAAGTATTTGTCTTGCATATATGAACATGTTTGCAAGGTTTGATGAAAATCCAGCAATGACTCTTCAAGTTATTAAGGAAACAAAACGTTACGGACGGACGGACGGACGCACGGACACACGAACGGACGGACAACGTGAAAACAGTATACCCCCTACAAACAAAGTTTGCGGGGGGTATAACAAGCGATTTTGGATTATCTCTTGACCACTTGCTTAAGACAGGTTTGACTGTACTTACATCAGGGGTCCCGACAGGTTCCCAAAATGACTTCTCCAAGAGTTGAACAGCTTCACCGACTGAGTGCATAGCAACACAGGGGTAGTAGCCTAGCTTGCTAGGATTCAGGTTCAGCTCAATACATTGTTCTCCATTCTTCCTGAAGAAGCCCTTGTTTTTGTCCATGTCTACATAGAATGACATAATATCTCCCTCTTTTGCCACCTTGGTTTTTCTTGTTGGCCATCCTGACTCAAGGTAAATGCTGAAAAATAATATGTTATTGCTTAACCGTTCAAGGGCAGATCCAGGATTTCTGTAAAGGGGGTTCATATGTATAAAGGGGTGGGGGTTTGCGTTGCTGATTTTATCTCATTTTTCTTAGATATCCCATTATAATGAAATATTTTGGTCTCATTGAGACAAAATGATTTCATTTTTATAGGATATTTAAAAATGGGGGGAAGGGAGGGGGGTTCAAGTGAACCCCATGAAACCACTCTGGATCGGCCACTGATTGCGGCCGTTTGCATTCTCATGGATCTTCCCATATATGTCAATACAATATGTATGGGACTGCCTATTGTGTACTTTAAGGAGTCAAAGGTAGAATTTTATAAATAATGTTTTATTTCTGTCCCTGAAGATTGTTTTAATCTAAGCAATCAGTGCGGACCCTGATGAAATGCAGCATTATGCTGCATTTCATCTTGGTCTTTACTGTTTGCCAAAGTACCCTTTTAGGGGTTCCAGTATACAAATGGTTAACTCTTTGCATAATAAAAAAATTCTACATGTTTTTGTTGTCTACTGATATTTTTCAAATAAAACCATCAAAATGTCAAACAGATTGGATCTAGATCAGACACGGCAT
Source organism: Loripinus fragilis (assembly GCA_964019695.1). Taxonomy (NCBI): domain Eukaryota; kingdom Metazoa; phylum Mollusca; class Bivalvia; order Lucinida; family Lucinidae; genus Loripinus; species Loripinus fragilis. Next base: position 8,481,391 of record OZ026521.1, on the reverse strand, counting down.
TTTTGCAAAGATTATCGGCAGATGCAGGGGACAAAAATTCGAGTGTAGGACAAAATCCCCCCGGACAAAAACCCCCCTGCTCATTTTTGTATACGTGGTCAAAATCCCCGCCATGAATTTTACAACTAGGACATAATCCCCCCCACTGAATTTTACAACTAGGACATAATCCCCCCCTCATACCATGTAACTAATTTGGACCCAGATTGAAAGTCCTGATCTGGATGCAAACTGCATGACAGCATGATAGTGTTTTGAAACAATAAAATTTACTCATATATAATTAAGCAATCACTTTCAAATTAAATTGTAAATGTGCTAAAATTTAATGGTCTAAGTGACTCACTAAGGTCAATTAACTTTCTGATCGCCTAATTAACAGTTACTCAATTATAGATGGTAGTTTTAAAAACTTAATGGTTTGAAATGCTGATATAGATGACTATAATGATGGGAGATCGGAATCGAGTTAGTTCACCGACAGGACAGTTCACCGACACGCATTTTGAAGACAGTTCGCCGACAGAATTGAAGACAGTTCACCGACAGAATTGAAGACAGTTCACCGACAGAATTGAAGACAGTTCATCGACAAATTTTATATTGTGTTTATATGGAATTTCACAATTTTCACCATTTATTGATGTTATAATGAACAAATGCCTAATATAAATCTATATAAATTACCTATTTGCTGTTGCAATATGATTTTTTTAGACATGCATACAATATAGCGAGACTATTACATTGCCTGTGCGCAAATACGTCTTATATCACTAACGTAAAATAACTATACAAAAGGTATGCCTGAACAAATCTGTTTAAATATTCAAAAGGAATGCTTTGAATTGCTGGCGAATTTCATCAAAAATTATGTACGATTGGCTATATGATCACACATATATATAGATTATGTATGTATATGTAGCAATCTAATTTCTGTCTATTAATCATTAATCAGACAAACAAACTTTCACTTTCTCAAAAAATTATATCAACATATCACCTCAAATCATAGCTCTTCAATATTTCTTCACAATAATCAATTATATTTTCGAGCCATATGTCAATAACGTGATAAAAACGTGTCGATGAACTGTCTTCAAAAGTGTCGGTGAACTGTCTTCAAATCTGTCGGTGAACTGTCTTCAAAATGCGTGTCGGTGAATTGTCTTGTCGGTGAACTGTCTTGTTCCCGGGAGATCAAAGGGTGTTTGTATGTTATTGAATAAAATGTAATTAAAATTCTTTGTCCTTTTATTATAACAGTAACAATTAGCTGATGAATTGCATGATTATCTGAGTAATCATCATTTTCATGCTTTGTTCCAAATAATTCAGGACCCCTATCATGCTTTCAGACTGTTTGGATCCAGATCAGAACTTACAATCTGGGTCCAAATTAGTTACATGGTATGATGTATGCTGTAATATAGGGGGGGGGGATTATGTCCTAGTTGTAAAATTCAGCGGGGGGATTATGTCCTAGTTGTAAAATTCAGCGGGGGGGATTATGTCCTAGTTGTAAAATTCATGGGGAGGATTTTGTCCATGTATACAATGATTGAGCAGGGGGTTTTTTTTCCGGGGAGGGATTATGTCCGTATTCCACTTGCGGGATTTGTGCACAAAGTGTTGGTTAAATTCTTAGTCAAGCTTGCCCAGGAAAAAAGTGTGGTTTGGTGAACTAACCATCTTGACATGACCATAGCTGTTGACAGAGACGTAATGAATCAAACCAAACAAACAAACCAAACAAACTTTATATCAGTGCAGTGGCAATTGCTGCTATAGGGTAAAAAAACATCTAATTGTATATACATAAAACCTGTGTAAACCAGCCACTCAAAAATAGACAAAACACAGATCATAATGAAAAAAAGTCAATAAGCAATGCTTATTAGATACCCCCCGCACATTAAGGGTCAGTGAAAAAACTTAGTTTTGGCAAGTGATAGTTCAAACCAGCAGACCCTAGTTTTGAAAAAAAGATTTCAGTAGAATCTGTGAAAACAAGATTTAAGTAGAATCTGTGCAAATGATCTTAAAGCTTGCAATCTGGAACATTTGTTAAGATCAAATACACAAAAGTATTCACACCTGAAAGCTCTATATGTCAAAGCTTATACTGAAAAAAGTCTAAGTTCTCATAGACGTCATTTTATCAAAAATTATTTTTTCCAAACCAAACTCCTTCATGCATATGTTCAATGTGTCTATATGGTAACGGCAACAAATCAAATTGCTCCATCAAAAACTGTGGTAGGAGTTGATCGGCCAATGAAGGCACCAGCAATGCATATACAAAAGCCTTGTTAGGGGAAAATTGTCTAAGTTTTAACAGCTGTCATCTTGTCAGAAATTATTATTTCCAAATCAAACTCCTTCATGCATATGTTCAATATGTTTACATTGTAGTAGTAAAGCATCAAATTGCTCCATCAAAAGCTGTGGTAGGAGTTGATCGGCCCATAAAGGCACTATCCATGCATATACAAAAGCCATATAAGTGAAAAATTGTCTAATTTCTCACAGCTGTCATTTTGTCAAAAATTTATTTTCTGAACCAAACTCCTTCATGCATATGTTCAATGTGTCTATATTGAATGGGCAAAGTATCAAATTGCTCCATCAAAAGCTGTGGTAGAAGTTGATCGGCCCATGAAGGCACCATCTATGCATATACAAAAGCCTTATTAGGGAAAAATTGTCTAAGCTCTCACAGCTGGCATTTTGTCAAAAATCATTTTTTCTGAACCAAACTCCTTCATGCATATGTTCAATGTGTTAACATTGTATAGGCAAAGTATCAAATTGTTCCATCAAAAGCTGTGGTAGGAGTTGATCCGCCAGTGTATGGCCTATAATAGCATAAGCATAAAACCCTATACAAAAAGCCATTTAGAACTACAAAGGGAGATAACTCTGACAGAATTGGCCCCTAGCCCTTATTTTTTTGTTTAAAGTATTTGTCTTGCATATATGAACATGTTTGCAAGGTTTGATGAAAATCCAGCCATGACTCTTCAAGATATTAAAGAAACAAAGCGTTACGGACGGACGCACGCACGCACGCACGCACGGACGGACAACGTGAAAACAGTATACCCACCACAAACAAAGTTTGCAGGGGGTATAATGACAAATGGTAGCTTAATGAAGGTGGAAAGTATTGCAGAATGCTCCCCTTGGAGCATTCTGCAATATTTTTGACCTGCATTTAGTGTTAAATGGTCTTGAAAACTAATTTTCGTTTTTTTTAGAGTGGCCGTTTCACACAGGTTTTACTGTACAGCACAGTCCCTTTATAATACTTAACTAGAGGATCTTGAAAAGGCATCACCCAAACTAAAGTAAGTAATGGTGCAAAGATCAGGAATCGATACAATCAAGTACCACACCTGACCCAGGATACCAATGGGAAAGTGACAAACTCACAGAAGACACCACAAACGAGAGCCAAGAGGTCAGCCCTTTCCCAGCAGGTGACCACAAAGCACATATAAACAGACGCGCACAAAACATAGCAAACACAAGACAGAACAAAAACATAAAAGATCCATAAAAACCCATTATTGCTCAAACATGAGATGTCAGTCAGATAAAATTAATTGTTATATGACTGGAGAGAATCCTGTCCCCTGATTGCCCCAATTTGTCTTCATAAATCTTTATGTTTACCTGGAAACTGGTCTAAACCGGTCCACAAGTAAATATTTCATGAAAACCAGCTCGAACTAGTATTCAGAAGTTAATATTTTTGACACTTCTGCAATATTACCCTCTAGAGAGCTAAAAATAGCATGATGAGTATGAAACTTGCATGTTCTGCATGAAATTGGCATGATTTGCTGTTTCACCTCCAAACAGGTAAATTAAAGACTTTCATGAACTTTTACAACAGTTTTGTTTTGTTTTGTTTGCTTATTTATCTTTGTGTGAATAAACAAACTGTAAAAACAGTTTAATGATAACATTTTACATTCCTTATTAAGAAAAATAATATACATTTGAAAAAAAAAATACTACATTAAAATATTTTAATAACAGTTGCTTAAAATTTTGAAATAGTCCTTAGATGCCTTAGATTGAAGGTTGAACCATTCGGCAAACCTCGTATGACTACGAGAGCCTTCGTCATTGACTCGGCTGTATATCGGACGTCGCCATATTGGAACTACTTTCGCTTTTAAAGATGGCGGCCACAACAACAACGGTCTCGCTTCGCAAAAATGATGGCAAAATACTCGCTATCAATAGCTGCAACTACTATACTGTTGGTGTTTGTCATATTGTCATGTAGTGAGTAACAGTTTTTACTAGGTTTGAACGCCAACAAATATTTGTGCTGCCAAATATCGAGTGAAATAGATTTCACGTTTTCCCTTGCATTGACAGATAAGGAGATTCACAAGAAGACGGCCCGCACATACCTATGATTATAACATTATCCCCCGAGCAGTTTCAGTTTGAAAAAGTGAGTGTTTAACATTCCACCAGCAGTCAGCAGAGCTCTAAGGTCATGGAAACATGGTCACAGCTCAGTCTCATCCGGGGATCGAACTCTAGGACCCCTGGATAAGTCACCAGTGGTGTTACAGTACATGTTTTGTTTTGATTCTTTACGACACATTCAACAATTTCTTTAGTCGCCAGACGGGTCCAGCTATCTTCGAGAATAAAGCTTGCTCAAAGACACAAGACTGTGACCCTGGTGAGACCCAAACCCGCAACCCCTCGATAAATGAGAACCAACTATGAACACTACAGAAATAGCCTTCTACCCAAGACAACTAGGGAATGGAACTTGCTCCCCGGGACCATGTGCACACCATATCTGTAGACGACTTCCAGGCGCGTCTACAGACCTACACAGCCTAGACAACACATCCTCATCTTGTTTTTAACTGTAAATAAAGATGTTTTAACCATGTTGATGAAGTCACTTGCCGGTGATGCTTCGGCCCTGGGCAGTATCAAAGTAGAAGTAGAACCTCAAGTCAAGCACTCTACCACTGAGCTCCTAATTTTATCTGTCTGCCAGGGTTTGTCCCACAGGCCCTCCCAGGGGTTGGTTAGGGGGGCTGTTGAATTAAATTACTTATCCCCACTCCTGTACCCCAAACATAAAATTCACCTTGTTCCCCCATTTCCCAACGGGCAACCCCCTGGATGGGCCTCAAGAATGTTAGTAAAATACATGTAGCTGATTCCATAGCATAAAGTCAAATTTTTAGAATAATAAATGTTGTTCCTCGACCCCTTCATATGATGGAAATAAAAGAATAAGTGCCATAGGTCCAGTTTAGCAAATATTTTGAGCATAAAATTCCTTATCCATCAATTCTAACATTTAAAGAACCATCTCATTGAGACAGATCCTTTGGAAATAATTTTTGATTACTGAGACTGTTATCTGGAGGCCTACATGTTCAAAGGTGTCACAATTTGGAGAGTTTTACTTTTAATTTTCTGAAAATATGACATATCATTCAAATTTTCTTGAGAAAAATATTTTTTTATTTGAACCCTTTTTCTCTACATTGAATGAAGGTTAAAAATAATTTTTTCTTCCACTTTTCAAGTACATTTATGATTATTTTCTTTATGCTTTAGATACACTATTGTGCTATACACAATGTGCTTTAAATCATTTGGCAAAGATTTGAAAATATTCACATTTAAATTTAAAATATAGAAAAGAATTTTGACACTTAATTCATTCAAATTTTCTCCAGCGAGAGAGTATGAATGGAAATTTAAAATGGCATTTTTTCTGTTATTAATGAAATTCAATGCATATTAAATGTTGAAAAAAAAATAAAAGCCATTTTTCATTATCGAAATCATAAAACTTTCACATTTTTATTAATAAACCTATGTTGAATTTTATAATTAAGAGTTCAACTTCACTCATTGTAGCAAATTATCTTTTAATTTAGAGCACTGTAATGGAATAAAAGCCTTGATGCTGACACTGCCAGGCCTCGAAATTTCTTAAAATAGGCACTTGCCCTGCAACACAAAAATTATTGACATAAATGGGGAAAAAATAATTTTTGCTAGAAATATCAAAATTTTCACTTGCCCTGCAGCCTGAAGCACTCGTAAATACGAGCGAACGAGTGCTATTTTCGAGCCCTGCACTGCTTTAGTTAAATCTAGCCATTTCAACACAATTAGCTTCCATGGTGTAATAGGAAACATACTCACTCTTGGAGTGAGGGCTCCAGGTTCAAATCCTGGTGGAAGTACAAAATTGGGCAGCTGGAAACTGATTTGGATGCTTCAATTGTAGTAACAAAAATAGAAATCTAGCCAGTACAACAAAATTAGCTTCCATGGTGTAATAGAAAACATACTCACTCTTAGAGTGAGGGTTCCAGGTTCAAATCCTGGTAGAAGTAAAAAAGTTGGCAGCTGGAAACTGATTTGGATGCGTCAGTTATATTAACAAAATTGAATAGAAATCTAGCCAGTACATCAAAATTAGCTTCTGTGGTGTAATAGAAAACATACTCACTCTTGGAGTGAGGGTTCCAGGTTCAAATCCTGGTGGAAGTAAAAAAGTTGGCAGCTGGAAACTGATTTGGATGCTTCAATTATATTAACAAAATTGAATTGAAATCTAGCCAGCACAACAAAATTAGCTTCCGTGTTGTAAAAGAAAACATACTCACTCTTGGAGTGAGGGTTCCAGGTTCAAATCCCGGTGGAAGTAAAAAAGTTGGCAGCTGGAAACTGATTTGGATGCTTTATTTTTATATTAACAAAATTTAATAGAATTCTAGCCAGTTCAACAAAATTAGCTTCCATGGTGTAATAGAAAACATACTCACTCTTGGAGTGAGTGTTCAAGATTCAAATCTTGGTGGAAATAAAATGTTTTAACACAAATAAGAAAATAGTTACAATTTTACGCATAAAAAGTTCCTTAATCTGGACCTATGATAATGAAGGAAGAGAAAAGGAGAGGATAATGATGAGAAATTAGTCCAGATGTGACATCTGGCTAGTGCTTGATCTGGAAGGGATCAGTGTTAGCCCTGTTTACGAGATTTTGAGGCTGACTTTCCATACAAAAACTCAACCTAAATATACTGAATTTTGATACTCAAAAGAACCGTCTTGATGAGATTTTTATTATCAAGCACCCAAAACATATATTTTAACTTAATATGAACTTAGGCACTACCTAGATGCAGACATATCATCATTATTTCAGGAATTCATTATGGGATTTATTTGTTTAGAAATTGGCAAGATCACAAATTTAACATACAAGGGAGGACCTTTCTTTAAGGCAAACCCATTGAGAAGGGAAAAAGATACATACAAGCTGTGTCTCATTTCAAATCTTGCAAACTTTTCTGAAAAAGCTCAGATTTTGACAAGTTAGACTATAGTTCAATTGGCAGAATAGCCTCGGGTTATGATATGTAAGCACCTGGAGGAATGTCTGGGTTCGAACCCCAGTGCTAACAGTCTGAACTGATGCTTTGTTTCAATTCAAAAATATGAAAAACATAAAAATGTGAAAAAAATTAAGTCAAAATATAACATTTATGAAAAGCATTTAGGAAATATAAAAAGCTGTCTCCCTTGTAAATTAAGGTTTAGAATTAAAAGTCAATCTCTGAGGAACAAAACTCAGAGTTAAAATAATTGATAACCTTTGGTTTGATCAAAATGCAAGAGGTTTTATACATGTACCCTTATAAAAACAGTAAGATTCTGTGTATAAAGTGGCTTTAAAAGTCTTTTTCTCAGAAAAAAGTCTGATCTGTTGTTTTTATATCAAAATATGATAATCTTTCCTCAAAATAATTTCAAACAGAATGATTTTATCTCAAAAAGCCACTAAACTATAGCCCTAAAACTCATGATATGAAATAGGCCCAGATGTGATAAATGTCTAGTGCTAGATCTGAAAATGAAAAAGAAATCAGTGCTAGCCATGTTAATGTGTAAAGCCATACACATCAGCAGATACTTAAATACATCGTTGAGTTTTCAGGATTATTCCTGAATTCAGGATTTTGAGGCTGACTTTCCATAGGCAAATTAAAGTACCTTATCTGATTTCAGTTCAGTTTAAAAAGACAATTCATTACTGACCATTTAATATTTTGTAGGTAGATTGCAAGTTTTGAGATTTTGATTTCTTCAGTTCAGGATTTTGAAAGTTTGTAACTTTTACACATGTTAATAAAATCTGCCTGGTAGTCTGGACCAGTAGAAACAAGATACATGTACCCAAATAAATTTAGCCATATTGTCGAATGGAAAACTTCTATGGCAATATCGTCCGACTTTATGCCGATGGCAAAACTATACTTGAACACATTCAATGGCGCGCCATCGCAAATCCCCACACTCTCGAAGAAATCTAATGGTAATTGACCCTTTGACCCCATCCGAAGGTCACCAGTTTGATAGTAGGTTAAAATTTTTCAGTGTATCCTAGTCTACTGCTCATCTCCTTTAATTTGATATGCCACATGACCATGTTCAGAAAATTAAATTTTTGACCCCTCACCAAGGCCCCAGGGGGCAGGGACCCCAAAAAAATGTGCCAGTGCATGTGCCATTCATGTGAGTAATTCACACGCCAAATCTGGTTGAATTTAGGGGAAAAAAATGACAACCCCAACCCCCCCCACGGTACCCCCAAGTCCCACCCCAGGTGGCCAAATGAAAATCTCATGTGATATGTTTTATATCTTTCATGTGTGAGAAGACACACAAAGTTTGGTTAAAAAATCTTTGAAATTGACTTTGTAATTAAAATTTAATGATATTTGACCTTTTGGCCCCTCCCCAGGGGGTGGGGCCAAAATAAATGTGCCGTCGCAGGCCCCATTCATGTGAGCAATTCACACACCAAATTTGGTTGGATTTCTTCCAATGGTTTAGGAGGAGATAGCGTGACGGATGGACGGAGCCGATTGCAATATCCCCAACGCTTTTTTAAAAAAGCGAGGGGATAATCACTTTACAATATCTTGCGGATAAGCATGCTATATGGACCAAATGATGGTAAAGTATTGGCCTGCTGACTAGACCAATATCGGTCCAATAGTTGACCAGTGTGTCCAACATGATATCAGTCCAACTTTCACCCTATTTGCACAATAACTAACTGGTATACAAACAATATGCATCTTATGATGGTTAGATGTTTGTTTACTAACTAGAGGTAGAGACTGGCATGCTTGAGGGGCCATCTCTTGTCAGGTCATTAGGGATCATCATCTTGGCTTCTCTTCAAAAAGACTCTGACTCTCTGTTGACAAGTAAATGAACTCTGCTTACAGCTAAAAAGTTAGCAGGTCATCACATAGTGCCCCATTTTGTACATGTCTCGATCCAGGGGTTGGGTGGGGAGGGGGGTGTATTCCCTTGAAAATCCGGTAATGACATTGATGCTACAGAAGTGACATAAGGACCAAAGTTATAGCTTCTGTGTGCAGTCACTGCCCAAACCACAGATTTGATGGTTGTCATTTAGGCCTAAAATAAAAAAAAATCTTTCAGGTTACCAGACTAATTTTAAGTGTTTTAGTGTTCATTCTTTGTGGGGGGGGGGGGATTTCCCCCAGTTTTTGAAAGATCCCCCCCCCCTAAATTCAAGGAGGTTGGGTGTGATATTTTTTATATAAACGAAGTAAAAAATATTCTAAAATTTAAGTGAACTTATTTTTTATTTATTTTTTTCAAATGGTAACATAAACACTGATTTTTTTTGTCCCTAAATCTTTTTTATGGGATTTCCCAATTCAATCAGTCTCAGGGCTCTAGATAAGAGGGGGCAAAGGGTATTTCAGCATTGTTTTTTTAAATTCAGCATTGAAAACTAAATTGAAGGGTAAAAATACCCTGTGCAGTTTGAGGTTTCAGTGCTATTCAATTTATGTGGTGAAATCTTTTATTTTTAGTAAGAAAAAACTATTTTATATACACCAAAGTCTTGGAAGTTTTCTTAAAAACACAACATGTATTTGATACAAGCAACATTTCTTTAAAATATGTTAAGCAAATATTTGTTGTTGTTTTTTACAAGCTTTGCATTTTCTGCAATTTGATATTTCAAATATGGAGTAAAATACTCATTAAATTAAAAAGTAGGGTGTGGAAAACCCATTGGTCCAAATCCTTATCTAGACCACTGCAGTCTCCCCATGTAAACACTTTTTTAACAAAATAAAAATATTTTTGTAGATCCACCTTAGATGTCCCTATTTAAAAAAAAAAATCATGTAACCTGAAACACACATATTCTTTTCTATGGCCTAAGTAAAACACTGTTAAACATTTTCTTTTTAATTACAACTGGCATGATAATGTTCAAAATGGAGCTAGAGAGATAGATACATATACATGTATGGATTGGCTGGATGAATAGATCGTCAAGGAGGAAGAGAAACTTCAAATGTGCTCATGTCTGCATCTAGGTAGTGCTTTAGTTCATATTAGTTTTCCCCTGCCTGGGTTTTCCCTGATGCAGGCTATTGAATTCAGTCTCCCAAAACTTTAACTCGGACCTGCTGTGAAATGGGACACAGATGCTCCCCTTGGGTCATTGTATGAGAGAGAAAGTTTCCCTAAAATGACCTAGATCTTGTTATATCAATACATTATGCAAATCTATCATGACATTCCGAAGATATTGAGCTAAAATTAAATTGCAGGACCCTTGGATATGCACTATAATCACTATGCGAGTCCGTCCATTCTCATTTAATGAATATAGCAAGAAGTGAGCGAAGCTCACATACCCCCGGCGGTAGCCATCAGAGGTTGTAACACTTTCAGAGAAAAGACAAAATTGTCAAAGATTTCATAATCCTAAATCAAGTAGTTTCTGAGAAAACTTTGATGAAAAATGTCCATATGTGTTATATAAGAGTGACAGAAGGAAAAATTGAAAATTTGAAAAAAGAAGGCAAAAATGAGGATTAGCACCTTAGTTTTCATTTATACAATACACTTCTCCTAACTGAACGTACACAAATAATTTCATAATCCTAAATCAAGTAGTTGCTGAGAAAACTCTGACAAAAAACGTCCATATGTGTTATATAGGAGTGACAGAAGGAAAAATTGAAAAAGAAGCCAAAATGAGCTTTAGCATCTTTATTTTCATTTACACAATACACTTAGCCTACTTGAAGGTGTACACTAAATTTGAAAACACTGGCTCCAATAGGAGCCGAGAGATCTGTGACAGAAATTTTCATTGGAGAGAAAGAAAAATGAATAAATAAAAGGACTGATAAGCAATATGTGGCTGTTCTTTTGTTACACAATACAACTAATCACTATCAACCTTTGTATCAAATTTCAGAATCCTAACTCAAGTAGTTGCTGAGAAATCTTTGACAGAAAAAATGTCTATATGTATTATATAAGAGAGAAAGAAGGAAAAAATGAAAATTTGAAAAAAGAAGGCAAAATGAGGATTAGCATCTTAATTTCCTTTTACACAGTACACTTTGCCATCCTGAAGATGTAAACAAAATTTGAAAACACTGGTTCCAATAGGAGCTGAGAAATCTGTGACAGAACTTTCCATTGGAGAGAAAGAAAAATGAACATATAAAGGGACTGATAAGCAATATGTGGCTGTTCTTTTCTTACACAATACAACTCATCACTATCAAGCTTTGTACCAAATTTCAGAATCCTAACCCAAGTAGTTGCTGAGAAATCTTTGACGAAAATTTTTTCCATTGGAGAGAAAGAAAAATGAACAAATAAAGGGACTGATAAGCAATATGTGGCTGTTCTTTTCTTACACAATACAACTCATCACTATCAAGCCTTGTACCAAATTTCAGAATCCTAACCCAAGTAGTTGCTGAGAAATCTTCGACGAAAAAAAAAGTTTACAGACAAACAAACAAACAAACAGACAAACATAATTACAGAAAAGGCAAAAACTATATACCCCCCATATACTTCGTACCGGGGGTATAAATATAGGCTCATAACTCTTGAACCACATGTTATTTTCAAATAAAATTTTGCATACCAATGCATGTCAACATTATCTAACCACTAGCATGTGTAATAGCTTTTTTTGATTGACGAGGGTTTGCTGAGCAGGCTATAATCACTATGTCAGTCAGTATGTCTAGCTTCAGTTAGTGAATATACACTCATAACACTGGAAACACATGATATATTCTGATCAAATTTTGCATACAAATGCATGTCATCATTATCTAACCACTGGCATGTGTAACAGCATTTTTTGATGGACGAGGGTTTGCTGAACATTATTTTCGCAGGTTATAGTCAGTAAGTCACTTAGTGAAAATGCTCATAACTCTTGAACCACATTGTATATTTGGATCAAATTTTGCATATTCTTTATTTTACCAGTCACTGGTAGGCAAATTGGTGATGAGGGTTTGCCAAGCATCATTTTGGCCGGTCATGGTCTTTTAGTGGAAATGCTCATAATTCTTGAACTACACATATATTTTGATCGAATTTTGCATATCGGTACTTATACATTTTAACATTGTCAGAGACACTAATATGCCAAAGGGTGACTAAGGTAACTTCAAATGATGTGACGTCATCTACCCCTTAACAACATATATATGGCCAACATTTCAAAAGTACTTAAGAGTATATGAACAACTCGCACATGAATAAAAAAAAATGTGAATAATACATGAATGTGAAAAAATAGATGGATAAATAAATAGATAAATAAGTACAAAAAATGTCAAGACCATCTCATTGAGACGGTTCTTTTAAGCACCCACAACCAATGCTTTGAGAAAGTGTGGTTATAATAAATAATAATAGACAACAAAAATCATGTTGCTCCATATAATCTTATTTTTTTTTTATAAATTTCATGAAACCATCTACTATGGGTCGGTCTTATAAGCAGGTAAATACATCAAGAGACATAACACATTTTGGTACGATTAGGATTGACAGTAGCGCCTCAGTAGCGCGATCGATAAAGTCCAGGTCTCCTAAACCAATGGATTTTTCTCACGCTGGTTTGAATCCCGTCCCTCCCCACTTTATTTTTTTTTACATATTTATAATATGGCCTTTCCCTGTCTCAAGTGTGTGTGTGTGTGGGGGGGGGGGGTACACTAACCCACTCTGGATTCGCCACTGGACTGGTCCCCCAGGGTGGGTACTCTCATTTTTACTTCATACGTAGGCTTGGGCCCAGCTTACCGTTTACCCCCCAAAAATATTGGGAATTTCAAGAAGATATTTGAGATTTTTGCAACCCCCAAAAAATATCCTCATTCTGTACATTAACCTTAAGAAAAGACCCAGAAATACATAAAAAAAGACCCCTAAAACTAGTCCAATTTTGTGATGACGCCAAAAAATATCCACAAAATACTCACACCCCAAAAAAAATTAATTTTTCTGAAAACTGAAATTCAAAATTTAAGACCCCAAAAATGGCCGGAGCCTACATATGAATCAAAATAACAGAATACCCCCCTGGGATTGACCATAAGGTTATACTTTAAAGCAGGGAATTAAGCGTGTTTCCTGGCAATGTCTGCTGGCTAGTCTAAGTCTTAAAGAAAATCACTGGGCGATTCAGGCCAGACTGACTGATGTTTCACTTAGTGGCCAACCGATGTTCCTACTTTTTTCAAGAACTGTTTACAGACGGGGGGAGTGGGGGGGGGGGGGGGGTCATCAATAGCTCTTTTCCTATATAAACCCAAAGAACTTGTGATTTTCCAGGGAGGTCCGGACTCCCTGCCCTACACCCCTTCCCACCACCACCACACACATCTGGATCAGCAAACGCCAATGAGTGACATATTAATCGCACTGTTGAAAGCATCGAAAGAACGTAGATATTGGCATCGAGTGAAAGCTAATTGAAAATACTGGGCTTTAGTTTAATGATCAAGCAGGTGCGTGGGGCTGCTGAATTTGTTTGTGACGAAAATGACCAACGTTTATTTCATCCAAATTATCAAATTAAATCGTGAAGCTATCGTATGACTATTTATCATTTCCCGTCTGTTGATTGTCTTTTTTTTGCGATTGTTGTTGTTGTTGCTGCGACGGAGGCAGACATTTTGAATACGACGTATCACGTGAACTTGTTGTGACGTACATACATTCTCCCATTTTCGTACAAAGTCTAATTTTGCTCTTTGTCCATATTTTATATTATAAACCTTTAATTTATTGTCTAAAAATGGAAACTTGGTTTTTTCTATCATTGAATTACTCAGAATTTTTGTCTAATCTAGCGTTCATAAGATTTTGCTTTAGACGCGCGGAAGTGGTAAATCGCCGGACGAGAGCCTCTTTATTTTTGGTAGAGGAGTAGACGCATATCAACCTACTTCATACAGACGAGGTAATGTTAGAGTTACGGACGTGACGGAAACATCCGAGTTTTGACGATTGAAGGTTGAACATGTCTTTAACAACAAAAATGGAAGTAGCAAAATTTTCATTCTTAAATGAAAAGTCATATAACAAAACAGTTATTGACTTCAACTTCGGTAGAAATAAGGTTTATCTACCCTTAAAAGTGATATTCACCTCGGCCTAGCGGCCTCGGTGAATTATCACTTTTTCGGGTAGATATATCCTTATGTCTACCGAAATTGAAGTCAATGAAAAAAGTCAATAAGCAATGCTTATAAGATACCCCCCGCACAGAAAGGGTCAGTGATAAAACTTGGCAAGTTATAGTTCGAACAAGAAGACCTTAGTTTTGATAAGAAGATTTCAGTAGAATCTGTGCAAACAAAAATTATAAACTCCTTCATGCATATGTTCAATGTGTTTACATTGTATAGGCAAAGTATAAAATTGTTCCATCAAAAGCTGTGGTAGGAGTTGATCGGCCCATGAAGGCACCATCTATGCATATACAAAAGCCTTATTAGGGAAAAATTGTCTAAGTTCTCACAGCTGTCATTTTGTCAAAAAATATTTTTTCTAAACCAAACTCCTTCATGCATATGTTCAATGTGTCTACATTGTATAGGCAAAGTATCAAACTGCTCCATAAAAAGCTGTGGTAGGAGTTGATCAGCCCATAAAGGCACCGTCTATGAATATACAAACACCTTATTAGGGAAAAATTGTCTAAGTTCTCACAGCTGTCATTTTGTCAAAAATTATTTTTTCTGAACTAAACTCCTTCATGCATATGTTCAATGTGTCTACATTGTATAGGAAAAGTATCAAATTGTTCCATCAAAAGCTGTAGTAGGAGTTGATTGGCCTGTGTATGGCCTATAATAGCATAAGCATAAAGCACTATATTAAAAGCCATTTATAACTACAAAGGGAAATAACTCTAATAGAATTGGCCCCTAGCCCTTACTTTTTTGTCTAAAGTATTTGTCTTGCATATATGAACATGTTTGCAAGGTTTGATGTAAATCCAGCAATGACTCTCCAAGTTATTAAGGAAACAAAGCGTTACGGACGGACGGACGGACGGACGGACGCACGGACGGACGGACGCACGGACGGACGGACGCACGGACAACGTGAAAACAGTATACCCCCTACAAACAAAGTTTGCGGGGGGTATAATAATTGTATAATGCATATCAAAGGCTGGCCAGCTTTGTGTGTCCAAGAAAATTCATGATTGTGAAGTTTATTTAAAGTACTGAAAGAATAGCCATCTTAAGACAAGGGCAATCAATTTTGAAGGACACTGATTCAGCTGCAAGTTAACCCCCTTTAGTTTTGATTCCTGGGCTTCTTTGATGATTGCACATTCATCACTGAACAATTTGAAATGTGTTGACAAGTAAGGTATGCTGAAATAAATACCCTTTTAAAGATGCTGACATACCCCATCGACTCTGATTACTATATTCTAGCAATAAAATTCAACATCTCCAGCCTTTTAAAGTTTCATCTATTTATGCTTAATTTTGTTTGCAGAGGAGGCAAAGGGCATATATCAATGACAGATTATGGATTAAATTATGCATGTATCACATTTCTTTGTATTGTGGAAGTGATGTTAACATATAAAACTTTGAAGACTTTCTCGACCATCTGACAACGCATCTCCTGACATTATTTACATAAAAATGAACTCCCAATATGGATGTTAGTGTAAGTAGTTAATGCCAGTTATGAAAGTGTACATAAAGGTAATTTATGTAGACATTTCTGAAAAGGAGCTGTAAACTGAGGTTTAAATTTTACTTTTAGTTTCGAAATATTGCATTTATCAGTCACAATACATCAGAAAGACATTCCCATTCAAGATGATAGCAAAACTAGAAGGACACAAAATACTGTATAACATACCCAAACACAGAATCCCAAAAAACAATGGGAGCCATAATAAACAATGAATGAACAACAACAGAACAATCGCCATAGAACAAACCGAAGCCTTTTTTACAATCAGTGTCTAGTGGTCTATAAATAGATT
This sequence comes from Loripinus fragilis, assembly GCA_964019695.1. Lineage (NCBI taxonomy): Eukaryota > Metazoa > Mollusca > Bivalvia > Lucinida > Lucinidae > Loripinus > Loripinus fragilis. The sequence continues at coordinate 8,464,959 of OZ026521.1, read as the reverse complement.
TACTTACCCCCCATCATCAGCATGGTAACCTATAGACTGTACATTCCAACCAGGTTGCCTGTTTGGTGGGTAATTCTTTGGAACCAGTCCCATTGCAATACTACCTCCCTTACCAGTCTTCAATACTCCTGTAACACAAAATTAAAATACAGGTACTGTCCTGCCAGCCAAGAGCGACAGTGACGTCGTGTTTTGTTTACAATTGTTAAGTAAAACATTAACTTGTTCACTCCACTTGAGCTAATGGGAATCGATGGGTCACTTGCGTATTAATCCTAGCCGCAGAATAGGATTAATACACAAGTGATCTGTCAATTCTAAGCCCCTGATAACTTTGTAAACAAAGAATGACTTCACTGTCATTCTTAGCTCACCGTGGTCATACCACTACGGCAATTTGGGTCTCGTCACCCACTCCTGTGTTTTAGTAAAATTACCTTCAAAGAAAGGCTGCCAAAAATGAGAACTTTCGACTATATTTGCTTCGAGATTGCATCCTCTAGTTAACAACCTCTGTGTTGTCTTGCCAATGCGGAGATAAAATCAGATTTTAAATGTGTTTTTTACTCTTATATTAAAAAATTGTCAATTACAGTCTAGTCATAACTGATTAAATATCCATGATGAAAAAAAAGTAATAAGTTATTTCATGCCTAGACATCAAACGTTAAAGTTTTCATTTAATTTAAAAGCTAAAAGATACAATGAGAATTGATGAACACAACTCAATCGGAACCCATTTATCTGTGATTAAATGAAGAAATTGAACATGATGGGAAAGTTACCTTAACATCGAAATAAGTGACGAGACCTAAATTGCCGTAGTGGTATGACCACGGTGTAGCTGGCAGGACAGTAATGTTTCCTACATTTCTTCTGGTTTTACTATGGTCTTTCACCATAAACTTTCAGTGTTTTCAAAATATTTACAAATAAATCTTTTTCTTCTAGTGTTGTCTGCTGATAACTTTTCAAACAGTTTGGATCCCAATCAGGCCCAACATTTTTTCAGACCTGACCTGGATCAAACTGTTTGACACTCTTATGGTACGCCTGAAAGAATTTTTCGAAAAAGTTGATTTTGAAAAAAATCAGATGACAAAAAACAAACAAAATTAACCAGTAGGCAAAGAGATATTTAATTTATTGATATTTTCAGCAAAAAATGATTTTCAGCAGACAGGAAGTGAGGGTCTTATAGATAAAATGAAAAAAGTCAATAAGCAATGCTTATTAGATACCCCCCCGCACAGTAAGATTCAGTGAAAAAACTTGGCAAGTTATAGTTCAAACAAGCAGACCTAAGTTTTGAAAAGAAGATTTCAGCAGAATCTGTGGAAACAAAAATTATAAACTCCTTCATGCATATGTTCAATGTGTCTACATTGTATCCGCAAAGTATCAAATTGCTCCATCAAAAGCTGTGGTAGGAGTTGAGTGGCCCATAAAGGCACTATCCATGCATATACAAAAGTCATATAAGATTATAATTGTCTAAGTTCTAATAGCTGTCATTTTGTCAAAAAAAAAAAATTTTCAACCAGACTCCTTCATGCATATGTTCAATGTGTCTATATTGTATAGGAAAAGTATAAAATTGCTACATTAAATGCATATGTTCAATGTGTCTATATTGTATAGGAAAAGTATAAAATTACTACATTAAAAGCTGTGGTAGGATTTGATCGGCCCATGCAGGCACCATCTATGCATATACAAAAGCCTTATTAGGGAAAAATTGTCTAAGTTCTCACAGCTGTCATTTTGTCAAAAATCATTTTTTCTGTGCCAAACTCCTTCATGCATATGTTCAATGTGTCTACATTGTATAGGCAAAGTATCAAATTGTTCCATCAAATGCTGTGGTAGGAGTTGATCGGCCCATGAAGGCACCGTCTACTCATATACAAAAGCCTTATTAGAGAAAAATTGTCTAAGTTCTCACAGCTGTCATTTTGTCAAAAAATATTTTTTCTGAAGTAAACTCCTTCATGCATATGTTCAATGTGTCTTCATTGTATAGTCAAAGTATCAAAGTGTTCCATCAAAAGCTGTGGTAGGAGTTGATTGGCCCGTGTATGGCCTATAACAGCAAAAGCATAAAACCCTATATTAAAAGCCATTTAGAACTACAAAGGGAAATAACTCTAATAGAATTGGCCCCAAGCCCTTACTTTTTTGTCTAAAGTATTTGTCTTGCATATATGAACATGTTTGCAAGGTTTGATGAAAATCCAGCAATAACTCTTCAAGATATTAAAAAAACAAAACGTTACGGACGGATGGACGGATGGACGCACGCACGGACGCACACACGTACACACACACGCACGCACGGACAACGTGAAAACAGTATACCCACCACAAACAAAGTTTGCGGGGGGTATAATTACATCGTTTCCTTAAGTGACATTGCCTAACACTCACCAACATGAGACAATGCTTTTCATTGGAAAGAATGCAAAACAAGTATAACGCTATGAAGAAACAAAAAAAAATATACAAAATTTGCATTTTCTGTCTCATGAGTCATAAAAATTATTTGGGGAAATAATTTAAAAAATCGGAAAATGTCATGCCAAAACATTTAATCCTTAAAGTGCCAAGAAAAAAATTGCATCTGAAAATGTTGTCTGCTGACATTGTCTGCTGCAAATAATTGCCTAACATTACTGACGAATTAAGTATAGAAGCAAACAGCGTGGACCCAGAACAGACTGCTCCTATAGGAGCAGTCTGATCTGGGTCCATACTATTTGCCATAGAGGCTTCTTAAACATTTCAGCAGACAAGAAAAGCAGACGACTTTTGTTGGGATTGCCGCTTTAAGGGTTAATAATTATTTTATAAGTAGCATGCACTTACTGATAGAGAAAGTGTTGTGATCCTTAGTCATTGGTCTGCAACCAATAAACTGAGCGACTGGTATTGAGGAGGAACTGGTATCATACCTGAAACACAAAATATTTCCTGGAACTCTTTGCCTTCTGGGTAATTTTGATTGCTTTTTTTGTCGTCTGCTGATTTTTTTCAAAACCAACTTTTTCGAAAAATTCTTTCAGGAATAACGTCAGTGTCAAACAATTTGGATCCAGATCAGGCCCTACATATTGTCGGGCCTGATCTGGTACCAAACTTTGCAAAGATTATCAGCAGTTGACACTAGAAGGTAAAGAGTTAAACCTTTGTGTACTAATGGACTTTCCCCTGTATATACAATAACGGTGAGATTATCCATTATATATTTTAAGGAGCTACATGGCAGACTTTCCAATAGTCAACACTCTTTACAACGACACTGTTTGTCCCCAAATAATTTGACGTTAAACTGAATTTCTGTTGTAATGAATTCAATTCAAGTTAAACTGGTACATTTATGCAAATACAATTTATGTTGTGAAGAAATTTTGCTGTTATAAAGAATATCACTATAAAGAGTTTTCACTGTATCTTTAAAGACTGTTTTAACCATAACAAATGGGGTGGTCCTGATAAAATACCGCATTTCAGGGCATTTCATCTGGGTCTTCACTGTTTGCTAAAGTACTCCTTTTGGAGTTTGCATTTTTTATCTTTGATTTTTTTTCAAAATTATCTATTTCAAAAATATCTTTCAGGAAAAAAATCAGTGTGTCAAACAGTTTGGATCCAGATCAGGCCCAAGGTTATATGGGGCCTGATAGGGGTCCAAACTGTTTGCAAAGATGATCAGAAGAGCAAAACAACAGTGGCTGCTAGGAAGGAAAGATTTAATCAGTGAACTCTTTGTATGCTGGGTAATTTTGCATCTTTTTTATGTTGATTTTTTCCCTAAATTATCTTTCAGGAATACTATCAGAGTGTCAAACAGTTTGGATCCAGATCAGGTCCGACATTTTGTCCGGTCTGATCTGGGTCCAAACTGTTTGCAAATATTATCATCAGAAGACACAAGTTATCACTAGCAGTGAAAGAGTAAAATATTTATTTAAGAAATAAATTGATTTTTTGGAATGTTCATGGAATCATGAATACTTGACGGTCTAGATAGGGTATAATGATTAGTGAATAATGACCCTTTTTTATAATGAATAGTGAATAATGAGCCAAAAAAATAATGAAAAGTGAATAATGGGGGCCTAAAAATAATGAATAATCCTATTTTTTTAATGAATAGAAGAAAAAATTAATGAATAGTGAATAATCAGATTTTAATGAATAATGAATAATACAAAAATAATAAATAAATAAATCATTTGTTAAAGCCTATAATTGTAAAATATAGACTCATTTTTTTAGATTGTCCCCTTTGTAATTGACTGGTTATCAAATAACTACACTATAAAAACTAGACTGGTTCTCTCCCTTTAATAGCTTGTCTAGGGGAGGGAACCAGACTATATAAAAACCACAAATGATAGGTTATTCTACAATTTAGAAAACCCAGTCAACTAAGGGACACAATTTAGCGAGAATCCATACAAAATGATATCTGAAATAGAGATTGAAACAGAAAAGTCCCCCAAAACTCAAGAAAAAGACACAGGAAGTAATCATGTGGTTCCTGTTATGCTCACATTCTATGTTACTGATCGCAAAACTGTGAAAGAAAGAACTAGGTCCAGAGTGTGTATAAATTCCAAAGAAGACGAAAATGTAATAAGTTTTCACATGCATATTATTACCTTTTTGGGAATAAAGGAGCAGGCCTATTCACTAGGGGTTCCAGACTTTGAACAAGATATTCAGATTACAAATCAACAACGGAAAAGGCAAAAATTATCTGATACAAACACAGGCTCAGTTGGACTTGGAAAGAGCTTCATTGATAGGATCTTGTGGGGAATTAAATAGTGAGTTTCTGCGGAATGCGGGTTGTTTTAGCCCTGTTTTTTTGTCCTGGGTTGTTTCATCTAAATTTAGGGGGTGGGTCGTTTCGGACTTGGTAGGTTGGTCATTTAGGCCTATTTTCAGAGTGAGTCATTTTGGCTTTTGGTCGTTTTGGCCAAAGTCTGAAAGTGATAATGTATGCATTATTATATGTGTATGGATGCACAGATGGGCAGGTGTTAAGTTTTGTAAAAACAGATCAAAATGAAAAAGGGCCCTTTCAGGACTAGGGCTGAAACGACCCATGTCAAAATGCCCTAGGCGGGGCCAAAGTGACCAGTTGCTGTTACAGTGTGCATCGGGGGAATCAAGAAAATTTATAGAGAAAACAACTCACCAACATGGAATTCAGGACAATTCAACACATTTTTGAGACAATTCACCAACAACATTTTGTTAGATTTTGAATTAAAGATCATTAAAGTGTCTGTGAATTAAACTGTCTCATAGAGATGATAAAGTGTCTGTGAGTTGTCTCAAAATATATCAGTGAATTGTCTCATAAAGTGTTGGCGAGATGCCTCAAAATCTATTGATAAATTGTCTAAAAAATGTGTCTATTTTATCTATCTGTACTCAGTCATTTTTTGTTCAGTTGCAAAAATGTCTATTTTCATCGAAAATTTTTGATATTTTCTTATTTTTGTTCAAAACATAGATTGTGGGTACACATTAAATCTAATCAGACCCCCTTGAACCCCATTTTATACAGCAAAACTTGGGTGTACAAGGGCATACATTATTTTTCTCATTTTAACAATAAAACATAGAATGTGGATATTCATTAGAACTGCCTCATTGATGTAGTTCTATCAAGTATCCACAATCTATGTTTTGAGTAACAGTAAGAAATATCACCTTCATTCATTTGACAATTGCAATTTTTAACGCCCTAAAGATCACAGTATATTGAATTGGTGCACATGTTATCATAATGTGTATACAGTTACTGTTTTTGATGAAACTGCACAATTTAGAAGATCATGGAACAGTGTGTAGCAGAGTGCAAGAACAATAACTTTGACTCTTATACATTATCATACATATCTTTTTTTTTCAATTTTTAATAGGGACTGCTGATTATTTTAGTGTCAGGGGTGGGATGGGGACGGCTAAAAAGTAGGGGGGGGGATTTCCATGTGGCTAGTAGTGTGTGTGTGTGTGTGTGTGGGGGGGGGGGGGGGGGGGGGGGGGTGGTTGTCATTATCTTTCACCTCTCAGCAAGGGGGGTGGGTCATGTTTTAATTGTTCAAATAAAATCATTAAAAAAAATTCTCGCTCGCTTCGCTCGCTCGGTTTTTATAAATGAAACTCTTAACAGGCCAATTAATTTCTCAGTTTGCAAAAGTTATTCTGTTTTGGTGGTATTATTGTTACAACTTTAAACATATATGGATATTGATTAATCAGACTTTCAGATAGGTCCTACTTTTCCTTGTGTTCCTACATTTTCCTACTTTTTCTTGAAAATGTCCTACTATCACTACTTTTCACTCTAAAATGTCATTTACGTGATGAAATACAGATTTTTTTCCTCGGTCGCTTCCCTTGTTCAAATCTTAAAATATAAGTATATTTATTAAGCATTATTTTGACCAATGCCTTGTCCGTAGAAATATTGGTATTTTAATGAATAATTTTAATGAATAATTGGTCTTATTTTAATGAATAACCCAAAATTTTAATGAGATGATTAATTGGCTAAATTTTTAATGAATAGTGAATACCAGACCCCCCACATCCAGACCCTCATACTTAGGGTTTCTTGCAAGAGACCCGAAGTATTCATGATTCCAGAACAGACCAAAAATTGAATTCATTGCTTATATTTACGTTTTATTATAAATATCTAAAATATAAAACTTATTTATAATTTAGGAAACAAAACAGTTTTGTATTTAATATGTAATTGTATTAACATATTGTCGGAATGTAAAAGGAAACAGCGGAACAGCTAGCGTGAACACGGACAGCCAATGGAGAAAACAAGAGGCTTGTTTTGCATGTGCGACTCAGGTGTGGCTCGCTGTCAATCACAACACCAGTGTCACTTCTGGGGAATGAGTTCGATGTTCGAAGCATATTGCACGGGCAAGTGAGCTTGGCAGCTGTCAATCAAATCTGTGTAATTCATAAGGCTATGAACGGTTGCAAAAATTTAAAGATTCATTAAAGGATTGCTTCAAAAATGTAAATATAGCAATATAACACAGTACATTTGTGTATAGGATAACTTACAGAACTATTCCTGTTTCATGGATGATCTTGGATTCCCTACCAAAGAAGGCAAAATACTGAGGTTCTACCTTCAATGTTTCTTTGGTCTCCACCTCATCTTCGTTCAAGTAGGATGCACCCTGTTGGTAAAGGAAATGTATCCATAAATAAAGTTATCAGTTACCTCGCATATTACCTGCATTGCTGCACATTGCCTGATAAACGTTGTCCATCTCACGGCATGTGCCTTTTTCAGGTCATGATGACGTTGCACTTTTTAAATGACGTAGCTAATGACACTATATCAATACAAAAATTGAAAGTTATGTCATAATCACTAGTTTGACAAGTGAAACAATGGGTAAACTGATAAATAGAATACCAGGTTTGCGTCTTTTGATATCAAGTTTACAAGGCTCGGCTTTGAGAACGCATGTTGAATCGCTCGGCAAGCCTCGCGATGTCAACAAGCATTCTCAAAGCCTTGCCATCAAAAGACACTCATCTATAATTCTCTATATATTGAACTGTTATTTTTTCTTCACATGGATGATTTTGGATTGCTCTGGATATAAACAACCATCATCAGTGAGACAGTGATAGTCACAATTCAGTTTTACAGTGACAGATCAGGCCCCGAGGTTATAAAACTTTTTTCATGCTCAACTCAACATGAAATTAATTATGCTCATAAATGTTTAAATGCCAACAATTATTGCCATTTTAACATTAATTAGCATGATAAAAAATGATACTTCTGAGAGTTCGAAAGCATGAAAAGTCTTTATTTTTCAGCATTTTAGCTTTTATGAGCAACTGAAATTTCATGCTCAGTTTAGTTGAGCATGAAAAAGTTTTATAACCTCAGGGCCATCAGATCCATAACATTTTATTTGGGATTTAAAAACTGATGATTTACTTTCACAAATGAATACTATGAATGTGGTTAAAGTCCCATTCTAATGCTTTTTTTCCGACCATGGCAACCTTGCCTCTGCATCCAGCACTGCCAGCCAAGAAAATCTTTGCTACGAGAATGTTTAATGAAGTCAGGTTTCCAAGAGACTTTTGGTATACTGCAGGATTTACTGTATTAAGTTCAGATGTATTTGCAACTGTGAAAGATTATAGGGAGTGTACATGTTTTTTATGCATTAACATCTGTCAGACTATAAAGAAGCTATTTGAACACCAGGCCAATAGGCAGTGTTCAAAAATTGTCTGAGAGACTTGGAAATGCAAAGAAACAAACATGTGATTTTCATTCTAGCATTTTACTAAGTACAGATTTCAAGAGACGTTTCTTTTACACACCCAAATCATATGTTATCATAGACATTTATTAAAAAAAATCATGAATGGGTTTGATTCTCTGACTACAATGTTTTCCAAATTGTTTAAGATAAGAGAGTATTTTGAAAAATCGAAGTTCGAATTTTGGAGGTTTTACTTATATTATTTTTGGAACTCAATGATGATATCAATGTTTTCACGCAGTAATTAGATATGTTAGCTAAAACTATGCACTTCAATTTTCAATATAAACTACTATGACACAGAAATCATTAAAATGTGCTACCCAAATGCAGTAAAAGCAAACCATGCAGCAAACAATTGTGTGTAATAAGACTATCCCTACAGCTTTTGGAGATACATGGATTGTGTGAATAAGACAGCAGCCCACACAACAATATGTGCAACAACACCATTGGAGTGGAGTGCAGTGGATCAGTTGGTAGAGTGTTAGACTGGGGATCCAAGGGTTTATACTTCGACACTCATCGGAGTCAGTGTTGAGTCCTGGAGCATGACACTTAATCCACTGTCTAAGACCTGTTTAACCCAGCAAGACAGAAAATCTTCCTGACAGGACTGAAAAATTGTTGACTGGGACATAAAGCATCAAACACAAAAAAGCAAAACACAAACAGGACATAATGACTAATAAAACACCCTGACATGCAGAAAGGGACATAACTATCTTTTCTCTAGAATTATGTGCAATATTATCACATAAATTCTGTTTGAGCACTTCCCAATTGTGCATGCTTCATAGGGCTGAATCATTTAGCTGAAAGAAGTTATCAGAGTACTATTTTGGCCTCATCTACATGCCTACCAAATGATCCAATGCTTAACATCTGGTTGAATGTGAAAAACAATTGCTCTATGAAGAAAATAAAAAATCAGGGAATGTCATGCAACAGCCTATGTTTGTTTGTCTGGTGCTTAACTATGCATCATAACGACCTTGTGGGTCATTAGCGTTAGATACAACAGCCTGGATTCCTATGTTTGTGGTATAAATACAAGCTCAGAAAGTATTCTCATTAGGTCATATTTACTTTTCACATGACAAACACGTTCATGTCGAATTCAGGTACATTTATTTTACGGGAAAAGTAAATCTGACAAAACGAGAGAAGTTTCTGGCCTCAAATTTATACCACAAACGTAGGAATGAATAGGCTGTTGCATTAAATTTCATGATTTTTGATTCTCTTCCTGGTTGAATTGTTTTTAATAATCAACCAGATGTTGAGCATTGGATCGTTTGGTAGGCTTGATCTTGAGAAAACCTGATTGTACGGGAACAACAAAGTGTAAACCAGCCTGTGTATCTTGGTAATCTGATCAGCACCTAACTGAAAGGTATAAGATGCTATGCAAATTTTCAATATTCTAGCTAGTCACTGTAGTCGAGCAGGCTAGGTTGGGCCTTACCTGGTATTACACTCCTAAAATAGGGTTTCTTGTGATGAAGCTTGTATGAGCCACACCATTAAAAAAACCTGTCTTCTGTGTTTGCAATCAATCAGGCCCCGAGGTTATAAAAAAATTTCATGCTCAACTCAATTGAGCACGAAATTTCAACTACTAAAAAAAACAACTAAAATGCCAACAAATAATGATGTGTCTTGCTTTAAGTCTATCAGATGTTGTATTTATCATGCTAATAAATGTTAAAATGCCACCTATTGTTGGCATTTTAACATTTATGAGCAGGATAAATTTCGTGCTCAGCTGAGTTGAGCATGAAAAAAGTTTTATAACCTCAGGACCAGTCTTCTCAGCTATAATAGTATAAATCTAGCTAGAATAGTAAAAATCTGAAAGCATCATGCTCTGACAGGCATTATACTTAAGGCAAGGGAACTAATAAGTGGTAGCTCACTTATTTAACGACCCGCACCATCCCATAATTTCACTTGAATAACCGTTTTTTTAATCTCCATATGCCTAGTATCCACAAAAACACCAGGTAAATCAGTGTAGACACTGTATAAATGTTTCATTTCACAGGCCTGCACCATTAGTTTCAGCTTAAGAGTTTGTGTTAAAATTTGAACAGACAACCGCTTGTAATGAAAAACTGTCTATGCAAATAGAGTTAAAAAGAATGGGAGATCTCATTTGGCATTAATGGTATAACCAGTATCAGTATCAGTGCTGTAACCCGAATTGCTGTACTTACCCCTCTTAATCTTGTCTGAATGTCAGAAAATTTAATCCATAAAGAAATCCATACAAAAATTAGTATTGAGACGAAATTAATTTTTCATAAAACATTTGGGCCCACTCATGACAAAAAATGGAACATAAAGATAATGCTTAAAATCATTCTTCAAAATCATGTCCAGCTATCCAGCGAGCATAGATGTCTTGTTTTCAGTCTGAATTTTAACCTTTTTTCATTCTGATGGATTATCCCATACATAATGTTACATTAAGTATGGAATTGTCCATTTGTAGTTTAATGGGTTTCCAGTCAAAATTTCTATAAAATGATAAATTTCTGTCCCTGAAGATGTTTTGATCTGAGCAAACAGTGCAGACACTGATGAAAGTCTGCCTTAAGTGGCATTTCATTTGGGTCTTCACTGTTTGCCAAAGTAACTATTTACTAGTTTCCAGAATGGAAAATGTATAACCTGATTTGTTTGATTTGATTCTTTATGCCATCAACAATCTTTTAGTTATAAAGGGATGGATCTTCCTGGGTTTGAACCAGTACTAAGCTAGGATTAATGTGTCTTGCTCAAGGACACCAGGCAGTGACGCCGGTGAGGCTCCAACCCGCAGCCCCTCAGTCTCGAGTCAAGCACTCTACAACTGAGCCACTGCGCTCCCCAATATAATCTGATTCAATATTTATAGTGTGTGAGAAGTGAAGGCTCAGATAAGACTGTGGAAATGCACAGGCTTGCCTGAGCCTTTAATAGTTCGTACAAAATTCTCATGAGCTGGCAAATATCCTGTGGACAACAAGACTATTTAGAGAAATGCACTGAAAGATTTAAAAAACTGAAATGCATTCTTTCTCCAATTCTTAACCCTTAATGAGCCAATCACAACAAAAGTTGTCTGCTGAAATGTTTAAGAGGCCTCTATGGCAAACAGTGTGGACCCAGATCAGACTGCTCCTATAGGAGTAGTCTGTTCTGGGTCCATGCTGTTTGCTTCTATACTGGTGAAATTCTATAAAGTTGTTCTCAAGATATTAAATGGAAACGAAATTATGACGGCCGGACGAACAGACGGAATGACAGACAACCCAAATCCTATATAGCCCCCCCCTTTTCAAAGTGGGGCTATAATTATCTTACTATTTTAAACGTTTTGCTGCTAGCTTAAGTATCTATTTTAGCAACTGCAACAATAATGTCACGTGACAAACACACAACCATCTTTTCTTACATCAGGGGCTGAAACCTTTTATCCTGATGAAGGTATCTGTGATACCGAAACATGTAGATCTTTCAATAAATAGTCACCCTAACCAATGCTGGTTGTTAGATCGGTTCGCCTCTTTAATCCCAGATTTAAATATTTAGGTATGTAAATGGTAGAATAACAGCTATAATACATATATGGTAACAGAAACTCCATGTATAAGTTACCTCTCATATTAAGTGCATTGTTGTACATTGACCTGATAAACTTTGCCAATCTCACGGCATGTATCTTTACCCGGTCAACATGACATTGTACTTTTTAAGTGACGTCATCAATGACTTTGAATCAACAAGAAAATCAAAAATTAATTCATAATCACCAGTTAGGAGAGCTAACCAGCTTGTAAACTGATAAATAGAATACCAGGTTCGCAATTTTTGATATCAAGTTTACCAGGCTCGGCTTCAAGAAGCATGTTGAATCACTCGGCAAGCCTCGCGATTCAACAAGCATTCTCAAAGCCTTGCCTGGTAAACTTGATTTCAGAAGACACTCACCTAGTATTCTCTATTTATTTAACTCAAACTCACCAGTGGATCAGTCAGTTTAATTTTGATATGATCTCCAACGTTGAGCTTGTAATGGGAGTCATAGGTCCTTGTAAGTGAGACTTTCGACAAATCTTGAATATAGCAGGCCTTTCCCGGGAAAGCTTGTAAGGTTGTACCATCACTCTCTCTGCAAACAAGAAAGAGGGTCTCAATGGGGTACCTCTGAAATCGCTAATAAGTAAAATTTGAGCCCAAAAATTGCTAATCAGTAAACCCCATTGACACCCTCAAGAAACATCAAGCTCAAAAGGCTAATATGAAATAAATAGGTGATACCTATCGAACGAGCTAGCGTTTTAAGCTTCTTTCATGTTTTGAAGAAGTGATTCTAGTAATATTTGTATAATTTAGTTGTGCTTTTAAGTGCAACAGTAATGCACCTATCAGTGTTTTCTAACAGATGGGGGGGGGGGGGTATTACCTAAGGGACTAGGACAATTTGGGAAAATGTCTAAATGTTGAAATCTTGACTTAATCCCCTGATGTGGCTGAGGTCAGTTATTTAAGTGATCAACTGTCTTAAGACCTTAGGTAATACATTGGGCATCTGTGTAGTTACAAAATGTCTAAAACCTGCCATGATAGTCTTTGTTTCCAAAGTTCTTTGAAAATATTCTGGAGACAGTATTAAAACAAGACCAATTCGTTGAATTTATACCACCTGAGTCTTTTTTCCCAAATTTCTTTGTTAGAAAATATTCTGGAGCCAGTATTAAAACAAGACCAGTTCGTTGAATTTATACCCCCAGAGATGGGTTATTTAATCTCACACCATAAATCCCATATCTCCAATCCCCAAAATTCACCTTAGTGCTTAGTTTAATAAAACAAGATGGCCCTGGATCGATCACCTGAGTCCTGGCACATATGATGTTATAGTATTGGCCTGTGACTAAAGAGATGTCATTAAAGGATATTTCTATTTTTAGCTCTGGTGGGCATGTTGTTCAGCTGAGCTAAACATTCTGATCAATTTTGGTAGAAGGCATCATGCGGAACATTTCTGTGAAACAATGTTGAATTTGGAACAGAGGTTCAAGAGGAAATGTTGTTTAAAGACATTTCTTATCTAGAGCTGTGGTGGCCCCTTTCTTCAGTAGAGCAGAACCATTTGTGCAATTTTGGCTGAATGCTTCATGATGAATAATTCTGTGAAATTAATTTGAATTTCGAACAGTCATTCAGGAGGAAATGTTGTTTAAAGATATTTCTTATCTAGAGCTCTGGTAGCCCTTTTGTTCAGTGGAGCTCAACCATTTATGTGATTATAGTACAGGGTATTATGAGAAACTATTCTGTGAAATTATTTTTTAATTTAGACCAGTGGTTAAGGGGGAAATGCCATTTAAAGATATTTCTTATTTAGAGCTCTGGCAGCCCTTTTGTTCAGCTGAGTGAAACCATTTGTGCAATTTTGGTAGGCGGTGTTATGAGGAACAATTTTGTGAAATTATTTTGAATTTGGACCAGTGGTTCAGGAGGAGATGTTGTTTAAAGATATTTCTTATCTGGAGCTCTGTGGCCCTTTTTGTTCAGCAGAGCAGAACCATTTGTGCAATTATGGTAGAAGGCATCATGAGATACAAATCTGTGAAATAATTTTGAATTTGGTCCAGTGGTTCTTGATAAGATGTCATTTAAAGATATTTCTAAACTGGAGCTCTGGCAGCCCTTTTATTCAGCGCAGCGGATCCATTTGTGCAATTTTGGTAGAGGGCATTATGAGGAACAATTCTATGAAATAATTTTGAACCAGTGGTTCAGGAGATTCTGTTTAAAGAGATTTCTTATCTGGAGCTCTGGCTGCCCTTTTGTTCAGCAGAGCAGAACCATTTGTGCAATTTTAGTAGACGGCATTATAAGGAACATTTGTGAATCTATTTTGAATTTGGGCCAGTGGTTCAGGGGATGTCGTTAAAAAGATTTCTTATCTGGAGCTCTGTCAGCCCTCCTATTCAGTGGAGCAGAACCATTTATGCAATTTGGAAAGAGGGCATCATGGGGAACTTTCATGTGAAGATATATGAAATTTGGACCAATGGTTCGGGAGGACATGTTGTTTAAAGATATTTCTTATCTAGAACTCTGTTGGCCCTTTTATTAAGCGGAGGGGAAACATTTGTGCAATTTATGCAGAGAGTATTATGAGCTCTGGTGGCCCTTTTGTTCAAAAGAACAATTCTGTGAAATAATTTTGAATTTGGACCAGTGGTTCAGGAGAAGTCGTTTAAAGAAATTTCTTATCTGGAGCTCTGGCCACCCTTTTGTTAAGCCAATGCAACCATTTGTGCAATTTTGGTAGAGGGATTATGAGGAACAAATATGTGAAATTATTTTGAATTTGACCACTGGTTCAAGAGGAGATGGCTTTTAAAAATATTTCTTACCTGGAGCTCTGGTGGCCCTTTTTTCAGCAGAGCAGAACCATTTGTGCAATTTTAGTAGAAGGCATCATGAGGAACAATTCTGTGAAATAATTTTAAATTTGGACCAGTGGTTCAAGAGAAGATGTCGTTTTCAGATGTTTCTTAACTGGAGCTCTGGCAGCCCTTTTATTCAGCGCAGCGGATCCATTTGTGCAATTTTGGTGGAGGGCATTATGAGGAACAATTCTATGAAATAATATTGAACCAGTGGTTCAAGAGAAGATGTCGTTTTAAGATGTTTCTTAACTGGAGCTCTGGCAGCCCTTTTATTCAGCGCAGCGGATCCATTTGTGCAATTCTGGTAGAGGGCATTATGAGGAACAATTCCATGAAATAGTATTGAACCAGTGGTTCAAGAGATGTCGTTTAAAGAGATTTCTTATCTGGAGCTCTTGCTGCCCATTTGTTCAGCAGAGTGGAACCATTTGTGCAATTTTGGTAGAGGGCATTATGAGGAATGATTCTGTGAATTTATTTTGAATTTGGGCCAGTGGTTCAGGGGATGTCGTTAAAAAGATTTCTTATCTGGAGCTCTGTCTGCCCTCCTATTCAGTGGAGCGGAACCATTTATGCAATTGTCAAAGAGGGCATCTTGGGGAACTTTCATGTGAAGTTATATAAAGTTTGGACCAATGGTTCGGGAGGAGATTTTGTTTAAAGATATTTCTTATCTGGAACTCTTTTGGCCCTTTTAATAAGCGTGGGGGGGGGGGGGGGGGGAAATATTTGTGCAATTTCTGTAGAGAGTATAATGAGCTCTTGCTGCCCTTTTGTTCAGTAGAGCGGAACCATTTGTGCAATCTTGGTAGAGGGCATTAATTAAGATTTTGTTTAAAGATATTTCTTATCTGGAACTCTGTTGGCCCTTTTATTAAGCGTGGGGGGGGGGGGGGAAATATTTGTGCAATTTCTGTAGAGAGTATTATGAGCTCTTGCTGCCCTTTTGTTCAGTAGAGCGGAACCATTTGTGCAATTTTGGTAGAGGGCATTATGAGAAACAATTCTGTGAATTTATTTTGAATTTGGGCCAGTGGTTCAGGAGATGACGTTTAAAAGATTTCTTATCTGGAGCTCTGGTGGCCCTCCTGTTCAGTGAAGTGGAAACAATTATGCAATTTTGAAACAGGGCATCATGGGGAACATTCATGTAAAGTTATATGAAATTTGGACCAGTGGTTCAGGAGGTAATGTCGTTTCAAGAAAACTTTTACGGACGATAGATGCCGGAAGAAGAATGATCACAATAACTTACCTTGAGTCTTCGGCTCAGGTGAGCTAAAAAGTCAGCAGACAAAAAAAAATAATGAAAAAAATTCCCAGCATGCAACAAGTTTATAATAATCTGCGATAACTTTCTTTAGCAAAAAATATTTTAGGTTTTTGCCTACTGATTCCTTCTGCTGATAACCTTTGCAAACTCTCTGGTTCACCAAAACACAGGGGTTCATCTGGATCCAAACTGTTTGATACTGTTTGAAATTGCTGGTATTCCTGCGAGAATTTTTCAAAGGTGTCGATTTTGAAAAATATCAGATGACAAAAAAGCATAAAAAATGCCTGAAACAACTCTGAAATTAAGTTAAAATCATTGTCAGAGCTGTTCATACTTGTTTTTAATAGGTGAAAACACAGAAGAACTGACCTCACCTTCTAACACTTAATTAAGCTGATCAATATTTTCATGATACGCATCGTGATACGGTGATTCCGTTCGCAATATATCGCTATACGATTTCATTGGGGATACCCATCCCTACAATTTAGCCATTTTCCCCATAAACTCCTGTAACATCAATCAGGGTATTATCAGACAATGGTGCTATCGAACAATTTCAATCAATCATCGATTCCCAGCACCTAATAAAACTCAGGGTCACAATCACTGTGGATATGTACGGGTCAATCTTTCCCACCATTAGCAGCATCACTGTGTTGGCCGATCGGATATAGCATGCTAAAATTGCTGAAAAACTAAATATATCCGGTAGAAAACATTCAATCGTTTGAATTTACTATTTTTAATTTACGTTGAAATATATTTCTTCTTATTCTTTAAGAGATTAGTTTTCTAAGCTATGTTTCCACATATTCCCTAGCCCTGTATGCATTGACAAATACCATTTATTCATTGATCGCTCTATTTTGTGTGTCGGAATCATTAGGGAACTGAAAGAACTCAGTTATAGATGGGAGTTATCGGACAGCGTAGGATTGCTGTATATCCGTGCGTGGGTGTCAATATGACGAAAACTTCATGTACGGATTGCAAAGTATATTTGTCACATCTGTTTAAAATGGAAATATCTATATTTGGACTATATAGCTATTGTTTCTGATGAATTCTGTAGCTAGAGGAATGAATTAAATTGGAAAAAATCATATTATGAACTGTATAACTTGCTTAATTGCTGTTTTTTAATGGCATGACTTTGTCCGATAACTTATTACATGTAACTATCCCAGAGGTCTGATAAATTGGCAATAATTACCCAATTTGGGTCACCTTTTAAAAAACTGGGCTATTCAGATTTCAAAGGAAAAAGAGCTCAATTTGTATTGCGGCCTTGAAAGACTCTAAACCAACTTGAGGTATCGTTAAAATGTGCAAAGCAGTAAAGGTTATTGTTAGAAATTATTTAGGTGAAAAACTGTTGTTGTTTTTTTGACAGAGCATACACGAATAACGTATCCTACACTGCACTAGTTCGCAACAGTCCAGAGAACAAGAAATTGGAATGTTTTTGAGGTGCTGTCTTATTCCTCGACTGTGGGATGGGATTTATACAACAGAGTTCTCACTAACTCCAAATTTGGATTATTTTACTCCAACTTTTTGATTTTGACTCCAACTTTTTCAAAAGTGCCAATAGAAAAGTATGGTAAAACTCCAATTTCTTCTGACAAACAGCATTTTTACTCCTATTTTCAAAATCCTAGTGAGAACTCTGTACAAATTCACTGACCCGGGCCCTGACCATGGGATTTCCCCCATTTGTTTATCTGATTCCCCTGTGTCAGGATACTTGCAGATTATTTATTTGTTTTAAAAAAAGAATAAATATAACTCACCATTAGAAGTATTCTCACTTCGTGAATACAACAGGGCTATAGATTAACTCGGCCAAGATAACACCTTCTTGAAGGGTTGTCGGTAAAAGCCCTAGCCGGACCGTGCCGGACCGAACCTACGATTGTGACCGAAGTTGGTATCCGGAGAATTACGATTTTCGGTACCGGCTTTTATAACCTCATAAAAAGTGAAGTAAATATAGATGAATTATAGCAATTAAAACGTTTAAATCAATGCGAATTTTACACACACCGATTCGCTATTTAATAAGGACAGGTTTGCAAATTAAAATAATATTTGGTATTTAAAAAAAATGAAAAAAATCACTAACAGTTGACATTCGGTTTCTCGCTCCCGGATTGTTCGGTAGATTCCGTGAAACGTCGTTTCTGCCGGGTCTGCCGGTTCGTTTTGGCACTGCAAAAATAACTATTATATGGCCAAATATCTTCAGATCTTTGTCAGTGATTGAATGGATTGATGGTCTAGCAGACAAATAGACAGATCCTTTTAAAATACAATGACCTTAGTCATGGATTAGTGCTTTGAATGCCGGTTTTGCGGTCTGCTGGACTGCTTCATTTGCCGGGTCGATTTGGCAGTGTAATTACGACTACATGAATGCACTAAAATGACAGACAGATGAACATACAGACAGTCGAAATGTTTGATAGATAGATAGATCGTTTTAAAAAATCACCGACCTGAGTCATGTTAAGTTGTGATATAACTAGGACCTACTGCCGGTTTTGCCGAATCTGCTAGAGCATTTTAACTGCCGGGTCTGCCAGAGCGTGTCATCTGCCGGGTCTGCCAGAGCGTGTCATCTGCCGGGCCTGCAGGACTGTTTCATCTGATAGATATACATGTACAGACTAATCTGATCTAGACAGCAGACAGACAAACAGACAGACAGATCCTTGTCAAATTTACGTACCTAAGCAATCAGTTTTTGCCTGGTCTGGCAGACCGTTCCATCTGCCGGGTTTGCCTACTGTTTCATTTGCCGGGTCGATTTGGCAGTGTAATTACGACTACATGAATGCACTAAAATGACAGACAGACAGATGAACATACAGACAGACGAAATGTTTGATAGATAGATAGATCGTTTTAAAAAATCACAGACCTGAGTCATGTAAAGTTGTGATATAACTAGGACCTACTGCCGGTTTTGCCGAATCTGCTAGAGCATTTTAACTGCCGGGTCTGCCAGAGCGTGTCATCTGCCGGGTCTGCCAGAGCGTATCATCTGCCGGGCCTGCAGGACTGTTTCATCTGATAGATATACATGTACAGACTAATCTGATCTAGACAGCAGACAGACAAACAGACAGACAGAATCTTGTCAAATTTACGTACCTAAGCAATCAGTTTTTGCCGGGTCTGGCAGACCGTTCCATCTGCCGGGTTTGCCTACTGCTTCATTTGCCGGGTCGATTTGGCAGTGTAATAACGACTACATGAATGCACTAAAATGACAGACAGACAGATGAACATACAGACAGACGAAATATTTGATAGATACATGCATAGATCCTTTAAAAAAATTCACAGACCTCAGTCATGTAAAGTTGTGATATAACTAGGACCTACTGCCGGTTTTGCCGAATCTGCAAAAACATTTCATCTGCCGGGTCTGCCAGAGCGTGTCATCTCTCTCTCTCTCTCCATCTCTCTCTCTCTACCCTCTCTCTCTCTCATCTGCCGGGTTGTTTCGGCAGTGCCTAAGCAACTAGATCTACTATGAAAATTAATTTGTCACAGCTTTGTCAAAGACAGACTGACCGTGAGACGGAGGTACCAACAGACAGACAGACAGATGTAGACATATGATAGATCGATATACATGTATACTCTCTCTCTCTCTCTCTCTCTCTCTCTCTCTCTCTCTCTCTCTCTCTCTTATGCAATAGGCCTAAAAACCTCAGTATAAAGCTCACACAGCTAACCAAAGAGAAGGAACGAATGTATTTTGGATTGTCATTTGATACATCTGACAAGTCTCGTCGGGACAGATCATGCGCGGATCCAGAAAGTTTTGACAGAGAGGGTCCACTTTTGACAATTTTTCTTTTTTTAGTTGTTGAGGGGAGAGAGGATCCAAATACCACTATAAGCGCGCCATCATCGGTCCGCCAGCGAAACGCCAATCAAATGGCGTTTCGCTGGCGTGCCGATGATAGCCCAATATTGAATGCTGGCTTGGTAGCTTTGTGATTTTTTCAGGGGATCCGGACCAGTATTGCTAAGAAATCCTATATTTTTGTGATTTTCCAGAGGGGAGGTCGGACCACCTGTCCCCCTCTGGATTTGCGTATGCAGATCGCCTTTAATTTCCCCTATGCCACGCAAAGAGAAAACCTGACTTTGTTCCGTGCAAAAAAACGAAGACGCAGACCAGTAGCGCCTGTATTGTTCGCTAGATATTCCAACTTGTTACAAGCAAAGGTTCAGTATTCGTGTACACTGTACACCTTTAAACATGTGCAGATTGGTTTCAGACTAAAGGCCCTGTCAAACTACGACGTATAGCACCAACGTATGCCGACGTATGGAAATTTCAGCAAGTACGTTGGTATACGCTGAGCACGTTAGAAATAAGTTTTAATCACGTTACGAATACGCTATAGTACGTTGGTAACGTTGACATACGGCCAAGAGGTTCAAAAGTTTGCGCATCCATAAAAAATTACAGCGTATGCGAACGTTCTACTTATATACGTTAGGCATACGCTAGATGTACGCAGCAGGTAAGTTATACATACGTTAAGGTACGTTAGCACGAACGTATGCGGACGTATGACAAATTAGGCAAGTACGTTGGTGTACGCTGAATATGTTCTAGAGATAAGTTTTAAACACGTTACGAACACGCTACTGTACGTTGTTATACGTTGTCATACGGCGAATAGATCTCAAAATTTTGTACATGCATAAAAAATCGTCAGCGTATGCCGACGTATTGCTTATACGTTAGGCATAAGTTAGATGTACGCAACGGGTAAGTTATGCATACGTTAAGATACGTTAGCACCAACGTATGAGGACGTATGAAAATTAAACAAGTACGTTGGTGTACGCTGAATAAGTTAGACATACTTTTTCAATACGTTACAAACACACTACAGTACGTTGGTATACGTTGTCATATGGCAAAGTGGTCACAAAATGTTGTACTGTTTTATACGTTAGACATAAGTTAGATGTACGCTACATGTAAGTTATGCATACGTTAACGTACGTTATATGTACAATTCAGCATACATTAGACGTTCGTTGTGCATAAGTTTCTCATAAGTCAAGAACGCATGTGATACGCTGGACATACGCTTTTATACGCTGATACAATTATAAGTTATGTTACGTCGGGAATAAGTTATGAATAAGTTACTCATAAGTTAGACATACGTTCTAAGTTCGTTTCGCGTACGCTTTGCATAAGTTCAGAGAGAGGTTTCACATGCGGAGACTTCAATATTTGACTGTTTGACATGGAAATAAGCTATACAGATGCACATTTTATTGACTATCCAACGAACACTTCTAATGCACTGAGAAGATGTACTTCGTTATTTGTTGATGCTTTACGTATCAGTCAATATTTTCAGTCATGTTAGGTTTTCCGGTCTTCCTGGTTTGAACCAGTACCAAGCAGAGGATAACTAGGGTATTGTTCAAGGTAACAAAACGGTGCTCCGGGGAGTCTCGAACTAGCGACCCTTTGAACACAGACCTGCCTCTCTTAACCAGTAAGCCACTGTGCTATTTGCAAAAATTTAAACCTTGGCACGCAGACCGTTATATATTAAACATGTGAGCCCTTGACCAGTGTCATTATTTGCACGAACCTGGGTGAAGGTTTTTTATATGTTTTCTTTAAATAAACCTATTTACATGTTAGCCCTAGACCAGGGTCATTGGAAGTTCCACTAGGTTCCGAATATCAAGGCTCTATATGGGCATAGCGATTTTAAACAAAAAAGAATTGTCATGTTTGGTTCAAATCTAACCAGTGGTTCTGGAGATGTCTTTTGAATCAAAAGTTTTAATGGTGACGAGACACTACACGACGGACAAACATCCAATGATTACAAAAGCTCACACTGAGCCTTTGACTCATGTAAGCTAGAATACTCAGTGCCCAGCCATAAACTTATCTTTTTTTTGCTTTTTAACTTCAGCATTATTGACGATTTTCTTTAAACATTGCGAGTAGATTGAAGTTTTAAATTACAGATACAAGTTTAGAATTTATTATATTTATGGCGAGCAATTCAAAAGTGTAGAACAGCAACTACTTGGACTGCTGGTTACCTTTGCAAACACTTTGTACCCAGAATGGCGACACTGATCTGAACCCTGGCCGTTTGACACTCTGATAGTGTTCCTGAGAGATTATAACCTTGTTTTAATAACTTAGCAGTTAAATATTAGTTTCTGTTGTTGAAGTCATCAACATTAGAACACACTTTTGCAAAACGAATAAGCTGAGAAATATATACGCCAAAGGAAGGGGAGCGAGGAACATCTCCAACAAGAAATGGGAAATTTATTATTTCAAAATTAAAATCATCCCGTTTATCATAAATTTTAGAAGCAACTATGCCACTTGTTATGGCAAGTTCAAGTCCAAAAACTGAGCTTCAGTATCAGACGAATTCGCCTTATTTAACTGAAGTTCAGTTGGATATATCTGACCTACCATTTGTTCAAAATAAGGATTAACAATATTAAGTAAGTGCTTATAGACCCCTCTCTCCCCCTGGGGGAATTTTGTACACTGTGATTATCTAAAACTACACTATATATGAAGCAAAATGACACATGTTAGCCCTCTGGCAGTTGGGACGTTACTGTGTTACAGCCTTGTTAACTACGTTACCTTATAACAGCTTCCAATCCTCGTGTGCAAATACAAACCTATACCTAAATTTTATTTATCAACATGCTGATGGCCTTAAAATCACTTAGTTAAATGCAGCAAACAGCTGGTATGCATCAATACGACTTAAGTTCATCATATTGCAGTTATATACCTTACTTACTTTCAAATATACTACTAGTTAGTGTTGTGCTTCCACTAGACCATGAACTGCCAAAATATATCTGAGGGGGAGTTTTATACATTATAATTTTCTAAAACCACATAACATAAGCCACAAAATAATGCATGTAACCTCTTTATGGGTTAAGGCGTTACCCTGCAAAAGTAGGGTTTAATACGTTACCCTAAAATAATAGGAAATTCCATAGTATATATATCAAGCTGTTTCTTATTCTTACATATCAATATTATCTTGTAATTGAAATTAAATGACTAGCAGTAAAGTTTAACACATTTAGGCACCTTTTATTACTGTTACATACGTTACATATATAGAATGCACTGAAGGTAATGTAACATACATAACATATTGGCAAACAAACATCAAAGGATATTTTATGCCAGAACCAATGTTTAATATCCCCTTTCAGCCTTGCTTATCAATAGAATGCTCATTTATGGAGTTTAAAAGCATACAGATAGGATTGCATGCTGTATTTTAAAATGAGAAGCTTCTTACTTTACATAACGTTTTCTTCAGGGTCGTCATATTCAACAGCTTATAACTCTTGGAGTTTTTGTGATAGAAACAAACTGTTTGCAGTTTTGGAATGGTCAGTTAATTGTCTTTCAGAGACATGTTATTTTAATCTAAAATATGCATTGAAAAAATTGTCAAATGAAATTATTTAACAAAATTTTAATCATTTTATAGGGTGTAGTTGAAAATGTAACGTAAATGACACCATAATGGGCCTAAATAACATTGACAAACATCATTATATGCAGGGAATTAACTGTTCTTATAATTATATGACTATTTAGCCAATTTGAACTGTTCAAGTACCACCTTAACAGCCTTAATGACATAATTTTGTTTTTATAAAAAAAAATGACGGGTAACGTAATTAACACGCTGTAACACCCAAACGCCCCAGTCGCCAAAGGGCTAACAAGTTTCAAAAAGCTCGTAAGATGATACGCTTTATGAAAAACATAGTCTACAAAATACCCCCTGAGGGGAAGCAAAACCCTCAGTAGCTCATAGCCTATCACATTTGAAATGTGTGGATATTGATGCTTGGCACTTCCTTTAAACAAAATGACCTCGCTCACTTGAGTACCATTTGAACCAAGAATACGTGTATCTATCTTTAACCTTGGCATAATGAATGTTAATGCAAAGCAAGGGTCATAAATTGATAATGATCAGTCCCCGCCATGACTCAGCTTGAGATTTTCTTCAGCTCTGGCTGTCTCCAAGTCATGAGCTCTCTTCCTTGTTTCATCATAGTATGGCTGTTTCTGTGATGATGCATTGCACTAGTTGGGAAACCTTCATGCGAGCTAAACAAATTTTGTGTTTTAACAGCAGCAGAATCTAGGGCAAAGAATTGGTAAGTAAAATTCATTTAAAGTGTATGTTCATGCTTTTTAACATTTTACTTTATTCACAAATAAATATTTCGTTATGGACTAATTTTATTTTCACAGATCATTTATCTATCTGGTTAGTTAATTATAGAAGCTTTTATAGCCGTTCAGGGAGCAGCCATCTTACAGCTATTGGCACACATTAACCTGAGTTAACCTCAATATGCTGGTCTGGCAAATGATTGAAGCGGCACCTTTCAGTCAATTTCTTTATTTCAATATTGGATAATGGGTGTTCCGTTTTAATTACAATCAACAGCCAAATCATTGCAAATTAAAATGTAACAACTGTCAAATGAATAGTATTTTGTTTTTCAATAAGTTTCATTTGATTTTATTCTGTCTTTTTGTTATCAAAACGAAGAAAATTGTTACAAAATATGTCGTCTGCTATAGTAATAATTAGTGCTTTAAGACTTTAATTTTAGAATTAATTATTAAATATGGACCATGTATCAACATATACTCATCAATGCACACACTGCTAAAAGTATTACTCTGAAACATTGTTA
Source organism: Loripinus fragilis (assembly GCA_964019695.1). Taxonomy (NCBI): domain Eukaryota; kingdom Metazoa; phylum Mollusca; class Bivalvia; order Lucinida; family Lucinidae; genus Loripinus; species Loripinus fragilis. Next base: position 8,440,096 of record OZ026521.1, on the reverse strand, counting down.
TTTTTTGCCTTTTGACTGATTTATAATTCTGCTTTGGTAGTGTGCAAGCAGGTGGAAGTGATTCCAGTTTTGGTGTGTAGAGATCATTGACCTGAGAATGACCAGACTCCCATTAAGAAGCAAAAGTGATTAATTACGGGCTAATAGAAGAGCATTCACAAACATTTAATGAGGGATTATTCCTGCCATACTGTAAACACTATAATAATCACATTTGAAAAAAGATGTGAATTATCCCTTTAAGAACTGAGTCGGTGGCTACGACTGCTGTCGATTCTGTTGTCGTTAACTCATTGTTTGTTGCTGCAACAAAGAGTCAGTGTCAGGGCCTCTCCTTTTACAAAGTTGGTTTCTTCTTTCAAAGCTGTTTTTGACATTCAAGTTGTTGGGTCAATACTACAGCTGTTATACGAGAAGCATTCATTTTGCAACTGATGCCCTGCAAGCACAAATAGTATCGTGAGAAAAAATACCACGAATTGTCAAGAATGGTAACGAATATCTGTTTATATTCGGTAGGTTCGTGCATGCATTCAGCGTATTCTAACTTTATTGCAGTACTTCCAAATAGATTTCTGCACACTGTAGTGATTTCGTCGCAGCATCTTGGTGATTCAGGCTTAATCAAGCCGAATTCCACAAATATTCGTAACTGTTTCTAACCAGTTTCGTTACTGTTTTGAAGAACATAACGAATTGGTTGAAAAAATTATAATTCTTCACGAATCATAATATTTTTCGGTTCTTGGTGAAATAGGGGCACTAGGCAGAAAATCATTATTTTTAGACCCAAAAAATCTTTAACCACGTTATTTTGGTGGCTAATAACCGCTAATCAAGATTAAATATGGCCAAAAATCGCTAACCCATCATGCCCTCAAACATGTGGTAGAAGACATCTGAATTCATTCTTAAGTGAAAATGCCACATATACTCAGTAAATTTCATAAACTTGCAAAAATCAATCAAAGAGAAAACGCCCCAGTATAACATAATTATTTCATGTTAAAGTTTTTCTTGTTGATCTTTATAGCGTTCTCAGCTGGTCGCAGAGCCCTTGCGGCCGCGACGAAACCTTTTATACTCTGCTTATTGGTTCGACCAAGGAAAGCGTCCCGATGTTGCTGAAAATTGTTTGGTTTGTTGCTTTACGTCACAGTCAACAGCTATGATCATGTCGGGACGGTCAATTCACCTAACCAAATATTTCACACTTCATAAATTCCACACCGGTACGGGTGACCCGTACCGATATGTCACTTCTGGCTCATGTGAAATTACGTACGGGCGATTTCGATAATTGTTGGGGTGTAAAATTCGTGCTTAAATTTCACATGTTTATCATATTGATTCGAGTTTTTACCGTGTGAAGAACTGGAACGATTTTTCTCAGATGTGAAGAATTGCATGGTACTTAATTTTCACAAATGTGAAGAGTCGGTACCAAAATATCAGACGTGTGAAGAATCGGTACCAAAACCTCACATCTGGGAAGAATTGGTAGCAAATTATCAATTGTGAAAAATTGATGTCAAAACCCACATGTGTGAAGAACTTGTACCCAATCCTCACACATGTGAAAAATTGGCACTAAAACATCAGATTAGTCTGATGTGAAAACTGGCTCTTAATCGTTACAGATGTATGTAAGTATAGTAAGTAAGTGACAAAACTGTGAAGAATTGGAATCAAATGCAAAATGTAGCAGCTTGGGGGGGGGGGCTATTTTATCAATGAGAGGGATACGCATGTATGCTCTATGACATCTGCCTACGTGCGTATTTTTTTACAAATATTGGTACGGAATATGTGACGTACAGGTACCATTTTTTCGCGCGCTGTGAGTAATTGGTACAAATTATTCACAGTTTGAAATTTGCGAAGTGTGAAATTTGCGGTTCAACAGTGCATCAACAAAAAATAAGGGCGCACTTCGTACGGCATCGGCATATATATTGTGACATCTACAAAGTTAGTGTTCGTTGACATAATGCTTATCTAATTTACATGAATGTTCAAGTCTCTGTATCGGTATGAACAGGCTGGTCGAGATAGTATCTCATGGGATAGCTCATCTATTAATCGCAGCCAAAGTCTAAGGCCTTTGAAAGGATAGACAGGGCACCTGTTTAATCAACGCTTAGCATCCGGAATCTGCGTTCTGGCAGAATGCATATATTGTGTATAAAGAGGTGGCAAACAACGTTGCATTTATAGTAGATGGGCCAACTTGCTCAGATACAGAGATTGATTAGAATATTGGAAATTTGCATGTAGCAAGTTGAACTATTGTACACCCAAGAGAGCGAGTGATAAAAGCGCTGATCACTGACTCTGTGCGGATGCGCAGGCTGGTTTGTGCCTTTGTTTCTCGCATTTCCTCATCTATCTATCTATCTATCTATCTATCTGTCCCGCGGTCTTTGACAATGCTGTGATTCTGTTGCATAGCAGTTGTTAAGGCACTGCCAAACCGACCCAGCTAAAACCGGCAGTAATTAAAACTGACGGATCCATGACTCAGGTCTTTGAATTTGAAATAATCTATCCATCTCTCTATGAACATGAAAGTTTATTTTGGCACTGCCGAAACGACCCGGCAGATGAAACTGGTCCAGATAAAGATACATATAGGTCTTGAAGTGATCGGGCAGTAATGCACCGATTCATGACTTGCGTAGGTCTGTTAATTTTAAAAGAATCTATTTATTATTGTCATAACTGTGAAAATACTTGTGACCATATAAAAAATAGTAAGGTCGAAAGTGCCTTCAGAGCGACCCGAGAAACAATGTTCCGCGGAATTGACCAAATTAAACGGGACGATAATTTTAGCTTAAAAAGGTTCTTCAATGCATAACGCATGTGTAAAATATGTATGAGTTTTAATTTGCTTTAATTCATCTCGATTTACTTCACTTTTCAGTTTTAGTGATAAAAGCCGGTACCGAAAACCGTTATTCTCCGGATACCAACTTCGGGTGCAATCGTAGGTTCGGTCCGGCACGGTCCGGCTAGGGCTTTTACCGACAACCTTCTTGAAGTCTGTGATCACTAACGTTATTCAGTCAACTTGAACCAAAGTATTAGAATCTATCCATTTGCTTACGGAAATTGTAACTATCTATATAAAACTGAGGTCTCCATGCACCGGGACCACCACGTATCGATTTTTCATAGAAGACAAAACTTAGTCTTGTAAACCTGGTAAAACCAGAAATATCGCAAAATTTCAAAGACTATCTGTCGTACTCGAAGGGCTTTATAGCCCTTTCACACATTGAGCCTCAGCTAGATGAAGCCATGAAATAAATTCACGGACTTTGAAGCATCATAGGGCATAAATATAAATAAGAGATCGCAGAATAAAATCCTGTTCTCTTTACCGCGTTCAACAAATTTAAGGCCAGTAACTCGTACAATTATCTGGTAAATTATAACTTCAACTGCAATTCATCGGTGCAATTTATCGCCCCCAACAGTGCGTAAAAAGTAGTTTTTTGTCTGATTTTCTCCTTTTCTTAGTTGCATTTGACCGATATTATTGGGTAATAGGAAAGTGTAATTGCATTAAGGACCGCGAAGGACGAAAACTCGATAAAGACGCCATGACAGTGTTTGTGTTTGTTTTCTTATTTAGAATAAAAACACAAGAGCAAGGAATATTAATTATTCATTTTATTAATCCAATCATGTGCCGTTTCTGAGTACGAAACTCTAGAGCTGTCATTTGTTTGGTTCCAGGTTTTTACTAAGCAACAAAGAATAGCGCTCAAACTTGGAAAACCAGTTACGGTGGACACTCAAATTTTTTGCATAGTATACACTTACTCGCGTTATCTATAGTACGAGCTTCTTCGCTGCGCTCGTTATAAACACTTTTTTTATCCTCATCTCAACTGAGCATGGAAATTTAGCTGCTCATAAAAACTTAAAGGCTAGAAAATTAAGGCCTGTCTTGCTTTTAACACTTTACTACATCAGCTATTTTTAGATCATGACATCATTTTATATTTTTAGATAACACTGAAAAATGAAGAAAAATTTAAGTTAAGTTTTGAATACTTTTGAAAATATTATGGAAAATGGAGCAAATGCTCCATTTTCCATAACATTTTCAAATACATGATATTTCAAAGACTTCAAAAGGTGGTATTATGGAGTAAAGCGTTAAACTCTCAGCTGTTGTATTTGTCATATTTAATGAGCAGGATCAAGCGTGAATAAAGGTTTATAGCTTCTTTTGGTAGGTTTTGCTAAACTATTCTCTTAAAGTAGTCATGATATTTGTTAACCCAATACCATATATGGGTACTGATGTTCACAGAGATTTGATTTAGGACCCAATGACTGTACATCTTTTGAACAAATAACATGAAATAAGGATTTTTTTCTTATACTATAAAGGCCTCCAGGTAAGAGTCAGTTATCAAAAATTAATTTTCTTATTTCTCAACCAAAACATATGTTGTGGGTACTCAAAAGAACCGTCTCAATGAGACGGTTCTTTTGAGCACCCAAAACAAATGTTTAAACTTAGTGACAAGAAATTATTAACAATTTTACGCCCCAATATTTGTTTATTTGGAGGCCTGACTATATTTGACCCAGCTTGGCATATAAAAATAGATTTTCTGGCGACACAGCTAACTTACTCTCTCATGCAGAGTATCTTATGCTGGGATGACAAGTTAATGAATTCCATCTCGTTATACAGGAATGGATCAAGTGGAATGATTGGCTGTTGAACAGGGTCTCTTAGCATCATAGATCCATTGGCATCTTTTTCTTTTTCTTCGTCAGTGCCCGTCTTCTTTGCTGTTTTCTCAGTAATGGTCTGCTTTACTTCTGTTGTAGAGGTAGCAAAGGGTCGAAGACGAGAGCGAACACTCTGAAAGTTAAATAACAGTAAAACCTGTCATAAGCGGCCACTCAAAAAGAAGATAAAAAAATAGCTTTTCAAGACCAATTATCCCTTAATGCAGGTCAAAAGTATTGCAGAATGTTCTCTTGGAGCATTCTGCAATACTTTGAACCTTCATTAAGCTACCATTTGTCTTTAAGACTTACTTAGTCTATTTTTGAATGGCCGCTTAAGACTTAAAAATCAATTTTTGGTCTTCTTTGTAGTGGTCGCTTAAGACAGGTTTTACTGTCTGATAAATTTTCAAACATATCAACCACTTTTCTCTCGCTATTCTCCATAAAAATGTGATTATCAAGTCTTTGATTCCCTAACTGATGTCAGAATAGCAAACAGTGGAGGCTCCTAAACTGGTGAATCACATACATGCAAAGGAGAAAATAAGCAATGCCACCAGGGTATTTCATTAAAGCTAAAGAATCATCTTGAAAATATTGTCTACTGTTATCAAATACTATAAATTTTAGAGATTTTATTTTCACACTAAATGAATCATTTAATCTTAACCCTTATCAGGCTAAACCTCGATATATCCTGTTTTGAAAACAGAATAGATCCATATCATCTGGCTTCTGAGAAGCCAGCTGATCAGGATCCGCCCTATTGTCCACTTTGCTAGTATATACATGTTAATAGCTGGGACCCTGCATGTTAACTGTATATAAAATGAGGAGATTAGTCCGTTAAAACAGGTTAAACAGAGAGTATACTACTCCTAATTCCAAATGATTATCAAAAGTTCTGGACTTATAAGCATTCCAGAGCAAAAATGTCAAAGTTTTCTGGACAAGCATTATAAAAGGAAACTTACCCATAATTCATCGGCACAGAATCCACATATACCACAAGTTCTACATCCAACATTAGTCGTTCCGCAGCCACAATGTCGTAAATATTTTCCCATAATGCCGCTCCACTCACAGTTTACTCCTTTATCACAACATTTATTGCACAATGTACACACAGTCTGCATCACATTATCTCCCTTGTGTATCCACGAATGTTTACAGCCCACGGACACATTCACTACAAATGAACAAGTTTAGATAAACAATTTTTTCAGCATACAATTGTAAATATTTCCTTACCCATCATTATCAATATATGTTGTGGGTGCTCAAAAGAACCATCTCTTGGGACAGTTCTTTTGAGTACTCACAGCATATGTTTTGGGTGAGAAATAAGAAAGTTATTTTTTTTGTTATCCACTCTTATCTGGGGGCCTGACTACTAAAGACCTGAAATGATCAATAAAGGTTGTAATTTAACTTTGTTTGTTTGATTAGATTCTGTACGTCCCAGTCAACAATTTTTCAGCTATGTCTGGACGGGTCTCCTTGGTTGAACCAGTACTAAGCAAAGATAAATGTGTCTTGCTCAAGGACACAACACAGTGACACCGGTGAGACTCGAACTCCAGGCCCCTCGGTCTCAAGTCAAGCAATCTACCACTGAGCCACTGTGCTCCCTAAAAACTAGCTCTTAGACTGCTAGTCTTGACTAAATTTCTTCTGCTGTGTGTTGTCTGTTGGTCCTTTTAAAACATCTTTATAGCACAAGTTTGGACAAGATCAGACTGCTCCTGATCTGGATCCACACTCAGGGGAAATAAATTCCACTCATCCGCTCATAATCACAAGTGAAATCTAGAAAGGACGAGTAATTCTTCTCAAAGCACTCGTCCTTCAGTTGGGTCAAAATACTTCCCCATATTGTAGTCTGATAATTGTAGTTCAAATTCATGTAAATGTTTTACTCTAAAATTCACCCAGAGTGTCTTGGTAGTAATTTATATTTTCATTCAAGTATTAATTTAACATTCTGTAAGCAAACAGTGGAGACCCTGATCAGTTGCCACAATCTGTGGCACCTGATCTGGATCTGCACTTTTTGCCTATGTCCCTTTAAAACAATGCTAGGCTTATATGGGTTAACTGCAACGTTCCTTTAAAGTAACTAACTTTCTTACTTTGTTTAATCAATCAAATAAGGCTTTCTGATTATCCATACTTAGAGATATTTGGGTCCTACAACCAGCAGGACTGTTACTGCTTGCTTAGGCCAGAATTTTATTATTAGTTGATTTATTGGATTTTTTTTCAGATTTAGGGTGGGGGGACCGACAAAAAAAAGCTCTGAAAATGACCAGTTGACTGGTCATTTTCAGAGCTTTTTTTATTTTTATTTTTTTAATATCTCCAGCTAGTAAAGTAAACCAACAGTCTGTATTAAATCTTTAAAGATTTCATCATTTTCTTAAAAATCTGCATAGGACAATAACTTTTAACAGTGTCATTCTCAAAAATACACAGACAGAACCTCAAAAATATATTATGCTTTTCAACCAAACAAAAAATATTTAAAGTCGGCGGATAAAATAAAAAATTAAGAAATTAATTTTTTTTTCTATTTTCCGGAAAATTACAGTAGGAGGGTTCATAAATCAACTAATAAAAAAAATTCTGGCCTTTAGATTACTTTAACATACTGTAAATTCCAAAATTAGTGAAAATATTTTTTCCGCAAATAGTATTAAAAGACATATTTGTCACGTAAAAGATTCGCAACTGAAGCATGATTTACCCACATCAGTAAACGGCAGTATTGTTTTGCTATTTCACATGGGTTTTATTTTTAAACAAAACCCTCACGAAAATTTCTGAATTTTATATTAATACTAACCTAATCCTGGTGGCACCTTTTTCACAATGGCTGTTGGAATGTTTTCTCTCCTGAGTATATCATCAATCAGATCAGTATAGATACAGAATATATTCCATGTGTATTCGTTGACATAGGAGACCGTTTCCTTGGAGATTCTGGTGTCCTCGTGCTTCTCAAGGACAGGCATGTAACACTTAGACTCTATAATGATTGACTCATGGTCTGAAAAATAGTGGGTTAGCACATGAGATTCGGCCCTTATTGCATATAAAGCCTCCTTTAATCACCCATTCTGAAATATTCAGCGGGGCAAGAGGTCTAAATTTTGAAATGAGACATCATCTAGATCCATACTTGCGTATAAGTGGTGAAGGCTCTGGCAAGACTGCCCATTTGCACAAACTCAATTGAGATTTCTCTGTTAAAAATACAATAAAAACCAAAATCTCATAATTGCTGGCAAGATAACAACAGGTGTGTGAAATAATAATAAACAAAAGAAACCACTCTAAACTGTTAATATTTTCTTATCCATCTGTTCAAACATTTGTTTTTGGTGCTTTAAAGAACCGTCTCATTGAGACGGTTCTTTCGAGAACCCACAAGGCCACAACATATGATTTGGTTGAGAAATAAGAAAATTAATTTATGATTATACACTTGTATCTGGATGCCTGTCAATATTCTAACCTTTGCTGAATATATGACTTTATATGAGCCAGCATATGACTAAAGGGTACCATCACATTTGGTCCTCGCCCTGTCTTGGGTGTTTCTGACAAAGTAAGATTCAAACCAGTCTCCTCAGCTACAGAGACTAGCTAGAAAATTAAAATTTTACCTGTGGCAAGATTACATATAATACTTTCCAAAAGGGAGCGCAGTGGCTCAGTGGTAGAGTGCTTGACTCGAGACCGAAGGGCCGCGGGTTCGAGCCTCACCGGCGTCACTGCATTGTGGTCCTTGAGCAAGACACATTTATCCTAGCTTAGTACTGGTTCAACCCAGGAAGACCCGTCCCGCATAACTGAAAGATTGTTGAGTGGACGTAAAGAATCAAATCAAACAAAAAAAATACTTTCCAAAAAGGAAATAACAAAGGCGCTGATCAGACTGCCTGGATGCCCAGGCTGGTCTGCGCTTGTGTTGTTTGTAAACCTCCGAAGACAGGTTTTCTCACGTAGAGGCCCATATGAGCCAGCATATGACTAAATATTACCATCACATATATGCATAAAATCACTTGACAAGATTACTAATTTGTGCAAAAATGGTTTGAGCTTTCAGTGCTCACCTATGTATAAGGAAAAAAATATCATGTGTTGATCAACATGTTCTTAATGCATTCCTATTTCGTTCATTGAAGATTTTCTTTGCTTTATCTCCTTTTTATATCTTGATTTATATGCTCTAGGAGATGATGCATTGATCAGTTTGGGGTCTTACATGCAAACCAAATATCTATATGTCTTGATCCACATCTGAACTAAGGGTGAGGTTGGCAGGCTGTGAAACCGGTTTAAGCCCTCCAGTAAAATATTTTTACTGACCGTTCCAAGGCAGTGCTTCTTTTGTGGATCATTTATGTTATTTCTGTCTTGTATTTGTTATGCTTTTGTGCATGTCTGTTTATTGATGCCTTGTGGTCAACTGCTGGGAAAGGGCTGACCTCTTGACTTTCGTTTGTGATGTCTAATTGTGAAGTTGTCACTTTCCCCTTGGTATCCTGGGTCAGGTGTGGTGCTTGATTGTATCGATTCCTGATCTTTGCCCTCTTTCTTACTTTGCAAACTATAACTGGAAGCATGTAAAAAATCTTACCATCTGTGGCAGAATAATGTTTCACAATCACTGTCTGTACAGCTCCATTCTGATAAACAATGCCCTCTCCTGTCAGTATAATGATATGGCCATAATTCACCGTGTTTGAGATCATCAGAGACAGAATATGAGCGGGAAATGACGTAGGAAACTGGTATTTCTGTGACATCACAGCAAAGTCTGTGTTGTCATGACTGTCACTCCAATACTCAACCTATAAATATGTATGAAGCAGTTAACATTTTCAAAATCAAATTCTTTAAAATGAGTTTTGCACTAGATTCATATTTGCCAGCAGACAATTCTCATGAAATACCATGCCTTAATTATTATTTTTGAAAAAGCAGCAAGATTTGAAATTTTAGGTGGTGTTTTATGGGTTAAAAAGTTTATTCATTAAACATGTTGGCAGCTAATTCTTGAATGTATCCACTTTGAGAGGCTGTGAGCTGGTGGACTACTCTTGTGAAAACCTCCTGAAAGGAGTTCAGGGAGCTCTTGTCAGTTCTCAAATTTCACCACCTCTCTTACAAGTGTGGCCTTGTATGCAGAGGGCCATGCTCCATGCCAGTGAAATTTGGCCATTTATCAAGCCCAACTTGCAGCTCAACAACAGGGCCATGATCAAACTGATCTCCAATATTAAGCCACAGTAAGGTCAAGAGAAATAATGTTAAAGCTAGAGCTCAAAGACCTTGACTAAATTTTAAGAGAGCTCAAGGACCATGACCACATTTTGAGAGAAAGCAGTCTTCCCTGGTTTGAACATGTAGAGCATTCTAGTGGTGCATGCAGAACAACATGTGATAAACATGTTGATTAAAGGCATGGGACAGGGAGGCCCAAAATAATGTGGAAGAAATGGACAGAGAACCACTGCTGTGAGTGCAAGCTCATGACAGTCAACCCACAACAAAGGAACAACTGAAGATCAGGGCCTGAGGTTATAAAACTTGAGTACAGTCTCAAACTCAAAATAAAGCGCAATGATTGGAATAAAGCACAATGATTGGCTGCTTGAAGACACGTGTCTGCAAGCAGCCAATCATTGCACTTTATTTTGACCTCGAGGCAAGGTGTGTGATCTGCTTCATGTATGTGTGAATCTAGCAAACTATCTAGAGAGAGGCACAAGGATGATGCCCCTGCACCGGTATGTTAATTAATAACTGATGATGATAATGATCCATATAGGACATATAGTGAATCTGGGTTTACACTGTATACTTGGATATTAGGCAATTCTGAACATTGTACATGGATCTTCGTTGAAAAAAAATGTAGAAAAAAATAAGTTTTTGCAGTCGAGGGGACATAGTTAAATATCTATCTGTTATTTTCTCTATTTCTGCTTGATGTCTCAATGAAAGCCGAGAGACTTCCAATATGTTAACACAGAAAGTTAAGATAACGCTGCTATTTTAAAAGAACCAGGAAACAATTTTATCTAGGGCTACTGAACACCTAAAAACTTACCATAGGAGCCGGTGGATTTGAAATGTTTTGTTGAATTGCAAAGACACACTGCTGTTGATCCGGGGAGGTGCGTAGACATGGCAGTCGTATCAATCCAAAGATCTTCTCCAATATCAAAGACACAGTATCTTTCTATAAAACAAAATAAACTTCAATTATCATTTAACACTTGAGCTTGGTTATAGGTATTCTAAAATGTCAAAATAACTACAATGTGTATCACTCAAAGCTTCCTACATTACTTTGTATCATGACTTTGCCGCATTTCCTTTGATCTATGCTGTTCAATGATTTCCACAAGACCGTGTCAAGGGTGGAGCTTATAACTAACTTGAATATCTGATGAATAAATTAAAAGGTGTTTGTTTTATTTGTCATAATACAAGAATTTTATTGTACAAATACTCATGAATATACAAATATTCCCTCTTGTAGGGGGAAACTCATCTTCGACTCGTCCCCCCTACAAGAGGGAATATTTGTATATACACTCGTAAAATTGTACAATAAAGCTTACTTATCACATGATGTCACATCTGGTATTGATATAAAGTTCTGTTTTAAAGTAGTTTACATTCCTTTACATTACTGGTGGTTTACATTTTAGTGACTACGTAATTATGCACATAACAATGGCATGTATACCTGGCAAAATTATAGCATTTTTTGCAAAAACCTGATTTCAAAGTAATTTTATTGTCATATGGATTTCAAAGTACTTTTAATGTCATATGATAAATAGAATCTAACATTCATGCTCCTATATTATTGAATTTATTAAACTCATTGTGAAAAATCAATAAAATGCTCTGCAAGCCTTGTATTTTATCCAAATAAAGTGACGTACATATTCTAAGGTTGCTACTGATATACTCTTACCTTCTCTTAACCCAAATGAGCCTAGCCTCCGTTTTATGGGACATAGGCAAACAGTGCAGATCCAGATCAGACACCGCATAATGCAGTGTCTGTTCAGGATCTTCACTGTTTGCTTACAGAATCTTCAACTGAAATTTGGAGAAAAAAATATGAAAAATACCACCTAACATCCCTAAAATTGGAAATGGATTGGTCCAATTGATAGTGATAGGAAAGTTCGTTCAGCTTAAATGGGTTAAGTTGCTAGTGATATACCCTTACCTTCTCAGGTGGTACATCTATTAGAATCTTTTTCTCGAGGGCCTCAGTATTCCAGACATGGCTGCTCTGTCCTATACTGGTCAACATGGTACCTATTTCCACCATGGTGGTCGGGGTCAAGGCCAACAGACGTTCCTCAAGGTCAAGCATAAACTGAATATCTGCAACCAGTGTCTCATTTCCACATGATAGAAGTAAAAGTTTTCCCTATAAAATAATGAAAGTAATTACTTGTATTTCTTTGCATGCTTGGTAATTTTTCATGTTTTTGTTGTGGTCTGCGGACTTCTTTCTTGATTCTTGATGTTGAAGAGCCGCGAAAGCTCGTTGGAGTTTGTAATACTCTCTCTAAACTTAACTCTTAACTAATTCGCGTTTCCGGTTCATGTGTTTAAATTAAAGATAGTCCTTAAATTTCTGCCATTTCAAAATTAACTTTTCAAAAATTCTTTCAGGAGCACTACCACAGTGTCAAATATTTTGGATCCGGATAATGACCGAGGTTCTGACAGTCCAAACTGTTTGCAAAGGTTATCAGCAAATGACAAAAGATAACTTTGTCCTTGATATTTGGAATCCTCTTTCTCAATAAGTGTCACTTTTTTAAAAGGATACTGTTACAGTAATACTCAGGTCTAAGGATAAACTCAGAATCAAATCATTTATTTGTCAACCAAACTATATGTTGTGGGTTCTCAAAAAGAGACATATTATTAGATCTGCTCTTTTTGACTATCAATAGAACATGTTACAACCAAAGGAAAAGAAAATAGTCTTATTAACTCTGAAAATATTACTCAGCAGGTAACTTGGCATAAGATGCTTACTAAAAATGATGTTCCAGAAAATGAAATTAGCTTATACCTTCATTTTTAAGGAGCCCATGAATAATATTTTATCAGTTGCCTCTCATATTAATCTTTGCACTGTTGCACATTGACCTGATAAACATTGTCTATCTCACTGCATGTGCTTTTATTAGGTCATCATGATATTGCACTTTTGAATGACGTCGACATGAAAATCGATAACTACGTCATAATCGCTAGTTTGAAGAAAACTGATAAATAGAATACCAGGTTTGCGTCTTTTGATATCAAGTTTACCAGGCAAGGCTTCGAGAATGCATGTTGAATCACTCGGCAAGCCTCACAATTCAACAAGCGTTCTTGAAGCCTTGATATCAAAAGACACTCACCTAGTAGTCTATATATATGGGCCTCATCACAAGAAAACCTGTCTTCATGGTTCCTCACCAAGTAAGGCCCAAGCGAGCCTGCTTAGCTACAAAGACTAGCCTTGATAGTGAAATTTTGCACAGAGCTAGTTGGACTTTTGTACTTTCCAGATTACAAATGACAAAGGTGCTGATCAGATTGCCCATCTGTGCAGGCTGGTATGTGCCTTTGTTGTTTGCATGCAACAGTCACATTTTCTTGCGTTATGGCCCATATGATAATATGGTTTTATCATATATGCTGCAATACTCAAAAGAACGTCTAATTGAGATGGTTCTTTTGAATATCCACAGAATATATACAATTGATCCTGCAGTAGGTCTATGTTTTGTGAATATAGAAAAAGACATTCAGCTAAATAAGCAGAGATCCAGATAAGGAAATTTTATAAGCGTAAAATTGTGATTATTTTCTTACCCATCAATTCAAAAATGTGTTTTGGGTGCTCAAAAGAACCGCCTCATTGAGGCGGTTCTTTTGAGCACCCACAACATATGTTTTGGATTAGACATAAAGAAAATAGTTTTCCAATATGCACATTTATCTGTAGGCCTGAATAAGAGGGGCATAGTGGCTAAAAATAGCTTTATGTAAAAACAACCATACCTGAGATTGCATTTCCTTCAACAACGACAGCGTCGCCATGCCGCTGAGGCTTTCGATAAGCAGTTTAAAATCCAGTATCTTGCCCTTCTTCAGTGACGTCAGTATATCCTCCTCGATGCGTACCACGCTAGACGCCATAAGGTAGCGCTGTGGCTGTAAGGCTTGATGACTCACTTGCACTCTCTCTATCTCACTCTTTATATCACCAAGACCCTGGAGAAACATACAAGGGTCATACAGGCAAGTTTGTTTTTTGTTTGATTTGATTCTTTACGTCCCATCAACAATCTTTCAGTTAAACAGGGACGGGTCTTCCTGGGTTGAACCAGTACTAAGCTAGTAAATGTGTCTTGCTAAAGGACCACAATGCAGTGACGCCGGTGAGGCTCAAGCCCACGGCCCCTTGGTCTCGAATCAAGCACTCTACCACTGAGCCACTTTGTACCGGCAAGTTTGTGTAAAATTCAAGGACTTTTCAAGGACTTCTAAGCAACTTTTCAACAATTTTCAAAGGACAGAAAACTTATCAAAAATACTGATTTACACGTTAAATTTCTACTTCAGAAATGCTATACTGCGTTACTGAAGATATTAGTTTAGGAAAATTAGTATTAAATTGTGGTGCCTTTATTTGGTGCAGCATATGCTGCACCAAATAAAGGCACAGCAATTTTATATTGATTTAGGTCTCTATCAACAGTGCTAAGTCCTACAGAAAATAGTAGAATTCAAGGACTTTTCAAGGCTTTTGAGTGATTTTCCAGTACTTTTCAAGGCATATTTAATTTTCAAGGACTTTTCAAAAGAGCCCTCTAAATTCAAGTACTTTTCAAGCCTGTGTAAACCCTGGAGAAACATAGGATTAACTTGAAACTAGAAATTGTGCTTGTGAAGCACTGTGCCCCTAAAACATATCCTCAAAGTAATGGTCCTTGTTTTAATAAAAGAGTACACATATTATCCTTATGGACGAGCAAATGATTAAGGGCCCTTCGAGCTTCACTTACTTTGCAAGAGTTCTGATAGGTTTATGCTTCCACGAACAGACCAAAATTGAATTTATTTCTTAAATGAATTAAGCTGGAATAAATAGGTCAAGATGAATGAAACTTTCAAATTTAAATTATAATTATGTTCTTATCCATCAGTCAGAGTTCCCACAGAAATTCAAAAAAACAATTCCATGATTTTCCATGATCAATAATGTAATTTCCATGAATATTTTTAAATGCATGTCATCCAACCTTCCCTTTTAGCGACACCTTCACCACGCTGAGCATAAATGCGGCAACAGTAATGTATTTAAGTAAGCATGCTTGTAGACCATGCATGCATTTTGGAATCAATAAAACTTGAAACCACCAGTAGCCAGAAAACTAGCTGTCAGACACACAAGTTTTGTGTGTCTGACAGCTAGTTTTCTGGCTACTGGTGGTTTTGTCAAATGATTTTACAAAATTCCATGATTTTCCATGCTTATTCAAGTTGCTGTTTTTAATTCCACGTTTTTTCCATGTATGGAATTTTTTTCATGATTTTCCAGGATTTCAATTTAGCTTCTCGGAACCCTGATCAGTTTAAACATTTGTTTTGGGTGCTCAATTGAATCCTCTCATTGAGATGGTTATTTTGAATACCCTCAACATGTGTTTTGGTAGAGAAATAGAAAAATTATAGTACAGTTGCCTTATAACACTATAGTTTGGGTCAATAGGAATAGACCATGTTACAAGCATATCATGTTATAAAGGGATTTTTTAACTACAGAATTTTAAGAAAATGACAATTTGATGGTCAGTTTCCTATAATTCTTTTGTAAAATTGCATGGTAAAAAATACTGCTAGCCTCAACATGACTGTGTTAATTCCAAATCTGTATATAATGAGGTGTGTTTTAAAGGAACTGCAATTCTTAATTATGCATTCTTATCTAGAGGTCTGGGCCGAGGTTATAAAACTTTTTTCATGCTCAACTCAATTGAGCACAAAATTTCAACAGCTCATAAAGACTAAAATACCGACAAATAAAGATGTTTCTTGCTTCAAGTCTCTCAGATATTGTATTTATCATGCTAATAAATGTTAAAATGCCAACAATTGTTGGCATTTTAACATTTATGAGCATGATAAATTTCGTGCTCAGCTGAGTTGAGTATGAAAAAAGCTATATAACCTCGGGGCCTAAAATCTACTTACAGAACCAGATGAGAGGTCTATTGCCTTATACTTGATTCTATCAGAGTCCTCTGCCAGTGACTTCATGTTGTCTAGTATTGCACAAAGTTGAGAATATGTTTGTTGTTCTTGTAGGTCAAGGTTCTTCAGGTTCCTGACAATAAAAATGAGCAGTGATGCAAGATCATGGTAACTTTAGATGCTTACTCTTTGCATGGTGGGTAATTTTGCATATGTTTTTGTCATCTGCTGAATTTTTAAAAAAATCAATTTATTTTCGAGAATTGGCAAAACTATTCTGCGGTTTACCGATGTAGGTTAATGATGCTCCAATCACCAAATTTTAATGTCTCAAATATGTCTTTTAACGCTATTCACGAAAATGAAAATCATGCAAAAAAATTGAGAATTTACAGTATTACAGTAAAACCTGTGTAAAACGGTCACTCGATCGAAAATAGACAAAACAAAGATCTAAATGACAAATGGTGGCTTAATGAAGGTAGAAAGTATTGCAGAATGCTCCCTCTCTGCAATACTTTGACCTGCATGAAGCGATAATTGGTCTTGAAAACCAATTTTCGGTCTTTTTTAGAGTGGCCGTTTTACACAGATTTTACTGTATCACCCCAAAAGTAGTGTTATATATTTTTTTTAAAAGTATTGTGCGCGCAATGATGGGCTTGGAGGGGGGGGGGATATTTTTAAGAAATTATTGCCATCCTCTTGAAGATAGCAATTATAATTGACTAAGTTTGCAACCTGTATGGTAGCACCGGTTAAGTGGTGTAGCATGATATAGCCCTTTCTGTGAAAATGAAAAAAGTCAATAAGCAATGCTATTTAGATACCCCCACACAGTAGGAGTCAGTGAAAAAACCTTGCAAGTTGAAAAGAAGATTTCAGTAGAATCTGTGCAAACAAAATTATATTTTCCAAACCAAACTCCTTCATGCATATGTTCAATGTGTCTACATTGTATCAGCAAAGTATCAAATTGTTCCATCAAAAGCTGTGATAGGAGTTGATCGGCCAAAAGCTGTAGTAGACGTTGATCAGCCCTTGAAGGCACTATCCATGCATATACAAAAGCAATATAAGGGGAAAATTGTCTAAGTTATGATAGCTGTCATTTTGTCAATTTTTTTTTCAACCAGACTCCTTCATGCATATGTTCAATGTATCTACATTGTATAGACAAAGTATCAAATTGCTCCATTAAAAGCTGTGGTAGGAGTTGATCACCCCATGAAGGCACCATCTATGCATATACAAAAGCCTTATAAGGGAAAAATTGTCTAAGTTCTCACAGCTGTCATTTTGTCAAAAATTATTTTTTCTGAACCAAACTCCTTCATGCATATGTTCAATGTGTCTACATTGTATAGGCAAGGTATTAAATTGCTCCATCAAAAGCTGTGGTAGGAGTTGATTGGCCCATGAAGGAACCATCTATGCATATACAAACACCTTATTAGGGAAAAATTGTCGAAGTTCTCACAGCTGTCATTTTGTCATAAATTATTTTTTTCTGAACCAAACTCCTTCATGCATATGTTCAATGTGTCTACATTGTATAGGAAAAGTATCAAATTGTTCCATCAAAAGCTGTGGTAGGAGTTGATCAGCCCTTGTATGGACTATAATAGCAAGGTTTGATGAAAATCCAGCAATGACTCTTTAAGATATTAAGGAAACAAAGCGTTATGGACGGACGAACGGACGTACGGACGGACAATGTGAAAACAGTATACCCACCACAAACAAAGTTTGCGGGGGTATCATAACCTGTACATGTGTGTATTGTCTCACAACACTAAAAATGGGGAGCGCAGTGGCTCAGTGGTAGAGTGCTTGACTCGAGACCGAAGTGCCGCGGGTTCGAGCCTCACCGGCATCACTGCGTTGTGTCCTTGAGCAAGACACATTTATCCTAGCTTAGTACTGGTTCAACCCAGGAAGACCCGTCCCGCATAACTGAAAGATTGTTGAGTGGACGTAAAGAATCAAATCAAACAAAAACAAAACAACACTAAAATGACATGACCAGCTCATCAGATGAGGAGTGTGAGTCATTTAATAGATCATCACTTTCATCGTTGTTGAAATAGCTACTGAAATTTTGCTTTCAAATGGCTACTGTACGACAAAAACACACTATAGTTAAGGTGCTGGAAGATGGCAAGCTTTTTTGAAAAGCTTATACTTGTGTAACTATAATGAGATTCAAATTCAGCACTCTTCTTGCAATTTCAATATGTCAGATTTTTATCACTGTGACTTCAGCTGCTGATCCCGACTAAATGTCATCTATTGGTTCTTTTTAAATCTCTCTGTAGCAAACAGGGTGGACCCAGATCAGACTGCTCCTATAGGAGCAGTCTGATCTGAGTCCACACTGTTTCCCTGTATGCTGAAATTAGTCATTGACGTAAAAATTTAAATGCAGCAGACCATTTCAGCAGATGACATTTTCAGATGCATTTTATTTTTTAACAGGCAAAGTTTTAATCAGAAGAGCCAGGGGCCCACCTAAAAATGGTAGGTCTGGATCTAAGGAGTCAAAATGATGTTTACTTTTCATAGCCTGTGATAGCTTGTCGTACAGCTTCTCTCTCCCGCCAACCTTCAGCCAGGTTTATCTGTTGTTGAAGAATCTGTAGTTTTCCTGATGGATCTGAGCTCCCAGAGCTAACCCCGACTATAAGAAACTCTGTCCCCTTGTACTTCTCTACTTCTTCTGCCTTCAGTCCAGAGTCTTTCTTTTTCTATCAAAAAATGACATAATGGTAAATCCAAGCAGACAAAAGCTAACTAAAGGTAAATGTTCAAAAATTTTAAACAGTAGTTGCCTGCGTCTAAGCTTTCATTTGGTACCAATTTTAGTAGTCTAGGATAAGTAGAAGATTAGATATGTTTGATTTTGTAGGGTCACCCCCATTTTTAAGAACCATATTAGAGCTTACCATGAAAACAATGTATTTTCACATAGCTCAAACCTCTTTATTTTTTAGGACAACTTTTTTAGCATTTTGGGAGCCAAAATTAACATTTCGGCATCCATGAGAACCTGTCCTGGGGTGCCAGGTTGATCAAATTAGCTCCAAGATTACATGGGGTTGGATCACAAATTATAACAAGCTATAGCCATCAAATCAGGCCACTATCGGCCCACCGGCAAAACCCCATCTGGATGGCGTTTCGCTGGCGGGCGGATAGTGGCCTGCTATGGGGTGCTGGCTGGGATTCTGCTTGTTCAGTTATTGTCTGATTCTGACGGGCATTGAGTACAACTTGTGAGCATATATTGTGAGTACAGTAAAACCTGTCTTAAGCAGCCACTCAAAAATAGACAAAATCAAGGTCTTAATGGAAAATGGTAGCTTAATGAAGGTCGAAAGTATTGCAGAATGCTCCCCTTGGAGCATTCTGCAATACTTTGACCTGCATTAAGTGATAATTGGTCTTGAAAACCAATTTTGGTGTTCTTTTTGAGTGGCCATTAAGACAGGTTTTCTTCTAGGGCAAAGATTTGGTACCAGTAAAATGCATTTAAGCCCCCGGTGGCTTAGGCTGCTGTCCGTTCTAACGCGATAATTCTGTTGTTGTTGACTTTTTGTTTATTGTTACTCCCATTGTGGGAGTCTGTAATTGTTCTATGTTTTGTTGTACATTACTTTATGTCCATTCTAGTATTGCAATCATCTGGATGGGGAAGAGAGAGCTGGTTGCTTTGCTTAATTTGTCTTCCTGGTGTCTCGTGATGGTTGAGCAGCTCTTCCTTGCGGTGCCACAGGGTTGTCTGCGGTTTGTGATTGTGGTATTTCCTGATAATACTCACTAACTATTTTTTACTCTACAAATTACTTACTATGAGTTTTTCTTCCTTCTTCCTTTCTACTAGGTCCCAGATCTGGTTAGTTTCAGCATAGAAGTTTTTCAGCTTGAACTGATCACCTGTTGATTGCAGGCTAACAGCTGGGTAAATACCATCACCCAAAATCTCATGAGATACTTCGTGTATCTGAAAAAAAGCATCAACATAGAATTACTTTTGATATTCAAGTAGAGAATACTACTCAACTTCAACAGCATTGGCATTGTATTACTTTAGATATTCAAGAAGAGAATGCTACTACTCTTCAACAGCATCGGCATAGCATTACTTTAGATATTCAAGTAGAAAATGCTACTCATCTTCAACGGCTTTGGTATTGCATTACTTTAGATATTCATGTAGAGAATGCTTCTCATCTCCAACAGTATTGGCATTGCATTATTTTAGATATTCAAGTAGAGAATGCTTCTCATCTTCAACAGCTTTGGCATTGCATTATTTTAGATATTCATGTAGAGAATGCTACTACTTTTCAACAGCATTGGCATTGCATTACCTTAGATATTCATGTAGAGAATGCTACTCATTTTCAACAGCATCGGCATGGCATTACTTAAGATATTCATGTAGAGAATGCTACACATCTTCAAAAGCATTGGACTTGCATTACTTTAGATATTCATGTGGAGAATGCTACACATCTTCAAAAGCATTGAATTGCATTACTTTAGATATTCATGTAGATAATGCTACTTATCTTCAACAGCATTAGAATTGTATTATTTAAGATATTCATGTAGAGAATGCTACTCATCTTCAACAGCATTAGAATTGCCTTATTTTAGATATTCAAGTAGAGAATGCTACTACTCTTCAACAGCATTGGCAGTGCATTACTTTAGATATTCATGTAGAGAATGCTACTTATCTTCAACAGCACCTGAACAATATTTGTTATGCGAATGTTATATATGTATTGCTTTGATTATGCATGTGAGTAACAAAAAGGTATACATTCAAGGGAGATCACCTTAGGTACAGATATTGTTTTTTCCAGATCATAAGGTACTGCTCTTAAATGAAAGTTGCTCCCCTTAGCATAACGAAGACTACATTTTTAACCATTTGTGTACTGGAAACCTGCTTCAGTATACAGTGAAGAACTAGAAATGTGTTATTGTGACACAGATGCCCCTCAAACCTTGGGCCATTTTATGAGATTATAGGACGGGACCTACATATAAGAGGGAATGCAGAGACAATGGTGATTCTATATACCACCATCCCCAACCTATTGAAAGTGGTAGGGTTAAAAAAATTGTATTTTATTGACTCTGTCAGAAAACTGAATGCAGTGAATCCCCCAACCCAAGAATGCTACCTATAAAAGTTGATGAAGATTGGCCATTTTTATGAGAATACAGTAAAACCTATCTTAAGCTGCCACTCAAAAGAAGACCAAAAATTGTTTTTCAAAACCAATTATCGCTTATTGCAAGTCAAAAGCATTGCAGAATGCTCCAAGGGGATTCTGCAATACTTTCAACCTTCATTTAGCTATCATTTGGAATTAAGAGCTTTGTTTTGTTTATTTTTGAGTAGCCGCCATATGACAGGTTTTACTGTATGATGCTGTTTAAAATTGTAGATTAATGATGCCACTGATCCTAGCCTATAGCTGGCCTTTTGAGCCTTCGACTTAATTGAGGTAATAATTCATAATTATGCACTATTCTCTTTACCCAATGTACCAAAAATTTCATTCGAGTTAGCAAGTACGTCTAACTATTCAGAGATCCAATTGTATGGTAAATGTTCGGAAAATTAGAACACACATTGCCTTCCATTAGTTCTCATGAACAGACTCAATAAAACTAAGTCTGCTGTTTTCTAATATTGTAGGTTCTCTCTATTTTTGAAGCATCCGTTTTTCCAGATTATTTAGACAAACAACACAGACCCAGATCAGACTGCTTCTGAATGAGCAGTCTGATCAGAATCTCCCCTGTTTGCTATTCTGACAAGCATCTTGTGATTTCCAGCTGTGATAACCAAACATCTATTTGTTAACAGAAAGAGTAAAGTGTTCGGAATTTTAGAACAGATTTTAACCCTTAAAGCGCCAAGAAAAATGCATCTAAAAATGTTGTCTGCTGAAGTCGTCTGCTGCAAATAATTGCCAAACATTACTGACGAATTTAAGTATGCAAGCAAAAAGTGTGGACCCAGAACAGACTGCTCCTATAGGAGCAGTCTGATCTGGGTTCACACTGTTTGCCATTGAGGCCTCTAAACATTTCAGCAGACGAGAAAAGCAGACGACTTTTGTTGCGATTGGCGCTTTAAGAGTTAATCCCGCAAATATAAATATCTTACTACAGTGCTGTTCTTCAGGAAGACCAGTTTGACAACTTGCTGAGAGTCTACATGACCATCTTGATCAAACTGTATTTTAGCGTCCGCGTTGATCGGCTCTACTCTGAGAGTAACGGTATCCCCCGCAATCATAGAAAGTTCCGTTTCATCTGAACAAGTCACAAAAGCTTTGTCTCCACTGCTGCTGTTTATGTAGATCCTAAAGGGGAAAAATGAAATTAACACATTGCATTCTGGGTAATTTTTTATGATATTTTTTGTCGTCTGCAGATATTTTTCAAAACTTACTTTTTGAATTCATTATTTACTTTTTGAAAAAAAAATCTTTCAGAAATACCATTAAGAGTGTCACTCAAACAGTATGGATCGAGATCAGGCTCAACAAAACATGACCCAGATCCAAAAATTTTTTCAAAGGCTATCAGCAAACAACATAGCTGGTGAAGAATTAACACTTTGTATACTGGAAACCCCTAAAGGAGTATTTTAGCAAACAGTCTACACTGTTTGTAAAGGTAAAAAAAAGAGATCTTTATACAAAAGAATACAATGTTTTTTGAGAATTATAACCTGTCACCCCTATGTACAAAGGGCTAACCCAAGTTTATTGTATCAAACCAAAGGGAAGAATCCATTAGTATACAAAGGGTTAAGTGTTCTTCATAAAAATTGATGTGGCACAGGAGAGTTCCACCCTAGGTTCTGGTGAACCTATTCAAGTCTAAGGGTGTAACTTTATTATCACATTATGATGATTTTTTTCTTGTCCCAATTGAGATTTACAGGAATTTTGCCATCCAACGTGTTTTTAATTATTCTTTATCTTCCAGTAAATTATTTTGTCATCTGCAGATAACATTTATAAACAGTTTGTACCCAAATCAATTATTTTCTTATTTGCGACCAAAACACATGTAGTGGGTATTCAAAAGAGTTGTATCAATAATTTGAGCACCCAAAACAATTGTTAAAATTGATGATTAAGATGAAAATCACAATTTTCTGCTTATAAATTTGCTTTACATATGGACCTATGCAAGCAGCGCTACTGTAAATTTTGATATTTTCGGGAGGGTTTTATTTTCATGCAAATTCACAGATTTATGGAAATAAAAACCTTGCGGGATGGTGAAATCAGTTGGTCATTAACTAATGTAGGTAAATCATGCCCTTGTTGCGAATTTTTATCATATCAAATATGTCTTTTAACACTATTTGCGAATATAAAATTCCTGGGAAAAGTTCTGAATTTACAGTATTTAAATATGACATGTCCTGATACCAAAAGTGTTAAGAGGCCCTGTCATAAGGGTTAGATAATTTGTGGCTATCATGGGTGAACTTTAAAAATTTCACAAATTTTGGACTTTTGGAAATCAAATTTTAAAACTTGCAGTATGGTATGCATACATAATTAACCACTTCACATTAAATGATCAAATGTCTTCATATAAATTGAAAATAAATCAGAGAAGCCATTATTATCTTCCTAATTCAGTATTTTGAGGCTGACTTTCTATGGAAAGGCAGCCTCGAAATCCTGAATTCAGGAATACTCCTAGACCAACTTTTTTTTTGGTGATAGCCTGGCTTAAGTCTGAGCCATTGCTTAAGCGAACACTGAGAGTCCGGCTATGGCCCAGACCACAGTATTATGTGTGGTTGCTGAATTCTGGCTAGAATACCTGGATGATCTCAAGTGATCAATCATTGCCACAATAAAAAAACTGAGGCTTGCTGTGGCAAACTATTTAATTGGTTTGGAGTATAATGCAATTGACAGAACAGTGGCTATAGCCGGGTGATAGCCCCAAGCCAAGTCGGCCCTGAAGATTTTTACCCATGTGATGTAGAAACAAAATAGCCAGTATAGTAAAACCTGTCTTAAACAGCCACTCAAAATGAAGACCAAAAATTGGTTTTCTAGACCGATTATCACTTAATGCAGGTCAAAAGTATTGCAGAGAGCATTCTGCAATACTTTCAACCTTCATTAAGCTATCATTTGTCGTAAAGACCTTTGTTTTGTCTATTTCTGGGTGGCCATTTTAGACAGGTTTTACTGCATTACCTTCCATTGTCAGCATGGTAACCAACAGATCCCTGTTTCCAGCCTAGAAACTGATTCACAGGGTAGCTTGAATGACACACGCCAATAGCAAATAACTTCTTAGATGTCATTTCTTTGATTTCCACCTCAAACTCCAGCTGTTCCTTGTTGAACGGGGTTTTACCAACAAATAATCCCCTGTCTGAGCCGCCTTTCTTAAACTCCCTGAAGATTAATAACAAAACAATTATATGATTATCCTGCAGTCCCTTTATAAAGCTATGTTTGGGGCCATGGAAATGGACCATATTATAAATGAACCATGTTATAAATGGGAATTCATGGTCATTATCCTATAATTCTTTGTGAAATTCCATGGTAAAAAAATTGGGAGTCACAACATGACTGTGTTATATCCAAATCTTTGCTATATTTAGGTGTGTTATAAAGGAACTGCATTGTACCACAAATTATGGGCCTGGTTGTGAGAAAACCTGTTTTCAGGGTTTGCTACCAAGCACAAACCAGCCTGCTTAGCACCAAAGACTAACTAGGATGTTGAAAATTTTCATTTTGCAAGTTTAGCTTTTGTTTTCTCTAGTGAGTGATTAACAGTCGCTGATCAGACAGCACAGATTCAAAGGCTGTTTACATGCAACAAAATAAGGTTTTATTATGACCAGGCCCATATATTAAGCATAGTTTAACCCTTTCTTTCATGAATATTCATGCTAGGCTTCACCCACTCTAAACAATTATATAAACAAACTTTCATGTTGATACATAGAACAAAAGTATTACTTGTTAGGTCCACTATTGTAGGATCCGATATACCATTTTTCCATAAGCAAACAGAGTAGGCCCTGATCAGGCAGCTCTTGTAAGAGCTGCCTGATCTGGGCCTGCTCTGTTTGCAAAAGCATTAAAAAGTCTCTATGAGGAAAAGGCAAGCAACAAATAATTCTTTGTCTTAGTATAATAAATATAGAGGGTATTCCATTCTTTCATAATGAATATGATATTTGAGCCAGCACACAAGATTTTGGTACTCATCACATTATAGAGCAACAAATGCTCAGGTATGCCTGTGCTCCCCAGAGCCATTGTTGCTTACATAAACAAAGTCAGGATACAGATGAAGACAAATACCAGGGGACAAAATATATTTAAATATAATTGCACATGTCCTGCAGGACGAGTGACTTACAACTTTCACTCGTCCTGCAAACACATGCACTTGTCGCAATAAAGAACATAAGGGAGTAATATGTAATACGATTTCCTCGAGTAATTATTTCCAAAGCACTCATCCTACAGGAAGAATTACTCGTCCTTTCTAGATTTCACTCGTTATTACGAGTGGACAAGTGGAATTTTCATACCCTGAATCCTTCAGAACTAAAGAGAAACTACAAAATTAGAAAACATCAGACTCAACTTAGTCTGTTCATGAGAATTTATGACAACTGCAATAACTCTCATGACATTTTAACATTTATGAGCAGGATAAATTTCATGCTCAGCTGAGTTATTATGAAAAAGTTCTATAACCTCGGGGCCTGGTGTGCAAGAAGTTATATTCTGAGAACCAACCTGAACTCAATTTCCCCATCATCCATCACATTGGTATAGTGACATCTTCCCATTGTAACTTTATTAGGGTAAGGTGCCTACAAAAATATCATGTATTATTACATACATTCTAAAGTTTAAACAGAAAAGAAAATGCTTGCACCTAATAAAAACTCCTGTTTTTTCCAAGTCCATGTTGGCACCATCATTTGGCGAGACTAAAAATCATATAGCCAAAAAATCAAATACATGTATGGATATTTACTCCTGCCACATTTTCATCGGTCACTGTGCTTGAATCAAAGATGGCTGAGAAAGTGATAACTGTTTAGAATCATTTCATAACTTTAGACCATATTCTTAGGCCATTAACTTCAACTTGGGATGTCATCGCAAAAGGATATAAAATTCTGTAAAAGCCAAGAATGGCTACAGAGTCTTGGAAAATCAGTGGTGATTGAACATGTTTCTTATTTTGGTCCTTTATGATCAGGGATTTTCCTAGGACTGATTTGGGGCCGAATATCAGCCCTTTCCCAATTCAAATTGAGCAAAAACCTCTCCAAATAGTGTATATCATTCCCAATGCCTACATGCTACAGTTTGATGAAAATTTCATGAAAATCTAAATAAAAAAAGCAAAGTTACAGATGAATGAAAAGGGGGTCTTGCATCTGTGCCCACGCATGGATTTTCTTTAAACTTTGCATAATAATGACTCGTTATATACAAACTATGAAAATGTATGTATTGAATTATATTGTTAAGAATAAGGCTTGGGAAGCAACCCTGACGTACTCCACCTTTAAGGTGGCACCTGTCTCTAAATTTCCATGTCCTAAATCAATAGTTTTGTTTATTTCTATGATTTATCATCCAGATTAAATCCAAAATACCATAGGCATTATATTAATACCAAAAAACCATTTGGATATATTATGACTTACGTTTTCTGAAGAAGTGATTATAAAATTTCAATATTTTTTTCTCCAAAAATTTACAAAACGTTCAACATTAAATTCTAAAGATAGATATGTTCTAGTCTTTGTCAAGCTATCATATTATCGCAAAAACATGCCATATATATCCTACTGATCTGAGCCAAATTTCATGAAAATCCAAAACCGGTAACTTTGTCATTTCCTACCTCTTATGGGTATAGGTCAGTTTTAGCAAAATTAATTATTTAGTTGAAATGAATCAATAACTCGACAGAAGGGGGTTGTTTTTAAATCTACGCCCGCTTTTCTTAAAGAAAGACATGTTTAGACAATTTCAAATGATTCAATGGCCGGAAATGCCAAAGGTCATGGTCCCATGTCATGGCACTAAGGTGCCAAGACAATGTGTATCACTTTCTCAAGTCCTGCATGATATTTTTTAAGAAACATATTATCCTATCAATAAAGGTGTGAAAACAAGAAGACCAAATATTTTTATACATCCCAACTGAGCTAGAGTAACCACATTTTGGTGCCGTGACCAGGATTAAGTGTAACAGAGTCATATCAAAGGTATCATAGAACAGTGTTCTACATGAATAAGTGAGGTCCAGAAACGGAACTGTATGCCTGAAATATACATCCAGCCATTGAATAAATGTTGTCATTTGATGGAAATCAGCTTCAGTTTTACAAAACAGAATAAACAGAGAAGATTTTAGCATTAATTTAGCAATACCTTTGAAGCCAAGAGTTCTCTGTGACCAAAATGGTTAATTTTAACCAATAGGTTTGACAGGGGCTTATTCTTGTGAACCAAGTTTATTAATGAGGCTTACAATTTTAAAACCATCGATATAAGGTTCTTCTCCTGTATGAACTGACTTGTCATAAGGTTTCTCTCCTGTATGAATTAAAATTCTTAATAATGTTACATATTAAGTGTAACATTGGTTAGATGTAGTTTTAACGTTCAAAACTAGATGTGGTAAGTCCAGTGTCACCATATTGTATCGTTTTGAGTAATATTATTGTGTAAGCACTTCATTAAATAAGAATCATGACACTTAATACAAAAGAATATTGTTTTTGTCTTTTTCCAATCAGTAATAGGGAAAACACTGAACATATCAACTTCTACCAATAAACGTACTAGCATGGTGATTCAAACTAAGCAAGTATTCAAGTATGTTTTACACAGAATCATAATTATTGTATTTTTTACATTTTGATGAATTAGGGCCATGTGTTTACATCAAGTTGAAAAAATATGTTACCGGTCCTTGAATTTCATGAAATTTTGTCTACATATTCTTAACATATATGAAAAGTTTATTAGTTGAAATGGTATCTTGACAAAGACCGCAACGTGTGAAAATTTTAATTCCAAATTTGACTGAATATAAAATATACAGTTGAAAATTGGGGTACCATCTCATAAAAATGATTGCCCACCCACTATCCTAATACATACAAAGCCATTTATAGTATCAACGAACTTATCAATGATATAGTTATTTAATAAAGCATTTCTGCGCCCGATATATGATATGTCAATTACTTTAAAAATGATTATAACTGGATACCCTAAGGTATTGTAGTGATATCATACATGACGTCATAAATTAGCAATGGAATTGCATAAAAACTCAAATGCACCATAAATATAAAAGTCATACCCAGGACAATTAATAAACATAATATTATCAAATTCCAAGCGTGGGCAGACTCCCATGTTAATTTCCCATACCATGAAAGAGCCCCTTTGCATAAAATGCGAATGGAAACATTGTTTTCAGTCACATTTTTATGCAAATATTCATGAGTTTTTATGAATAGCAATTTAAGCAACAAATATTTTACAGTGCAACACAGCTAATTTCTTATATATGATCTTTGATCCATTAAAAATGATTGTCCAGTTCATTTAGACTGCGTGAAATTTTCCCAATTTTGATGGTCCAAATGCCTTTTTCCCCAAATTCAACAGGCCTCTGTCCCCCACTTCAGAAAGGTAGGAAAATGTCTGATGATTTTGGTTGATCTATGGGTTGCTAAAAATGACCTGTCCAACTAAGATTTATAGGCTCACATGAATTTTTCATTGATCTACAGGTTCTTGCTGAGCTTATCACATTTCAAGGCTGATAAAAAACCTTAGAAAGAGAGAATTGGAGGTTCTATGCGATCAGGAAATTGCATAAACACAATTATTATAATAGATATCCTAAATAAATAATTATTGTATTGACAATGTTAAAGCATGAATTTTCACAGGAAATCCTTAAATTTGCTTAGTGAGGATATTTTTGCCTATTTACACAATAATTCACACTTATGATCACAACCCAATTACTTCAAACTATTAAAGTTTTATCTAAAATTTGCAGACAAGAATTCTAAATTTCGCCACTGCCTTAAATAACTAAATAAGGCTTGGAGTTACATGTGAATCATCAGCCATGGCACTCTTGCTTTCATTAACTCTTGCATGCTGGGTAATTTCCCATGATTTTGTTGTCGTCAGCTGACTTTTTCCAAAATAAACTTTTTCAAAAAATTCTTTCAGGAACACTATCAGAGTGTCAAACTGTTTAGATCCAGATCAGGACCGACACTCTGTCGGTCCTGATCTGGATCTTAATTGTTTGCAAAGGTTAATAGCAGACAACAAAAGTCGCCACTAGGAAGGAAAGAATAAGCCCCCCAAAAAATAAATTCATTTCTTTGATACCCCGGACCCAGTATACAAGGACTGGTAACTGACATACAGGTAAATGTATATATTGGAAATACGTTCTCGAGGCTGAGCATTCAAACTGATGTATGTTGAAAATTAAATAATCATATCTCCATTATTTCTCTGCATATCTGTGATTTACCTTCAAAAAGCAATGGTTCAATATATTATCTTTAAGACTGTATTGTTATATTTAATGAAACTTTATCCATCTTTATGAAATCAGCAAGAAACCAAGGTGCCATTTTAGCTATTTTCAGCACTTTCAGCCGGAAATCAAAAAAGATGATAAAACTTCAACTTTATTTACTGTAACCTGTAATATTTCAACTTTGCATTGCAGAAATAACTTTGTATAATCTCGGGTATGTTCAGGATCAATTTTATAGGTTGTAGTACTTTGAAATAGCGCAAAAACTAAGCCTCAGCAACATAACTTTGTATTTCAGTCAGTGATCAGTCCGTTTTTACTGGGTCCAAGTTAATACTTACTGGTCTCCTGTACTTTGGTCTGTAATTGTTTAACTTCAATTTACTATTGGAATCTGATAGAGCCACCATGGGAACCAGCCGTAGACCAGCATGCTTCAGTTCATAGGACCAATCAATCTTCTCATAGACCTGCAACCAAACAATTCATCAATAAAATTTAACCCTTAAAGCGCCAAGAAAAAAATGCACTGAAAATGTTGTCTGCTGAAGTCGTCTGATGCAAATAATTGCCTAACATTACTGACAAATTAAGCATAGAAGAAAACAGCGTGGACCCAGAACAGACTGCTCCTATAGGAGCAGTCTGATCTGGATCCACACTGTTTGCCATAGAGGCTTCTTAAACATTTCAGCAGACGAGAAAAGCAGACGACTTTTGTTGCGATTGGCATTTTAAGGGTTAATATCCTAGCCTACTGGTTAAATTTACATGCTTTTTTTCAAAATCAGCATTTAAAAAAAAATCTTTTATGAATACAATCTGAGTGTCCAACAGTTTGGATCAGATAGAGCCTGACATATTGTCTGGCCTGATCTGGATCCAAACTACTTGCTAAGTTTATCACCAGACGAGACTTGTAAGCAAATATTTTTACAAACATCCCTTTTAAAGGTGTTCAACTCTGTGAAATGCAAGGTTGGCAATTGACCGGTCAATATGCATATTGACCAGACCAGTGGTCATTACTGGTTTTAACCGGTCATTACTGGTCGATTGGTGGTCAATTGGTCGATTGAAAATATGAATCGATATGAAGATACTTAGCATTAGTTATCCCATTTTACAGGATTCTATAAACAGACTTAAAATAGTTTCATTATAAAATAACAGGCTTAATTGAAAATGTGTTTATTTCATGAGTTGCTATTGCTTTAAAAATGTATTAGTAATTATTTAAAATAGGCCATAAAACAAACAAAAATGAAATGTCAATAGTTTTAGATCTTCAGTCTCAATCAGACTGAATCATTACCACAACTTTCAGTTCAGACTTAAGACTTTAACTTATTTTCTATTAAATGTTAATAAAAAAAAAAGTAAAGCAAATGCAAGTAATGAAATTAAATCAAATAAATTTTAAAACTAGCTTTTTCATAGTCATAAAAATATTTAAATCTGTGAGAAAGTACAAAAAATCAATCAACACTTGAATATAGATCATCAAAGCGGTCATCATTATTCTTTGCTCTATTAATAGTTAAAATGCAAATTGAATTGGCTTCTCACCTGAAAATACAGGGTGTGAAAATTGTAAAGGAAACACTAAATGTTGAACAATATACCAATGAGTTAATTTTAACTTTAATTACCCCAGAACAAACACAACTGTCAAAATACTGGACATGTCTCTCAGACTGAAGAAGGTGTGTCCAGTTTATAAGACCTATCCAATCACTGAGCTTAAAATGTATTGTCTAATTCACTGGCATCTGTGTTAATATAGAGGTGTGAAAGTCTGGTTATTCTGTTATCTGCTGTTATCAGTTAAGTTAAAAATCTAACCAGTGTCATAAATTATTGTTATTGTCTCAAAATGATGAAAAAACTCTGTTAGGCTCTATGTTTATTCCATTCTGCCCTTGATGATTAAAAAAGACTATGCATATTGTTACATGTAGGTGTCTGGACTGTAATGCAGAAGTCAGTGCCAAGGTGAAAAGTACCCTTAGCAGGGACGAAACAGTATTTTTCTTTTTTCAATAAATAGAACACAAAACCTGACCTAATATCTCAATCCACCAATAAAACGGCCACTTAAAATTTTCAATCGACCACTCAGATTCGTATTGACCAGTATTGACCCCTTTTAGGCATATTGACCGGGGCGGCTTTAACCGGTTAAAACCGCCAGTTAAAACCGGGGGTGGTTTCGACCGCCCAGCCTTGGTGAAATGCACAAAATATGAAACCTGTGCAATTTGGTACAGGTTTGAGCCGCAACATGAGATTTCCAACAATGTGGCTTTTTGACAAGTGTAGACTCAGACGAGCCTGTGCAGCCTCATTTTAAGCTTAGAAACTCCAAATGATGTTCAGTCAGTAACTTAACAGTCATAGAATATTCAAGGGGCGAGCAAAGGCTCTGATCAGACTCCACGTATGCGCAGGCTTATCTGAGGCTTTGCTGGTCGCACATGCCACATTGTTGGAAATCTCTTGTTGTGGCTCATTTCATTTTTTGTACCTTTTCTGCAAGTGTAACAGCACAACATAACAATTATATGCACTCAAAGAAGCTCATCTTGGAATGTTTAGGTTAAGTTCCTGGCCTCCAGATAAGAGTGCATATTGGAAAACTATTTCTTTATTTCTCTTCCAAAACATATGTTGTGGGTACTCAAAAGAACTGTCTCAATGAGATGGTTCTTTTGAGCACCCAAAACACATGTTTAAATTGATGGATAAACAAAAATTATTGCAATTTTATGCACAGTAAATGTGATATAATGTCTAAAACAAAAGGGCAATTTAACGCACTTTTGTGAAGGAGAGGATTAAAACAAATGTTAGCTCTTTGCCTGCTAAGAAAAAAATGCATGTGAAAATGTCGTCTGCTGAAATGGTCTGCTGCATGTGAATGTTTACATCAATGACTAACTTTGGCAAACATTGTGGACTCAAATTAGATTGCTCCTACAGGAGCAGTTTAAAAGAACCAGCAAAATGACACAGTCACCATTAGCAGCCAGAAGAGTTACAACTGATGGATAAGAAAATACCACCAGAATGCTGAAAAAGTTACGCACATCAAAGGGAGTCTATTGGATCAAGCAGTGATTCTCTTCAATTGTGTCCCTTTTAAAATATGAACTTCTTTTAAAGGAAAGAATTTGCTCCCAAAGGGAGTTCCTTATGGTATGGGAAATCACTTTTACCACATTAGGTGAGCACCCTTGAATGTTACTATTTTTATTACACATGTGCGTAACTGCGTAATGGGAGCCACGCCAATGCATTTTTATGCTAAAATGTGTTTATCTGGACCAATTAATAATATACCATTTTTCCATTGAGCAGAAATTTGATATCCACTTTCATTGGCTCTGACACAACACCAGTATATCCGGTAATCTTAGAGACAGTGACTGTTATGGTGTCTCCAAAAGTAATGGCATTCTCCAGCGGAGCTCTGTCCCCTGCGTTCGGTCCCCAAACAATCCTAAAGGAGAAAGAATTTTATTAATACACATGGCTCATCATCTTGAATTTGATATACAGGAGCTGGAGCATCATCCACATCAGTGGGCTCATCTATAGGTAGCTCACCATATACCTGCACATATATTTATCTTATTCTGTAATTAACCCTTTACTCCATAGGCTATTTTTAGATCATGACATCAATTTCTATTTTTAGACAACATTGAAAAAATTCAAGAAAAATTTAAGTTCAGTTTTGAATACTTTTGAAAATATTATGGAAAATGGAGCATTTGCTATTTTGGAGCAAATGTTCCATTTTCCATAATATTATTTGATACATGATATTTCAAAGGTGTCAAAAGGCGTTATTATGGATTGAAGGGTTAACCCAGTGTTAAACACTTAAGTTTTTGCAAGCTGGGTAAATTTGCATGCTTTTCACCCGACAGCTTTTTTTTCTCTCTAAATTGATGATTGCAATTTTTTTTGTCAGGAATACCATCAGAGTGTCTAATACATGTAGTTTGAATCCAGGTTAGGACTGACTTTTTGTTAGATGTAGCCCACATGAGCCTGACATCCTTATCTAGGGACATAGGCAAACAGTGCAGACCCAGATCAGCTTCACATCATGTGACAGCGAAAAAACAATGAAGGATAATCAGCACATTGCCACCTATTCACATACCAAGTTTCCTCAAGATAGCTCAAATAGTTTTTAGTTATCTATGGATCCATATGTTTTTGAAACATTTTGACTATTTCTGTTACCATAGCAACCACAATTTTACACACATTATCAGCACATTGCTACCTGTTCACATAACAAATTCATCAAGCTACCTTGAATAGTTTTTGAGATATCTCTGGATCCAGATTTTTGCTGACAGCCAGAAAAATGAACAGACAGACGGATGTACTGACAGATGGATAGCGAACATATTGTCCACTCAGGTGTGAACACCAATAGAGGACTAATAAGGCTTCCCATTATATAGCGATTATGTGCGGCTCCAGAAAGTTTTGTCAGAGGGGGTCCAACTCAATGATTTTTTTAGTTGATGAGGGAAGAGAGGATTCAAAGGCCACTAAAAGCGAAATATCATTTAAATGGTGTTTCGCTAGTGGGTCGATGATGGCCCAACAAGATTGAATGCTGGCTTGGTAGCCTTGTGATTTTCCAGGGGATCAGGACCAGTATTTCTAAGGAACCCTATAGCTTTGTGACTTTCCAGAGAGGGGGTCTGCAGGATCCCGTGCCCCCTCCCCCCACATACACACACACACTGGATATCGGCACATGACGATTCATATGAAAAATCAAGCCTAACTTTGTTTCCTAAAGAATGGATGCTATTTGAAAATGTTGTCTACCGCAAATACTTAGCAGGATTCTAAGAGTTATTTTCCTCACTTACCCATCTCCAAGGGACCAGAACATGTAAGATCCAACGTCTTTTTTTGAGATAGAAAATGTCTCTGGCACCACTCCTACCCATACTGGCTTATCTTTGTTTGTGTCAAATTTTTCTATAGTCACAGAGAATGAGTGGTTCAGTTGGCTAATTGGTTTACTACTCAGGAACAGTCCTTTACCCAAAGCTGTATTATAGTTGTCTTGGTAGCTGTAATAGAGGATTTTACATGCACAGGTTCAGATAAACCAAATTTTTTTTTTTTTTAAAAATTGGAAATATTTCCTTAACCATCAGTTTTAACATTATGTTTTGGTGCTCGAAAGAACCCTCTCATTGAGACGGTTCTTTTGAGTACCCACAACATATGTTTTGGTTGAGAAATAAGAAAATTAATTTTCTGGTATGCACAATTAACTAAAGGCCTGTACACGAGTGCTCATGTATTAATGAAAATTTTGAAACGAAATGGAGAAAATAAAATGTGAGATATGGATCTGCTTGGAACAATGCTTTTACCCACTGCTAATTATAATGTGACCAAGTCTAAATCTTGTTGGCTTCAATCCTCCATCTATAAATAGAAATGCTTTACATCTGAATTGAGTACTCATTTATTATTGAATTTACAGTCAAACCTGCTGTTGCGGCCACCTCTATTAAGCGTGACCCTCCCTTAAGCGGCCATTTTAGAGCCCCCCGACCGATTTTGAATGCAAATGCACCTTTATTAAGCGTGCACCTGTCCAACGCGGCCAGCGGTCGGCAAAATTTGCCCCAAAACACTGAAAGTGTGTCCTCAAACGGCCAATTTCTATGCGTTGATGTGGCCAGTTTCGATTAAAATTGCATCGATTAACTTTTTTGCACCGGTCATATGCTTGGTGCAATTAAACTCCCCAGCAGTGGTGTCTCCCAGAATAAATTCTTCAAAGGCCGCTACCCTATGTCGAGGTTATTGGGCCCAACTATTTGGAAGTTTGTGGTGCAGTCGAACTGCAACGGGGCCGAAATCAACTAATTTCAAGTGTTAACGCTAATAAAACACTACAACATGGTCCAGGAATCCAGCACATGTGGATTAAAAACAGCGTCAACAGTAACCGAAAACCTGAAAAGTTGAAAACGCTAAAGGAACACCACTTGTTGATTTTTTGTAAGCGGCTAACCATTATTGCAAGCGGGTAACCAGTCATAGAGCCAGTCAGCTGATAAAATTGTCGACATCAAAGCATTTTGCCGCTGCCAAAGTTCATTCATCCATACCGTGGCAGATGTTTAACGGTAAATGTGTGAAAATCTAAATGCAAAGTAATACTCTTTGCTGGAGGCATATACTTACTACACAAGGATGCAATCTTTGCTAAAAGTCAACAAGTAATAGCTTTTGAGAAAAAAAGAAGTTATTTTTGAGAAACAAAATTTGAACCATTTTCCGATTCTTTTTCACCTGAATAAATTTACAATTCTAACAACATTCTCTTCATGTTCAATAGTACGATGGCCATTAAACATACATTTGCTTATCAAAAATCAAGTTTTAGCTTCTTGAAAAAAAATGATAAGCAGTGCTATCTCTACTCTTTTGACATACATGAACGTCTTTAGACTGAATGGACATGATTTTTATATTTCATATTTTGTTGTGTTTCCCAAATCATATGGCCATCTCAGCTGAACCTCTATTAAGCAGCCACCTGTCTTAAGCAAGCAATTTTGGATTATCCCTTGACCGCTTGCTTAAGACAGGTTTGACTGTATTAGATGAGTTTTTAAAAAAGATAAAATGCAAGGCTTTCCAAAGCATTTTATCTCTTTTTCACAAAAAACTTTAATAGATTCAAGAATACAGAAGCACAGATGTTGGATTCTTTCTTTTCATAATGACAAAAATATTCTTTCAACTCGTGTTTTATAAACGTGAAAACACCAATATTTTGCCATTGTTATAGGCATCATAACATAATGTTACTATATATGAAATACAAAAGTGTACTATCAAGTTTAATACATGGGGCTATATCACTCTCAGACTCAACATTATACGGGCAGCGACAAAACCTGTCTTCGGAGGTTCCCCAACAACACAGATGCAGAACAGTATATGCATCCATGCAGTGGATCATTGCCTTTATTACTTGCTTATTGAAAAGTATCATATCAAAACTTGCTACAAGTGATATATCACTGATCTAGCTAGTCTCTGTAGCTGAGGAGACTGGTTTGAGTCACTTTGTCTATAAACCAGAAGACAGGTTTTGTGGCGTCACAGCTTATATATTAAACACCAGTATTGCTTGCGCATGTAGGCATCAAAACGCATAAGAAAATTGTGAAGAAAAATTGTAATGTTTAAAACTGGCAAAAAAATCAAGGAAGAAATATGAAGGAACAGCCCGGCTCTGTGTAACATGAGATATACAGTCAAAACTCTTTATAACGTCACTCTTTATAACAGAATATTCACTATCCTACATTAATTTGCAGGGAACGGATCTGTTTCCATTAAAATTCCCTCTTTATAACAGAATATTCACTTAACGACACAGATATACAGATATTGAAAATAAATTCATTATAACAGAATTTTTACCATGTGTCAGTCAATTTGGTGATCAGGACAAGGTATTTTGCATGAACAGGTCTCTGTCACATTTGATTAGAGGGAAGCTTTGTGAATTTTGATGCAATATAAAAATGAACTGATGTATACATTTGGAACAATAGCATTTAATTTCATTTGTAATATTTTCTTTTACCAAATGATTATGATGTGGAAGCCTTGCACTGGTTGGCATTTCTTTATAACAGCAAATTCACTTTAACTTTAAAGATAGCTTAGAACAAACATGGTCGTTATAAAGAGGGTTGACTGTATAACTACTGTGGTTAAGGGTCACCCAAGGACCATTTGTCCGAAAATATTTTAAACTGTGCCAGTAATTTCTGATTAGAAAATTTTCAATATTGTTATGTTGCCATGGCAACCACAAATTTCCATGGAATTAAAATCTAAAACATCGTTAGAAGAGGATCACCCATATATTACTCCAGTGGAACTTAGTGAAGTTGCACCAAATAGTTTAGAGGATGTCATTTGAAGCAACTGTTTAAGTTTGGTTGGATGGACAATGATGAGGGACATCAAAATATCATAAAGGCTCATCTTGAGTAGTTAGCTGGGATGAGCTAAAAAGATCTGGCCTCTAGGTTATAAAACATTTTTTCATTCTCAGCTGATTATGAATTTTATCATGGTCATAAATGTTAAAATTCCAACAAATGTTGACATTTCAACATTTATTAGCATGATAAATACAAATACAAAGTTTTAAAGCAAAAAAGTCTTTATTTTGTAGCATTTTAGTTTTATGAACAATTGAAATTTCATGCTCAGTCAGGTTTAGCATGAAAAAAGTTTCATAACCTTGAGGCCTGGTGTTTGTTTGATTTGATTTTTTACGTCCCATCAACAATCTTTCAGTAAAACAGGGACGGGTCTTCCTGGATTGAACCAGTACTAAGCTAGGATAAATGTGTCTTGCTCAAGGACCACAACGCAGTGGCGCCGGTGAGGCTCGAACCCACGGCCCTTTGGCCTTGAGTCAAGCACTCTACCACTGAGCCACTGCGCTATCTTGAGGTCTGGTGTGCACTTTGGAAAGAAAGTCTTACGAGACAAATCCTTTCTTGTCCACTAAGAGATTGTAAGTGTATCCCTGCTCTATCCAGCGTTCTTCTTTTCTCCAGGCTTCTATAGTGTCCTGTAGACAGAAAAAAACAGATCTTAAAGACAGTACTGGACTATATAAGAAAGATTAACAAGGCCTTTTGCGAAGAGTGCATACCAAAAAATTAATTTTCTTATTTCTCAACCAAACATATGTTGTGGGTACTCAAAAGAATTGTTTCTTTTGAGCACCCAAAACATATGTTAAAATTGATTGGTAAGGAAATATTTACGATTTAACGCTCAAAAATTTTGTTTTTCTCAACCTGTGTTAACATTCATATTGTCATTCTGTCTCTA
Source organism: Loripinus fragilis (assembly GCA_964019695.1). Taxonomy (NCBI): domain Eukaryota; kingdom Metazoa; phylum Mollusca; class Bivalvia; order Lucinida; family Lucinidae; genus Loripinus; species Loripinus fragilis. Next base: position 8,401,453 of record OZ026521.1, on the reverse strand, counting down.
GATCTCATACAGACAACATCTCCATATAACCAATCAGTTCTCGAGGTTATAAAACTTTTTTCATGCTCAACTCTGCTGAGCACGAAATCTATCCTGCTCATAAATGTTAAAATGCCAACAATAGTTGGCATTTAAACATTTATCAGCATGATAAATACAACATCTGAGAGACTTAAAGCAAGAAATTTCTTCATTTGTCGGTATTTTAGTTTTTATGAGCAGTTGAAATTTAGCACTCAGTTGGGTTGAGCATGAAAAAAGTTTTATAACCTTGGGCCCTGGACTATCTAAGAGAGATTTACCAGGCCTTTAGTTTAAAGTGTGTACCGAAAAATTAATTTTCTTATTTCTCAACCCAAACATATGTTGTGGGTACTCAAAAGAACCGTCTCAATGAGAAGGTTCTTTTGAGCAACCAAAACATATGTTAGAACTGATTGGTAAGGAAATATTTACGATTTAACGCTCAAAAATATTGTTTATCTAAACCTCTGTTAACATTCACATTGTCATTCTGTCTCAAGATCTAATACAGAAAATATCTTCAGATAACCAATCAGTTCTCATATAGGCCATTTGGGGACAATAAGTTTGAGCGAACAATACATTTGAGCGAATAAATTTGGGCGAACTTTGTATGCATACATTTAGGCGAACTTTTAGAAAGTTTCACAATACGTTTGAGCAAACTTTTTTATCCTTTAGTACTTTGTGACAAGTGCTTTTAAAATAGAAATTATTTTAACAAACAAAGGATGATTTTAAATTTAGAACAAAGTTACAAAAACAACTGCTTTATGGAGATATGCAAAGAAAGGTTGTGATGACATGTGTAAAACAGATTTGGAAGATAAAATCATTCCTGATGGAAAACTTGACCATAATCATGGACCTGATGATGAGAGAAAGTTTTAGACTCCGACGCAAATTAAGATCAGATTGCAAGCGAAACGTGAAAACTGATATTTTATCTAGCTAATGGAATGTGGGGGACCTAGGTATACCTGAATACCTTTTTTTCGTGCAAACGTATTCGCTCATTCGCATTGTAAAAATTCGCTCAAACCTTTGGTCGCTTAAACATAAATTTGGAAAAAGTCGCTCAAACGTGCTGCGCCCGCCCATTTCCTGTCCCCTGATTTTCACACCTTTACATACTGGTAAATTGTTACTTTACAGGGAACCAGACCCCTGGCTTGAAAGTCCTGTCTTTAGGATAGTAGTGTCTAATTAAAAAGTAATTTTCTTATTTCCCAAGAAAAACGTATGCTGTGTGTACTCAAAATAACTGTCTCAATAAGACAGTTCTTTTGATCCCCCAAAATAAATGATAAACCTGATGGATAGGAAAATATTAACAATTATACACCCAAAATGTTTATTTAGGTGGACATATTTTGTTTGTTTGATTTGATTCTTTACGTCCCATCTACAACCTTTCAGCTATGTAGGTACAGGTCTTCCTGGGTTGAACCAGTATTAAGCTAGGATTTATGTATTTTGCTCACAGGCACAACACAGAGACGCCGGTGAGGCTCAAACCCGCAGCCCCTCGGTCTCAAGTCAGGCACTCTACCACTGAGCCACTGTGCTCCCTTAGGTGGACATATGAAACCTGAAGGCTACCCCTCAACAAGGACTGCAGACACAGCAAATTTTGTTGTATCATTCTTCATTTGTGTGAAAAATTAAGCATGATATTTCCTGTGAATCATCTGCTGGCAGATGATTCACATGTAAAATCAAGGCCTTAATTTGGTTTCTTAAACAGTGACAAACTTTGAAAATGATGTGTGCTGCAAAGGGGCCCTTAAGAGTTAAGCTTGAGATGAAAATATCTTTGTGATATCTTTCTTCTTTTTCTTGGACAATAGGGGTTGGTTTTTATTCATTTGAAATATCCGGCCTTGTATGGTTTCTTCAGGCAGTGACAAATTTTATATGGTAGATTGCTGAAAACGTTGGTTGGAATTTTGCAAATCACTGAAAAAGCAGTATGATCAGGGTCTTCCCTGTTTGCTATTCCAACAAGCATTTTGTAAATTCCAGCCCTGCATGATCACCAACAGTTTATTTGAGAACAGAAAGAGAAAAGTGTTCAAAATTTTAGAACATTTACATTAGGCAAAAGGCTACTGACCTGAGGGGGCTGAACAAAAGATGGCAACTTAACAGCTCCGAAATCTTCTCCGAGTACAGAGACAAGTGGATATAGCCCCATGTGAGGTTCATCATTGGCTGAAGGATCTTTACCCTTTTTCTACAAAAAATACAAGAACAGACATATAAGAGCCGTGGCATGTGATTTCCAACAATGTGGCATTTTGACATGTGTAGTCTCGAACAAGCCTCTGCAGCCTCAGTTTAAGCTTAGAAACTCCAAATTGTGTTCAGTCAGTAGCTAAACTATACTTTACTATACTATACTTTTATTTCAGCATTAAGCAAACATATCTATGCTTATAGCCTACAATAACATATATAGAGTAAACAATCATAGAATGCTCAAGCGACTAGCAAAGGCTCTGATCAGACTGCGTGTATGCGCAGGCTGATCTGAGGCTTTGCTGGTCGCACATACCACATTGTTGGAAATCTCATGTCGTGGCTCATAACATCTTAGATATGCCTATATGTATGGTATGTACGGAATGTGATAATTACAAAGGCACCAGTATAGGTTTGCAAATCAACTTTTGGCTGTAATATCTAGTAATAAACGCCTAAATGTTACATTAACCCTATCCTTCATGAATATTCATGCCTGGCTCCACCAACCATGAATAATGAAAAAAGTCAATAAGCAATGCTCATTAGATACCCCCCGCACAGTAAGAGTCAGTGAAAAAACTTGGCAAGTTATAGTTCGAACAAGAAGACCTTAGTTTTGATAAGAAGATTTCAGTAGAATCTGTGCAAACAAAAATTATAAACTCCTTCATGCAATTGTTCAATGTGTCTACATTGTATCCGCAAAGTATCAAATTGCTCCATCAAAAGCTGTAGTAGGAGTTGATTGGCCCATAAAGGCACTATCCATGCATATACAAAAGCCATATAAGGGAATAATTGTCTAAGTTCTCACAGTTGTCATTTTGTCAAAATTATTTTTTGTGAACCAAACTCCTTCATGCATATGTTCAATGTGTCTGCATTGTATCGGCAAAGTATCACATTGTTCCATCAAAAGCTGTAGTAGGAGTTGATCAGCCCATGAAGGCACCATCTATGCATATACAAAAGCCTAATAAGGGAAAAATTGTCTAAGTTCTCACAGCTGTCATTTCGTCAAAAATTATTTTTTCTGAACAAAACTCCATCATGCATATGTTCAATGTGTTTAAATTGTATAGGCAAAGTCTCAAATTGTTCCATCAAAAGCTGTGGTAGGAGTTGATCGGCCCATGAAGGCACCATCTATGCATATACAAAAGCCTTATTAGGGAGAATTGTCTAAGTTCTCACAGCTGTCATTTTGTCAAAAAATATTTTTTTCTAAACCAAACTTCTTCATGCATATGTTAAATGTGTCTACATTGTATAGGCAAAGTATCAAATTGCTCCATAAAAAGCTGTGGTAGGAGTTGATCGGCCCATAAAGGCACTGTCTATGCATATACAAACACCTTATTAGGGAAAAATTGTCTAAGTTCTCACAGCTGTCATTTTGTCAAAAATTATCTTTTCTGGACTAAACTCCTTCATGCATATGTTCAATGTGTCTACATTGTAAAGGAAAAGTATCAAATTGTTCCATCAAAAGCTGTGGTAGGAGTTGATTGGCCCGTATATGGCCTATAATAGCATAAGCACAAAGCACTATATTAAAAGCCATTTAGAACTACAAAGGGAAATAACTCTAATAGAATTGGCCCCTAGCCCTTACTTGTTTGTCTCAAGTATTTGTCTTGCATATATGAACATGTTTGCAAGGTTTGATGAAAATCCAGCAATGACTCTTCGAGTTATAAAGGAAAAAGCACTATATTAAAAGCCATTTAGAACTACAAAGGGAAATAACTCTAATAGAATTGGCCCCTAGCCCTTACTTTTTTGTCTAAAGTATTTGTCTTGCATATATGAACATGTTTGCAAGGTTTGATGAAAATCCAGCAATGACTCTTCGAGTTATTAAGGAAACAAAGCGTTACGGACGGACGGACGGACGGACGCACGGACGGACGGACGCACGGACAACGTGAAAACAGTATACCCCCTACAAACAAAGTTTGCGGGGGGTATAATTATATAATTGTACTTTCATGTTGGTACATAGAAAGAAATAACTTGTCAGGTCCACTTGTGTAGGATCAGACAGCGCCCTAGATAAGCTTTTGGGTCCATTGGGTATTTACATAACCTGGTTATCCTCAATTACGTACTTGCAAAAACAATTGCGCATTTTCATTTTTTTTTACAGCACGTTTTTTTCTGTGATTACACGTTTTCTTATTGCATGAAGCCATCGGAAATGTGCTTGCATATTTATTCACTCCCATCGTCTGCCTTTTTAAAGTATCGAACTAGCGGATTTTATTGTACCTGAAGCAAATCTCATCCCCTTGTTGACATTCGAGCATGTACACTTTCTAAAGTTTCACTTTAATCATAGTGTTTTTCCGCGAAATACTGGACTGGGCACCGATATTTTATTCATAAACTGCAGTTATATTGCGCGCTCGCTTATAAAAATAAAATCAATATCCGACTGGCATTTGTTTATTACCCAAATGGAAACGAAATGGACCAAATGGTACGCAATGACAATGCATGTAATTGCATACCGATTGTTAGAATTGCTATTCGGTACGCACACATCTAATTTTAATTGCTTTTTTGAAGATTTTAATTGCGTATTTACGCAAATATGCTGCTTATCTAGGGTGCTGTCAAATATATCCTATTTCCATCAGCAAACAGAGTAGACCCTGATCAGGCAGCTCTGCAAAGAGCAGCCTGATCTTGTCCTGCTCTGTTTGCTAAAGTGTAAAAAGGTGTCTCTATAATGTAAAGGGTTAAGGCCAAATGGCAAAGTTACATGTGTTTATAAATTAAGAAATTATTCACAATTTAACACTCAACATCTGCCCAGTCTAGGAGAAGGAGAAAACTTGGATTTATAGCTATCGATTAAATGTACATCAAAGACTCTGATCAGATGATGTACAGACTGATCTATGGATGTCAACATGAATAAAGAAAACTATGGCCATTCAATTTTATCTGTTAACCAAGACTAAAACCCCTGTCACAACAGAGCAGCATTCTCATGGCAATCCCACTGCGCAAAGAAAACTGCAGAACGCTGAGGTGCGTGCATTAAGATCACAAGCATCACCCTAGCAAGGCAGTGGCATTGCCAGTAGATGCTGTAGTATGGCATAGAACGCAGAACAACGGCGTGCACTTTGAGCATGCTCACAACATTCCACTAAGAATGCAGTGGGGTCACGGTAAGGTCACCTTAGCTGCACAGTATATATATATGAGCCAAGATCTGACAAAAGGGACCTTCTGGCAATAAAAGTCAAAAATGAGAAATTTACAGAGAAAGAAAGACCTAGCTGTTGTAAATTATTACAGAAAATTTGAAGAGATAATCTTTACAAATAACAAAGATATGAGCGTTTAAACTCGTATATATGATGCATTTTAAACATGACGTCACTTAACGTTTTTAATGACGTTCTGACGTCAACACCATTGTGTTAACATATGACGCTAATACAAATACGCTAGGAGCAATATTTCAAAAATGCTTCATGTTTTTGTAAATTTGATGTGTATGCAATTACATAGACTGCACAAATAGCCCACACATGCACATCCCGTGTTTACAAAAGCATTTGAAATGAGGTATCCTGTTTTCAAGGAAGTGTGTAGTCCATATGCATAGCTGTTGCCATGGCAACATACATTATACGTATCACTTAATGTTATCAGAACTATTTGCGCCTTGGATTGTATTACATGTTAGAAGCAATTTGAGTCTATTGTAAGAACATGCAAAATCTTGAAAATTTAGACGGTTTTGAAATTTTTATTGCCCAAAAACTGCTAAAATGCCCGAAGGACCCTTTTCTCAGATCGGCGCTCATATATATAAGGTCTTCTACAATGCAATAGGAGCTCAGCAAACTCAGCCGGCGCACACAAGGATTGTTGTGCAAACGCCGTCGACATCCCTGGCATTGTATGGAGATTGTACGGCATTCTTTGAGTGTCACTGCATCTTCAACATGCCATCAGTGCAGTGTGAACGCCATGAAAATGCAGTGCATGCATTGAGAGCACTGGAAAAGCTCAGTGAAAGCATCACGAGAGCGCAGAGAATTGCCAACAAGAACTCCGTATGAACACCATAGAATGCCATGCGAGCTCCGTAGAAACGCCTTGGTTACTGTTAGGAAGCTTTGACAGGCCATTTTATATGAAAAATATCAGGGTTTTCTTGCAATCTCATGAAACTCCGCCAAAATTAAACAACTATGTGACAATGCAGTGGAACCGTGCCTTGGTGTGAACAGGGCTTTAGCTTAGATTTAGTATGATTAAAAGCTATACCTTGACTCCAGCTTCCATGAAGAAATATTTACAGTCTGATCCTGGTACATATTCTGACACCCATTCACCCTCTATACCAAAGCCTATCTTTGTGCCAGGGGTAATAGTTTCAAACCTGAAAAGTTTCAAGAAACATTTTATTCATAGCTGAGATGTAACTTAAAAAAAAATGCAAAAAAATCAGCTTTTTTTTAACTCTTCCGCTGCTAAAAGCAACTACTGGGTTCATACAGGCAGGTTTGAGTAAAATTTGAGGACTTTTCAAGGACTTCCAATAGACTTTCCTACAGTTTTTCAAGGAATAAAATTTATGAAAAATACAGCTTTAAGTGTGAAAATTCCACTTCAGAAATGCTAGACTGAGATAATGGAGAAATTAGTTCTAGAGAATTAGCATGAAATTGTTGTGCCTTTATTTGGTGCAGCATATGCTACACAAAATAAAGGCACAACAATTGTATAATGATTTAGATTTCTATTAACTGTGCTAAGTCCTACAGAAAATAGTAGAATTCAAGGACTTTTCAAGGCTTTTGAGTGCTTTTCCAGTACTTTTTAAGGCAAATTTAATTTTCAAGGGCTTTTCAAGAAAACCCTCTAAATTCAAAGTAAGAAAGACGGCAAAGATCAGGAAACGATACAATCAAGTATGACACCTGACTCAGGATACCACATGGGAAAGTAATAAAAATACAATAAACATCACCAACAAGAGCCAAGAGGTCAGCCCCCGGGGTCAGCCCTTTCCCAGCAGGTACTTTTGAAGCTTGTGTGAACCCTGAACTTATGTTGCCTACTGTGTTTCATCTGCTGGTCCTTTCAAAACATCTTTTTAGGAAACAGTGTGGACCAAGATCAGATCTGATCAGAGTCCACTTTGTTTGTCTGTATGCCAAAATTATTCCTTGACATAAGCATTTACGTGCAACAGACAACATTTTGAGATGCAATTTTTCATAGCAGGCAAAGGGTTAAAAAAAAATTTTAATCTTATTTTTTTTATGAAAACATTTTTTTGTGGTGCTCATTGAAAGCATGGGAGACATGTCGGCACTTTCTATGAGTAACAACTATGGAAAGCCAGCCTTAAAATCCTGAATTCAGGAATCATCCTGAAACATTTCACCAATGTGCTAAGAAATAATAAAAGAAGCATCTCAAATAGCTGTGCGCCATTGACAAAGCCATACTAGAGGGAATACATAGGTTCAGATAACAAAAAATTTGAGCGAATAATTGTTAATATTTTTTTAGCTATCAGTTTTAACATATGTTTTGGGTGCTCAAAAGAACGGTCTCATTGAGACGGTTCTTTTGAGTACCCACAACGCATGTTTTGGTTGAGAAATAAAAATATTTTTTTTTGGTACGCACTCTTAACTTAAGGTCTGGAATATCATTATTTTAGTACTAAGGAATTAATTCATTCCTTGCTAGCGGTGACTTTTGTCACCTGCTGATACCTTTGCAAACAATTTGCACCCAATCAACCTGAGATGGGAATCCAAACCATTGGCACTCTGATAGTGTTCCTGAAATACCTTTTTTTTTTAAACTTAATTTTGAAAAAAGTCAGCAGACAACAACAAAAACATGAAGCAAAAAGTTAATTTAGATTCCATAACAACTTGGGCATGTTTATATGTCAACTACGAGGATTGTCCCAGTAATTCATGGACTTTACAAATAGTTTAAAAACCTAATTTCCAGAATATTAAAACTTTTCACATATATCAAATACTTTATTACACGCATAATAAGTAAATTTGGAGAGAACTGAAGTGTTGGTTTTGATTATAGCTGCATTTGAATAAACCCAGGTAGGGTTGTACGAACCACGTCAAAATTTGCTTAGAAATATAGTCATAACATTTTCTTTTAACAACTGATTTCGACAAAGTTACTCTAAAATGTGCAAAAACGTCAGGGACAGCGGACGTCATAATTATTCTGTCCTGACGTCAGCATATAAAGTTTCGCAAGTCTTACGTTATTTATATACGAATGCGGCAAGTTATACATGCACCACTGCCTTTTGAAAATTAAGAAAATGACGACTTTTGCAAGACGCAACAGCCCGAAGAACAGTAATGAATTTATGTGTTGAGAATGGAATGACACCCATACAAACATTAAAACAGATGCAAATCACGGATAGATATAAGAATGTGTCTAAACAGCTTGTGTACAAGTTGCATGGCAGATTTAGTAATGGGTGGACAGACAGTTCTCATGGTGGATGACCGCCTTGCAAGGATAAAAAGCAAACTCTGGCCGTCAAGAACGTCATTGAAAGCGATCATTGGAAGACAGTGCGCTAAGTAGCTGTTAGTGCCGGTTGCAGCAAGTCTACTGCTCAGCGCATTTTAACTGCAGACCTGGGTTTGTCACACGTATCCGCTAGATGGGTACCGAAACTACTAACAGAGGAAGAAAAATCTGCTCGTGTCGGTGCATCAAGGCGATTCTTGGATATAAGTCCATCAGACCCAACCTTTCTGGATCCATCATCACTATGGATGAAACGTGGGTGCATTATTATGAACCTGAGGATAAAATGAAAAAAGTCAATAAGCAATGCTTATTAGATACCCCCCGCACAGTAAGAGTCAGTGAAAAAACTTGACAAGTTATAGTTCGAACAAGAAGACCTTAGTTTTGATAAGAAGATTTCAGTAGAATCTGTGCAAACAAAAATTATAAACTCCTTCATGCATATGTTCAATGTGTCTACATTGTATCCGCAAAGTATCAAATTGCTCCATCAAAAGCTGTAGTAGGAGTTGATCGGCCCATAAAGGCACTATCCATGCATATACAAAAGCCATATAAGGGAATAATTGTCTAAGTTCTCACAGTTGTCATTTTGTCAAAATTATTTTTTGTGAACCAAACTCCTTCATGCATATGTTCAATGTGTCTGCATTGTATCGGCAAAGTAACAAATTGTTCCATCAAAAGCTGTAGTAGGAGTTGATCAGCCCATGAAGGCACCATCTATGCATATACAAAAGCCTAATATGGGAAAAATTGTCTAAGTTCTCACAGCTGTCATTTCGTCAAAAATTATTTTTTCTGAACAAAACTCCTTCATGCATATGTTCAATGTGTTTAAATTGTATAGGCAAAGTCTCAAATTGTTCCATCAAAAGCTGTGGTAGGAGTTGATCGGCCCATGAAGGCACCATCTATGCATATACAAAAGCCTTATTAGGGAGAATTGTCTAAGTTCTCACAGTTGTCATTTTGTCAAAAAATATTTTTTCTAAACCAAACTTCTTCATGCATATGTTAAATGTGTGTACATTGTATAGGCAAAGTATCAAATTGCTCCATAAAAAGCTGTGGTAGGAGTTGATTGGCCCATAAAGGCACTGTCTATGCATATCCAAAAACCTAATATGGGAAAAATTGTCTAAGTTCTCACAGCTGTCATTTCGTCAAAAATTATTTTTTCTGAACAAAACTCCTTCATGCATATGTTCAATGTGTTTAAATTGTATAGGCAAAGTCTCAAATTGTTCCATCAAAAGCTGTGGTAGGAGTTGATCGGCCCATGAAGGCACCATCTATGCATATACAAAAGCCTTATTAGGGAGAATTGTCTAAGTTCTCACAGCTGTCATTTTGTCAAAAAATATTTTTTCTAAACCAAACTTCTTCATGCATATGTTAAATGTGTGTACATTGTATAGGCAAAGTATCAAATTGTTCCATCAAAAGCTGTGGTAGGAGTTGATCGGCCCATGAAGGCACCATCTATGCATATACAAAAGCCTTATTAGGGAGAATTGTCTAAGTTCTCACAGCTGTCATTTTGTCAAAAAATATTTTTTCTTAACCAAACTTCTTCATGCATATGTTAAATGTGTGTACATTGTATAGGCAAAGTATCAAATTGCTCCATAAAAAGCTGTGGTAGGAGTTGATTGGCCCATAAAGGCACTGTCTATGCATATACAAACACCTTATTAGGGAAAAATTGTCTAAGTTCTCACAGCTGTCATTTTGTCAAAAATTATAATTTCTGAACTAAACTCCTTCATGCATATGTTCAATGTGTCTAAATTGTATAGGAAAAGTATCAAATTGTTCCATCGAAAGCTGTGGTAGGAGTTGATTGGCCCGTATATGGCCTATAATAGCATAAGCACAAAGCACTATATTAAAAGCCATTTAGAACTACAAAGGGAAATAACTCTAATAGAATTGGCCCCTAGCCCTTACTTTTTTGTCTCAAGTATTTGTCTTGCATAAATGAACATGTTTGCAAGGTTTGATGAAAATCCAGCAATGACTCTTCGAGTTATTAAGGAAAAAGCACTATATTAAAAGCCATTTAGAACTACAAAGGGAAATAACTCTAATAGAATTGGCCCCTAGCCCTTACTTTTTTGTCTAAAGTATTTGTCTTGCATATATGAACATGTTTGCAAGGTTTGATGAAAATCCAGCAATGACTCTTCGAGTCATTAAGGAAACAAAGCGTTACGGACGGACGCACGGACGGACGGACGCACGGACAACTTGAAAACAGTATACCCCCTACAAACAAAGTTTGCAGGGGGTATAATAATGTCTATGGTATGGAAGAATCGTGACAGTCCACCCATGAAGAAGGGGAAGGTAGTTAAATTGATGGGAAAATTGATGTGTGTCGTATTCATGGATAGTTCCGGTGTGATTCTAGTCCACATGGTACCAGCTGGCCGCACGGTGAAAGAAGCATTTGGGTGGAAAACGATTTTAAGATCGTGAGGAGATCAGATACACTATTTGAACTTAAATACTGTGTGGTTCAAAGAAGTGTATGAAAAATGGGTGAAACGCCACCAAAAGTGCATTAACTATGCAGGTGAATACTTCGAAAAGGAGTGAAAAGAAATGATGTTACGTCATAAAATTCTGGCATTGACTTTTGACGTGGTCTGTAGGGCGATATGTGGTGCTACTAGAAGTTTGCTACAAACCATAATATTTGAGCTATTGGCGTCAAATTTTCAACATTTATTCTTGAATAATACAAAAAGAATCTTTGAACATTTGAATTAGATAAGTCTTATGGTTTTAATACAGCACAAAAAGTCCACGCATTAGAGGGACGACTCTCGTATAACACTCAATTTATTCTAACCCTGCATGCTGGGTAATTTTTTATCCTTTTGCTGTTGTTTATTGACCTTTTTCAAAATTAAGTTTTTCAAAAAATTCTCTCAGGTACACATCAGTGCCAAACGTTCTGTCTGTGCTGATCTGAGTTCAAACTGTTTGCAAAGTTATTAGCAGAGGACAAAAGTTTCTGCTAGCAAGGAAAGAGTTAAAAACTACTGCTATTTTTAAGGTACCTGTTGTTTTATACTTACCCAGGGTCCAGTGGGATTACTGAATATGACTGAGGCCTGTGGGACTGTCTAAAATCAATGGCATAGCCATAACGCTGAAAAGGTTATGCACATCAAAGGGAGACTACTGGATCAAGCTGTGGTTCTCTTCAATTGCATCCCTTTTCAAAATGGGAACTTTTCTTAAAGGAAAGAATTTGCTCCCAGAGGGAGCAAATTCTTTCCCTTAAGAGCAGTTCCTTACACTTTGGAAAATCACTTTTACCACATTAGGTGAACTCCCTTGAGTGTTACTATTTTTATTACTCATGTGCGTATACTGCCTAATGGGAGCTACGCTAATGACCAGGGTCCAGTGTGGGTTCTGAATATGACTGACGCCTGTGGGACCACGCTGGACCATCACAAATAACCAAAATTTATATTGTCGTATTATACTTACCCATCAACAATACCTCCCGATTCAGCAGGAGAGTCCATCGGATGTCTGTCACTAAACAACAGGTCATACATGGCACCAATAAGGATGGCAGTTTTCCCGCTACCAGCCTCAACACATTCTACTTCGAAGTATGGGTTTGAGCGGGTCAGTGGAGTATGTGACACATACACACCAATCAGCACATCAGTGATACTTATGTTTCTGAAAGTCACAAAATGATTTTGACCTTAAAACCTCCTAATAAATGGATAAATTGGCAAATACATACAGATGGGATGGTGTAGATACAGATGGGATGCTGCAAAATGTGGTCTTAGTTGCTATGATAACAGAGAACACATGGTTTTCTTAATTCTTAAGTTACCTTTAAATGTATTTTTTGTTTACCTGACCCTATGACAAGTGATTCACTGTAAATCTTTTTTTGGCTCCAATATTGGAGGAAAATGGCGAAATGTTTCATGAAAGAGAAATGGAATACATAATATTTGTTTATATATTTATTTAGTTTTTGGGGGGTTTAAGATGCTGTGTGTTTAACCCTTTGCCCCCTGTGAAATTGCTCATGCTTTTTTATCATCTGCTGATTTTTTTCCAAATCAACTTTTTTGAAAAATTCTTTCTGGAATACCATCAAAGTGTCAAACAAACTGGATCCAAAACAGGGTCCAAACTGTTTGCAAAAGTTATCAACAGATGACACTAGGAGATAAAGAGTTAACTGCTTTTTACATTAAACCTGTGCTGGTGCAATGCACAGCTTCAGAAATTCCAAATAAAAACTGAATTAATTTATAGATGGAAGTGTCATTTTCACATATTCTGCCTTCCAAGTTTTTTTTAATTGTTTTATTTGAATTGAATCTTTATGTCCCAATAAGCATTCTTTCAGTCATATCGACCAGGTCTTCCTGGGTTGAAACAGTACTAAGCAAAGAATGAGTGTCTTGCTCAAGGACACAACACAGTGTTGCTGGTGAGGCTTGTATCAGCAACCCCTTATCTCGAGTCAAGCACTCTACCACTAAGCCACTGCGCCCTCATCCCCCCTGCACTTTTTTTTTTTATTGCAAAAAACAAATTTACCCTTGATATTGGTACCAACAGACAGGAGCCAACAGTGTAAACAAGAAGAAAGAGTAGTCTGATCAGGGTTTACACTTTTTGCCATAACATCACAGCCTTTTACACATTTCATTTAAGAAATAGATCAGCTCCATCAGTGAATTGTTGAGTAATAATTCACTGTTTGGAGGTCAGTTGTAAAGAAGATCAAATCACGAGCGCGCAGCGAGAGTGATTTATCTTGTAAAACTGACCGACAAACAGTGAATTATTACTCAACAATTCACGCACTGGAGCTGATCTATTTCGATTCTAACACACAATAAACGATGAAAACACACTCGAAGTCTTCAGCTTCTTCCAACTTTCCGACATTGCGGTGACGAAATCCTGCCAATCCTTAGACTACGTCGCATACGTTTACATGTAATTGTAACGCCTTTCAAGCGTAAAAATGACGTTACACCGTCTAACGCCATGAATGACGTCATTTTCCAGTGACTTCAGCTATCACATGCTTTAGCTGTGAATTATTGTCCAATATATCACAGTTTGTTACCGTTGGCTCTATAGGGGAGGTGTGTTAGAATTGCTTACAAAATGGGCTTATTCTATCATTCTATCTTTAGAATAAGTATTGTGAGAAATTAGCGTGTCCATACACTGAGGGGGGAAAAAGTACAGTAAAACCTGTGTAAAACTACCACTCAAAAATAGACAAAACAAAGATCTTAATGACAAATGGTAGCTTAATGAAGGTCTAAAGTATTGCAGAATGCTTTGGAGCATTCTGCAATACTTTGACCTGCATTAGTCGATAATTGGTCTTGATAAATAATTTTTGGCCTTTTTGAGAGTGGCCATTTTACAGAGGTTTTACTGTAATAACAACTTTCTATTACAGACTCTTCCACTCTCATATTCAGGGACAGGAAAATACAACAAAAAGCTAAAAATAACTTTGTTGTCACTTATCTCACTGATCCCTAAAAATGATCCCTTGTGCCAAGAAATTTGTGTAGAAATATTTTTTCCATCAAAATGTATAAATCTGGTCTGTAACCAAAATAATTCAGCATACCTTTTTTTAGTTGTGTACAATTTTGTTTTGCAAGTCTAAAATTGGCTGATTATAAAGCCGTGCTTGCCACATTAGCAAATACTGAATTCACCTTAAGTAGTTGTATAAGCTAGGTCTGAAAGGTTTGTCTTGGCTCCCCTTCCCAAAATTACTATGGTTTGAAAATTCAGAATATTTTTTTCATAAATTCATGTTGCTGTGACTGATAATCATACAAGTAACTGTAATATCGCTTGTTGGGCTAAGACATGTATAGACACAATATAACTGTAAAAGATATTTATTGTAAGTAAAACTACATGTTTACTGTATGAGCCTAAAAATGGTACTGGCTGGTTTCTACCAAAGTATACGAGAATGGAGGTGGGTATATAATGTAAATCAATTAGATGCTGGAAGGTGGAGCCTATACAAATAAGCTAACAATGTTACAGTAACTTTTTCTTTTCTCTTTTTGATAAATAAAAAATACCAACTGGCGAACTCATTCTTTCTTATATAGTCCTGTAAAGGTTACCAAAAACAAGTTCTTATTACCCACAAAAGCCTAGAGTCCTTTTAAGGGACATCGACAAATAGTGCAAAACCAGATCAGATGGCGCAAAACGCGGAGTCTGATCAGGTTCTCCACTGTTTGCTTATATAATTGTCCATTAAAATTTGAATAAAAATGAAAAATATCACCCAACAACCCTAAAATTGGAAATGGACTCGTCCAATTGATAAGGATGGGAAAATACATTCGGCATAAATGGATTAAGCTTACATGCCACCAGCCCCTTATTATAATAACACCTGTCTTAGGTGACCACTCAAAAATAGAAAAAAACCTGTGTAAAACGGCCACTGAAAAATAGACAAAACAAAGATCTTAATGACAAATGGAAGCTTAATGAAGGTCGAAAGTATTGCAGAATGCTCCCTTTGGAGCATTCTGCAATACTTTTGACCTGCATTAAGCTATAATTGGTCTTGAAAACCAATATTTGGGCTTTTTGAGAGTGGTCACTTTAGACAGGTTTTACTGTACCTGAGAACAAAATCTTCATTGATGTGCAACTTGTCCAGTATATGCATGTCTAGGAATGGTCTCTCTGACATTGTCACTGTCTCTGTAGTTGCTATTGCTTTGATCCTTGGAAACTCATTCTGAATTGGTTGCTATAAAAAGGAGACATTAATTATGTGTAGCTTTAGATAACCCTTTTCATTATGATGGATTTCCCCATGCATGTTGATAGAATAAATATGGAATTGCCCATTTTGTCTTTTAAGAGGTCACAGGTAGAAATTTCTAAACTATGATGCATTTTAGTCAAGACACCATTATGCATAACTTAAGACAAAACACAATTTAACATATTAACTTATACACCATGGTGTCAGCTGATCAGAATCAACACTGTTTATCATCCACTTAATTAATCCATGTTTATAATGAAATTGCATCACCTGGCCCCCGAGGTTATAAAACTTTTTTCATGCTCAACTGAGCACAAAATTTCAACTGCTCATAAAAACTAAAATACCGACAAATGAAGAAGTTTCTTGCATTATGTCTCTCAGGTGTTGTATTTATTATGCTAATTTATGTTAAAATGTCAACAACTGTTGACATTTTAACATTTATGAGCAGGATAAATTTCGTGCTCAGCTGAGTTGAGCATGAAAAAAGTTTTATAACCTCGGGGCCCTTATTGACTGGGGTTCCTATAGTGTAGCCAACTCACAAGGTACTAGGTATGTGCTTATACATGCATGCATGAGCCTAGCTACCATATATGCAAAAATGCATTTGCGTACACATTTGAACAGAATATATGGGATTATTCTATCCCTGTTCCAAATGATTCTTGATGATACGCATACAAATGTGAGAGGAAGACAAATTATAATGTGTCTAATTCCAATTTAAAATATAATATTGTCCACCATTACCAAGAACGTGCTTAACATGGCAAAAAGTGCAGCCGCGTTAATTTGCAGCATCTCATCTCGGTCTACGCTATTTTGAAATGCTCCCTTTTTGGATTTTTTTTCTATAATTTTAACCACATCCCCACAATTGCGTATGTTGGTATTTAGGCAAGCGTGTGCCCTTATTATGAAATAATAAAAATACCTGTGTTTAGGGTAACCCGACCCTACCTAAATATACTGGTGAAACCACAAATTTTTTTTTCGGGTTTTCTGGAAAAAATATAATCATATGAACTTTGAATTTTCAAAATGCATAAAATTATATTTGTTTTTATAATTAAAAAGAAACATATGTGCCTACACTACCTAAAATATTCAGACCCGTTATGCAAAACACATTTGTTTTTTTATTTAGCCTTATAGCAGTTTCTGATTCAGAATGGCTTACCTTTGCAATAACCCTGGCTAAAGTTGACAAGATATGGTCCTTGATGGTCTTGGGCTCTGAGCTGGCATCAAACGGTATGATTACCTGGGATAACTGGGTGTTGGTGAGGCTGTCAAACAAACTGATTCAGAATGGCTTACCTTTGCAACGACCCTGGCGATTGTTGACATGATATGGTCCTTGATGGTCTTGGGCTCTGAGCTGGCATCAAACGGTATGAATACCTGGGATAACTGGGTGTTGGTGAGGCTGTCAAACAAACTGATTCAGAATGGCTTACCTTTGCAACGACCCTGGCGATTGTTGACATGATATGGTCCTTGATGGTCTTGGGCTCTGAGCTGGCATCAAACGGTATGATTACCTGGGATAAATGGGTGTTGGTGAGGCTGTCAAACAAACTGATTCAGAATGGCTTACCTTTGCAACGACCCTGGCGATAGTTGACATGATATGGTCCTTGATGGTCTTGGGCTCTGAGCTGGCATCAAATGGTATGATTACCTGGGATAACTGGGTGTTGGTGAGGCTGTCAAACAAACACTGAAATAATACATGTAGTTTCAAGTTAGTTATTTCAAGAATTGATTCAATTTCAGGGCATGTACGGATCCAGAGGGGGGACAGGGGGTCCAGACCCCAGGGGGGGGGCTCTCAATTTTTCTGCATACGTAGAATTTCAAAAGCCCCAAACAAATATTTGAAATTTTAGCAACCCAAAAAAATATCCCCATTCTGTACCATGACCTTAAGAATCGACCCTAAAATGCATAGAAATGACCCCTAAATATAGTCCAATTTTGTGATGACTCCCAAAAAATATCCACAAAATCTTCATACCTCAAAAAATATTTATTTTTCTGAAAACCTCAAAAAATATTGAAATTCAAAATTTTGAATCAAAAACATGACCCGAGCCTACGTATGTATGAAAACATCAGAGTACCCCCCACTCCCCCTGGGGTCCAGACCCCTCCTGAAATATCACAAAAATATAGGGTTTTCTAGCAATATAGGTACGGATCCCCTGAAAAATTGCAAGTACCCAGCCAGCATTCAATGTTGGGCCATCATCCGCACGCCAGCGAAATGCCATTTAATGGTGTTTTGCTGGCTGGCCAGCTTATAGTGGTACTTGGATTCCCCCTCCCCTTATCAACTAAAAATTCAAAAATAAAAATAAAATAAAAAAAACCCCGTTAAAGTTGGACCCCTCAGGCAAAACTTTCTGGATCCACACATACCGGGAAAACAAGTTTGAAGATTTGCCTTTCTTCTCAATAGCCTACATGTACCTTTGATTCAATTCATTAAAAAAACCTTCATATTTGAAATTAAATCACAATTTCCAAGATACTAGGTAAACTTGTAGTTTGTTATTTAACCCTTTAAGGACCAATGGAATTTTCCATAAAGTTACATACAATAAGGTCAGGATTTTCCATTGTGTATGTTGAGAGGTCACAGGTTATAATTTTTCAAAAATATTTTATTTCTTTCTCTGAAAATGATCAATTTTGCCTTAGAAAACAGTGCAGACCCTGATGAAATGCGGCATTATGTGGCATTTCATCTGGGTCTCCACTGTTTGCCAAAGTACCCGTTTAGGAGTTCCTGGTCTTCAAAGGGTTAAATATTGTCAGACATTACTTCAGGCATTTTTACATAGAAAAAGTAGAACTTCAGGCATTTTTACATAGAAAATGTATATCTTCAGACATTTTTACATAGAAAAAAGAGAACTTCAGACATTTTTACATAGAAGTAGAATTTCAGGCATTTTTACATAGAATAGAATTTCAGGCATTTTTACATAGAAAAAGTAGAACTTCAGGCATTTTTACATAGAAGTAGGATTTCAGGCATTTTTACATAGGAAAATTAGAGCTTCAGGCATTTTTACATAGAAGTAGAATTTCAGGCATTTTTACATAGAAAAAGTAGAACTTCAGGCATTTTTACATAGATGTATAATTTCAGGCATTTCTACATAGAAAAAGTAGAATTTCAGGCATTTTTACATAGAAAAGTAGAATTTCAGGCATTTTTACCTAGAAAAAGTAGAACTTCAGGCATTTTTACATAGAAGAAGTAGTACATGTACATTTTTCAAATGTGGCAATGCTGAGATCTTACTTTTTTGCCAGTCGTCATAAAATTTTAGCCTTATGAAAACCTTTGGAATGTATTCTATCTTATTCAGCTATTTATAGACAAGAATTCTATGTAAGACAATGTTGCTCCTGCAGGAGTCACTCACACAAGCTCTATTTGGGGGTTTGAAGCAAATAATTTTACAGATTTAACAAGGTTTGACACTCACACCAGTAACTGCTGCAGAGAACAATACTTTAACCCTTTGTACAATGGAAACCCCTAAATGGGTAGTTTGGCAAACAGTAAAGACCCAGATAAAATGCAGCAAAATGCTGCCTTTCATCAGGGTCTGAACTGTTTGCTATGATTAAAACAGCCCTCAGGGACAGAAATACATCATAATTCAGAAACTTCTATCTGTGACCCCTTAAAGGACACAATGTGCAGTCCCATACTATTTGTATCAATATCATCATCATAATCATAATCAGATTTTTGATTAACGTGCAGGTGCAGGGGCATCATCCACATCAGTGGGCCCCTTTCCAGGTAACTGGCTAGCTGCACGCATAGCAGACCTCACACCTGATCTCCAGGTGCTCCTTTCTTGAGGGTCAACTGTGGTGAGCTTCCACTCACGGCAGTCTTTCTCTGTCAGTTTCTTCCATGTTTGCTTGGGCCTCCCTGCCCCCCGCTTGCCGTCAATCTGCATATCATATGCTGTTCTGATTGCACCACTCAAACATGCCACATGCCCAAACCAGCGAAGCCTTCTCTCTCTCAAAATGAGGTTGAGGTCCTCAAGCTGAAGCTTTGCTAGTAGCTCGCTTGACCTTACCCTGGCCACATTCTCTGGCTTGATACTACAGATCTGTCTGATCATGGCCCTATCATTGCGTTGCAAGCGCTGCAGGTTCGTCTTGGTAAGTGGCCAAGTTTCACTGGCATAGAGCATGGCGCTCCGCACGCAAGAGCTGTACACATGGCCACGGGTCTTGTAAGAGAGGTGGCAGGATGTGAGAACTGGCAGTAGCTCCCTGAACTTCTTCCAGGCGGTTTTCACACGAGTAGTGACCGCCATTTCACAGCCTCCACCAGCAGAAAGCATGTCACCTAGGTAGCAGAAGGAAGCTACCACCTCAAGCTTATCAGGTCCGACCTGGACTTCACTCTGTGGTCTGCCGTCAATAGGGCGAGCATTTCCCATGCACACCTATAATCAGGATTTGGTGTCAGTCGTTGTAGCCCACTGCATTTCTTATGCACCCAAAGTTTGCAGCAATTACAGTAGATGCTGTCGTTGCCTACTACTGTACGACAGACAGCGCATGGGTATTCGCCTGAACTCTGCAAGAGGTCCAGGCCTGTACCACAGATCATGACCTTTGTCTTTCCTGCATTTACCCTCAATCCCTTCTTCTCCATGGCTTCTTTCCATATCAAGAGCCTCCTGACACATTCCTCTAAGGAGTCAGCAATGATGACAAGATCATCTGCATATAGGTCCTCCCAGGGAACACCAGCCCGAAACTCACGTGACAAGGCCTCCAGCACAATGATGAAGAGCAAGGGACTGAGTACGGATCCCTGATGGACCCCGACCTTCACCTCAAACTCTTTGCTGAAACCCTCGCCAACACGAACCCGGCTTCGTGCATTAGCGTACATTCGCTGGACTAGCCGCACAATCCATTCCTCAACGCCTAGCTTTCTCAGGGCCCACCAGATAACCTTCCGAGGGACACGGTCAAATGCTTTCTCTAGGTCCACGAAGGCCATATAAAGCCTCTTGTTCACTGCTAGGTATTTCTCCTGCAGCTGCCTGACCACAAAGATTGCATCTGTAGTGCCTCTTCCTGGGACAAAGCCAAACTGGGAGTCGTCAATAGACACCACCTGTCTTATGAGACCATCGACAATCCTCTCTAGGATCTTCATGGCCTGCTCAATCAGCTTGAGGCCTCGATAGTTGCCTCTATCCAAAGCATCACCCTTGCCCTTGTAAAGGCAGACAATGAAACTTTCCTCCCATTCAGTTGGGACCTTGCCATCAGGGATAATCGTAGTAGCAAGATCTCGGATCATGGTGGCACCTGTATCACCTGCTGCCTTGATCATCTCCACCACTATGCCTGATGGACCTGCAGCTTTGCCCGACTTCATCTTTGAGATGGCCTTCTTCACCATGTCAATAGTGATTGTTATAGGCGGGCCTATAACGGAGGTTCATTGGACAGGTGATCAGGGCCCCAGTCAAATTCAACGTTGAGAAGCCTTTCATAATGTTCAGCCCATGCATTCTGCTTTGCCTCCTCGCTCATTGACATTTCCCCAGCGTCATTCTTCACTGGCTTGTCGCCTACAACATCAACATTCTCTTTCCTCATCTGGTTGGCGAGGCGGAAGATATCAGACGACTTGTGGTCAATGCCCTCATAGACCACCTTGTCTGCTTCGTGGCATGCATGTATGTAATATGTATGGGCAAATCCATCAGAATACAAAAGGGTTAAATCATAGAATTGTTAGAGTGATATATTCCAGCATTTTTCAATGCAGATTTAATTTTCAAGCAATTTTCAAACAAGTTGATCATTTTCAAGAACTTTCCAAGCATATGTAAAAAATGCACTTATTTTCCTGACTGATACATCGGCAAATCTAAGGTCCAATTTTCATTTCCCTGATAAACTCTTTGCATGCTGGGTAAATTTACATGCTGTTATCGTCATCTGCTGATTTTTTCAAAACTTACTTTTTCATAAAATTCTTCAGGAACACTATCACAGTGTCAAATGGCTCCGCTCCAGTTCAGGACCCACGTTCTGTCGATCCTGATCTGGGTCCAAACTGTTTGCAATGGTTATCAGCAGACAACAAAAGTCACTACTAGCAAGGAAAGACTAAACTCCTCTCATTACTGTGAACTTACACTATGACTAGAAACCTCTGTTATGGCTAGCTTCCATTCTTCAACTGACCAATCAGATTTGTGCATGCCGGATTTTCTCTCATTTGTATCTCCGCTATACAGGTAGCCACTTAAACTGTTCTTGAGATCTGGGTGGGGTACCACCAGGACTTGACCATGTTTATGCATTTCCCCTGTACCTAGAGAAAATATGAGATAGTGTATGTTAGCAAATTCTCTCCATAAAAACTTAAACATTTGTTGTTGTTTATGAGTTTATATCTGCTTTCAATAACTTTCGGTCATCCAAAGTCTTACAACAATACAACATGATAGCCGCAACAAATGTAAAGCATAGCTGAAAATATTCCCGCGCCCTGGCTGGGAATCGATCCCAGAACGCCCTGGTACAAGACCAATGCTCTAACCACTGAGCCAAAGAGTCGACTCTCTAACGCAGTTGTCAGAGATTGATTATTTTCTAGAAGCTATGGGAAATCTACTATAAGTTGATATGTAAGGTGAGAGTGCTGGTCCATAACATCCCCCTCTTCAAAGAAGTAATCATTTATGATGATGGAAAGCCTTTTTAGTCAAAATGAAGTCTAATGCCTGATGTGAGCCCCCATTTTACGACATACTAGCCGTAACAAGTACGAAGCATAGCAGAAAATATTCAAGCACCTTGCTGGGAATCGATCCTGGGCCGCCCTGGTAAAAGACCAATGCTCTTACCACTGCGCCAAAGTCAACACCCTGACGCAGTTGTCAGAGATTGATTATATTCTAGAAGCGATGCGAAATCTACTATACAGTATTACAATTTTGGCTATAACCCATAAAGCACCACCTATACTTTACAGCATATGACAATTTCAAATTTTGCTGCTTTTTCAAAAATAACATATATATAAGGCATGATATTTCATGAGAATCGTCTGACGATTCTCATGAAGACGATTCTCATGAAATATCCCCAGGGGGAGTACTCTAATTTTTTTCATGCCTTATTTTATTAAAAAATCATGAGAGATGTCGCAAAATTTGTCGTCAGCTTTAGTTGTGATTGATGCTTTAAGGGTTAATAGTTATGTACTTACCTCCATAGGAGGGACAACCCTTGGTTTCAATCCCAATATTGGTGTTATTCATATAGTTCACTCCTGTACATTTCATGCTCCATGTATGACCATCTCTGTTAAGGGTGTGTAATTCTGCAAAAGTATTGTCTGTAAGCTTCTCACATCCACTCAAGTCAAACTGAAAAAATATATAAGAAGGATACATTTCAAGGCCAAAATTTTTGAGAGTAAAATCGAAAATATTTTCTTATCCATCAGTTTAAACTGAAAACTGCCCTAATATTTGCACCAAAGGTAAGAAGAGATTAATGAGGCCAGACTGAGACTCCAACTCTCAACCTTGTAATCCATTTAAGTTAGATTATCAATTAGATTTTATTGTGACTGATAAATGAGATCAAACTAAAATCAAACAGCAAATGGCATGCGATTGCAAATCCTCAGCATATGCTGGATTTGATTGCTCATCCAGGGCCCTGTGGCAGAGCCCAAAATAGATGTGTTCCTGCATGCCCTATTGATGTAAGCAAGTAACAATCACTTAACAGATCTGATTGGATTCTGTAAAGCATTTAGGAAAAAATAGATAGATAGTTAGATAGATAGATGGATTGATGGATGAATGGATGGATGGGATGGATGGATGGACAGACGGACGGACGGACGGACGGACGGACGGACGGACGGACAGACAGACAGACAGACAGATAGATAAACAGGTTGTAGTTTTTTGCTCTATGACAATTACCTTCACCAGATTTTTTGTGTTCTTCAGTACTCCCAGCAGAGAGCGTAATCCATGGTCTGTTAATAAATAGCATCCTTTCAGGTCAATTTCTTTAACATCAGAAAGGATCTCCTGAAAAATTGAGCATAATATTCATGAATCAGGGCCTACCTTGGCTCAGAATTTGTTGTAGCCAACACTTTAGCCAAATGGAACAAGTTGGAGCTAAATGAAATTGACTTCAGCCAAGTTTTAGCCAGAAAGTAGTATCAAGAAATTGTTCTGTATTTAACTCTTTTTGCCCACTAGCGGCGACATTTGTCATCTGCTGATAACCTTTGCAAACAGTTTGGATCCAGATCAGGCCCGACAAAATGTCCGACCTGATCTGGATCCAAACTGTTTGACACCCTGATGGTATTGAAAAAAATCCATTATTCAAAGAGTTTAATATGGCACAATAATAAAGTGTGAAGGAATAATAACAGCAATATTGGAAAATCCAAAAGCTGATCAAAATACACTTTTTCGCAGATATGTAATTTTTGAACCACCTTGAGTGTACCTTTAGCCAATGACTAATATTTGTAGTCACTCTACATTTTTAGTAGCAAATGGCTACAATGGCTAATGGCAGGGTAAGCCCTGTTCATGTCTTACTGGATTGTATGGATCCGATAGAACAACCCATCACCAGGCTTGCAGAGTATTAACAAGTACAATCACTAAGGACAAAATTTCATGTCCATTCCTCACACCAATGATAAATTCTTTTTCATGTATATCTATTTTACAACATGAAACTTCTATGTACTAGGCAATTCAAAAGCTGTCCATGACTTTAGTTAAGAGTGCCTAACCAAAATTTAATTTTCTTATTTCTCAACCAAAACATATGTTGTGGGTACTCAAAAGAACCATCTCAATGAGATGGTTCTTTTAGCACCCAAAACATATGTTAAAACTGATGAGTACGAAAATATTTACATTTTTACGCTGACAATATTTGCTTATCTAAACCAGTGACTGTCTAAGCCTTTTCAATGGTTTTCTTCATACATCTTCTTGAGAAAGAGGTGTTTTAAATGGGCCTCGAGCCCTCCACGCAAGAAAGCCTGTCTTCGGTACTTTGTGAACAACAAAGGTCAGACAATCCTGCGCATCCCCACAGTCTGATCAACACCTTTGTTATTCCTTTATTGGAAAGTATCATATCCAATCTTGCTACAGTTTTTTTTTCAACTTTCTAGCTTGTCTTTATAACTACACACTAGACTGGATTGTCTGAAAGTTAAATCGGAAGACAGACTTTGTAATTTGGAGGCCCATAATAATAATCTTGTCAGTTAAGGCCCATGGAGATTATTTCTACACACCTTCAGGGTTCAAGCTGGGCCCAAACAGAAGGGAAAAGTGACTTCTCCCTCCAGGAAAATTAGGGAGAAGTGACAGTCAGATAGGGAGAAGTTATAGCACAAAATTACTGCATTTTCTGTCAGTTTAGAAGCAAATTAGCCATTAGACATACTATTGTCATTAAATGGAAGGAGAAATATGCTGCAGTGGTAGTATATTGTTACCACAGCTTGCGTTTGTGGTAACAGAATGGAAATGAGCGAAACTTCCCCTCACCTCTGAGTCCCATTTAGGGTGAAATTTCGGACCATAGGGCAACTTTTTCGCTCTAGTCGCCCCTAGCTTATTCCCTGACCTTTGTGCGAAAGGAAGCTATTTTACATGCCCAGTAACGTGACAGTGGCCATGTTTTGAACTTTTTGTTACATGTTATGGGTACATGCACTACATCAAAATGACATGAATAACATCATAAGAACACTGACAGAGGCGTTTATGGGTGCACCACCGATATGTGTTTGGAATCCCATTGGAATCTGTTGACCGAAGAATCTTGGGCAAAGATTTGCCTTGTAAAATATATGTAATTTGCCCCTGGTGACTTCACTCAGCTGCTGTTTAGTTCTAACTAAAATTTGGCAGTGATCAAAGGGCCAGTTAAGCAAATTTTTTAAGCGATAAATTGCCATTATTTTCTTATCCATCAGTCTAAACATGTATTTTGGGTGCTCAAAAGAACTGTCTCATTGAGATGATTCTTTTGAGTACCCACAACATATATTTTGGTTGAGAAATAAAAAAAGTTCATTTGTTGGTACACACTCTTAACTAACGGCCTGACTTAGTGTTCTTTCTATTTAAAAAATGTGACCATCTCCCAGAGGAAGAGAGCTGGTTGCTTGCTTAAATTGTGTTCTTACTCTTGTGTAGCTGTAAGTGTTATGTGTCTCTTCCTCATGGTGCTGTGGGTTGGTCTTTGGTCTGTGATTTAGTAAAACATGTACATGTAATAAGGCTTGATCTTTTAATGGGAATCTTCTGCAGGCAGATTATTCACATGAAAAATCAGCACTATTTCCCTGAAAAATCTAAAAAAAATCCGACGATATCTGTCGTCCAATACAATTGTGATTGACACTTTAATGGATTACTGACTTACCGCATGAGCCTGTTTGAGTTGGTATAAAACAGCATCTGTGCAGTAGCCATTACCAGGAAACTTTATTTTCTCAATCTTCTGACCAGTCTTCAAAACCTCCTGAAAATAAAGTCAGCATATCAGTGCAGTAAAAGATAGGGGCCTCATTGCGAAAAAAACGGTCTTCATGGTTTCTGACATAAAACTTTTTCATGCTCAACTCAACTGAGCATGAAATTTCAACTGCTCATAAAAACTAAAATACCAACAAATAAAGATGCTTCTTGCTTTAAGTCTCTCAGATGTTGTATTTATCATGCTAACAAATGTTAAATAAACAATTGTTGGCATTTTAACATTTATGAGCATGATACATTTCATGCTCAATTGAGTTGAGCACAAAAATGTTTTATAGCCTCGGGGCCAGATCATATCCAAGCCAGTCTGCTTTGCTACAGAGACAAGCTAGAAATCTGAAGTTTTGCAAACGCTTAGCCAGTTTAGATTATGATACTCACTAAAAGCAAATAACAAAGGCGCTAATAAGACGGGGGAATAAGCAGGCTGGTCTGTGCATTTGTGATCACAAACCCCAAAGACGGGTTTTCTCACGTCAAGACTCGCATTATGTCAACCATATTGCACCCAGAAATGTCAAACCACCATAGAGTGTAGTCTTCTGATCCATCAAGCTGCGCATGCAATGTGATAAGACAAATTTATTTTAAGTCGGAGAGTATAAAATAAATTTGTCTTATAAAAACTAAAATACTGATATGAGACCACACCAATACCTCAAACATTTAGAACTATGTACAAATACCTACCTTTGAGACCCTAAAATTTTTTCGACATCTTTAATTCTCTGAATGCTTCTGACACCATAAATCTTATGGAGTCAAAAGGACAGACCAGTTGACAAATAGTGCACTCAGTAAACGAGTGCTGACCAACTCCAACTGCTACATATATGGTCAATCTGATCATGTCTGCACAGTGCAGACATGATCAGATTGACCATATATGTACAGGGCCCTAGATAAGCTTTTTGGTCAATTGGGTATTTACGCAACCTGGTTATCCTCAATTGCGTACTTGCAAAAGCAATTGCGTATTTTCAAAAAATTTTACGCCACGTTTTTTTTCTGTGATTACACGTTTTCTTATTGCATGAAGCCATCGGGAATGTGCTTGCATATTTATTCACTCCCATCGTCTGCCTTTCTAAAGTATCAAACTAGCGGATTTAATTGTACCTGAAGCAAATCTCATCCCCTTGCTGACATTCGAGTGTGTACAGTTTGCTAAGTTTCACTTTCGTAGTGTTTTTCCGCGAAATACTGGACTGGGCACCAATATTTTATTCATAAACTGAAGTAATATTGCGGGCACGCTAGTAAAAAAAAATTCAATACCCGACTGGCATTTGTTTATTACCGAAATGGAAACGAAATGGACCAAACGGTACGCAATGACAGCGCATGTAATTGCAAACTGATTGATAGAATTGCTTTTCGTTACGCACACATTTCATTTTAATTGCTTTTTTGAGGATTTTAATTGCGTATTTACGCAAATTCGCTGCTTATCTAGGGTGCTGTATGTAGCAGTTGGAGTTGATCAGCACTCGTTTGCTCTTTTTGCAATCTTTTCTGTCTGAAACCTTAAGATCACAGAGGTATTCAAAGTGTTTGTTTACTTGTATTTTGTAATCACTTTTGATAATAACAACTTCAACTTTTCACAGTATTCAATCTGTGTACTTTTTGTATATAAACAATTAAACATACGTATTTTATATACAAATGCACAGTTGACAATCGTACAGTTTTTGAAATCGGAAGCTGCTACTACTGAACGCTCAAAAATCGTTAGCTGCTTTACACATTGAGGGGTAAAAAACTTAAAAGGATATTAAAAGGTCATTAATGTGTTCGATTTTTAATTAGAGATAACTGCATTTGAAAGGTAAGGAATACTTCTTTCAGTTTTTGCTTCCATTTTGAACCATCAACCATTTGTTTCGATACAATAATTTGATTCAGCTGTTGAATCAGTGATTTATTTCACTTTAATTGTGATGCACCACAAAATGTTGCTTTTCATCTTACTTGAAGTCATTTTTCACATTTTCTAACTTCACAGTGCATTGGAATGAGGATAACCATATTCAAACTATGCATTTGGCGAGGTACATATTCAGTTACGTCGGGAGGGGTCTTCCTAGGTTGAACCAATACTAAACAAGGATTAATGTGTTTTGCTCATGGACACAACACAGTGACGCCAGTGATGCTCAAACCCTCCTGTCTCCTGTTAAGCACTGTACCACTGAGCCACTGCGTTCCCGAGTGCAAGGGTTGAAGGGCTAAATTAATGAAATATCTTACCTGTATCTTTCCTAAGGGTACATAACCCCTTAGGACAGATTCTTCCTTCTCAACTGTCAAGGTTGCCATGGCTGTTTCCTTATTGCTTGGGTACCATTATGTTGCCATGGAACTCTTTATTCTGAAAAAGATGCAAACAATATAGAATTTATTAAATCTGAGTGTTAGATCCAAATAGCTCAGGCTTAAACACATGCGCTGATCCATCGGACGGACCCCCCAGCCCCCAAAAAATCACAAATAAAGCAATACTGGTCTGGATCCCCTGAAAAATCACAAAGCTGCCAAGCCAGCATTCAATGTTAGGCCATTATCGGCTCTCCAGTGAAACACCATTTAAATGGTGATTCGCTGATAGGCTGATGATGGCCCCCTTTTAGTGCAGGTCTTTGGATCCTTTCTCCCCTCATCAACTTAACTTTTTCGCTGCCAACTTTCTGGAGAAACGTACTTCTCAATGCCAAATTTATTTTGGGTAATATCTTAAAACAGGGTCTACCTGTTTAAATAGTATAAAATCATTATCTGGTTGAATATCATGGTGAAACTTTGACAAAAGATTGCACATATATTTTTTAGCATAATAGTATGATTTTAGATGGGCAGACAGATCGAATCCGGGTCGTTTCAGCCGTGGGTCGTTTCGGCCAAGTCGTTTCGGCCTGGGTCGATTCGGCCTTATTTTAAGGTGAGTCAATTCGGCCTGTTTTGGTGGGTCTTTTCGGCCGTGAGTCGTTTCGGCCGTGAGTCGTTTCGGCCGTGGGTTGTTTCGGCCAGTTTAAATTTAAGTCCAAAAATCCATTTAGTTGGTAGTCAACTTGTTTAAGATAAATATGCACGACATTATTAGTTAATTGGGAAAAAAATAAACTACTCCAAGTGTACATTTTCATAATTTTGATGACGATTAAACTTAATGTAAACTGGTCACCCATGCCATTTTAGCTAAGTTTTACAGTAAGCTAATGGTGCTAACTGAATCCCAGGGGGTACTCTCACTTTTTTAATACGTAGGCCTGGGCCCAGCATCTACCGTTCACACCCCCCCCCCCTCAAAAAAAATATCAGGAATTTCAAGCACCCCCCCCCCCAAAAAAAAAAAATATTTGAAATTTTAGCAACCCCCCAAAACATCCCCCATTCTGTACCTTGACCTTAAGAAAAGACCCTAAAATGCAAAAAATATGGCTCCTAAATATAGTCCAATTTTGTGAAAATCCCTCAAAAATAGGGACAAAATCTTCTTACCCCCAAAAAATATTCATTTTCTGAAAACCCCAAAAAATATTGAAATTAAAAAATTTGACCCCCCCCCATAAAAAAACCCATAAAAATCTGATCAGGACCAACAATCCTAGGCACGCGCAGATCCAGAAAGTTTTGTCAGAGGGGTCCAACACTGACAACGTTTCTTTTAGTTGATGAGGGGAGGACAGAGGATCCATATAACACTAAATGGCGTTTCGCAAGCGGGCCTATGATAGCCGGACAAGGAATGCTGGCTTGGTAGCTTTGCGATTTTCCAGGGGATCCGGACCAATTGCTAAAAAGTTATATTTTTGTGATTTTCCAGGGGTGGGGGGTCTGGACCCCCTGCCCCCCCCCCCCTCTGGATCCGCACATGCTAGGGAACCCTATATTCTTATTATTTTTCAGGGGGTCCGGACCCCCTCTGAATCCGCGCATGAATGGTGTTGATACAGTAGGATCTTTGGATCTTTGGAAAGTTTCTTAAACAAATATTCAGCAGCGCCTATCTGCCCGTTTTGTAAGTTATTTTGTAGCAGTGGATGCTCGCATCAACCTTCGCTGTTCGGAATAATGGTGATGGTTGGAAAGCATAAATTCATTTTTTGTGCAGTCTCGTCTGGGTTTTTGTTGCAGGCATACATGATATACATGTATGCGCGTTTGTGCAGTCTGGTCTGGGTCTTTGGTGCACGCACACATGATATATGTAACCAATATACTGACCATGTTTATTGTCAATGTGTCAAAGATTATGATATGCTATTATCATCTCAAAACTCTAATCTATTTATATTGATTGATTGCTCAACATTAAGAAAACTGTGAAATCACTTCTGAGTATATAAAACCTTTAATTAACGACACGCGTGCGACATGACACAAATGAAACATACACGGCTAGCTAGTGGGGCTACTTTGCGAGCAGTGAATGCATTTGCACACAGTCTGGTCTTAGCAAAAGCTGATCGTATATACACGCATAGACATAGGCACTCCGGATTTCTGTGCATTAGATAAAACTGTCTCATTCACAAATATTTTCCCACATCGTCAGGGGAATTTAACAGAAAAAAAACACAAAAACTAACGACTCCAAACCATCAGAGATACAGCGTATTGATGGCGTTGTATGCATGGTAATTGAAAATTCTTTTGGCATTTTGCATTTTCTGGTTATTTAATTTGTGATTCAGGTAACACTCAATTTGGTTATGTTGCAGAAGGTACAAGAAACCAAACTACAATTTGAGCATTATATCCCTAGGAATTAGAATCCCTTATTGTATTAATGCTTCGTTTCAGTAAATCTATGGACCGCCAAAATTGGACTAGCCCAATTAGACAATATATTTCTACTTAATTCTTTAACGCAGAGCACTGCTTTCAACAAGTAGCATTAATTATCTTTGCTTTGATTTATGTTAGCTGTACATGCCCTTCTGTAAAAGTGCCATCGATTCCATCGATTTGCCATCGATTTGCCACCAAATGCCATCCAATGCCATGAAATTTAATGAAAAACGGTGGTAAGTAGTGGAATTTGATGGAAAGTAATGGCAAATGACGGAAGAACTCAAATTGCCACTGTTTTTTGCCATCAATTGCCACCAGTAGTGGTGAAAATTTGTGGCATTCAGTGGCAAAGACTGAATATTCAGTGGCAAAGACTGGAAAAAACGAACTTTGTAAATTTTTTGGATGGCAAATCGATGGAAAAGAACTCAGAAAATAAACCAAATAGCTTTAATGGTGAAAAAAGAGAACTTAGAATTTTTTAGGAATGGAAATCGGTGGCAAATGACTTAGTTATTTTGTTGTTGGGAAGAGACTAAGCTTTGGGGCTAAATCAACTGAGCCCTTTTTGCATATATGGTTGTTGTCGTTCTTTTTGTCTTTCCTAAGAAAAAAAAAACTTATTTCAGGACTGCTGTCAGTGTCAAACAGTTTGGAGCCAGATTAGGTCCAACATTTTGATAGTCCTACACTGAAACCAAACCGTTTGCAACGTTTGTCAGAAGATGACAAAGGTATTAATAATTTAATGTTTTAGTGCCATCCGTCTGTCCCATTAAGCTGATTACGTATCTTGGCCCGTTGTGCATAATGCCCACATATATATCTGGAAGTTCGCTAGCATATGTCTGCACGCCCACAAATTCATATAGAGCGCACGTGAGGCTTCGAAATGCATGCACCGTGCGAATATCAACGTTGATCATGTCAGTTTCAAGTTCATATACATCGATATGCGCAATAGTCGTCATGTTTACACACATACAAAAAGCAGACTTGCCTCTGGGTCTCTATTGTAAAAATTTGTGCATACGGTAAGCGTCTGCGCGGATGCGCAGGCTCGCCTGGGCCTTTCCTACCCGCCGATATAACAAAGACCCAGGGGACAATGTAAGGATACATCGTGGGATCTGCCTTGTATCGATGAACGTTTGTATGTCTGTCCTATAAAATTCATAGATTAAAATCTGCAATCTATATAATATAGCGCATTTTTAGAAGAAAACAGTCCTAGGATGCACGAAGTATTTCTACAAAGACCAGTCACAACGAGA
Source organism: Loripinus fragilis (assembly GCA_964019695.1). Classification (NCBI taxonomy): domain Eukaryota; kingdom Metazoa; phylum Mollusca; class Bivalvia; order Lucinida; family Lucinidae; genus Loripinus; species Loripinus fragilis. The sequence goes on along the minus strand of OZ026521.1, from coordinate 8,369,072 downwards.
GAGAGAGAGAGAGAGAGAGAAACGGGTCATGCACTATTTGCGTTTATTTTGAGGCCCGCGTGCGTTTCGCGCGACCCGGTTGCAGAATGGTGTCGCCACGGTTTGAAGTATCACAAAAAACGTCAGTAAAGTCACGTTCAAGCTCAATACAGCAGGAACTTTTCATGACATACGCTCTTACGTAATCTTATTAAAGCAAAGTTTCAGAGTAATTGTTTTTCTTATTTTCAAAGATTATATTCTATATACATCGAAAGTGCTTGCTTTTAGTGAGGTCCGACAATGTATGTTTTGAAAAATAAGAAAAACAGATATTTCCGTCCGTAAACGGTTAGAACCTTTGTCCAGAAGAAGGCAGAAAGAAAGGACAATCCGAGGGACGATCGAACCTATAAAACATGCAGTCAACGCTAAGGTGTGCTCTGGTGGCTTGGAATTTGGATGCAAATTTGACAAGGCATCGGTCACATGAAGAGCCTTTCATATCTCTAGATAGGAGTGCGTATCCAACAAAACAATGTATAAACATCGATGCGACGTAATGGCGTTGTATCGACGTTTTTGCGCTTTGTCTTCTGTGTCGTTATTCAAATGCACCAAATCATAAACTGTGGTACTCAAAAGAACCGTCTTAATGAGACGATTCTTTTTGTACTCAAAAGAACCGTCTAAGTGAGACGGCTCTTTTAGCACCCAAAACAAAGAGTAGACATTAATATTTTTCGCACAATTTCTTTTTAACTAGACCGCTTTGGAGAAACTTATCTTCTAAATTTCGTGTATTCAAGTGGCCATGCCACATCGGCAGAAGAAACTCTGATGCTTAGCCCTGGTGGATATTTTGCGTACTGAAAACGGATGTCTGCGCATTTGCACATAAAGGACTGTGCTGTGTTTCATAATACTTATTTTTTTATTAAAGAATTTTACAGATTCTTTACGTAAATGAGGAGCATCATTGATATGCGCAACTTAACTGGAAGCTGGGTCCTACACACGTTCTATGGTCTGACCCATTTGTGTTTGAAATCAGGCGATGGCATTTTTCGCCACCGATTGCCACTCTGATATAGTCGAAGAATTCAATGAATAGGTACACAGTGGGATAATAAAGGGAAAGCTGCTTTTGACTGCTAAACATGACATGCAGTTTTCCTGCCTGGTGCCTCTTCGGAGAAACGAACTAACGTGTAAAGTTTAAATGATGAAATTTGAATGATTGTCACTACAGTACGCCATTTTAACTTTTGCTTTCCAAGAGATTGTTATGCGGAAACATCTAAAGAGGGCGATCGTGGCTTTATAATTTGGTGGAATATTCAGGAATTGACTAATCTTTGACGGATACAGTTGGTAAGTTGATTTGAATTTCTGATGGATAATTATCAGACTATTAGAAGAAAACAAAGATTTTTTATGAACAGCCATGCGTGTGTGAACTCGCGCACATGTACTCGCGCGCGACCAGGGCGGGTGCATGAGGCTAAAATCTGGCGTTATAATCTATTCACCACTTGTATTTTTAACATATAAAACTTTGCCACGGATTTGTCTGCAGTTTGTGATTGTGGCATTTCCTGATCATACTCACTTGCTATTTTTGTAGAAAATTTAACTCTACCGACCGCTGGTTGTATGGTGGCAAGATCGAATGTAGAGCCGCCCTTGTAGAACTTAGAAGCTCGAAATTGGCAACACGTGAAGGCATAGTGAGCCTGTGTATCTGCACAGTCTCGTCAAAAATGTTTAATTTGATGGTAAGACCAATGACACCCTTGTCCTAATGGGTTCCAAGGGCATATGCACAAGTTTGGTTAAATTAAATTTGCTTAAATTCGGCCCTATTCCCAATGCAAGAAAGTGCGTATTTTCCCCAATTTCAGACGAAAAATTCCGAATCTGACCAAGCCTACTTGGCCACAAATCAGTTGAGAAATTCTTTTAAAAGGACAAGAAAACATAATCATTTTTCGCGCACCGTGTGGTATTTAGTACAACCGTTTTTCGGAATGCGCGAGTAACTTCCCTTACCCCTTTCATGATGGAGCGAATCAAGATCGCTGTGAGTGTTTCTGCTCGTTATCGTAGCTAATATTGCTGTGGTAAACTGCTTATCAATTCAATTTTTACTTGAACGTAAATAAAACTATCATTTGAGGAGAAGTTAGGAAGAATTATTGACGATTCAGTTGTTTTTAACTTTCGTACCGGGATCGAATTCTGCAGATTATTTACGGCCATGGCTTCTTGTTAAATTGTACTACAGTAGTGTACAACAGAGGCGAGTTCAACACGAACGTTTTACATTATTGAACGTTAGCGAGCGCTTGCTCTACACAAAATGGCTGCGCCCTGTAACAAAAAAATCAAGCGCCCCCAACTTCAATGGTTTATTCTAGCAACCCCAGCTGTTTTTTTAAGTGTAAAATAATGCTTTTATTCAATACCCATCTAATGCAGCTTTAGAAAAGCTGCACAAAACAGTTTAGATTTTGAAGATACCTTTACTAGAACCAAAGTTACAACAATTTTAATACCCGGAAAATCAGTAATTTTCTGGAATTTTTCTGCTATACTGGATGCTGAATTTTAATGTGCCGCGACGGACCCGACGTGTCGCAGAATTTTAAAGAAATTGTTATAACTTTTTTTATTTTTCAAGATATCTTTATGAAACTTTCGGTATATATGTATTTTTTCCTGCCCAGTTCATTTTTTGTGTTGCTTTTGCTGTATCTCTTAAAACAAAGAAGCTATTCAATAATATATGAAGCACTTTTGTGTGTAATTTTTTTCTTCGTTCACACTGATGTAGGACAGATTTTAAAAATCATCTGTATATGGTATCAAAGTGTTATAATTTATGCAGAACATGTAAATAAGCATAAAAGTATATAAAAATGAATACTTTAAACATTTATATACAGTGTTTGTCTTGTCTTTCACTCGTCTCTGTCCCATTTCACTACATATGAATTTGAATAAATTTAAGAGAACCTCTTGTTGGTTATGATCAGAATAAGACATGCAATAACTTGACTCCACATGAATGAAATATCTTGGATGGCTAAAAGCCCAATGAAACAAATGAAGTTAAAATATTTCAAAAATTGGATTTATGCATGTTAAAAATAAGGAAAATAAATTGCCCTTCTCCAAAAATTATTTCTGGAACACTACCAGAAATTCGGCCGAATGTCAAACGGTTTGGATCCAGATGAGGGACGATGTTCTGTCAGCGCTACTGATCTTTTGATTTGTAAGTATGTTAAAACTGATCTTTGGATTTATATGTATGTATGTTAAAATACAGAAAATGAAATTGACTTTTACAAAAATACTTCCGGCCCAGTTCTGGAACAACGAGTATCAAACAGTCAAGGGATTCAAATCAGGACCAACTTTCTGTAGGTCCTAGCTGATCTGGGTTCAAACCAAGGGGTTCAAACTGATCTTTGAATTCATATGTATGTAATGTAAAACTGATCTTTAAAGGTATATGTACATTGTATGTGTGTTAAAATATGGAAAATGAAATTGACTTTTTTGAAAAAAAATCATTGTGGAACACTATCAGCTAGAGCGTCAAATGGTTCAGATGGAGATTCTGTTAGTCCTGATCTGGGTTCAAACTGATTTGGGTTCAAGCTGTTATCAGTAAAGGTTATCAACAGACAACAAAAGTTGCCTCAAGCAAGGAAAGTGTTAATAAGATTTCTTTGTCATTTTTGTATTTCATACATATAGCATCACTTTGCTTGTATTCTTTAAGTAGCAAATGTCTACAGAGATGATGCATATTCTGGGATGAAACCCTGTTTTAATACAAAGTAAGTAAAGGTGCAAATTGTTTTTGAACCATTTACAGAATTGCCCAAGAATCTTCCATTGTGGGCTTTCATTAGGGTGACCCAGTCTTGTTGGGTATTTTTTTGGAAAAAAAGGAAGAAGAAAAAGAAATTGATAGAATGTACAAATTCTGGTACTGTCCGAATATAGGTTACACATTTATATATGTCTGCCGATGGTCGTTTCTGAAGTCTGTGAAAATTTCCAAATTTAGCTTGAATCATTATCAAATTGTATCAAATTCATAACAGTCTTATACTTGAATGGCCAATTCATGATTTTCTGCAGCGATTTTGTGTTTTATTAATGCAGTGATAGGCAAAATAGACATTGCACTTGGCAAATTGAAAAATCTCCAAGCGAGATCGGCTTCACAATGCGTTTTGGGGTACTGTGGGAAAATAGAAAAAAACGGGAAACATAAAAAAAAATGAGGGATATTTTTCATTTAAATATTAAATATAAGGGATAAATATCATTTCTGTAACACCTTTTGTGCATGGGGCCAATTAGTTTCACTTAACTTTTGAGATAAACTTTGATAATTTATTGACCGGTAGCTAAAATTCAAGATGGCGTCGGTTGTTTACAAGTCAGAATTGGGGATTTCCGTGAGGGTCATGACCTTTGAACCGCCGTGCGGGTCGGTAAATTAACTTGAAATACCACGAAATATACATGGTTAGAAAGGGAATAAGGTATAGAAAACGATCGTTTGTGCGCTTTGGTGATTTACCAAACAGTTTTCAACCGATTTTGCCTTGACTTTCACTAAATATAACATAAGTTGACTAAGCACACATACCATGGGATAGCCTGATATCTCATCTGATTGGTTATGCTATTTTTAATTATGCAAATGACCATGCTTTTGTCGCATGCTAGTTCATTTGCATACACCGTCCTACTTTCGCGCCTAAAATAGCCACCATTCATCTCAGGTGTTAATTACCTACAATATCGATAATTACCTGTCAATTAAGTAATTATTGGAAATTCAATGACCACAAACAAGGTATCTTCTGAAAGCCCATTTTATTTTCAATTTATACATGTAAACAATATTTGGAATATCAAAACAGTTTTTATGCAAAATGGATATAGAATGCAGTGGTATGGTATTTTTCCACCATTCTTAATCCGATATCTGGCGCAGCTGGGGTTGCTATTTATTCTTCCACGCCCAATGGTAGGCATTTACGGATGAGGATGAAAACCTTGCCAATGGCTGAAAAGCAAAGGGAAACCCCTTTCCACCTTCTGTTTAAATTGTTCCTTTTCATATATCAACACAAAGAAACATACGTCGTTGTTCCAAAAATAGAATCTGAAAATATAGCGTGCATAGTCCCTCACGAAATCCATTATTGTTTTGGTAGCCATCTTCGAATTTCGGGCGAAACGCCTATCAATTTAATAAATCAAGAGCGCTTGCAAGCGCCTTTGCGAGCAGAGAGAAAGCACTCCAAGCGCTCTAATTGTTGAACACACCTCACAGGTGTCAGGTGGAACTATTTTCTTTATTCCTCATCCAAAACATAAGTTGTGGGTGCTCAAAAGAACTGTCTCAATGAGACGGTTCTTTTGAGAACCCAAAACACATGTTTAAATTGATGGGTAAGAAAGTAATTATTATTTTACACTAATAAACTTCCTTATCTGGATCTATGATTATAAATCAAGAAACAAGGTATAAAGGTAAACTTTTTGGAATCAATAGAGCAATGGAAACTTGTATATATGAAGACTATAAATATTCCCAATTTTAGTTGAAACACCCCTAATTTTCCCTATCCCATGGGCCATGGCCCCATTACCAAAATAGGAAGTTTTAGAGGTCAAGTTTAACTCTCTTTATGGGGTTTGTGTGCTTGTTTATCTTTTTTAAAAGAAACTTTTTTGCTTTCTATTTCAGTCATAGAGGACAAAGAAATGTTACTATAGCTAGGACCATGCTCTTTGCGTTTAACAGTTTCTATCCATCAAGGTGAAGCAGAGCGTTGATCAATCTAGACGACCAGTCAATGCCTCAGTGATGATGCAAATTAAGGTTTCTTAATTATTTTTCATTTATTTTGTGAACAAATTCAGTCTGGTGCTAACTGACCTGCCAAGCAGGGAAGGCTGAGGAGAGCCTGTGAAAGTGTGCATGCTTGCCACAGCCTTTGCTGCTCTCAAAGTATGGATGTTGATGAAGATTCAGGCAAAAAATTAGACCTCTAACCCCACTGTTAGCTCAAATACTCACAGCTTTGTAAATTTTAAGTCTGTCTATAAAACCCTTTGTTTATGAATGGATTCTTCCAACTGGTTTTAAATAATGAGCCAGCTGGTTCATTGAACATATCAAGGGGTTATAGGTTAGAAATTCCAAATTAAGATGCACTTCAGTTCCTTAAGAATGTTTAATCCTTGCAAAGCACAGTGCAGACCCTGATGAAATGCAGCATCATGCTGCATTTCATTTTGGTCATCACTGTTTGCAAAAGTATACCCATTTTAAAATATACAAAGGGTTATTAATATAAGCATGAACCTACCCCCTTTTAAGGAGGGGTATAGTTTTGACATTTTTGGCCTGACCTTCCATCTTTCCATCCAGAATCAAATTTCAGCATCCAGTGGTTAAATATTATGTATTCTTGGTTTAAATGATTAGTACAAAGAGTATAGTTTTGCTAATATCGCGCAATTAAAATGCATATATGATAAAGTGGTCTTTGCCTTCCGCACAAAAACCCCCAAAAAAACCTGTTTATTCACCCATTTAAGCTGAATGGATTTTCCCAATCTTATCAATTGGACTGGTCCTTTTCAATTTTGAGGGTTGCTGGGTGGTATTTTTCATTTTGATTCAAATCTCTGTGAGCAAGTAATGGAGACCCTGATCAGACACCACATTATGCCGCTTTGCGGCGCCTGAACTGTGTCTGCTCTGTTTGCCTATATGTTTCACAAAAAGGACTAAGGTTATACACTTAAATGCTCTTCATACTCTACAGTATACACAGCAGACATAAAAAGCAGACAACATCTTCATGATAAAACAATAGAGGTTTGATAAAGGTTAAGATAAGTTTGCTAAAAATATCCAAATGTAAAACAAGCAAATGTTTCATGTGATAAACCTAGAAATGCCCTGTTTTGAAAACAGTGAAGAGCCAGAACAGCTGGCTTCCCTTACACCAGATGATCCAGATTTGCAATAATTTCCAATTTGCTTGTGAATATATGGCTCAAAACTGATATCCATAAAGTTAGTTTGTTAGATAAAAAATTAGGTGGCTGTGGCATATTTATGAAAAATCAGCATGGTTAGAGTTAGTAAAATGGAGTGAACATGTGTTTAATTTGTTTTCATTTATGTTTCAGATGCAGCAAACCTGTGTTTTGTAACTTTCGTTGCAAAAGATTTTGAAGAGAAGACTTTCATTTTGAGTAGAGAGACTGCCAAGGAATCAGAGAGAACTGTGAAAATAAAAAAGGAACCTTTATCATTGGGGTATCAGGCCTTCAGATACGAGTGGTTAATAAAAAATATTTTTCTTATTTCTAAACCAAAACATATGTTTTGGGTACTCAAGTGAACTGTCCCAATGAGATGGTTTTAAGACGGCTTTCTTGAGCACCTAAAAGAAACTTTGAAAATGATATTTAAAAAACATGAACAATTTTACACACCAAATTTTTGTTTATCTGGAGGCCTGGATACATAAACTGGTTTCAATTTAAATACATCCAATGGACAGCAGCTTGAAGTAATTTAGTGACGTATACTACTATAAAGTTAAAAAAAAAGATGATATTGTGTTCAACTCAGTTTTTCAACCTTCGGATAAAACAACCAGTGACAGCTAATCCTGTTCTTTTGTAGGTAGGTTAAAATGATGGTATTTAGTGACATTTTTGCAACATATATTGCACTCAGAATGGTTTAACAATTGAACTGTAATTTTTCTGAGTGTAAAGGGCAACCAATGGTTGATGAGGTAAAAATGCCACTAAATTCCATCATTTTCCACTAACTAGCCATCAAATGCCACCGTTCTCCATCATGGTGGCAATCGATGAAAATAATTGCCATCATTTTCCATCAGCTCTGGCAAACGATGGCAAAAATGCCTGCTCAATCTTGATGGCAAATGGTGGCATATAATGCCACCATTTTCCAGCGATATGTTCCAATACTCCACCGTCATGGCAAATGGTGGAAAATTTGCCACTGTTTTTCATCAGTACTGGAAAACGATGGCAAAAAATATTAGTGGCACTTGGTGGCATAATTGCCATCGATTTTCACCGATATGTTCCAATACTCCATCGTCATGGCAAATGATGGCAAATGATGGACAAAATGCCACCATTTTCCACTCTCTTTATCAATCCCCTGTTTTTTTTACTCTTTTTCACCATAGATGGAAATACCCATCTTAGCTCGTTCCAATACTCCACCGTTTTCCATCGAAATCGATGGCACTTTTACAGAAGGGCGTGCAAAAAGCGCCACTGGGTTCTTTCGAGACTGCAGCACTGCACAGGCTAGTATGAGACTTCATAAAAAAACAACATATTATCATGAGTTATATAAAATATTGGGGGGGGGGGGGGAGGGGGGTTGGAGGATATTGGGCCGAAACGACCCACCAAAGTAGACCGAAACGACCCACCCTAAAATCGGGCCGAAACAACCCAGGCCGAAACGACCCAGCCGAAACGACCCACAGCCGAAACGACTTGTGTCCGAAACGACTCACGGCCGAAACGACCCGAAACCGACAGATCAGGTAACCTTGACATTGAATGACGATGACCTTATATGGCCTAATTTTAACTAAATCATCATATTTGATCACTATATTGCAGTTAATGCCCCAAACATTTTTTTTGTGAGTAAATGTTTACCTTGTGCTTTATTATACCAAGAAATAACATTTTATATCACTCGAATTATATTTTTCTACTATTATACATAATTTAGCGTGCAGCTAGCTGGCAACCATTCGGTCGCCATTTTCCCTGAAATTGGCGTAACTCACTTTAAAATTGATACAATATCAGTGTTTTACGATTTTTTTGCCAGTTCCAGGTTAGTTTGCCATAAAGTAGTTTTCTTTTGAGGTTATCTCTATTGTTACTTTTCTGTCACAAATTAAGGTAACATACATCACTTGATCAAACCACATGTCCAAGTCGCCATAAGGCGACTTTGGCAGTCAGCCTATAACTTGCCAAAAGGCGACATTGGCAGCGAAAGAGTTAAAAGAAAACAAAACTGTTGTTAAAGTTGGACCCCCTCTGACAAAACTTTCCGGATCCACGAATGAAAAAGCACTTGCAAACAAAATCGTCCCAGATCAGACTGCATCAGGAGCTATCAGCAAATTGAACACTAGGATAGATCATCGATTGGAAGAGGTACTCCATCTGGGCCTCAACTCGACAAAACCCTTCTTGGGGGTTTCAGATCGGGTCGTACCAAAACCAGCCTGTTCAGCTACAGAGACCAGCTAAATTAGTAAAATTTCGCTTGAGTAGCAAATTTTGATATGTGATTCTTTCCAATAAGGGAATGACAAAGGCTCTGATTATACTGCGCCTTTGTTGTCTGCAATCCCCCCCCCCCCCCCCCCCCCCCTATTTAATTAATAGAAGAGCATGATGTCATACTAGCCCAACAGAGGGACCGCTCTAATCTAAAGCTACGCACAGCTAATGACACAGTCATACAAGCAAGACCCTTGATAAATAAAGGGTCCTCTATTGAATCACACACTTTAAATCAGTGCTATTATATGATGTCGGATAAAATTTTAGAAGACTTTTTGAACTGCATAAAATTCAAATACTTAATTATTTTCTTATGAAGAAACTGTAGCTTTCACAATTTTTCCCAATTTTCCATATAATTCTTTTTTGGGCCGCGATGCAAAAAACCTGTCTTCGGGGTTTCCGAGAAAGCATGACTCAAACCAGCCTGCTCAGCTACAGAGACCTAAGCTAGAAATTTGAAAATTCGCTTGTAGCAAGTCTAGATATGGTACTTTCCAATAAGCGAATAACAAAGGCGTGATCAGACTGTGTGGATGCGCAGGCTGATCGGCGCCTTTTTTGTTCGCAAAACCCCGAAGACAGGTTTTCTCAAGTTGAGGCTCATTTCATGTATTTATAAAAAGTTTGCAAAGAAATGTTTCCAGGAATACAAGCAGAGTGTCTGTAAACAGTTTGGATCTGTTAAAGGTCTGATCTGGGTACAATATGTTTGCAAATTTAAGGTTATCATCAGATGACAAAAGTTGTCACTGTCAGGTATTCAAAGAGTTAAAGGCTAAACTGACCTGACAAAATGCCAAACAAGCTATAAAATCTCTTTCAAAGTATGTAAATTCTGAATGTTTAACATAATTGCTAAAATACAACATAGCACAATTTTGTCCATCAAGCACAAATAGAAGAATGTGACAAACCCTTCCCAAACTCATTTTGTAGAAATAAAATGCAAACACTAAAGAGTCTATTGTGTCAGAAAGATTAACAGCAAAAGTCAACAATATATTCTAAACCAAATGTATTGATCTGAATGAAATCTTTATTGGTTAATTCATGCTAAATTGATCTTTCACAAGTTAATACCATATTTTCCCTAATTCACTATGTGTACACAAAACTAACAGAAGGTATTAATGTTACTATTATTGCTAGTCAAAAACATATGAGCCGCGACATGAGATTTCCAACAATATGGTATGTGCGACTAGCAAAGCCTCAGATCAGCCTGCGCATAGGCGCAGTCTGAACAGAGCCTTTGCTAGTCGCTTGATATTCTAGGATAGTTAAGCTAATGACTGAAAATCATTTGGAGTTTCTAAGCCTAAAAGGAAGCTGCACAGACTCTTTGAATCTACACTTGTCAAAATGTCACATTATTGGAAATCTCATGTCACAGCTCATCTGTTGTGGGTATTCATATTAGTAACTGTGTCCAATGAGCAACACAACAGATGTTTTCATAGAAAGGTAAGAAAAATGGAGCAATTCTCTGAAAAAAAGAGGATTTTAAGGCTGTGCCAGTGAATTCCAATGGATAAACTTGATACATAATGGTCAAGTGCTCACAATTACATGGATGAAATTTCAAAAATCCTGAAATCATCAAACTTGCAACATGCCAACAAAATATTAACTAAAGAGCAGCAGTAAATGGTACACCATCTCAAATACCCGCTTTTTACCTTTGACAGACCTATGCAACAGCAAGGTTTGAAGTTGCTAGTGTCGTGCAATGATTAAGGAGGAGATGCATTTTACAAGAAGCTTTGAAGAAAATACATTATTTTACCTTGACCTTGGGGGTCAAGGTCACAAAAAATGTTGCCAGTTACCTGCAACATTGTGTGACCTATGCACCTGCAAAGTTTTAAGTTGCTTTAGGAGGATATTCGTTTACAAGAAAATACATTATTTGACCATGACCACCCCAAGGTCACACAAAATGTTGCTAAGTACCCTCTACATCATGTGACCTATGCACCTGCAAAGTTTGAAGTTACTATGTCCAACAGTTAAGGAGGTGATGCATTTACAAGAATATACATAATTTGACCTTTGACATTGACCTTGGGGTCAAGGTCACACGAAACATCGCCCAGTACCCTCTACATCATGTGATCTATACATCTGCAAAGCTGCTATGACCCAATGATTTAGAAGATACAATTACAAGAAATGAGACATAAAGACAGATGTACGGACGGATGTTAACTTACAGGAGGGACGTTCTTGAGGTTCCTAATGGTCCATGGCCATTCTAAATTTATAGGGTTAACCTTACAAGGTACAAGGTTAACCCCACAAGCCGATTTTAACCCCATAACACTATACTGTACTAGCCCTTACCTAATCCTTACCTCACTTAACAGGGCTGTACAGTTTGCCAACCTCATAATGTGTCGTGGGCATGTAAGAAGGGACAGATGGACAGACGACGGACAGACTTTGGTACAAAATTAATGTACCTTTTTTTCTAAAGAAAAAGCGGGTATAATAAAGGGAGCACAGTGGCTCAGTGGTAGAGTGCTTGACTAGAGATCAAGGGCTTGCAGGTTCGAGCCTCACCAGCGTCGGTGCGTTGTGTGCTTGAGCAAGACACATTTATCCTTCTGGTTCAACCCAGGAAGACCCGTCTCGACAGAACTGAAAAATTGTTGACTAGGGCGTATAGAATCATATCAAACAAACAATCAGGAATAATTGGAAAAATTTACACTGTAGCAATTTTCAGTGTATGAAAAATACGGTACAATATTCATGATTTGGCACACATATTCAAGGCAAATTCTGTTCACACCTGGCATAATTATACACAGGTATTTTACAAACTACAAGGGGTACTTTTACAAACAGTGAAGACCCAGATAAAATGCTGCATAATGCGACATTTCATCAGGCTAGTACACTGTTTGTTAAGGTAAGAAAGATATTCAGACAAACAATGCAATATTAAAAAAAAAAAAAAAAAAAACTGACACCCCTACATGTAACTGTAAAAGAGGGCCAAGTAGCCCTAAATGGCTCACCTGAGTTTTGTTTAACGTTAACATGATATAGCTGTATAGGTTATCTGTTAAAAGCTGGACATGTCCCTGGTGACACCTGACGTTAAGGGCCGATTTTGGCCCCAGGGCCATAATTTGAAGAAACTCGGTAGAGGTCCATCAGGTCTTTGATGCTACATACCAAATATTAAGGCTCTAGGTCTTATGGTTTCTGACAAAAAAGATTTTTTCATGTTTTTTCTCATATAAGCCTATATAGTTGTAAAACATGTGATACCCGGGCTGGGGCAATTTTTGGCCCAAGGGGCATAATTTGAACAAACTTGGTAGAGGTCTACTAGGTGATGCTACATACCAAATATCAAGGATCTAGGCCTTATGGTTTCAGACAAGAAGATTTTTTCATGGTTTTTCCTATGTAAGCCTATGAAAAATATGTGACCCCAGGGGGGCAATTTTGGCCCCAGGGGCATAATTTGAACAAGCTTGGTAGAGGTCCACTAGGCGATGCTACATACCAAATATCAAGGCGCTAGGCAAGGTTTCAGACAAGAAGATTTTCTCATGTTGTCCCAATATAAGCCTATATGTAAAGCATGTGACCCCTGGGGCAGGGCTATTTTTGGCCCCAGGGGGATAAGTTGAACAATTTTCAAAGAAGGCCATACAAGGATCATTCCTACCAAGTTTGGTCAAAATCCAGCCAGTAGTTTTTGGAGGAGATGTCCTTTGAAGCAATTATTGACGACGGGCGTCGCACGATGGACATCCAATGATCACAATAGCTCACCATGAGCCAATGGCTCAGGTGAGCTGAAAAGAGCAATAACTCTTAGACAAAATTGTGCGGATTACCCCTTTTTCGAACTTGACCTGTATTTAATGATGCTTGACCCTTTTATAAAGTTTGAATGAAATCGATCAGAAACCAAAAGTGTGACAACGCAGAGGATGGCGACGACAGTGACGGAGTCATGATCCCTATGTGTCGACCATGCTTCGTAACTGACACAAAAAAGGGCCATAAATCAGTCAAAAGTTTACCGATGACTTCCAAATTCTAACTTAAACTGTATTTAATTCATGATCCTTTAATAAAATATGAATGAAATTGTTGCATCCCTTCAAAAGTTAATGATCGCAAACCACAATTTAGCCAAAATCAAAGTAAAAAAAGGGCCATAACTCAGTCAAATTTGGCGGATGACCTCCACTTTCAAACTTGACCAGTGTATTTAATGATCGGATTTACGCTTCAGTAAAGAATCCCTTCAAGTTATAGATCGGAAACCAAAAGTGTGGCATTAGGCAGACGAAGACAACTACGCCGACGAATCTGATGGAGACATGATCCCTGTGTGTGGACCATGCTTCGCAGGCGACACAAAAATTAAAGCCTGACAGTCTGGCACCCCTAGATATGTACAATGGACTATCCAAAGTTTATTGTATCAACCCAGAAGGAAGAATCCATCAGTAAACAAAGGGTTAACTGATGGATAAGAAAAAACAAAAAACAATTCATAGCCAAAAATTAGGGAACCATTTAAAGAACCCTCTGTTATAATCTTCTTATTATGGGTCATTATCACTGTAGTAATACCACTACGGCAATTTGGGTCTCGTCACTTATTCCGGTGTTAAGGTAACTTTCTCATCATGTTCAATTTCTTCATTTAATCACAGATAACGCCTCAAAATGCTTGGGTTCCGATTAATTTTTGCTCATCAAATTCACATTTATCTTTTAGCTTTAAAATTATATGAAAACTCTAACGTTTTGATGTCTAGGCGTGAAATAACTAATTACGGTTTCGTCACCGTGGACAATTAATCAATGACGAAACCGTATAATTATGACTAAACCGTAATTGACATTTTTTTAAATATAACTTTAAAAAATACATTGAAAATCTGCTTTTATCTCCGTTTTGGCAAAACAACACAGAGGTTGTTAACTAGACGATGCAATCTCGAAGCAATCATATTAGAAAGTTCTCATTTTTGACAGCCTTTATTTGAAGGTAATTTTACTATAACACCGGAGTGGGTGACGAGACCCAAATTGCCGTAGTGGAATGACTACAGTGATTATGTGAAATGTCATAATAAGAAAATCTGTATTTGTTGATCAAGGCCAAAATCACAGACCTGCCCCTTCCATCTGTACATTCGGAGCAGCCCTTCATTGTTTGCTGTCTGGAAAGTTTTGTAGCTATTTACACAAAATCCAAATTTTACTATTTACAGTAGCTAGTCTATGTAGCTGAGCAGGCAGGAGGGAGCCATTTGGTCTTTGAACTCTGAAGTCAGGTTTTGTCTTGACCAGGCTAAAATAAAGCTCAAAAGCAAACAAAAAAATGTCGTTTACCATAGGTTTAGATATTTATATTTACAATTTTAAGCTGACAAATTTTGTTTTAACAGTCAAGGCACTTACTTAAACACATGATTTCTTTGATCACTTACATGCATCATTATTTAGCAAGAAGACCGATACATTGTACATTTTGTAAGATTTGTCTTTCTTGAAAATGATGAAAATGATAAAAAATCACTTGTCCAAATGATTTGGATAGAAAGCTTGCTGATCACTGCTCCAAGTAACTTCAGTAATGAATCACTGTTACATGTAATAATATCACTATCACAGATGATTGTATCATAGTGAAAATCACTCATTTTGGTGATTGTTTAAAGAAAGGGTCACAACTTTAAGGTACTGCACGCAAAGGTTAAATGAATGATCGCAATTTACTATTTTATATTAGTTATGGAGTTAAACTCTTGAACTTTCAGGAAAAATTAGGCTTAATAACCAGAAAAAATAGGAAAGACATAATGGACCATAAAGTTGGTCAATTTCATGGCCTTTTTGTGGTATTTTAGGGCTTCTGAGGTCAAAGTCTTGCAGTGAATGGCTATAAAATTGCATAACTGGTCAGAAATAATAGTGACACACATTTCTAAGTAGAGGTCAATAATATAAGCTGCTGTACTTTAACGAAACAAAGTAAAATAAGTCAACATTACCAGATGAGTTTTTAATCTGAAAAATCACTTAAACAAGTGATTATAGTGATTACTTTTTAAGTAAGTGCCCTGACTGTTTAAACACAGCGTAAAATTGTAAATATACCAATAACTTTTAGCATATGTTTTTGTGTGCTCAAATGAACCGTCTCATTGAGTACCCAAAACATATGTTTTGGTTGAGAAATAAGAATTTTTTCTGTTATGCAATCTTAACTTGAGGCCCGATGTACCAACCTTTATCCTACAAAACCCAAAAAAGACAGTATCTGACACTTTTTAACTATATTTTAAACCCATGTCATTCTGAATAATTACACTCCAGTCCATTTAATATCCTGTTAATCTGCAACATTCCAGTTGTAAGGCTGTTTACAATGTCCCAATAGCTTTTGGGGTACAAAGTATTGGAAGATGTCAGGATAGGAAAACCTCATAAACGGGATACAGGCATCTCTCACAAAGTGGATACATAGTATGGATATAGTATCATATTATACAAAAAGATGCACATTGAATTGATCAGTGTAATGTATTGTAAGAATCATTATCACATATTAATGGGACAATATTTGCTGCAAAACCCAAAGTCTGGTGATAACCAGAAGTCAATTGTGTTTTTTGAATGGAGAGATTATCATGCCCGGCAAGAGAAAACTTGTTCATCAGATGTAAATAAATGACATTTTAAGTTTACGTCAAATTCAATTCTATTTTTCACTTACAGCTTTGTAAGTCAAACATGTTAAAACAGTGAATTGGAACATGTGACAAACAGACCATCTCATGGGGTTTTGGTAAATCGCCCTCAGCCATGTATTTTGAATGGAGAGAGCTAATTATAATCCTCGACACAAGACGTTCATTTTTATAGATAAAGTCAGAGCTAAATAGGTGGCATGTCATAACAAGAAGTTAACCTCAATCCTAATTAATGTTTTACTTACATTTTGGTAATTTTAAGTCAAACACATTAAAACAGTGAATTTGAATATGTGATTAATATAACAGACTATTTCAAGGGTTTTTGGTTATCACCCTCGATCTGACAGTATTAACTGTTAATCAGGGTTGGCTTGATATTACCCGCCCGGGTAAACCCACCCCATAAAACCCGGGTTTACCCGCGCTGGGCAACAAGGTCATATTTCCCACTTTGGGCAATATGCGGGTATTATGAATTTTTGGTCTTAAAATTCTCGCTTTTCAGTCTGATAATAGATATAAAACTGTAGAAATGGTTCTATATAGCCATATTTTAACCAGTTTTAATGGTAATAGTGAGATAGTCATTAAAATATGAGTATCAACATTGACATTTAAAAATATATAATAACAATTATTTACAAGATACAGACAAGTCAGTTTTCGAGTATGTCTGCTTATTATTATCATGTCTTTTTCATGATTATGCCAGTCTACCAATGTCATCTTCCCCTGAAAAAATATCTTAAGACCTCAAGAATATAAACAAATCCACTCTGGGTCTTATTGCTTGATCATATTAGCAGTAAATGAAAATTTGAATGCTAACTTTGATTGGTGATGAGCTGTTTTATGCTTAAGTCTGAATAAAGTTTATGTGTGCATGCTATAACTCTATTCCAGAGTGAATAAGTTCCCGTTTCCCAATAAGACTGCATTAAAATATATTCACACTTTTGTTACTAGGACCAGCATGACTGCATTTGACCATAATTTCTAGAGTGTAGGACAAAATCCCCCCTGCTCATTTTTGTATACGTGGACAAAATCCCCCCCATGAATTTTACAACTAGGACATAATCCCCCCCGCTGAATTTTACAACTAGGACGTAATCCCCCCCACTGAATTTTACAACTAGGACATAACCCCCCCCCTTAAATTACAGCATACATCATACCATGTATCTAGTTTGGACCCAGATTGTAAGTCCTGATCTGGATCCAAACTGCATGACAGCATGATAGTGTTTTGAAACAATAAAATTATAAAATTTACTCATATATAATTAAGCAATCACTCTCAAATTAAATTGTAAATGTGCTAAAATTTAATGGTCTAATTGAGTGACTCACTAAGGTCAATTAACTTTCTGATTGCCTAATTAACAGTTACTCAATTATAGGTGTTAGTTTTAAAAACTTAATGGTTTGAAATGCTGATATAGATGATTATAATGATGGGAGATCAAAGGGTGTTTGTTTGTTATTGATTAAAGTAATTAAAATTCTTTGTCCTTTTATTATAACAGTAACAATTAGCTGATGAATTGCATGATTTTCTGAGTATTCATCATTTTCATGCTTTGTTCCAAATAATTCAGGACCTCTATCATGCTGTCAGACAGTTTGGTTCCAGATCAGGACTTACAATCTGGGTCCAAATTAGTTACATGGTATGATGTATGCTGTAATATAAGGGGGGATTATGTCCTAGTTGTAAAATTCAGCGGGGGGATTATGTCCTAGTTGTAAAATTCAGCGGGGGGGATTATGTCCTAGTTGTAAAATTCATGGGGGGGATTTTGTCCACTTATACAAAAATGAGCAGGGGGGGTTTTGTCCGGCGGGGATTATGTCCGTATCCCTAATTTCTATAGTCAAGGATAATTGCTCAATTACTGCCCCAAAGGTGTGAATCACAGTGAAAACAATACTACAGTATTTTTCTAAATTTTTTGATATCCCCACATTTTTTGTAACTAGCCGAAAATTTTACCATAAAGTAATACCATCAAAAGATGCAGACAGAAATGCAAACAGCTTTAATCCCAATAAGGCTGTTTCTCTTTAGACCAGTGCTGTTTGCACAGAAAAACTGTAAGGTAGCAGGTGGTTGCGGGAGTTATGAGATAAACTTTCAAATTTATAAAACCCATAAAACCCCCAAAACCCGCCCTCATAAAACCTGTAAAACCCGCCGGGTTGGGCTTTATGATAAAACCCGGGTTTTATGCCAACCCTGCTGTTAATATCAGGGCTTTAGAAATGAAAACCACTATACTATACCCTTAGCCACCTATTGTTCAGCAGGGTACGTCAAATGGGCAGTTTTAATTGGGGATCCATTTACCTAACGGTTCGTTTCTATCAGCACTTGAGCTAAAGCTATCGGACTGATACTGCAGTCTCAGGTTGATTTGTAATCAAAACGACACAAGATAATTTCTAATTATGAAGTAGGCCTAAAGCCATCTCTGTAGATATCATATGTTCAAACTGTGTCATCTGAATGGAGTGCCAAGAAATTACCTCCCTTTCGTCCTTTTAAAATTTATTTCGCTCCACTCCAGCAAGCAGGACCAGAAATTGACATAAAAAGTGATCGTGAACACCTAACACCATGAAATGTTTACCTGTATTAATGGACATAAGTCAAATAATCCAAAGAATAATACATTGAGTAATCTTCTCATTAAATTTTACACGCACCTGCACAAACGATAATTGGAACCCTCGTTTATTTTTCGTATTTCTTCTGAGGAAGAAAGCAGAAAGTGTCCAAATGTTATTTACTTTCGCCTTGGAGACACGTCACTGCTTGATCGGTAATGTCCGTCAAACTCCGGAAATTCGAAGTGCGGTGCCCTCCCCTTGTTTTGGCTATAAAGTTTCCTTTTAAAAGGAAGGGCTTGACCACTTGAGATACAGCATATGAATGTGTTATTTATGAATTGGAGTGTGATAGTTGCAAAAGATAAGTAAAACATCAGTGATATGATAAACATTTATATTCAAAGTACCTAACAATTATTTTGAGTAGATTTTACAAGTCACAGGATAAAACTGTAAGTAAATAAGAGGGCAAAGATCAGGAATCGATACAATCAAGTATAGTGTGACCACTACAGTAAATCGAGTGTAATAGCCTATGAATGCTTTACTCGTGCAACCAGCTAAAGTGCAGACGACAAGGGTGACCAACTTCATACCTTAGCATGCCTGGTAAACGTTTATCTTTAGTATTATGCTGCTGGGGACCTGCTGCATTTCATTTACCGGGATAGATATGTTGTGAAAAGTTTGGGGCACGGTAGGTTTGCACTTTCTTCAAATTCTGTCTGTATGGTTTGATTTTTAAGCCCGATAAAAAAAATAAATCACCAATTAGAATTCAGTGGGACAAGGGACAAGTATCTGGATCATAAGAAAAGGGCATACAAACATGAGATTTGGTCTTATAGTATATCCACAAAAGCCTCTAATAATCGCTCATTCTGGCGTGTCCAGAGGGACTAGATGTTTAAATGTTGTTCGGAGTCTTCTTCAACTTGCATACTTAGTTTTAAACCCAATTACGGTTTATAGCTATGGTTTCCTCTTTAATTGCACGACGGTGGGTCAGGCCTCAGACTCTATGACGGCTCTGACGTAAAGCTTTAATCGGTGGGTTGGTGCGTGATGCTTATCTGTAGCTGGACCCACCGTGGCTCAACTTGAGGTTTTCTTTAGCTCTGACTATCTGTGAATCATGAGCCCTTTTTTTTGTATCATCATGGTGTAGTAATTTGATTAGAGTGTTTTTCCATGATGATTCATTGCATTAGTTAGATGGCCTCCATGCGAGCTGAACGTTTCTTGTACTTTAACAACAGCAGAATCTAGGGCGAAGATTTGGTACCAGTAAAATGCATTTAAGCCCCCTGGTGGCTTAGGCTGCTGTCCGTACTAAGGCGGTGGTTCTGTTGTTGTTGACTTTTTGTTTATTGTTACTCCCATTGTGGGAGTCTGTAATTGTTCTATGTTTGTTGTACGTTACTTTATGTCCATTCTAGTATTGCAATCATCTTGATGGGGAAGAGAGAGCTGATTGCTTTGCTTAATTTGTCTTCCTGGTGTCTCGTGATGGTTGAACGGCTCTTCCTCGCGGTGCCACCGGGTTGTCTGCAGTTTGTGATTGTGGTATTTCCTGATCATACTCACTTACTATATTTGTTTATGCGAGAAGCGAAAGCCCTGACAAGGTCATGCATACATGCAGGCTTGTTGGAGCCTTCACCATACGCCGATGTAACAATAGCCATCATCTTGTGTGATGACCAATTAATGTAATTAAAATTTCATTGCGGACCATTATTTTATTTACTATTCAGAATGATAATTTGAATAGTTAAAATTTCGAACATTGTCTAAACGTATATATCTAGACTAGTCAGTCTCCTTGTTATCCAAATTAATATGAAATGCCTTTTTCTCACAATGGGCTCAAAACTACTTCAGGTATACACAGGTATACAGGTGTAAAACAATTCACAGGTGAATTTTTACACTCCATCTTCACGATTTTTATATGGAAATGTCCAGGGGTGGATCTTAGCTAAGAACCACACAGTCTTTCTAATCTGGTCGAACTATACCACACCTGACCCAGGACACCGCACGACAAAGTGACAAAAACACAATAAAATACAAGAATACAAAAATCACATACAAGAGAGCCAAAAGACCAGCCCTTTCCTAGCAGGATATCACAAGGCTGCAGTGAACAGACGAGAAAGCATGACAAACACAAAACATAAATAACAAAAATGATCCACAAAAGAATCACCGCCTTGGAACAGCCAGTAAAATATTTTTACTGGAGGACATGTTCATAATCTTGATTTTAATGGCCATTGCATGCGTGAAGATGATTAAGTAACATTCATTTAGGAAGTTTTTAATGTCAAGAGCTCATATATGAGATGCCTTTCAAGAAATCTTGTTTTCTGGATTTCAGACTGATTAAATGGAGGTATTGTTGTGTACATATAGTGAAAACACTGACAATGATTTTGATGTAAGGATTTGCTTGTTTGTATGCAAAAAGGGTTACTCATGACTCAACTCATGATATATGTAAAATGAAACTTTATTGAGAATGAACTTCAATGTTGTGAAAATTGTGGTCTTAATTATTAAGTCTGTGATGTTGACTTCATGACAAAATAGTTACTTGCAGTAAAAAATGGAAAAGGTGTCCTGAGTAAACTGTAACATGAAAAATAATGAAAATATGTATCATGCATTATAAACATTTACTAACAGGTACATCATAGGAAGGTTTTAGTGTCTATTTGTATTTGAACGCTGTCAAGATCATGTTATTGATAAGGCTCTAGCGTCCTTTGTAAGCACCAGGACACTGGCACGCTACCAAAATGACGGTATGGCATTGTTTATTATAACAGAGATACTTTTGAAATATTGCGCCAGCTATAAACTTGACATGCCATTCACATTGCTAATATCATGCAGGATATGATTCATTTAAGCAGTTTTGCTTGTTTTCAGATCCTACTATTAGCTTATATATTATTGTACTGTTGATACATGCTATCTATTTTCGAAATAGATAGTGTTTAAAATAAATTGAACAATTTTGCTTTGTTTGTTGTTATTAGTGACTTAGTGCATGATGAGATTATAAGTTTTTTACCTGCTAACAACATGTAGAATTCTTGTTGAAATGTGTGATGCCATGAAATTGCAATTTGCAGTTTGACAAGTAATTCGAATATATTTCTGTGATAAGAGACATATACAGATACCCCCGCATCCAATTTAGGTTACCTTGCACCACTCAGGACAATTTTTCATGGGTGACAAATTGTTCATTGGGACCCCCTGAATGCGAAACAAAGTTGTCCTAAAAATGGTATGGGCTATGTGAAAATGCATGGTTTCCATGGCAACCCATAGCGGATTTGAGAATGGGGGTATGCCTACAAAAGTACTCATATCTCAGTTGTAACTTATCCTAGACAACTAAACTTAATACCAAATTAAAGCTTAGATATAGGCCTATTATCCCCGTGTTGCATATGCAAATGATCTAATTGCATATTCATAAATATTTATGAAAACATTAAAAATGTGATTCACGAATGGGGGTATATGTACAAGATGAATAATATCTCAGTTGCTTTTAGCCATAAAGTTGTACTAAACGAAAGCTAAGACATAAGTTTTTCATTCCATGGTCAAAAATGCAAGTTATCATATTTGCATCATTTGCGTTTTCATGACTATTGATAACAACGCTAAAAATAAGGGAAAATCATGAAAAGTATAAATAGGCTTTTTTATAGTGAAGGTTCAAGGTAACCTAAATTGGATGCGGGGGTATGATTGTTCTGAATGTGTTGACCAAAGTTTGTGTGTAATTGTTTGGTGTACCTTGGCATAAGTCTGTTCCAGAGTCACTAGCAATATCAAACCCCACTGCTCTTGAAATAGACTTATCAATGTGCAAGGTGGTGCGTCTTTTGTGGATCATTTTTGTTATTTATGTTTCGTGTTTGTCATGCTTTCTTGTCTGTTCATGCAGCCTTGTGGTCACCTGCAGGGAAAGGACTGACCTCTTTGGTATTTTTATCTGTTCCAACACACTTTGCCGTCGGGATGTGGTTTATAACTGTATGAAGTTTGGTTGAAATACCTTTAATGGTTATCAAGATATATAGCAGACATGAAATAACATTGCAAATAATCAAAGAGAAATTACTCCAAAGATATCCAAAGCAGAGTTATGGTTCTTGTGTATGACACATTGTCTCATTGTGCTGTAGAAGTGTATGAAGTTTCGACCAAATAGGTTTAACAGTGTTCAACTTACAGAGCGGACACAAAATTGCATTCAGTTATGTTGCAAGGGAAATAATTTGAAAATGAACATGCAAGAGTTATGGTTCATCTGCATGACACGTTGTCTGAATGTGCTATACAAATGTATGAAGTATCGTTGAAGTACCTCTACTGTTATCAAGTTATAGAGCGGACACGAAATAGCCATGCAAATGACACAGGGAAATGACTCCAAAATTATCCATAGAAGAGTTATGGTTCTTGTGCATGACACACCATCTGAATGTGCTTTACAAATGTATGAAGTTTCGTTGAAATATTTCTAACTGTTATCAAGTTATAGAGTGGACACGAAATAGCATTGCAAATGATCAAAGGGAAATGACTTTACATATAAATATCCAAAGCATAGTTATGGTTCTTGTGCATAACACGTCATCTGAATGTGCTTTAAAAATGTATGAAGTTTCGTTGAAATATCCCAAACGGTTATCAAGTTATACAGTGGACATAAATAGCATTGCAAATGATCAAATCTGAATGACTCCAAAAATATCCAAAGCATAGTTATGGTTGTTGTGCATGACATGCTGTCTGAATGTGCTTTAGAAATGAATGAAGTTTCGTAGAAATCTCTCTTACTGTTATAGAGCGGACATGATTTTGTGACAGACAGACAGACAGGCAGACAGACGCAAGGGGAACACAATATTGCTGCATTTAAATTACATAACTATGAGATATTAAATAAAATACCAAATTCTACATACGGTTACAATGTACTTGATAAACATTACCATATAACGAGCCTGTGGTATCTTGGGGTGTCCTAGGGTTATCTGATGCACCCTTTTGACTGGGGCACTTTGACTTAGGGACGTTTGCCTGTTGGATTTTATTGCGGGCGGCCATGGCCGGCCGTTTATATAATGTCCATGCAAAACACACACATCAAATTCAGGTTTTGACCTAACCTCTATGCCATGCTCAGGCTATATTTTAGTCGCTGCTGAACAACGAGTGGGGTACCAAATATCGTGGGTTGACCTTCAGCACGAAGTAAACTCCGTGAATTTGTAGGGCTACCTATAGTGCGAGACAAACTCGTTGCGAATTTAATTTTCACAAAGTAAGCGCCAATTTGCCCTGCCGCTTATATTAACAATCACCCAGCTAGCAATCTATAAGGGAC
Source organism: Loripinus fragilis (assembly GCA_964019695.1). NCBI lineage: Eukaryota > Metazoa > Mollusca > Bivalvia > Lucinida > Lucinidae > Loripinus > Loripinus fragilis. The sequence continues at coordinate 8,344,898 of OZ026521.1, read as the reverse complement.
CCATATGGAACCGGGTTCCATATGGGTCCCATATGGGCTGGCCCATGTAAATAAAATAAAATAAATGGTAGAAGCAGGGGCGGATTCATGATTTCTTGCTGGGGGGTTCGAATTTACAAAGGAGGTTTCGATTTGAAAATTGTACATGATTATTTGATAGTTTACGCTGATTTTGCTTGAAATTCCCCATAAAAATGGAACAATTTTGTTTCAAATGGGGGTTCAAGCGAACCACATGGATCCCCTCTGTATCCTCAACTGTAGAATCTAGCCATGCATTATAAACAAGGAAATAACTTTATATAAAGATGATTATACCATTTCTTTTTTCTTTATGGGAATGTTATATGGGACCCATCTGGGCAACCTGCATATGGGCTAACCCATATGGGACCCATGCCGAACCGGGTTACAATCCCCATATGGGTCCTATATGGGTAGCCCATATGGGACCCATAGGGCAACTGTTAGCATAGCCGTCGTGCGTAAGAAATTAACAGTAAAACGTCCCTAAGTCAAAACGTACTCGATTGACAAAGAGTGCGAGCGAACTTCACATCAGGGCCCAGACCTGTAATTGCTTTTCCATAGACCTCCATTATAGCTTTAAGTAGGCTGTGGTTCTCACGATGAGGCTGCCATAGAGTTACAGATTGGACCTAGTTCAATCAATAAACAAGAATGCGATACCCCGGTGACCCCCATGTTTTACCACTTTTTGGCCCCTGAAGGTGGGCACCCTACATGAGAGGAAAAATCTACTGAAAAAAAATACCAGAATGCAAGGTCCTTTTTTCTAAGGCACACCAGTAAACTTAATCAACAAAAGCAATGAGATGTTGTTTCAAAAGGTACAGCAAAGATATACCCGTCTAATAAATACAATATATTTCCTAGTTTTATAATTGACCAATCATGAAACACCTTACTACTTAAAAATATTGTGCTGAGCTTCCACCCACCTTTTGAGCCAATCACTGCCCTTTTTACAATTACAGGTCTGTGGCAATCAGTTAACGTACCAATGTGATTTCATCCACATCTGATCACATAGAATTAATATGAATTCAGGCACTGTTTATGACGGTCATGGCAAACAGGTCTTATTCCCCAAACGGAGGCATATAGTAATCCAACTGCCTGTCCTTAGTGTCCTAAGTGTTTGAGTGTTCATATCATATCCGGAGTATATCTCATATATACAGTCAGACATACATATGTAAGTTAAGCATCGCCCCAATAGTTTCCTTGAAAAACGAAGGAAGCTTTCCAGTCATGAATATTTTCTTGTTTTATTTATTAGAATAGATCAATTTGTGACAATTTACAGCTAATTTTGATTTGATTATCATGGAGGTAAACAATCAGGCAAGGTAAATACACACTTACCCCTAAAATTGTCCCTATTCTCTACCCCATTATGGTGTTTTCAAAACGCTTAAACGTGTGAAGTTTTAGTGTCATATTGTTACAATATCAAAGACAAGTTCTGTCTGAAAATTTCAGATTCATATTTCTAAAAGAATAAAAGTTATGGGCGTGTAAAGAATGGCATGTTATATAGTATTAATGCAAAAATTAGAAACACGTACTTAACTATCTCTATGATCCTCTCTAACTGTCATGTAACCTAGAGTTTGACAGAATCAGTTGGCACTATTTTGGAAAATGGGTCTAGATTATGTTTGCGTTTATTTGAATTCAAAGTAAGCACTTTGGGTTAAGCTGTGACACTTTTTAAAGACATACCCCCAAATTAGGAGTTGGTCTATATAGGACACCGTAGAAATTTAGCAAAATGACCAAATAGCATTCTGATATGTCCAGCAGACCAAGAAAAGACTAGGGCAACAAAATGTTACAAACTGGTGGATCTTTTGAAGACATTTGTACACGAAAAACGTCTCTGAAATAATGTTAAGGTGATGCTTAGCTTCTGTCTGACTGTATATTATTTGAGGTAGGAATGCCAAAATTCATGTCTTAATGCATTAAGAGTCATGGAGCGTCACGTACCTTTACCACTGCCATCAGATCTAAATAAATCGTGTCACGAGCATAAATCCTATATTATTTGACATAGGAATCTCAAATTTGGTTTAAGAACACATCTTGGGGTCACGGAGGCTGTACATATACAGTTCAGCGGCCACTTTGACCTTGATTTCTGACATCAGTTTTAGAAAAATGTGCTGTTCCGTGTTGTCGAATGACATTCCATAAATGTGCCTCATGCTAGATACATAAACATAACATACCATGCATAAGCTGGGTGCTTAAGATCAAGCAACATACTCCCTGGACGCATGTGTTGGATGGAAAAAAATCACAGTTTTGTTAATAATCGGAGCTTAGAACAAATCTACAGCTGCTTTCCAAAATTTTTATAAATAGCGATTTTTGTCATAATTATCTAAATACCATATACTTGTTTAAGTGTTTGTTATAAACTTGTGCTTTGTTTGAGATATGATTTATTCTGCTCCTGTATGCACGACATGTCTAGTTATAGTGAGTAAAATATGGCTTGTTTTTGCAGATGTTTTGTTTCAAGTTTTAACTTCTAAAAAAGTTGATTATATTTTTTTTGCAAATCAGAGTTGCTTATCAAAACTCTATTTTGAATTATGGGGTTATAAGGAGAGCAACAAAGAAAACTGTGGTGGTAATCTATAAAGTCATGTATACGGAGCATTGAATACAATATTTTAAAATTCAAGCTGTCGAGTGTATCAACAATGAATCACTTGATTGACTTTGGTGTATGTGTACTAGCAGGCTGCACAAATATTAAAATTTTACATTATTACTTTAAAAGATATTTTCAGCGCATTTTAGGGTGTTCAAATTGATGCTACATAGTAAGAGCACAATTATTAGGAGAAAGACCAAAAGGAAAGTTCAGTACTGCCAAACAGTTAAATGGGCCAAGAGGGTTTGAAATTGTATTAAATTGGGAAAATGTCATCTTTTCAGATCAATCCACACTCTAAACCTATTTATTTTGCAAACGTATTCCCATCTGGCGTCTGAAACACGAACAAATTTATCCACATTACATTGATGGATGGGCAAAAATCCACTGGAGTCGTATTGAGGGCACTATCTCGTAACTTTTAAAGGGGTCTCTCAACTTAAGCTTGTTAATGAAACAATCACCAGTGAGGCATATCAGAATAATATCAAAAGCGATATAAAACTCCAATAGGAATGCACTATGCCCCAAGCATTCAACAAGATAATACACATTGCAATAGCTCTTTAAAATATTCACTGATTCACCAGGGATCAGAGTGGGGATATTTTTGAGTTGCCACCTTACAGTGTAGATCTGACCCCCATCGATACTGACTGTAGCATTGTTAAGCGTCCCGTTAGTCGGATGTCAAATATGAAATACAGACATTTTTAGAAATTACTATCAAATTTGGTGCAACTTGAATTCAGATGACCTGGAAGTCATGCATTCGGCTCTGCCAAAAAGAATCCAAGCTGTCATTACAACTAATGGTGGTGTTACTAAGTGTAAGATAATATGAAAGATTTTCGCTGAAAATGAAATCAGTTTCAAGATAAAATGCTTTGTTGTTACAGTGCTATACACGTGCTTGAATAAAACGCAGAACAAATAATGATTTGCACCTTTTAATGCATTGCAAAATCACATCTTAAGTACATAAGATATGTAAATATTTATGACAAAAATCGCTATCTAGAGAAAATTTGGAAGCAGCTGTATATGGACAAACTCTAGAAGGTCAAAATGGAAGCATGCAGTGCGCAAGAATACATACAATGATAGGGCCAAACGCCCACCAGCTTTTTTGAAAAGCTAATACTTGTACCCTAATACTCGTCATAATAAAATGGCATAATGTCCGACTTCCGTATCGCCCTTTCGTTTCTTCCTGTCATGCGGTATACTTGGTATTGTTCGTAATAATTTACCTGATGTGGTTATCCAACTCAATATATAGTTTGATCTCCGTCGAGATCAAGCCAAAAATAACTGTCGTAGATTAAATTAAAGATCAAACATGTGATGCACCTTCAATTAGAACGTGTTTACTTTCGGCTGATTGCACTATTGGTCAAACAAGCAATTGAATTAAGTAATTAATTTATCACTTTGCAATTTTGTTTGCTCACATTTTCATATAAAAACTGTGATGAAAACCTAGACCCTGAATAACGACTCAGAGCAGTGATTGAAATGTCTCCGAACCCAAAGCAGTACACAGACAGATAAGACTTCCACAAGTTATTGATCGGCTCACCATCTATTGGCCGCTGCTACCGACGGTGCTTATATGTCAGTTTTGAACATAAATGCTTTGTCAATCGTAGTTGGCAATCCCGTCCAGTCAATAAGACTCAATATATCCAGCAATGAATGGTGAGAAGGACCAAATACAATTCTTCTTGAATAAGGTGTTTTCAACAGACGAAAACCAAGACAGAGAAACAATATCCTTTATGTGGAGTAGGCTCGTCCCCAGCAGACGTTCAACATAGACTACCAATCATTTTGTGCCCGCTCTTAAGAAAACTGACCAAAAAATTACGCCCTCAGCCAAAGATTTGCACAAACCCGGAGAGCTTACATGGCAAAAGGACAGACCATTACGACGAATGACGAGAGAGGTAACCCAGTGAGAATTACAGAAGTGACAATCAATCACCCACCAATAATTTCAAATATGGATGCTGAACCTGATGATACCATCGCCTATGGTTGCGAAACTGAAGGTCCCATACATGATGATAGTGACCACAATGCCAACGTATTGGCTGGCCGCAGCACTCTCAATGGTTTCACACATGACGCTTCGATTGTCAACTTAGATAGTCATCGTGAAACAGATTAAAACAATAATGAAGTCTCAGAAGACGTTGAAATGAGCAGCAACTGAGTTTATAGAAGAAAAAGCAGTTCCACACGAAGAGAGTCTATCAGATGATTGTACGCCAGATTCAATAGAAGACATCACAGTTCCTCTCACTACCAAATCACTACATCAAGGAAAATGGCATACAGCAGATGAACTTTACCAAGTCAACAACCCAAGGAATATGAGTAAACTTGCAACAGGAAATAACAAGAAATGTGACTTTTATGACGACTGTGGCACCTGGGACCACTCAAGGGAAATAGTATAAATAGAGAATACAAGGTGAGCGCGAATCTGGTATTCTATTTATCAGTAACACTCTTCAAAGTAGCGATTACTACGTAAATTTTTAATTTTTGTGTTGATTCAGCGTCATTAGCGACGTCATTCAAAAAGTGCAAGGTCATCATGACCTGATAAAGGTAACATGTCGTGAGATAGGAAACGTTTATTAGGTTATGTTGAAACAATTCAGTTAATATTAGGGGTGACTGATAAAAAACATATGTTGTGACTGACGGTTCACTTCGTAACGTTGAGCTGAAGAATAACTTTTATTCAACAAAAGTGCGCCGCCAAGGATTGGGTTCCATTAGAGCCATAGCCAGAGGCTGAAAATGTAGTAACGATCAGTCGTTATTACGCAACTCGCAAGTCAGATCCTACCTTTGAGAAAAAAGTTTCATATTTTCTTTGAAAGGCAGACGTTAGTATGGGTAATATAGCGGTTTTTGGATACAAAGAAAAACAACCAAGAGCCAACAATCCTCATGGAAATCAAAAGAAGAATTTGTAAGAACTAACCGAAATTCAGCTGAAAAAAACAACAACAAAAAAACAACAATCAACAGCCTCGTGAAAGCTTTGCTGATCTAAAGCAAGACGACTTCCTGACATGTCCTAGAGACTTTGGTGTTATAAGAAGCAAGAAAAACAAAGGCAAGAAGAAGGAGAAAGAAACAATCAGCACAAAATCCAATATCGCGGACGAGATCCTGGAAGTGATAAGAATGGTGAATGAGAATCCATTCGTTCAAATTATAGTGCACAACAAAGATCAAATGCAATAATATATTACACGCCACAACAAATGACTGACTTGAGACAATTTTAACGCACGAAAAAAGTGACCCGTTAGGAATAGACAGAACTTTTAATTTAGTATCCTTTTATGTAACTACAATTGTATAAAAACAGCGCGTGGTTAAGAAGGAAAGTGACCTCATGTGGCTTCATGGCGGGCCTACGTTAAATGTGAAAACAGATGACTGTACAGAGTGTGCTTTATTTAATTCTCAGCCCAAACATATGTTGTGGGCATTCAAAAGAACCGTATCTTTTGGACACCCAACAGAAATATTAATAGCCATGTCTATGTTTTTTTTGCAAAATAAAACATTAAACATACGTTGTGGGTTCTCAAAAGAACGGTTACAATGAGATGGTTCTTTTGAGCATCCAAAACTAATGTTAAATACCAAAATATCATAAAATGAGACGTGAGATTTGATGTAAATATCATGTGAACTGTCTTATGTTTCAATGAAAACGTATGTTTTGCGTACTCACAAGAACCGTATTCACGACACGGTTCTTTTGGGATCTGTGAACTGAGAACAATTGTAAAGAATCGTAATTATCAAAATTCATGGAAATTTTTGGTGAACTTATGTCAATCCAAATATATGTTTTTGGTACTCAGAATAACCGTATGGACCTAAATACGCTTCTTTTTAGCACCGAAAACAAATGTAAAAAAATATTCACGAATCCAGAACTAATGTGAAAAGTATCATAATCACAGCCAAAACATATGCTTTGGGTATTTAAAAGAACGGTATCAATGAGACGCTTCTTTTGAGCACATAAAACAATGTAAACACACACACAATGAAATAATGCAAATTATTGCCTGTAAATAAAACAAATGAGCTGTGGCATGAGATTTCCAACAATTTGGTGTGTGCGACCAGCAAAGACTCAGACCAGCCTGCGCTTACGCGCAGTCTGATCAGAGCCTTTGCTAGTCTTTTGAGTATTCTATGATTGTTAAACTACTGACTGAACACAATTTGGAGCTTCTAAGCTTAACAGGAGGCTGCAGAGGCTCGTCCGAGTCTACACATGTCAAAATGCCGCATTGTTGGAATTCATATGCACTGGCTCAAATATGTTTTGGTACTCGAAAGACCAGAATCAATGAAACGCTTCATTTGAGCATCAAAAACAAATGTTAAAATTCATTGGTAATACTGTCTGTCTGGAATCTTGGATAAAAAAAGAAGAAAAAGAAAAACAAGAGGCCAGTGAATGGTTGTAGAGAATGTTTAGGAAATTTTGTAGTGGAGCAAGTAATTTCCTGCATTTTTTACAACAAGACCTAGTCATACCTCCACGTTTGGTGTTGGATGGAAACCATCGATGAAATGAAAAGAAAATAGAAGAATTTAAAAAAATCAATATGGTCGACCATTCGACACTCTTCTTCCAGAAAAATCTATTCTTCCAGCTAATCCATGGGCTAACATGGCAGGTCGGCGAAATAAAACACTTTTACATTTGTTCTGAAGTCATTGATGAGGGTCTGGATGGGGGGGGGGTTCTGGTATTCACTATTCATTAAAAATTTAGCCCATTATTCATCTCATTAAAATTTTGGGCTATTCATTGAAATAAGACCAATTATTCATTAAAAGTAAGAAAGGTGGCAAAGAAATCTGATTATTCACTATTCATTAATTTCTTCTTCAATTCATTAAAAAAAAGGATTATTCATTAATCTTTTAGGCACTCATTATTCACTATTCATTATTTTTTTGGCTCATTATTCACTATTTATCATAAAAAAGGCCATTATTCACTAATCATTATACCCCATCCAGACCCTCATTGATAATACCACAGATGCAAATTCTGGGTGTTTAGGGTGTGGTTTGGGGTGGTTTAGATTTGGTTTTGGTGGTTTGGTGGTGGTTTGGGTGGTTTGGGGCTAACATGGCAGGTCGACGTAATAAAACGCTTTTAAATTTGTTCTTCAATTATTGATAGTATCACAAAAACGAATTCTGGGTGTTAAAAATGTGGTTTGCGGTGGTTTAGAGGCTGTGGTTTGGAGTGTTTTCACGGACCTCGATTTGAACATTTTTTCCAATCTTTAAATAACCAAACTTTCGCAAATTCAAAGCACATAGTACACTTCCCTAGGCCTAAATTTACTCATAAATCATACTTTCAAGCCCCTGTGGAATAACTGAAGTGTAATTAAGGTTATGTGCAATTGGAAACTCTGTTCAATTGGATTTTTTGCATAGTATAAATGTAAACTGAATTGAATATTTCACTTATGCAGTGAAATCCCAAATAATGTATTACTGCACACTTGATATTGTAACGTACGTAACATTATGACAATGCTCTCCTCCCTTAGCTACTGTAATTAATTGATAAGTATTAGTTTTATGCTTTGTTCAAATTAGATTCAAAGGCAACAATGATTTTAGTCATATACAAAATACCCTTAAAAGCCCATCGTTTCCATTGGATGCCATCTTGATGTCTGTGTTATTTCCCGCCAATACAAATTTATTAGTGCAGCAGTTTGTAAAAAGAAGAAAACAGTGATATTAAAAAAAACATAAGTAAAATTTTATTGGAGTAAAACGATATAAAAGTGAAATCCGAAATGCCCCCCTCACGGCTTCCGTATTACGACTTTTATCATTACATCGGTGCTTTTTAATATAAAAATTCTGATATATTGTAATCGGTCACATACGTCCATCTGTCCGTCCGCCAATCAGTTTTCAGATGTATCCTACTGAACGTCGGTTAAATAAGGCGAATTCTTCTGATACTGAAGCTCGAACTTGTCCATAACAAATGGCATAGTTTCTTCCAAAAGTTATGATAAACGATCTTATTTTAATTTTCAAAATATGGAATTTCCCATTTCTTGATGAAGATGTTCCTAGCTCCCCCTCCTAAGGTGTATATATTTCTCAGCTTATTTGTTTTGCAAGAGTGTGCTCTAATGTTGATGACTTCAACAACAGAAACTTATTCTTAACTGCTAAATTATTTAAACAAGGTTGTAGATATCATAAAAATTCGAAAAGCATATTCAAAATTCTACCACAGACACTCAGAGTTAATTGTTAAATACAACATTGGGTTAAAAACTCTTCTGCAACAAGGCATATCAAAACCTATATTTTATGGTGATTTAGTCTATAAATTCTAACAAATTTTTGGAAAACCTAATTCTAGTGATCAATTCAAAAAGATAGTAAAACATTATATAGGGGTTGGATGTGGTTTGGGTATCATGCGACGGTCTGCGTGCCTGGTTTTTGGCCCAATCGCGGTTTGTGGCTGTGGTTTCCTCTTTAATTGCACGACGGTGGGTCGGGCCTCGGGCTCTATGGCGGCTCTGATCTATGGCTCTGATCGGTGGGTTGGTGCCTGGTGCTTGTCTGTGGCTTGACCCACCGTGGCTTAACTTGAGGTTTTCTTTGGCTCTGACTATCTGTGAGTCGTGAGCCCTATTCTTTGTTTCATCATAGTGTGTTAATTTGATTTGAGTATTTCTTCATGATGATACATTGCAATAGTTAGAAAGCTTCCTTGCGAGCTGGACATTTCTTGTACTTCAACAACATCAGAGCGAAGGGCGAAGATTTGGTACCAGTAAAATGCATTTAAGCCTGCCGGTGGTTAAGGCTGCTGTCCGTTCTAAGACGGTGGTTCTGTTTTTGTTGATTTGTTGTTTATTGTTACTCCCATTGTGGGAGTCTGTAATTGTTCTATGTTTTGTTGTACGTTACTTTATGTCCATTCTAGTTTTGCAATCATCTTGATGGGAAGAGAGAGAGAGCTGGTTGCTTTGCTTAGTTTGTCTTCCTGATGTCTGGTGATTGATGTGTGGCTCTTCCTCATGGTGCCATGGGTTTGTCTGCAGTTTGTGATTGTGGTATTTCCTGATCATACTCGCTTACTATTTTTGCTGGTAACGCAATCTCCTCTTTCATATCTCCAAACCACGGGCACAATGATTGCCTATGGTGTATAGATTACAACGAAGGTTTCAGAACATCGATATATGATTTCGAGTCGAAAGGTCATGGTCATATGGGCCTCGGCGCGAGAAAACCTGACTTCGGAGACGTGCGAACAACAAAGGCGCAGACCAGCCTGCGCATCCGCGCAGACTGATCAGCGCCTATGTTATTCGCTTTTTGGAAAGTACCATATTTAACCTTGGTACAGGTGAAATTTTAATTTTCTAGCTGGTCTCTGTAGCTGAGCAGGCTGGTTTGAATATCACTTTGTTGGAAACCCCGAAGACGGGTTTTCTCGCGACGAGGCCCGTTTTGGAATTAAAGGTCAGGGTCATATATACTTAAAATCTGGCTCGTAAGGCAGTTAAAGTAAAAAAGAATTCAAAGATCAGGAATCGATACAATCAAGTACCACGCCTGACTCGGAATACCATATGGAGAAATGGCAAAAACACAAGGAAACATCACACACAAGAGAGCCAAAAGGTCAGCCATTTCCCAGCAGATGATCAAAAGGCTGAAAGGAACAAACAAGACAGTATAACAGTGACAAACACAAATAAAAAAAGGATCCACAAAAGACGCACTGCCATGGGAAGATCAGTTAAAAAATACTGGAGGTCTTAAAGCAACCTCAGCCTTAGTATGTGACAGTGCCAAAAATACAAGAAAACACTTCGCACAAGAGAGCCAAGAGGTCAGCCCTTTCTCAACAGGTGACCACAAGGCTGCAATAAACAGACAATCAAAGACAAACCATAAAACATAACTAATATAACAAAAGGATCCCAACTCCCCTTTCATGTTTTGACTGAGGAAGTTAACTCTGACAAGTGAACGTTTTTTTTTTTATATATATAATGAGGAGGAGAGAGGATACAAATAAGACTAAGTGGGCCATCATCGACCCACCAGCGAAACGCCATTTAAATGTAAATTATTTAAATGACGTTTAGCTGGCTGGCCGATGCTGGCCCAACATTCAATGCTGACTTGGTAGCTTGTGATTTTCCAGGGGATCCGGACCAGTATTGCTAAGGAACCCTATAGCTTTGTGATTTTTAAGGGGGTGTCCGGACCCCCTGTCCCCCTCTTGACCCGCGCATGTGTGAGGAGTTGATCATGCCAGGTCCTTTTACATTTCCATAACTACCCCACCACCTCTGTTACACAAGCCACAAACATCAACTTTTACCTTAAACTCGCGATATTTTACTATATGTTATTAAATTGCTTCAAGTTGCAAAATTTGATACAAAAAACTGTTATAAAGATAAATGACGAGGTGTAAAACGAACGCAAGTTTTAGATTACTGACACCTTTTAATTTTTGCTTCTATATGTACATTGTATCGTTTTATATTAAAAAGTTAATCAACGCGAGAAAAAAGAGAAATCACCAGAGGCTACAAAGTATTTCGTATTTGCAGTCAGCTGTCATTTTATGCTTTTGCCAAATAAGATATACCGTATTCTAGCTATTTAGCATACTGTGCTCGACATTTAAAAAACAACAACAGAAAAACAAGAAAAAAAGCAGCAACAGTATCTGTCCAGATCAACTGGCATGGTCTTGTCAAAATATATGTGCATGATGCGCTGACCTTTTTGTTGGACAACATTTTTATACGAGTTTGCACTAAGTTGTTCAGACAAGTTGTAGGGATTCCAGTGGGCATTAATTGTGCTCCCCTGGTTGCGGATTTATTCTTGTTTTGTTATGAAAGGGACTTTATGACGTCTCTTTCTGATGATAAACAGGCTGATATTATTGACGCTTTTAACACTTAATCCAGATATTTGGATGATATTTTAAACATAAATACTTTTTATGCTCAACATACTTGTATTAACATCTATACATTAATAAACGAGCTATATAATGGTACACTGATACTATATATAGCGCATTATAGGCTCATTAGGCTCATACAATGTAAAACAAAACACGATTTTAAAAATAGCGATCAGATTTTGTTTAAAAGATTTATTTCTTTTAAAAATGTCATTATACTATCAATCTGTAGCTATAAAGAAAAGTTGAGGATTGAAAAAACAAAACAAAAAAAAAAAACAACACGCACTCAGAACTTTTTTGTATTGCCAGAAAACCTCCTAAAGAAAATTCTGGATACGTGCATGCAGACGTACACAAACACACATTTTACTTTTGAACCTATCCCACAGCAGTATGTTCACCACTGTATCTGTATCACTAAAGTATGTATTGTAGGGATACCACCAACATAAATTCACAACGACAATCGCTATTAGAATTAGTGTTTTCACCTGGACGGGCTGAAGTATTTTGTCCATTTCTGGTTCACAAAATGCAAGATCACCCATCTTTTCACCTGCATAAAAGACTTTTTTCAGGTATCGCTGACCTCAGTAGGATTGGTCCATGTAGGGCACCACCTTACACTGACTTTATTTAAGAGGGGCGATGTCAGCAGTGTTACTCAGGAACTTTTAACAACTTCATTAGCTGCAACTTGCGACTCAGGTATTTCCCTGTTAGGAAATCATATGAAGTGCTTTAATAAAGTTATCTTCAGCAAACTAATATTTTCTGTTAAAGTGCTGATGTAAAGTAGTCGTGAAAATGTTGCATGCTTTTTATGTTTGCTGATTAGATAAAATGTACTCTGGACTACTTTTATGATGGGAGTAAACATAATGTATCCAGAACAGACTGCAACTTATGCCACGTACACAATTTACTGTTCAGGGTAGCATATTATGTAATCAGTGGCATAATGTGGCTTTATAGTGCATAATGTTTGCTAGTAAGACAGAGAAAAAACAGTCGATGCTAGTCTTCTAAAATGCCAAAATGTCATTTTTTTGCAACGTTTTGACTCTGTCAGAGAGAAAGATTTCACCCTCCCCTTCTCAAAAAGAAACCAAAATTATATTCAATTTATTGAGTCTGACTTCAGATCCAGGGGTTGTGAGCTCGATCCTGGCCTAGTCCCATACTTTGTGGAATTTGATCATGGAATAATTAAGTCAGATTGCAATTTGTTTTACATATTTTAGTATGCATTAAGAGGTGCAATGGATATTAAAACATATCAAGAGAAAATTTAGTTTGTAGGCCTTGGTGTGCCCCTTTGGGTGGACTTATGGCTGGGGCGTTGGCCAAAATTCAACTTTTCAGAATATGGTATATGCAGAAACATGGTAGCAAATAGCTTGCCTCAACCCTTGCATTGAGTTACATTAAATGAAGGCTGCAGTGTAGCGTTACAGTTCTACTCCTAGGAAATTTCAATCGATCGGAACTGAATTCTGCTGATACAAGAGGGTTGTTGTCAGCTTCTAGTGTAGGTATGTGCATGAATTACTGTTAATCCGCTTAGTCAAGCTTGTCATGAATAAACTGTGGTTCCACCCCAACCCACTTCAACGAAACAATACAATCAGATAAACGGCTATACTCATTGTCTTTTGTATTTTACTCCTTCTGAATTTCTAAGTGTTATCAACTAAGCGTGCATTTAATTAAACGGTTTTAATATAGGATGTTTTCGGAGGTGGGAAATAATGATTAATAATAATTATAATAGATCGGTAAACTCCTTCGGTATGGTTGAAGATAAGGAGCTAGATATGAAAGGATGCAGCTGAATTACATAGATGATTTTGTCTGTCCACCTTTTTGCCTGGGTTTTAGCTATTTAATTTGATTTTTTGGAAGAAAAATACATTTAATTGTGTTTGTGCTGCGCATCTTCAAAGCTCATTTTAGCCCTGTGAAATGCTCTAAAATCATTTTCCAAAATAGAGTCAAACCCCTGGCTCCATATAGGGGGGGGAGTATCTACCGACCACTTCCAGAATGGGTACTCTATAAAACGCCTCAGGAGCGCGCCTGATACTTATATCTCAAGCATAACTTTGGACTCAGGTGAGCTCTCTCCTAATGAGTATATTGAGGAAAAAAAGTTTAGCAATATACATTGGGGAATCACAGTTTGGAAGAAATAGGATTTTCAATTGCATAATGCCAATAATACATGTTGACAAACGTTCACGAGTACGATGACATAAGCAGATTGACATTTCACATAATGTAAAATCCGATTTTAAGTCCCCTTACGCGAATAGTTTTCTGCTAAAAGTTTCATTTACTGTCAAATACACTCAGAAAAACAATTAAAGGATATTAAAATTCTTTTGACTTTATAACATTTGGGAATATAATTTTCAAACAAATTATTTTTGTCATTGATAGTATTATCACTATGCAATTCATCAAAATGCAAATTGAAATTCACGGTTCATTGGTTACGATACAGTACTACACCAAATGTACCAACACTCTCTAACAAAAGTTCACAAACCAAAAATTTAGCGCTCTCAATTTTTGCTGAAACCTTTACCAGGTCATTGCTTATGTTCTAATTCCGACCACAGACAAAAGTTAACACCAATTTATCAGTCATTTCCCCTAAAAATGGGACAACTTCTTCAACAAAAATACACGGATATGGCATACCCCAGCAAATTTGACCACAGATTTGCAATAAAACACTTACAACAGCTTCAAAATTAGGTGCCATTTTTTAGAGGGAGAACCAGCAATGATTTTGGAGCCAGTTGTTATGGAATACAAACGATAAAAATGGGTTTCAATCATTTTGAACGGTTGTGACTTTTCAGTATAGAGGGTTGAAACATTTGGATTTGCACTGTACTTAAACCATTGAAGCGTGACTAAAATAAAGCATCGTTTTTGATTGCAGATGTCTGGAACTATGAAATGCATGCATAATTAGTAAAGTTTTTATTGTATTGGATGTTAGAGATGCGACTGAATCTAGATATCCTTCAATTGTTTTTCTGAGTATATTTAGATCTAAAATGGTAAGTGATTTTGATCAGGAAATACCACAATCATAAACTGCAGACAAACCAAACGCATGGCACCGCGAGGAAGAGTCACACAACAATCACTAGGCGCCAGGAAGTCATACTAAGCAAAGCAACCAGCTCTCTTTCTTCCCTCATCAAGATGATTGCAAAACTAGAATGGACATAATACAATTACAGACTCCCACAATGGGAGTAACAATAAACAACAAGTCAACAACAACAATTCCACACTTAGAACGGACAGCAGCCTTAGCCACCAGAGGGCTTAATGCATTTTACTGGTGCCAAATCTTCGCCCTAGAGAAGCCTTCTAACTATTGCCATGCATCATCATGGAGAAACCCTCTAATCAAATTAACACACTATGATGGTACTAAATAAAGGGCTCACGACTCACAGATAGTCAGAGCTAAAGAAAACCTCAAGATGAGCCACGGTGGGCCCAGCTACAGATAAGCATCAGACACCAACCCACTGATTAAACTTTACGTCAGAGCTGTCATAAAGTCTGAGGCCTGACCGACCATTGTGCAATTAAAGAGGAAACCATAGCTATAAACCATGATTTGGTTTAAAAACAGGCATGCAGACTGTCACATGACATCCACGTTATATTCAACCTTTATATAACGTTTGATGATCTTTTTGAATTGATCACTAAAATAAGGTTTTCCAACAATTCTTTTGAATTTATAAACTAAATCACCATAAAATATAGGTTCTGAAATGCCTTATTGCAGAAGAGTTTTCAACCCAATGTTGTATTTAACAATTAACTCTGAGTGTCTGTGGTAGAATTTAGAAAATGCTTTTCGAAAATTATGATATCTATAACCTTGTTTTAATAACTTAGCAGTTAAAAATTAGTTTCTGTTGTTGAAGTCATCAACATTAGAACACACGCATGCAAAACGAATAAGCTGAGAAATATATACACCACCGGAAGGGGAGCGAAGAACATCTCCATAAAGAAATGGGAACTTTACTATTTCAAAATTAAAATCATCCTGTTATCATATATTTTAGAAGAAACTATGCCATTTGTTATGGACAAGTTCAAGTCTAAAAACGGAGCTTCAGTATCAGAAGCATTCGCTTTATTTAATTGAAGTTCAGTAGGATATATCTGACCTACCATTTGTTAAAAATAAGGATGATTGATATTAAGTAAGCTGTCTTAATGTCTGGAGGTGGAGTAAAAAGCTTCAATATTATCAGTTTGATTATTGTCTGACAGAGACAGCATGAAGTCTCTCTCATAACAAAACAAATCTACAACAAGAGGAGCACAATTAGTACCCATTGGAATACCTACAAGGTGTCTATATAATTTCGAGCCAAATCTTATAAATATATTGTCCAATAGATAATGGAGAGCATCACAGATTTTCTGACATGACCACAACTTATATCGTTTAGGTTGTTCAGAAGTAAAAAGGCACTTTTATCATTTTAAGCCAAATAAAGTGAGCCCTCTCTGTTGAATGTTTGTTCAATTAATTCTGTTAGTTTTTCTTTGATTAGATTATGAGGCAGTGTAGTATAGAGAGTAGAAAAATCATATGTAGACAAACTAGATGCTAGAAACCTCTAAACTTTTATTTATTAAGAATTTCACCTGAATTTTTAATTGACCAAAAAAATAAATTACCACTCCTTTCATAAACTTTTGTACAATATTTTACAACATGGTTTTTAATCGTAGTGAGGCAAGAAGTCAAAAGAATAGATGACTAGGTAGATATACATGAAATAGAATTAGCAATAAAACGCGACTTATAGGGCCGTTGATGAAGTTTAGGTAGCCAGTTTTACGTAGGAAGCTTGATATGGTCCTTGCAACTTTGCTTTCCTCTTAAATTGCACACCGGCGGGTCGGACCTCAGACTCTATGATGATTCCGACTTAAAAACTTATCTATAGATGAGAGGGTTAGCTCCTGGTGTTGTGTCGAGCCCATCGGGGTTTAACTGTTGAATTTCTTTTACTCAGGTATTCAGTTATTTATACTGTTGAGTCCTTATCTTTTTTATCTCTTTTTTATATCTCAATTTGTATTTACTTGGAGATGATACATCAATAAGTTATGGATCTTCTAACGACATGATAGCCGTAACAAAGTAAAGCATGCCGGAAAAATTTGCGGTGCCTTTGCTGGGAATCGATCCCGGGTTGCCCCGGGTACAAGACCAATGCTCTAACCACTGAGTCAAAGAGTCCATCATGTCGTAAGATGGGGGCTCGTCCAGAATTCAAACTCATTTGGTGCAAAAATAATTTCAATCCCAGAGGAGCCCCCAATTTCTGTTACGTGCCAGGTGTAACTAGAAACAAATTCAGGAACCCAAAGTTTGCTATTTGGAAAGTCAGCAAAAAGCACTTTTAAAATAAAATAAAATTTATTGAAAATAACAAAATTATCATTTGCAAAAGCAATGGAAAATATTTATACAATCAAAGAAAGTCTACTTTACAGTACCTTATATGTCCAAACTGTCCCTCAGAATATTTATCAACACAAGTCTTTCAGCAGTTTCCAATCCCCAGATTTTGAAGTTAATTCCAAATGAACACTAAGGTTGAATCAAAAACTGAACAATCCAAAGTAATCCAGAATGAATAAATTAACAAAGTATTCCAGTATAGAATTCCAGCACAAAAGGTTTAGACTTTTAAATGGTGAAATTATTTCAAATGTGACCTTATGAAAAATTTACTCTTATACAGAGTGTATATACTGTTTAAGAAAGTTCCAGAACAATCAGGTGTACAGCTATGATATCATACGCTAAATATAAATCAATACATGGGTTCTGGAAAGTTCTACATTCTCCTGGATGATTCCACTTACTTTCAGAAGCTTCTATTTGCATAGAAAAGAAAATTCTAGGGAATTCCGGACTTTTAAAGAAAATTCCATGGCAATACATTTTTAAATATCCGGATGATTAGCCATCCTTCTAGAAAAAATCTTATTATCAAATAAACACCTTGTTTGGAACAGCTTGTTTACCATCAATATCTCCAATATCTGGGTCAACATAAACTTAGTAAATAACATATTTAAACAGACAAACATTGTACATGTTACAATCTACCATGAGAACCAAATATCTATTTGCCTTGATCCACATCAGAAGTAAGGGTAAAGCTGGTACATGCACCATGAAACTAGTTTTAGCCCTCCGCAAAAACATTTTTATACTGACCGTTCCAAAGCGGTGCTTCTTTAGTGGATTCTTTTTTGTTATTTATGTTTCGTGTATGTCATGCTGTCTTGTCTGTTCATTGCAGCCTTTTGGTCACATTCTGGAAAAGGCCTAACCTATTGGCTCTCTTGCGTGTGACGTTTTCTTGTATTTTTGTCACTTTTCCATGTGGTGTCCTGGGTCAGGTGTGGTACTTGACTGTATTGATTCCTAAAGCCCCTATCTCACTGGACTGCGACTGTTTTGCGACAACTGGCGACAGACATCGCGAGTGGGTCGCAAAGCAGTCTTGAAACAGTCGCCAGTGATTCGTAATTTGCTCGCATGTGTCGCCAAGTGGCGCAAAATAGTCGCGAAAATTTTGAACATGTTCAAAATTTTTATGCGACAAAATTCCTCGCAAAAAGGTTGCAAAGTCATCGCGGGTGTCTCAAACCCGTCGCGAACTTGTCGCCGACCCCTCGCAATTTAGTCGCAATCATTTTGGAACACAACATATTTGCGAGATAAATAAGACTGAATTGCGAACCAATCGCGACATAAATGAGACACTTCGCGACAACATTGCGAGTAAATTAAACTAATGGATGGTCTGGCGAATGTCTTGAGACAGTCGCACGAACGTCTCACGACTATCGCGCGAGTATCTTAAATTACTCGCAATTATGTCGCCAAAGGTTCGTTTAAAGAGTTCCTCCTATCTGAGATGATAGTTATTTCTTAGTACAAGATCTTGGTTATACATACTTACACATTATACAGTCAGTTTGACTAATTCCAGTTGTCAAGTTTTTTTGCTATCTGAGAGGAAAGTTTCATATAAGTATGGTGCATTAATTAGGCTTACTTACATGTATATTGTTTAGAGTAATTTCAGTTATTAAAAACGGTTCTGCATTCTGAGTTAAATGTTTATTATTTCTATTTCAGTATAAAGGTATTACCATTGTGTCTTGGTAAGACTACAACAGCCTGCTTAGTCTCAGCAGCCCTTTGAATTTAGCATACAGAACACTATAATCAAATAATCACTGCAGCGGACAACTAAGATTCTGATTAGAATGCACATCCGTGCAGTCTGATATGTGCCTTTGTTGTGCGCATAACGGTTTAAAATAGATTTTCGCAGGACGAGGCTCATCTTAACTCATTGCAGTTTGATTTTATTGGGGTCATCATGCCACACGTATGGGCAATTAGAGCGTGCGCGTTCTCGACTGACTTTCTTAAGCTGCTTGATGGGCCATCATAAATGTGCAGTTTAAACGAGTCAACTTTTTTCTAACTCAATATTTGCTACCATTCAACAGTCCAGCGCCACCCAGCAGCGTGACACCTTCCAAAAATCTAGCTCCTTCCAGCCCTCTAATTCCTTCCAACAGCATAGTACCTTCCAAGTCTGAAGTTTCAATGCTTGCTAGAATGTTTATTTTTCTTGGTTTATCATTTCTCGCAAAATCATCGTGCGACAGTCGCACGACCTTCGCGCGACAGTCGCACGACGTTCATGAGAACGTCGTGAGGCGGTCGATGATAATAAATGTTAGCAATTTCATCGGGCGAACATCGTGCGAGTGTCTCGCGAATGTCGCACGAATGTCTCGCGAATGTCGTGAAACATTCGCCAATGATTCGTGCGACAATCGTACGACATTCGTGCGACTGTCGCAAATATGTCTTAATCACCCATTCGGTGTGACCGCAATGTGATTATAGTTGCAATGTCGTATTTCTGTCGCCAAAACGTGTCTCAAATTAGTCTCGAAATAGTCGCAAATTGCTCGCATCCCAGTGAGATACTAGCTTAAGGAAGAAAGAAACCAGCTGGTCAGGATCAACGCTGTTAATACCGACACAATATCCCTATGTTAACCCATTTATGTCGAATGGATCTTTTCCACCATTATCAGTTGGACGGGTCCATTTCCAATTCCAGTGTTGTTGGGTGATATTTTTCATTTTTATTCAGTGGAGAGCCTGATCAGACGCGTCTGGTCTGGTTCAGCACTGTTTGCCGATGTCCCACAAAAAAGGACGCTAGGCTTTTTTCGGTTAATAATGAAATAGCATCACTCACTGTGACCTTGACCTTGACCCTTGGTCACTGCATTGGCTGAAAATGAGATGTTCATATTAACAGCCCAACATAATACCCAGTTAATGCATGTGACATGTCTTGTTTTTATACGAGCTTACCAATTTGTCTGAATAAGCACATTGTGAAGGTTAATGCTTTATTATTAAAAAGTAGAAGCATTTGGTTACTTGCTTTGAAATGCGACGCCATCTCTAATATATAAGAAAAAGATCCTTTTAATTCACACTTTGCTATATTAAATGTTCACAAACGTAGACAGGAGCGTGTGGCATGATTACTGTTTCTCTCTTAAACCGAACCTAAATCAATACAGTGAAGATCCAGACCAGATGGCACAAAATACACAGTTAATGATTCCAAGGGGTGTCATGAACAGACGTGAACTCTCCATAAAAGTCGTTTGTGAAAAAAGCAAATTTCCAAATTTATTTTTGCAATAACGCTCGTGAATGGACAAACTCGTACATATGAATTATTTAAAAACATACTTAATGATGTTCAAACCATGAAGAAAATGGGATAAACACGGTTTAACATAACTACCCTAAATTTAGTACTAGATCCATCTTTCTAATCGGTATGCCTGCGCACTACACTGTCCGAAAGTTATAAGTGGCCACCTTCCATTTTTGAGACAGTTCAGTGAATAAAAGTCGCCATTGCAAAATTTTAATTCTATAAAAAATCCAAGGCCTTGTCGACACTCTTCAAATTATGTCATTTCTAAATGACAGATAGATCTTGCACAGACGAAGTCCGAGTAAATGTACCCTCATTTCAAAAAGTCACACTTTTTAGTGCCTCAGATATGTTATCCATTTATATTTTAATTAGTTTACAGCTGTGATATAAGATGAAAATGAAGCAAAAGTTTTGTGACAATTGAACTCTCCATTTCTCTTCTGCATAAACATGAAGACAGGCACTCTCAGCAGCTTTAGATTTAACCATGCAATTTGTATACAAACTTTGCATTGCTCTGTACGCTTTATTATCTTCGGCACGGGTTTGAAATTTTCAGCGATTATTTATTATGAGCAGTATTAGTGACTGTTCTATCAAAGAAAAAAAAATTGCATACTGACATTTAAATGACCTTTAAAGTTTCGCGTTAAAACTGGAAGTGGAGACCAGTCTTGAAAAATTATCGTTAGAAAAATGGGCTGATTAAGCTGCAATGTGCTTGGTCAAACATGTTCACACGAAATAAAACACATACAATGATTATAGTTTGTGCAGCTGATGGTTTTAAAATATCGGAAAATGCAGGAAATTAGCCTTTTTAAAAAAAATCTTAAAAAAAAAATCTGTAATATGCAAAATTCAAGTGTTTGGTGTTTTTTCAAGTCGGCCAGACGGGTTTGTTATCACCTGTACTTCAACTTGAGAAAAACTGCATTTAAAACGTTTATTTTCTTTAAAAAGTTGATGTTTGCATTTTTGAACCCAAAAGTCGTGAAGTGATAAAAAAACTCTTCCAAAGCACCGCTTAACTTTAGTCCATTGAAATGCACATATTTTGGCAAAAATTCATTTCAATATCATTATATAGCGCTTAGTCAGAAAGTTCGTTTCAGTGTATTTAAGCCTGTTAATAGACAATGGGGATGCTTCAATGTTTTTCGTACCAAGGTATGTGCCCCACCTTGACCCAGCTTCCTAGTATTCATATATTGTGTTAATTTATTATAGACGTTTACCATTGGTCAATGTGGGGACATATATACATTTATTACAAAAAGAAGCATCCCCATTTTTCTATTTACAATCCGATGAATCAACTGCATTTGTGCACGGGCATACTGGTTGAATCAGGTATTGTTAGAAAAATCTCTTTTGCATTCTTTGTTGGTACTTGTTAGTTAACACAGTTCTAGAATTAATAAAACAAACTTACTTGTTAGCCCTTCAACTTATGTAGTATCAAAATACAATTTTAGAGTAGTTGTGTTAAGCCATATTTATCTCTCTTTTCCCGCTGTTTGAACATCATTAAAGTTGTTTTTGGTTTAGACATATTTAATTTGTATACTTTGTACATAGAACAACATATAAATACATACAATAATATACAGTATACAAATGGGATTCAGAAGAAAGTCTTCAGACTTATACGAATCTGTATCCCACTTATAATATCATTTTACTCATTTTGTCGAAATTTGAAGAGAAAACCATTTCTGTACCAATGCTAATTTTGGTACTCAAATGTACTACGAGAGTTTGGAAAATGATTTGACGTTTTTAATAATTTATGCGTTTGTCCATTTAGAGTTAATTTTATTGAAAAATTACTGTTTGAAAATTTGACCTTTTCACAAATGACTTAGGGAGATTTCACGCCTTAACCCTTTGTATACCGGAAACCCTTGAAGGGGATACTTTGACAAACAGTGGAGACCCAGATAAATGTCGCAAAATCAGCATTTCATCAATATGCGCGCTCGTGATTATATCTTCTTTACAACTGACCCCCAAACAGTGAACTATTACACAACAATTCACAGCTTAAACTGATCTATTTCTTGAATTACGTGTAGACCCATATGGCTTAATTGGATTAAGTTGAATTTAATTTTCTTAGTTGATGAGGGGCGAGAGAATCCAAAAACACTAAAAACGGATCATAGGCAAACAGTGCAGACCCAGGTCAGACGCCACAGAACGCGGCGTCTGATCGGGGTCTCAACTGTTTGCTAAGAGAATATTCTTTTATTTTTAATCACGGAACCTTATCTGGAGGCATGATTTTTTACCAATAATACCATGAAACCACGTGTTGTATTTTATTACGCATGCCAATTGTGAGTTGGGCGTTGGATACTACTATAGCATCATTTGTGCCCGTTCGGCTCTGCAGCAGGACTGGTACTAAAATGGATGGAATTATATTTTGGATTTTTGAAGTCACAATGCTCTTTCATATAGGTATTTTGTTTTAAATATAAAATATTCAGATAAAGGAAAAGTAAATTTATTGCATTTTGATTTATACCCGTAAATAATCCTAATGTACGAAACTGACTGATAGCCAAAACACCCTTTAAAATGGCTATACAGTCAACTGTTATTAGCCTAAAACGTTAAAATGGCTATATACAGTCAACTGTCATCAGCCAAAAAACGTTAAAATGGCCTTATACAGTCAACGGTCATTAGCCAAAAACGTTAAAATGGCTATTGACAGTCAACTGTAAATATCCATTTTAACGATTTTTGGCTATTTACAGTTGACTGTAAATAGCCCCACTTCGTATATATTACTCTTGGACTTTACAAACTTGTAATATCATTGAACTTGTTGTTACGAGAGTTTTTTATCAATTTAAAAATAGCTAAACGTGTCCAATGACTTGTACAGACTTTCGCATACGTGTGTGGATCCAGAAATTTTCGCCTGAGTTTAAGTTTCAACTGCTCATAAGAAATAAAATGCTGAAAAAAATAAGACTTTTCATCAGATAGTGTATTGTTGGCATTATAGCATTTATGAGCATGATTTTCACGCTCAGTTGAGTTGAGCATGAAAAAAGTTTTTATATACCTTTTTTTTATTGTCCTCAACTTATTTTACAGAGTGGGTCCAATTGCTTCGCGAGTGGGTCCATACCAGTAAACCTATAGGCACTTGTGATTTTCCAGGGGATGGGTCCAGACCGCCAGTCCCAACCCCTCTCGGTCGAGTGTTACTGCATGTTACTGTGTTACTGGGACTGAAAGAATCAAACAAACAAAAAAGTAGATATTTATTGTAGTTTCAAAGATGCATAGTAATGAGTCAATTCTATTTTTCTTATAAATAGGTAAAGCATGACTATTCACTGCCACACGCATATGCAGTAATATGTGGTAGGTTCAATAGAACTGTAAACTGAGACTACCTGCACGCCCAAAATCAAGGTAAGCTCGCCAGTGTTTGTTTACAACGATTCTCAGCTATCTTTGAAAGTACAATAAAGACATCAAACCATCAGATGAAGAAACAAACTGGCAAAAATACTAGCAACAGTATAAATCATTCGAAAAGTGACAATTATCAGGACCCTAAAGAGCTAAACACTCTATTTATCTGCTTAGACATTAACACTACATCCTTATTACCATGTTAGTTTTAAGGACATATGCTACTAAATACTTCCCATGTTGAAATATGTTCAATACTTTGCATACAATTTATTTTATGCATGGGCTATCCATTTATGAAATAAAAAGGATATGTCACCGTGCTTATTTTTTTCAGAATCGCATATGGAAGTTTTCAGCATTTGACCAATTTTCTAAAAATATAAAATAATAACACTAGACCTAAATATCGAGCTAAAAAGGTTGTAATCATCAGCCAGCTTCTTTCTTTTAACTTAAATTATTGCCCATGACCTCAAACATTTTAGAAAATGTGCAAGTTTATTTGTTATCCCATGCTGTGACAAGATACTGCATGATATATTTTGTCAATTCGTCGAAAATTGGAATTTGTTTTTTAGAATAAATCATGTATTAAAAAATCTGATGTTGGAAATCTTAAAAAAATATAGTATAATACCTTTCAGAAAAAGAATAAAAATCTGGAGTCACCGAACTAATTCTCTTTCAAGAGGGCCAAGTTTAACCCCACCCCATAAGTGTTATGCGTAATTCAATATAAAAAGTTCAGGAATCACCATTTCGGTTGTTTTGATGATGCCATTTAACTAGTATATGAAGCAATTTAGCATTAAAATGTTAAAAAAGAAAGAAAAAAGACACTGAAAATATGTGCGCAACCAGGAATCGATCCTGATTCTCTAGCTTTGTAGCCAGACACGCTAGCCACTAGGCCACGAGGTCAGGTCGTGTGCCGCTCTAAATAACCGTACAAATAGTAGAGACTCGGCCACTATCGTATTCGTAACCAGGGTAATTGTGTACGTCGTTTGATTTCGACTGAGCTACATTTATCTGTCTTTAGTGCTGAGACGAGCAGTTCTGATAGGATGTCTATAGATATTTCGGACACACTTTAATTACTTTATTTTGTCAAGAAAATGTCGGAATACCGATATGACATAAGAATATCAGAAAGCTGTGTTGATCCGAATCCGTTAATGGTCGAAAGACAGGACCCAGACAACTTCACCCGTTTCCAGACGCGGGAAAGGTGCGCATTGGAAATAGCCGCATATGTCTTTAAAATGATTTGCAAGCTGTGTAAGGCCCTAGGACAGTTTCCTATTCAATCTGCCCAAATTTTGACAGCCTGTAGCTAGCATAATGCATAACTGACAACTATAGTTTTGTGCTTAAATGAGACCCTTACATTTAGTGCATCTAACAAATAAAATTATTTTGAAAATATTGCATAACTATGCCAGGATTTTAGGGTTTAGGGGGTGGGGGTATTTTTTGTGACCAAATTTTATTTAACAGAAAATCAAAGTTTCGTCGAGGAATCTCCAAAATACATGTTAATATAATGTTTGCGGCATAAAATTTGAGACGAAAGTGATGCGTTTGCATAAAATTTGGGTTGAGAAGATTTCATTGTTTCGTCTAAAGAAGTGTGCTGTCAATTAATTTTGACTATTACCTGTAATGTTTCGAGTTCAACCAGTTCGACTTGTGCACTGAGGTGTATCATATCTGTATACTGTATAAATCATAGCCTAGGTAAACACAGTTTTTAGCGTAAAATCGTAATATTTTCTTACACATCAGATTTAACCTATAATTTTGGTGCTTAAAATAACCGTCTCATTGCGATGGTTCTTTTGAGTACCCACAACATAATGTTTTGGTTGAGAAATGAGACAATTAATTTCTTTGTAAGCACTCATAACTTAAGCCCTGGTATATGCCATTGCAAATTGATATTTACCTACAGGTTTTTACAAAATAAGTTTCTAATAAGTTTTTATAATAAAGTGTTTTTGAGCATTTTGACAGCGTTCCCCCCCGTGACCAAACATGCCGTTTTATATGATGTGTGAAACGTAAAACTACAACTGTATGCAAAAGGATTAGTTTGGTCACGGGGGGGGGGGGGGGGGGGGGGGGGGGGGGAAGCACCTCAGTAAAACTTTTTCTATTTTCTATATGTTAAATAGCAAAAACGGAGTTTTCAACCCATATTTTTCAATTGGTACTTGTCCAATGAGAAAACGGCTTTTGCGGATAAGTCGAGGATTGAACCTACTATCTTTTTCATAGAAAAAATATCATTTTCTTTGAAACTTTTCTCTGGTCATTTTTATGGGCAGTCCTTCATTTAGCCTGTCCGAGGTCCTTTGATAGGCTGTTGTTGTCGGATACTGACTTTTCTCAAAATTATCTTTATTTTACAATATCATTGAAGTAGGATCTGACAGTAAACCGTGAGTCTTATTTTGATCATCTCCTAGGGCAGGTCAAACAGTTTGGATCCAGATCAGGACCGACATTCTGTTGGTCCTGATCTGAGTCCAAACAGTTTGCCAATGGCATCAGCAGACGACAAAAGTCGAGGAAATCGCTAAAGAAAGAACATACATTCAACTTAAATTTCAGCTTTTTGTCAGTCCTGTGGAGGAAATATTCGAGACATTTCGGGCACGTTCAGTCCTCCAGACGATAACAACGATGGTATTTATGACCCAGATGCAGACTGTCTATGGAGATTGATAGCCCGCGAAAATAAAGTGGTAGTTCTTGACATACCAGAAATTGACGTGGCATGTGGGTTCGAATATGTAGAAGTGAGTGCATATTTTTGCCTGTATATTGTCTTTTTGTAATATTTCATTTCGTAAAATATTTCTTTTAGCCTTTGTATTCTAATGAATAATTACATGTCATAACATTTATTGAGATCCGGTAATCCTACGGTTTTCATGCAAATTAGATGTAATTTTCCCGACATTTCATACCTCAGTGAAACGCAGAAAAATAACTTTCAATTCTTAAATAATATCCATACAAATTAATACAATAAGTATGGAATACTTCATTTTATATTTTAAGAGGTTACCGGTCAGAATGATGTATGATTGTCCCTGAAGATTGTTTTTATCAAAACAAACAATGCAAAACTTTGATGAAATACCACCTCAGTATGCGGTATTCAAGTTCAGCGGCATTTCACCTGGGTTTTGGTACCTATTTAGTTGTATTCAGAATGAAGAGGTTGAATTGGAAACACCTCTATGGTTCAGCTAACGAGTGTGCATGACGTGTAATGCAGCCATACCAGGAATATGATCTGGTAGCAAAATCTACTTGAGGAATTTCTTTGGTACCTAAAATACATGGAAAGGGCAAACCGTCTTGTTTACTAAAGGTTTTCATGGAATACATTTTGTATAAACTAAAAAAAACCCCAACAAAACAGCAGGTAATTCCATATTCTCGCACACCAGATCGAGATTTCCGTAATTTTTACCCTTGCGAGATTATAGGAATCTATCAGTGTGAGGGTGGGATAGAAAAATCCGTCCCGAGGATCACCGTTTGTCATCACTTGGCAAGCCTCGTGATGCCAATCGGTGATCATCGGGACGGATTTTTCTATCCCACCCTCACACTCATGATGGATTCTTATTAGTCGCATATCCCATACCATCCCATGACAACAAGAAGGGACAATGTAACATAGACGAACATAGAAACATACAAACAAAACAGTGGTTTAATATGCAATGGCATCAGCTCTCTCTATTTCAGCGAGATGATAGATACACATTATCATAATAGTAACTTATCTGGCGTACTGTATCACGTCGAGTGGATGAGGTCATACCGTCGGATCACCCGAGACGCGTAGCGTCGAGGGTGATCCAATGGTATGTCCTCATCCACGAGACGTGATACTGTACGCCAGATCAAGTTACTATTATGATAATATGTTTATTATATGCCTTTTTTCTGACATTCTTTCTGATTTTAAACCCTGTTTTTTGTCTTTAATCCCGAAAAACTGCGGGAACGTTTGCCATAACGTTGTTTCTTGACGACACGTCAACTTGTTTTCCATCTCTGGTTCCATGGTTGCAATTCTCTTTACGTAACGTCGCCGCAAAAGCAGATAACCGACGTTAGCCTCGTTTTAAAGGATAGTGATATGGATTCAGAAAACCTCAGTTTGTTGATCCGGCTTTCTGTATCAGATGGCCAGAAAACAGACAGTTCTAAAGTCGTATCAGTTATAGGTATATAATAAATACACATTATCATAATAGTAACTGTATCACGTCGAGTGGTCGAGGTCATACCATCGGATCCAATGGTATGGCCTCATCCACGAGACGTGATACTGTACGCCAGATCAAGTTACTATTACGATAATATGTTTATTATATGCCTTTTTTCTGACATTCTTTCTGATTTTAAACCCTGTTTTTTGCCTTTAATCCCGAAAAACTGCGGGAACGTTTGCCATAACGTTACGTTTCTTGACGACACGTCAACTTGTTTTCCATCTCTGGTTCCATGGTTGCATTTCTCTTTACGTAACGTCGCCGCAAAAGCAGATAATCGACGTAAGCCTCGTTTTAAAGGATAGTGATATGGATTCAGAAAACCTCAGTTTGTTGATCCGGCTTTCTGTATCAGATGGCCAGAAAACAGACAGTTCTAAAGTCGTATCAGTTATAGGTATATAATAAATACACATTATCATAATAGTAACTGTATCACGTCGAGTGGTCGAGGTCATACCATCGGATCCAATGGTATGGCCTCATCCACGAGACGTGATACTGTACGCCAAATCAAGTTACTATTATGATAATATGTTTATTATATGCCTTTTTTCTGGCATTCTTTCTGATTTTTAATCCTGTTTTGGTCTTTAATCCCGAAAAATTGCGGGAACGTTTGCCTAAACGTTACGTTTCTTGACGTCACGTCAACATGTTTCCGTCTCTGGTTCCATGCTTGCAATTTACTTTACGTAACGTCGCCGCAATAACAGGTAACCGACGTTAGCCTCGTTTTAAAGGATAGTGATATTGATTCAGAAAGCCTCAGTTCGTTGATCCGGCTTTCTGTATCAGATGGCCAGAAAACAGACAGTTCTAAAGTCGTATCAGTTATAGGTATATAATAAAAAAAACATGAAAGTACGCAAAGACTAGAACTAAACAAACACGAAGACATGGATAATAATAATTTTGATAGTCTAATCCAAAGCATGCTCTTTATTAAATTAGACTTCAAATGGTCCTCTGATTGGGCATGGCAGACATTTTCATCATGTTTAACTGAAACCACATATCCATTTTTACATTTTCTCATCTAATTGTTGCTCCATATTAATTAAATTTGAGTTCAATTGGCATAATGGTTCTGAAGAAATCTGTTTTAGTATATTGATGGGAATCCAATATGAATGACCTCAGCTGAAATGTCCAAGGTCAACACTGAACTTTGAACCATATCTACAGATCTAGTCATTGTCTTATTAGGTTATACATACCTCGTGATAATAATGACTTTGGCTTGAACTGTTTTTTTTTTTAAAAAATCATCTTTTCAAACATGTTCCCATTGAAATGTATTAGGAAGCAAATTCAACTTTGGCGTTTAGTATGCCATGGCATCATTTGAACATACTTGATAAATGCTACTTACCAAGTCCCAAGGTCATTGGCCTTCTGGTTCTGGAGAAGATTTTTTAAAAAGGGGTTTAACCATATATGGGCATGGTTTCCATTTTAGTCATGTGACCAAGGCCATTTGAACAAACTGTCATTCCGCTTTCCTCAGAAGTCTCGATATAATATTAAAATTGAGCTGGTTTCAGAGGAGATGTTTGAAAATGACGATGGACGACGGACAGACGGACGACTGTGTCCTTGGTATACTATTAGCTCATTTCGGAGCTGCTTAGATGAGCTAATAAAGTAAGAAAGACAGCAAGAATCAGGAATCGATACAATCAAGTACCACACCTAGTCCAGAATACCAAATGGGAAAGAAACAAAATTACAATAAACATCACATACAAGAGGTCAGCCCTTTCCTTTAGGTGACCACAAGACAGCAATGAACAGACGCGAAAGCCTGACAAACACAGGACATAAATAATGCAACTGATTCACAAAAGTTGTACCGCCTTGGAACGGTCGGTAAAAATATTTTGCTTGAGGGCTTAATAAACAGGTTTCACGGCGCATCACCCTCACCCTTAGTTCAGATTTGGATCAAGACACATAAATTTTAGGTTTGCATGAAATACCCCTAACTTATTCATTCATAATCATAGGAGATACATGTATCTTGGTTTATATGCACATATAAATCAAGATATAAAAAGGAGATAAAGCAAAGATAAGATCTCTCCAGTAAATACAACTGAATACCGGAGCAAAAGAACAGGTAAATTCCGGTGGGCCTGGCAACAGCTAAAGCAACAGGCCGCTATCATCTCATCAATAGATAAGTATTTATAATTGTACATCAAATAGCAATATCAATTTATCACCACAGAGAAATAATCCAATCAAGTTACTAATTGCAACGAACAATGAACATGACGCGTAGCTCAAAGACGTCATGTGCTTAAGAAAACCACAAATTGAGTCACGGTGGATCTAGCAAAAGTCCAAGCATCAGGTATCAAACCATATATGAAAGTTTTAGGTCAGAGTCGCCAATGGGTCTTAAGCCCCGTTCACACTGTCCCGGTTTAAGGTGCCGGTTCACCCTGGTTTGATGATCCGGGATGAACCGTGATGAACCGAGTCACAACCGTGGCGGCACCGTGGACAACCTTGGAGATCCGGGATGAACCGTGTTGAACCGTTTTAAACCGGCTCATGTCCCCGGTTGTTTTAAAATGTTAAAAACAACCGGGACTCGCCGGGAGTAACCGGGAAGGCTGTCAAATACCGTGATAAACCGGAAAGACGCCGGGAGCAACCGTGTCTCCACCGGGACGGCGTCGGGGCGATACCGGCGTAATCCGGGAACATCCGTGTCTCCACCGTGATAAACCGTGCGGTTCCACTGCCTATGTATATGTAATAAAATGCAAAATAAAAATGAAAAGTCACTCCAGCTGCACCTTAAATGAAAGTGGATTCATCCAAATGATAAGGATGGGAAAGTCCATTCGTCACAAGTTGGTTAAATTGTCAGCAGTATAAATGTGCTCATTTACAAAGCTTATGAATAAATGCACTTATAGTTACAGAAGAGTCAAGCATATATGAGCCACGACATGAGATCTCCAACAATGTGGTAGTTGCCATTAGCAAAGCCTCAGATCAGCCTGCGCCTAGGCGCAGTCTGATCAGAGCCTTTGCTAGTCGCTTGATTATTCTATGACTGTCAAGCTACTGACCGAACAACTTTAAAGATTAATTGGGGACTGCACAGGCTTGACTGAGTCTACACTTCTCAAAATATCACATTGCTGGAAATCACATGCCCCGCTCAAAGTGTTTATATATTTTTTTTCGAAAAAGCAAGACATTCTGGGCCTATAATTACAATGTATCCTTAAAGTTAAGGAGTACTTAAGTTAAGTATTGAATTTCCAGGATGCGAAAAATAACGTTTCCAAACTGATTAAAACCAAAATAGTTTCATTTTTTTCTGTAGATCACAATGATATCTTTGACCATGAGTACTGCATCGGTCTTGGCAATTTATTAAGCATTTAATGTACATGTTGAAGTATCAAGACTTAAATTAAGTCTTCCTTAACTTTAAGGAGGCATTGTAATTCTGGGCCCAGATCAACAACATTTACACCTCGTCGTAAGAAAACAGGTCTGCTTCTGCTTATTTGTCATGCAAATGAGCTGCGAGGTTACTAGGCAATTTTGCTTTCGCTACACAGATCATGATTCCTCTAGTAACTCGTATGTGGCTGTGCAGTCCAATTTGTGTCATAACTGTTATGCGATAGAGACAGAAGAAAACTGATGTCACTCAACGTTTTTATCCTGGTTTTATAGTGTATATAGAGTAGCACCGGGACGCAACCGTGGCCCTACCGGCATGTACCGTGGCGCAACCGGCAGTTACCGGGACATCACCGTAAACAACCTGGGTAACACCGGGGTATACCGGCACGAACCGTGGCTCCACCGTGCTGCACCGTAAGTGCTCCGTGGTGAACCGGGGATCAACCGGCGTCTTGCTTTCTCGAGAACCGGGGCTTTACCGGGGTAACGTCGGCAAGGTGAGAACGCAATTTATTTTTTTTGAAATGTGTCCCGGTGCATCACGGTATACCGGCTGTCCTGCATCGGGATGAACCGTGGCTACGCCGGCACAGTGAGAATGGGGCTTTAGGTATGTCCCTCCGTCGTCCAAATGAAGCCATAAACAATGTTTGGGTTTATTATAACCAGTGGAAATGTAGATTGTCGTTTTATATTCATGCAATACTGAACGACAACAGAAACCTGACCCTTATTTTCACTACTTTTATCATTGTACATGCAAACACGGTGCATTCTCTTTCAATGTCTGATTTTAAATTTGTCAAATTAAGGTTTAGACACTGTCATAACATTGATTGACAATGAAAGGCTATAACTTTGGCGCAGACCCAGTTTCGTTACTCCTAGAATCAAATCTTGAACTCACGAAATCCAGCAAAAAATAACAATAAAAACACACTTGATTTTTAAGATCTATTTTGAGTATTTGAAGATGCACTTTTATTTGCACGGATACAGGTCATAAAATGAATTAAACTGTTTTAGTAAATTCTTTGAGATGGACAATTACACTGTAGAAGACTATTGTATGAACACATTAATTCCATGGCAAAATGTGGCTGTGGCTTCGAGTGACTATATATATATCTTTCAACAGATACGATTTGGAAAATGATATCTTTTTTATTATGTTAATTGTTTTAAATGCATCAAGCAATGTTTTTTCATGTGATCTGCCAGCCTAGTTTGTCATTTTGTTCAGAAGTTATCAAATCATACAGTTTGGGGCCAAACAGAACATTTCATATAGATATGTTAGATTAAGTTTACAATTAGGCTGACATAAAACTAATTTTCTAGGGTAAAGTCGGGTTTATTCGGACAGACTGCTAAATTCGGACAGCCACCTTGTTTGTTTCATAGTTCAGTTATTGGAATAGAAAATAAATTAACTAATCAAACAGTGAAAATCCTGATGAGACGACTCATAAGGAGCCGGCTCATCTGGATTTCCACTGTTTGCAAATGTGTGTCCGAATTTACCTGATGTCCGAATTTACCAGACTTTACTCTAATGATCGGTTTCATACCGACTTGCCTAGACGGTGGCAATCTTTAATTTGGCAATTTGATTTCGCTTTCTGCTTCTTTGTTTTATGAGTGCCTCGTATGGCCTCAACCCTTAGAGCGCCAATCACGACTGCAGCAGACGACAAAATTTGCGACATCTTCCTCATTTTTTGAAATAAGGAATGATATTTCATGAGAATCATCTGCCAGCAGACGATTCTCATGAAATATCATGCCTTATTTGTTATTTTTGAAAAAGCGGCAAAATTTTAAATTGTCGTCTGCTGCAAATTATAGATGGCGCTTTAAGGGTTATGGTCTAGGGGCCAAACTGATATATATGGGCTATTTTGCGAGTTTGTTGCACCCCCCAGGAAGAAAAACTTGGTCACTATTTTCAGTTAGGGACATGTCTTGGGGCCTTAAAAACCCATGTTTTACTAAGTTTTCTGTGGTCAGCTTTATGTAAATGGCCTGTAATCAACGTTACCCTACTAACATTGAAAATAGTAGTACTCAAAATACAAGACTAATAGGATATTTTACAAAAGTATCAATGAAATTATTTGAACTTTAAATGATTAATCATGTCATGAACATCAATTGCAGACATCTGTGAGATGTATTTCTGCTCATCAGTGTTACGTACGTTACATTTTATACAAAATTGCAGATAATGACTTTAGAGATTGCATATAAGAATGAATCATGTTCCCCTACCCCAGGAAGAAAAGCTTGGCTACTATTTTCAGTCAGAGACATGTACTGGGACCTTCGAAACCCATGTTTTTCAAAGTTTTCTTTGTCAGTCGTCTGTAAAAGGCCTGTAATCAATGATACCCTAATAACGTTAAAAATACCATCAAAAAAGACAAGACCAATAGGATATTTCCAATAGTATTGATGAAATTATTTGAGCTTTGCACGTTTCATCTAGACATATATATCATTTGCAAACATCTGTGATATGTACTTGTGCTATCCAGAGTTACTTATGTTACATTTTGTATGAAATTGCAGATAATAACTTAAATGATTGCCTATCAGAATAAGCCATGCTTCACAACCATAAATGTGTAATAAAGATTTCGATTCTAATGATGAATTTTCATTTTCACATATTTGACGCAATTTATAAATTGCAACTGGCAATAAAGTGAAGTAAAATAAATATTTCAAGTTGCTTCTCAATTCTACTGGCGTACATATTTTATTTTTCGTCCATTTACATCGCACTGGGATGGGCACTGTCTTTCATCTCTTTCACAATGAAATTAAATAGCGACTAAACAAACAGGTTGAACTACCATGGATATTATATTTCTGTCAATATATAAATAAGGTAACGTAGGTAACAAAATGATGTTTTGCATAAATGGATAAAAATTATAGAATTAATGGAGAATAGACTCAAATATTTTGCATTTGCCCCACTACACGCAAGGTAAAATTTAAGTTTACTCTCAACATGTTTTTAATAACTTCAATTACAGACAAATTATTCTAAATAAACACTAATTATAAGAGTTTTGTATGTTTTTTTCTGTTACTTTGATATGGCTATTTGCATTTTTTTGTCAATGGTTCATCATCATGGCAATATACATGATATTTACTTCATGATTCAAATATTGGACTGAAGATACCCTATATTGATTACAAATTAAAAGTAAAAATATCAAAGCAATATTTCCTGCATCTGGTGGCAGGACAGAGAGGATAGTGCGCGGTGTCTTCCAGAGCAGGGGCTTTCTCTTGATTTTATACAGAAAAAGACAAATCTTAAAACTAATAAAGTTCTGGTTAAGCCTTCTTTTAACAAGAGCGAATGGGTAACAGATTGGTTAGATATGATGATTAGCTGTTTTACAAGTTATATACCCTTTACACTAAATGTATATGTAAGGTAAGTCCATAATATATGTAACAGCACACTGCCATTATTTTAGCTTAAATATTTTCCCTGCAAGTTCTGGCTCTTTTTGCCATTTTATTTGCCAAGTATTTTATCAGGTTTGATAAAAACTATGTTTGATAAAAAGTGAGTATGACCAGGAAATGTCACAATCGCAGACTGCAGACTTACCAACGGTACTGTGAAGAAGAGACACAGAACATTTTAGGTCTTGACTGCATTTTGGTATACATGTAATCTAAAATTTCTAACTCATTTTTTTAAAGACTGCAAACATAATATCAACCAAAGTATTTATCAGAACAGAAGTAGCATGGTTTATACCCAAATGTACCTGATGTTTTGTAGATCTAGCCGAAATAGGTTTTCTTGTATGCTTAATACATTTAATTTTCACTGTTAGCAATTACATTTTGAAAACAAATAACAACAATGTTTCATCTGTCACAATTGCAATCTTCTCTACTTTTATTAAGCACAATTCTTTTATATCATATTATAATGCTTATTATTTTATTATATTATACAGCAATTTTGAAAGAAATTATTTTGCTTGTTAATTAAGAAAAGTTAAGGTAAAGCCATACTCATAGACTGAAAAACATAGTATGTGGTAACACTAATTTCAAAGCTATAAAGATATTTCATGGCAAAATTAATTTGCAAATCTTTTGTCAGTTTTTGAATCTTTTTGAAAGTCCATTTTCAGGATTTACAACTTAAACTATAAACATGACACAATAAAATTAAGCAACATGGTTTGAATCTCTGAAGCTCACAGATTAAATTGTCAAATGATTGTCAGTTGAAAAAAAGGTGTCACAACTAACACACAGAAATTGGCTTTTTACATTGTTAATAATGTAGTTTTGTGTTGTTGTTTTTTGCACTGTTGGAGTTATTTGTAACAATTATACATGTTTGCACATGATCTATGAAATGAAAAGTATGAGACTTATGGTCAGTTTGTTGGATGCAGAGCCATCTGAAAATGTGAATAATACTGCGGATAACAGCTTGTAGACAGCATTTTAGTCATAAAATGACTCACTCTTGTACCCATTTGTTAATACTAACATTGTTTGAGGACTGTCTTGTCCACAGTGAAAGGAAATCATTTCCATTTAATTTTAAGTGTAGTGCCATTTTAAGACTTCAAATATTCAGTACATGTAGTGTATGTTGCCAGTTACAAGTGCTAGCTAATCTCGTTAATACATGTAATATGATACTGTAATATAAAGCCAAAGCTTATATGCAACAAATCACTGTTTCAGCAAACTGATATGGTGGAAAAACAGATTCATTATATGTTAGGATGGTGAGCATTCCAACTAAGGGATTGTTTTCTACATCATGCAAACCAGAAATATTAAAACAATTAATTATGTTTGTAAATTTGTATTAGATAAATCTTTCGTGATGTAATTTCTCAAAACATAAGACATGACTTCTAATTAACTGATGAAAGACTGGGTATACACTGAAGCTGTCAACTGATCCAATGTAGTTAATGGCAGCTGAGTGCGTAGCATGTTTACATCGTTGAATAACCTTATTAAGAGCCTTTGTCAGCGAAAGACCAACCAAGACAATCTTACCCTAATAGGATATTTTCCAAAAGTATCAATGAACTTATTTGAGTTTAAATGTTTGACCTAGTAATAAACACTAATTGCAGACATCTGTGAGATAGGTTTCTGCTCGTCAGCGTTACGTATGTTACGTTTTATACAAAATTGCAGATAATGACTTTTTAATTGCATATTAGAAAAAGAAACATGTTCCCCAACCTAAATTTTATAATGTTGGTCTCAATTATAATGGTAAATTACCATTTCAACATATTAGCAGTTGTTTATAACATGTACCTGTAGTGAAATAAATATTTAAATACGCTTATTAGCAAGTAACTTGTACTGGCTTACTTTCTATCCTGATTTTGTATGGTATTATAATTTACAGGCCTATTATGATTTTGACAACAGGAAACGTAATAAAACATTCAGTCTAATATTTGAATCATGATTTAAATATTATGTTAATTGTTATGAATCATTGGTAAAAAAAATCTGCAAACTGTGATAACAAAGTAACAGAATCAATCAAAATTGCAAAACTCTCTTATTTTATTGTTTATTTAGAATAATTTGACTTTAATTGAAGTAATTTAAAGTAACGATAGAGAGTAGACTCAAATATAGCCTTGTCGACAGGCTATGTCGTCAGGCTAAGGAAGAAGTTGAGTCTACTTTCCATACTTTAGTGTTTTTATCTATTTATGCAAAGGACAAAACTGTTACCTACGTTACCTCTTTATATTAATAGCAACAAACTTTCCATTGTCGTTGACTCTGTGTATTAAATTATTTTTTTTTATTTCACTGTGACAGAGATGAAAGACGACATTGTACATTCCAATGCAATGTAAATCAGGACAGATAGAAAATATGTACGCCAGTAGAAGTAACGTGCTAATAAGCATATTTAAGCGTTTATTCTGCTACCTCTATCGCCGGTTACAAGTTATAAGTAGTTTTTATATGTAAGAATGGACATTCATCATTTGAATAGAGATCTTTTATCAGATATTAAAAGTTAGGGAACATGGTTTATTCTAATATGTAATCTATAAATTCATAATATGCAATTTCATAAAAAATGTAATATAAGTAACTCTGACAAGCAGAAATACACTCCACAGATGTCTCAAATTGGTGTTTAAGTCTAGTTCAAACATTTTAAGCTCAAATAAATTCATTAATACTATTAGGAAATATCCCAATAGTCTTGTATTTTGTGTTGCTATATTTAAAGTCAGTAGGGTAACATTGATTACAGGCCATTTACAGATAACTGACCGAAGAAATCTTAGTAAATCATGGGTTTCTAAGGCAACAAGACATGTCCCTGACTGAAAATAGTTACCAAGTGTTTCTTCCTGCAGTTAGGGAACATGTTTCATTCTCATGTGCAATCTATAAAGTCATTATCTGCAATTTCGTATAAAATGTAACATACGTCACCCTGTTGAGCCAAAATATATCTCACAGATGTCTACAATTGATGTTTATGACTAGATCAAACATTTAAAATTCAAATAATTTCAATGATACTTTTGTAAAATATTTTAATAGTCTTGTATTTTGTATACTACTATTTTCTATGTTAGTAGGGTAACGTTGGTTACAGGCCATTTACAGAAAATTGACCACAGAAAACTTAGTAAAACATGGGTTTCCAAGGCCCCAAGACATGTCCCTGACTGAAAATAGTGACCAAGTTTTTCTTCCTGGGGGGTGCAACAGAACTCAAAATTTGAGATTTGGCCCCTACACTATTAATGACATTGAGAGAATAAAGAAATTTTAAGTTGAGTTAATTGTTAGGCATCGAAAACCACTGCTACACGTTTTTTCTTTTGTTGAGCTTAATGTCAAAACAAACTATCAAGAAATTTTAACTGCTCATAAAAACTAAAAACCTGAGAGAAAAAAAGATTTTTCTTGCTTTCAAACTCTCAGATGTTCTACTTAACATTCTAATAAATTCTAAAATGGCAACAGTTGTAATTAATGCTAAAATGCCAACAATTGTTGGCATTGTATTGTTTATGAGCTTAATTAAGTTCTTGCTCAGCGGAGTTGAGCATCAAACACGTTTTACACGTATAACCTAGATGCTTGATTGTAATAGCTACGCCCAACAAACGCTGATATAGAGCTAAACAAACGCGATCAGAAGTCATTGCATGCCGTTTATGACAACGCCAGTGAAGAGCGTATGGTAAATTCGGACAGTCAGCTTAATTCGGACAGCTCCGGTATACCGATTTATTTACTGTCGAGTCCTGATCTTTGCTTTATCTCCGTTTTATATCTTGATTAAGGGCGAGGTTGGTGCACCGTTAAACCGATTTAAGCGCTCTAGAAAAATATTTTTACTGACCGTTCCAAGACGGATCGTTTATGTTATTTCTGTCTTGTTTTGTTATGCTTTCA
This sequence comes from Loripinus fragilis, assembly GCA_964019695.1. Classification (NCBI taxonomy): domain Eukaryota; kingdom Metazoa; phylum Mollusca; class Bivalvia; order Lucinida; family Lucinidae; genus Loripinus; species Loripinus fragilis. The sequence goes on along the minus strand of OZ026521.1, from coordinate 8,305,649 downwards.
TGCACGTCTGTTTGTTGATGCCTTGTGGTCACCTGCTGGGAAAGGGTTGACCTCTTGGCTCTTGTATGTGATGTCTAATTGTGACGTTGCCACTTTCCCATTGGTATCCCTGGTCAGGTGTGGTGCTTGATTGTATCGATTCCTGATCTTTGCCCTCTTTCTTACTTTGTTTGTTTCATAACTCAATTATTGAAATAAAAAATAAACTAACTAACTAACTCATTGGGAGCCGTCTGATCTGGATTTCCACTGTTTGCAAATGTACTGATGTCCGAAGTTACCTGACTTTATAATATTTTTTTTTCTGTTGTAGATACACGATGGTAATCATTTAGTTGGGAGGTACTGTTCTTCAGGCCCTGTTTCAGTGACCTCTACGTCTCCAGTGATTTCTGTGCAATTTTCGTCTGGCAGTGTTGTTGAAGCTGGACGTGGCTTCAACGCAACATACCAACAAATACCAGGTCAGAAATTCAGACTTGAGACAAGTTTATTATTTCTTTTTATTTTATCACAAGCAGTGAATCCAATGCATATCAAATGTGAGTAAAATTGGTATTTTTCTACAGTGAAAAAATATCGTATTTTTTCACTAGTGACTGATACGATTTATATTTTCACTGTAGAATAGAATAGAACTGTAGCAAAACAAGGCTTTCTTGGCAATTTTGTGACTGGGATTTTTAACATAAGGTTTTAAGTGAAATATATTTGTCAAAAATAACGCTACGCATGTTGTGACGTCAACATCAAACATAATGACGTCACTGTTTGACCTGGCGTAGCGCCAGTTTGCACGTGACGCCTATCCTAAGGCACACTCAATAGACTTTCTTTAAATGCTGATTTCTTGAGTTTCATTCGTTAAAATATGATTCTTAGCCATTTTCTAGGTGCAAACTACGTTTACACCCAATATTATACCAAATAAACACACTGCAAAAGTCAAATCGAACGAAAAACCACCAAGTAAAAAGTAAGGTTGTGATTTCTGTATTTCCGTTGAGTATAAAATAAAAAGAAAATTTACTTTTTTTCGGCAAATACCAAATATATTTCTTCTCGTGCGGTGAAAATATCAGCATTTTCACTCGTGCTACGCACTCGTGAAAAATACTGATTTTTTTTCACCGCACTCGATGAAATATATTTGGTATTCACCTCAAAAAAGTAAATATCCTCTATTTATCATATGACGTCGCGTCTGGGAGTGAAATAACGCCATGCAATAAAATCGATAAACCGTTAGATTTATAGATTTACGGGAAACGTTATGACGTTCATAACAACGTTGCGTACATAATGACAGAATTATAACGTTTTTACGCCAGAAATGAGATTTCAAAGTATTTGTCATATGATAAATAGAATCTAACATGAGTGCTCCCGTATTATTGAATTTATTAAACTCGTTGCGAAAAATAGATTAAACGCTCGGCAAGCCTCGCATTTTATCTCTTTTCCCCAACTCGTTTAATAAATTCAATAAAACATGAGCACTCATGTTAGATCCTCTATATACTACACTCCTCTCCTACTACCAGGCGCGTTCCTGGGGCATTTTATAGAGAACGCACTTTTGAGGGGGTCCTGTATGGGGCCAGGGGTGGAACCCTGTGGCAGAAAATGATTTTAGGGCATTTCAAAGGGCTAAAATGAGCCCTTAAGACACGCAACTAAATAATATTAGCTCCATTTTTCTTCCAAAAATCAAATTAAATACAAATTTATTAAACGGCCGCCACTCCAAAAGAAGACAAAAAATATGTTCAAGATCCATCGTCGCAATAATGCAATCCAAGGGGAGCATTCTGCAATATTTCGACCTTCATTAAGCTACCATTTGTCATAAAGATCGTTTTTGTCTATTTTTGATCATGTTGAGTGGCCTCTTTTAAGAAGACGGCTTTACTGTGGTAAACTGTCAAAATTTTGCTATTTATGCTGTTTTTAACAATAATTTCTGTCACTACAGGAGCGCGAGAATTGAACGGGATTAGCCTAATGTCGCTATCTTCCCATAATGCGAGAGATCTAGATAAGGTATCGTCAGGTCTCGCGAGAATGCCAATATAGCTGGAAATGTGAAGCACCGGCTTTGGTACTTATCGCTCGAAGTAAGCGGCGTAAACTCAGATGGGCTTGCGCACATCTACAGTGTTTTATATTTAATTTATTTATGGCGCGCTTAACTAATAATAGCTAGTCTTCCTTGTGACCTGCATAAAACAAATATATGTACAAAGTATACAAGACACAATGTTATAGAATATAAACGTGTGCGGGATGATATATGTGCAATTTCTATTAAGATATTGAGTGCAATTTCTATTAAGATATTGAGTGTAATGTAAGTTATGCTAATATGTTCGAATAAGTGCACACGCACAACGCGCACATCTTAGCCTATGATAATGCATGTGAGGCGTGCGTATACCTTATTCTTTCAATGATTTAAAATACTCTTCTTTTGACTTTTTTTAAAAACCTCATCTGAGTTATCCTTAGTTTTGGTGCGGAACCAGAAAACGATGCACCAAAGAGAGCCATTCTCGACCGGGAGCCATCTGTCGCTGATCGTAATTTGCGTGTATGAATTTGTGAAAATGTTGTTAGTAAATGGTCTTTGGTTAAAAAAATGTACGCAACTACTGCAATACAATAGTTATGGCGATTTTTGATTGAGGGTCACCATTTATGCAGACGGTGTAAGGTTATCCGCACTTAATCCTCCTGAGCATTTGGTACTAACTCAAGGAAGGGATGTTTGTAAATACTGAGGCCAGACTTTAGGCATCTAGCCCGACTAGACTATGTTGCGCTTACATGTACGCCCAGCGGCTGCCAGCTGCATAAAACGGCTTATCAGCTGCATATATTCACTTGTGAACCAATGAAGAGCGACGTTACGTAATGACGTCGAGTTTGCGAAATTATATCGCAGGATATATTGTCGCCTTTATGACGTTATTCAATCAGATAAGACGTCGCGTTGCATTTGCAAGTGCAGAATGTGTTTTATTCGACAGATGTTCTTTGTGGTTATACGGCTTCCTATCTAGCTGGGACTATACGGTCCGTTGATACTGATAGAGATGGTTTCTATGACCCAGATTCGGTCTGTATCTGGGTCATTACACCTGTGTATCCCAACCAGCTGATACAAGTGTTCGTGGAAGAGATGGACATCCAAAATACTTTTAGATGTGGTAGTGATCATTTAAAGGTATTATTTGACTTTTCGCTTACTGTAAAGGCGGCGCCTCAAGAATGCGTAATTAGGACTGGTAAACCTTAGACATAGGTTAAAGCTGAAAATGAGGCGTGGTTTTATTCAAAGTAACTGTATCATCTTGCGCCATTATCTCGGTATAGACGCCAAACGCATTATTTAGTCCTTAAAACGCCAGCAAAATAATTGCATCGGAAAATGTCTATTTAACATAAGCATAGAGGCAAACATTGTGGACCTAGATCAGACTGCTCCTGTCCACACTGTTTGTCTATGAGGCTTCACGTATTTTAGTTGGCGACAAAAAACCTACATTTTATGATTATGTGCTTTAAGGGTTAATAATGTAAGTTCAGTGTGTATACGGTTAGGATTTTCATGAAATGCACGCACGTATACGCGGCCCAAAAAGCTTATTATCTCTTTATCAAATTACAAATAAAACCTGATTTCCCTTCCTTAGCAGATGAAATAGCCGAGCAACGCCCAGATATGAATGTTAAAGTTGCCGATACTGTAACGGTGGACAGATATATACTGATGCAACACCAACTACCCTTTATATCTTTTAAATAAAGTTAAAAGTAAACTGTTTTTGTTTTGATGATGTCACCACGAGTTGGCATCTTCAGGCAGCTCTTTAGTGAACATTTCAATGGTATTTTATCAAGCTCCAACGATTGGAGATTAATTGTTCACTTAGTTAAGTATTGACATTTTTATATGATCTTTTTTTTTAATATTTAAGCTATTATCAGTTGTAATGGAGATCCAGATAAGCTTTAAAATGATATGCTTTCAATAGTTAGCTTGTATATTAAGAAAAGTAGTCTTGAAATGCATGCTATGCGGCCCAAGGAGTACACTGATATTTATACATACGTAGGCTTGCTCATTTTTTGGGAGTCAAAATTTTGAATTTCCATATTTCTTTGTTTTTTTAGAAAAATGAATATTTTGTGGACATTTTTTGGGGGTCATCACAAAACTGGACTAGTTATAGGGGTAATTTCTATGTATTTCGAGTTTTTTTTCTTATGGTAAATGAACAGAATGGGGATATTTTTTGCGGTTGCAAAAATTTCAAAGATTTTGTTTTAGGGTGTTTGATATTCCTGATATATTTTGGGATGTAGATGCTGGGCCCAAGCCTACGCATGAAGAAAAAATGAGAGTACCATCCCCCTGGGGCGATGCGGGTTCTGTAATATTGTGACACACGTGAGAAATGCTCAGAAATATGAAACCTTTGCAAAACTCACTGACTTCATATTTTGTACATTTTATACCGTTAAACAGCTTAAAAATTTTATTTGCTCTTGAAGATATGATATGCAACCTCAGCCTCATTAACAAACAGCTTAACTCTTATTTATAAGTGTAAGTATACCTGTATAAATGAGCCGCGACATGATATTTCGAACAAAGTGGTATGTGCGACCAGCAAAGGCTCAAACCAGCCTGCGCATATGTGCAGTCTGATCAGAGCCTTTCTAGTCGTTTGAATAGTCTACGACTCTTAGACTACTGGCCGATCATCATTAGGAGTTAATAAGCTAAAAAGGAGAGGCTGCACAAGCTCGTCTGAGTCTAAACTTGTCAAAATGCCACATTGTTGGAAATCACGTGTCGTGGCTCAAACGCGTTTTGTTGGCAGGTTCATGACTTGGATGTTATGATGCGTATGAGAGAGTATTGTGGAGAATATCCCCCGCCTATTATGACAACAAATCAGAGCAGAGTTTTCATCACATTTCAAACTGATAGCTTGATCAACCGTAGAGGCTTCACCGTGTTTTATGCATATACAGGTAAGAAAACTTTGCACTTTCTTGAAACAAAGGCTGGATATATGTTATATACACTGAAGTTATAAGTGGCCACCTTACAAGTTTAGACTGTTCAGAGAGTTAATCTCGCTCTTACAAAATGTTAATTCTATATAAAAAACTTGGGAAAGGGATGACCTTGGCTCACAGTTGTTATGTCTAATTGTGATGTTGTCACTTTTCCATTGGTATCCTTGGTCAGGTGTGGTGCTTGATTGTATCGACTCCTGATATTTGCCCTCTTTCTTACTTTGTTGAGACTCTGCAAATTATATCATTTCAAAATGACTGGTAGATCTTGCTCAGACGAAGTCCAGGTTAAGGTATACCTCATGCCAAAATGTGACACCTTTTAATGTGATATAAAATATTCCTCAGATACGTTATCCATTTATATTTTAATTAGTTTGCAGCTGTGATATAAGATAAAAAGAAGCAATTGAACTCTCCATTTCGCTTCCACATTAACATGAAGACAGCCACTCTCAGCTGCTTTAGATTAAACCATGCAATTTGCATACAAACTTTGCATTACGCTGTACGCTTTATTATCTGCAGCACAGGATTGAAATTTTCAGCGATTATTCATTATGAGTAGGCGTTACTGTACTACTTACAACATTTAAAAATTCGTTTACATATGCCATTTAAATGACCTTTAAAGGTTCACGTTAAAACCGGAAGTGGACACCAGTTTTGAAAAAGTATCGTTAGAAAATGGGCTGATCAAGCTGTAATGTGCTTGGTCAAACATGTTCACATGAAGTTAAACACATACAATGATTTAAGTATGTGCAGCTGTTATTTTCGAAATTATCGGAAAATCAGAAAATGACTTTTTTTTAAAAAAAATCTTAAAAGATCTTCATAAGCAAAAATTCAAGCATTTAGTGTTTTTTCAAGTCGGCTAGACAGTTTTGTCATCATCTGTACTTCGCTTTGATAAACACTCTGATTAAAACGCTTATTTTCTTCAAAAAGTTGATTTTTGCATTTTTGAACCCAAAAATCGTGAAGTGATGGATAACTCTTCCAAAGTTCCGTTTAACTTTAGTCCATTTAAATGCACTTATTAGGGAAAAATTCAATTCAATATCATTAGCGCTTAGTCAGAAAAATATAAATGAAAAGTGGGCACTTATAACTTCGGTTCAGTGCCATTCATCTTGTAAACCAAACTGCTCTTTCATTTTTTGATTGAGGGTGTTTATATTTCGCACTGTGATCAACAACGGAATGTTTCAGATAATTGAAATGACACTGGAGTCCAAGGTCAAGGTTAGAAATAACTAGAATATGTCTTAAGGCTCGTAACGTACACTCCAGTTACATGTTTTGACAGAGGGTGTTCATATTTGATCATATTTGGATTTGTTTTGTTTGTTTGTTTGATTTGATTCTTTACGTCCCATCAACAATCTTTCAGTTATAAAGGGACGGGTCTTCCTGGGTTGAACCAGTACTAAGCTAGGATAAATGTGTCTTGCTCAAGGACCACAACGCAGTGATGCCGGTGAGGCTCGAACCCGCGGCCCTTCAGTCTCAAGTCAAGCACTCTACCACTGTGCCACTGCGCTCCCTATCATATCTGGTAGATTGATTGCTAATGATGAGTAGCTTAGACTGATTTATTCCAGATTACCCGCGTTATGACATTGGAGTCAAATGTCAAGGTCAAATAAACTCAAAAGTAAGTGAACATGACCAGGAAATGTCACAATCACCCGACGGCACCGCGAGGAAGAGACACAGAACACTAACAGTCACATGACATCAAATGGGCAAACAAAGTAATGCAATCAGCTCTCTCTTCCCCAGTGAAATAGCTGCAAAACTAGAAACAACATTAATTACTGCACAACATAACACGACCCGAGCTCAAAACCTCCAAAAACAAGGGGAGTTAAAATAAACAATAAATCAACAACAACAGACCACCGCCTTAAAATCTGTTTATTGGCTCCTCTGCATATGTACATATAGTGGAGCTGGATACTGAGAAAATACTTCACTTGATGATACAAGCATGAAATTTTCACCATATCTTCATTACATCTCAGGCATTTAAAAACGATTCCTGGCCACTTCAAATTCGGCCATTTTTCAAGATGGCCGCCAAAAAACAAAATGGCCAACATTTCGTTGGAGAGTGTATGTGGTAAATTGGTCATATCTCAGTTTCTAGTCATCGTAGAGCATCAAAATTGGTATCAAATTAAAGCTACATCATTGTCCGTTAGTATAAAGTCAAATTATGCAAATTAACTGATTTGCATATTTATGAATATTAACAAGTTCTAATTTTATGGCCAAAAATCGGTAAAATACACTTAGGTTAAACATATCTTAACCTCTGGTCAATGTAAATTGTCAAAAGTGATATATACCTAAAGCATAGCCTTAGCCATACTATAAATCTTCATAATTGCACTGCAGCTCATTAGCATATTCATGAGTATTCATTTTCAAATACTTAATAAATCTTCAAATATCAGTTTGTAGTATGCACATGTTGTAAATTATTCATTTCTAAGCTTCTATTATACATAAGACCATACATAATTAAAGCTCCATCGTTACACTTTCTACCAAGGCTCCAATATGCAAATTAGCCAACTAAATATTCATGAATATTAATTACCATTTTTTGCTAAAAATCTAGAAATTGAAAAGAAAATCAATCCAGTCTCACTTTGTGGTGATCTTTCACTGAATAAATTCTTTCCAATTAAAAGTGTGGTCCACTCTTAGGTCTATGTACCATTATTTATGCAAATTAGCTCATTGATATCATGCGATTAGTGCTGCTTATTTTAAGCATACTCTACTGGCATTGCTAAATATTTTTGCTTAAATTATACCCGGAAACAATCGAAGCGTAATCGCCCACAATTAAAACATTTACATGTAACTACCTATCTTCTTGACAGGTGCATGAATTCCGACTAAGTGCCTGTTGGATAGCATTTTCAGTTTCACATACAATTTGACTGTGATCCGCATCTGAACTAAGGGTGAAGTTGGCACAGTGAAACCGGTTTAAGCCCTCCAGTAAAATATTTTTACTGACCGCTCCAAGGCAGTACTTCTTTTGTGGATCATTTGTGTTATTTATGTCTTGTGTTTGTCAAGCTTTTGTGTCCGTTCATTGCTGCCTTGTGGTCACTTGCTGGGAATGGGCTGACCTATTGGCTCTCATTTGTGATGTTAAATTGTGTTTTGTCACTTTCCCATATGGTATCATTGGTCAGGTGTGGCACTTGGTTGTATTGATTGCTGATCTTTGCTGCCTTTCTTACTTTTTTAACTACCACAGTTTTTATATTTCTTACAACATTTGGCTATAATAGCAGAGAATTCTGTCCATTTATGAATCCAAATATTATTCTGCTTCGACCATCCCCAATTCGATAGAGGTGGTAATTACTGTTGAGTAACAGTCGATTGTTTCCATAACATGTCCTGTCTGGCAAACTGCTACCTGACCTTGCTTTTTAGAGCAGCTTGTATTGGTGGATAGCATCGTGAGCGTTTTGCTTTCGGGCAAATAATAAATCAAAGCGCTGCATCCATCTTGCAAGTCTTGCTTGACTAATCGTACATAAAACACCAATCTTTTCTTATGTTTCCAGTTCCGACTGTGATATTGTGTCTGCAGTAATACTGAGGCATAAAATTTTTATGTGATTCCATGCCTACCATGCTGATTTCTTGCCATTGCCAACGGATGCAGAAACCGTATCACACCCAATAATTTAGCCCATGCAAAACAGCAATGGCCTTGCACGAGGACTAAGTGATTTATCTGTGCGTTGTTTTGAGCATTTTTACTGACATTCAAAGGCGGTGTTTCTTTTGTAGACCTGTTTTGTTATTAATGTTTTTTGTCTTTCATGCTGTCTTGTAAGTCCATTGCAGCCTTGTGACCACCTGCTTGGAAAGGGCTGGCCTCTTGGCTCTCTTATATGTGATGTTTTATTGTGTTATAATCACTTTCCCATGTGTTGTCCTTGTTCAGGTTTGGTACTTGATTGTATCGATTCCTGATTTTACCTTCTTCTTAATTACATATATCATGAGTGGGCATCCATCAAAAATTGTTTATTTATGCTATCCACAAAGCGTAGATATTCAACTCAGCATACCTGCTATGTCTAGTACAACAACATCGGTATCGGAATTAACAATCATAAGAGTTTGGCTTTCTGTCAAAGAAGCATGCATTATGTGGACAAACATACGAGTGTCAGCTTCCTCTGATTGCATAAGGCTAACATATCCCTATTGTAAACTTCAAACAATCCCATTTCCTTTTGTAACTATTATATGTGCGTTGGTTTGAGCAAGTATACTTTTAACTGCTAGAAACCCAAATATTTTGGCCTTTGCTACTATCACATCTAATGAAGTTGTTCCATGATTTGAGAGGTCTGATGTTACTTGCTGTTCCTCTTTTGTGCCATGTCTCACTTTTCAAATTTTCTTGGTGATATTCACCAAATACAACATCATTCCTTGAGTATTTTCAAGCATACTACTCAGTATGAGGTTCAATCACCTCAGTGGCATAACAATCAGGTATTTTGCTGCTCTGGACTTGTTTGCTAAATCATACATTGATCAGGGTTGTGTCATCCATTATCACAGTATCTGCATTTGGTTGTTTATATTTTGTATTTGTACATTGTTCAAGAATGTCATGCAGCTGTGTCTTCACTGCTGTGTGAAGCATGTCTTTTTGTGATAAGAATGGAGGACAGTTTTGATTTTCATGTTGGAAAAGGGTGGCAAGTCACCTTTTTGGCTTTGACATGAGATAAATAATATCAAAAATAGTCGTCGGTCATCCTTTAAACACCTGTCAGGCTAATTTTTAGCTGACGATTGGTTGGATTTAACTTGTAGCCTGAAAAGTGGAAACATATTCGTTTTCACTGGCTCATTTAACAAAGAAGGCGTCTGGGTGTCTGCTATATCTTTACAAATTCATATTGCTTTTGACCAATGGGAGCTAACTGCTTCATGGTTTCCTGGTCATGCCCACGTACTTTTTTATGAATACAACTGTCCGCTACTTATATTGTATAAAGTGTGTACAGGTCAGCTGACTCCTCTTTAAAGGGATTCAGTTAACTGCTAGAAACTCAAATAAAAACAGATCCCCACCTCTATCAACTACAGTGCATTATATATACAGCTTATTCCCTAGACAATCATACACTGGAATGCCCTTCCAACCGGCACTGTCTTGCTTCCTACCGTGGTCCAGTTTACTGTTTAGCCACCAGGTGCATGTATCCCCCTAAATTTCTATATTCTGTTTTTTTATATTTTAACTAAACTAGCTCTTTTTGCACAGTACAATCTCATCCGACCCACTAAGATAACCCCATTTATAAAACTTAGTAACCAAAATACACTTCTGAAGTCCTCCTATTAGGTTAGGCAGTATTGGAAGAGAGAGAGAAAAAAGCTTTATATTTATCTTCAGTTAGACCAATTGTACCTCTGTAAGCTTTTATGAGTGCAATATTTTGATTGTGGGGTTGGTCTATGGCAATCATAGAGAATGCTTTATCAATTTTACGAAAGGCAAAATGATCTCTGTGTATTCATCAGAATGCATTTGTTTCAGGGTAAGCTTAACACGATGATTGACAGCTAGCCATCAAGCTTAATAAATATGATCTTAGGGCAACCATAGGGATGAATTCTGAAATTGCTTTATTATCCACCTAAAAGTAGTGAATATGACTAGGAAATGCAACAATCACAGACCACATACCAACTTTGGCATCATAAGGAACAGACACAGAACTCTGACAACCACAAGACAGCAAGAGCACAATACAAGTAAAGAGCCAGATCTCTCTTCCTCATCCAGATTACTGCAAAACTAGAAAGGATGCTAAGTACAACATTACAAAACAAGAACAGAAATTCCCCATAAACAAACGGAGCAAATTGGATAAACAACAACAGAACCACCACCTAAAGGGGACAACAGCTGAAGTAAAGCCCCTGGGGGCATTTGTCTACAATTTTGGGCCTAATCTACGCCATAGAAAACCATTTTGAGTTAACAAGCTATGTCTTTAACAGAACCAACAATCTTTTCATGGAAATAAAAACACAGTGTCAAAAACTGCTTAAAACAGAAAAAGCAACAGTCAAAATTGGTATTTGAATATAAAATAAGTGTATATGAATATTCATAGTATATTAATGCTGATGTGCACATAATGATAAGTATAGTTTGGCAGCAAAGTTTAGGACTTGATATGTATCACTTTTGACAATTTGCATTAGTCACAGGTTATGATATTAATCATGGCGAATTTGTAAGATTTTTGTTACTGATTTTTGGACAAAAAAGGAATAACTCATTAATATGCATATTATGTTAACCAGTTAATTTGCTTATTTGAACTTTATACCATAGGGCAATGATTAAGCTTTAATTTGATACCAAGTTTGTTGTTCTTTGATGAGCGGAAAGTGAGATATGATCAATTTACTACACACATCCTCGCGAGAAGTGTCGGCCATTTTATTTTTTGGCGGCCATCTTAAAAATGGTCGAATTTGAAGTGGTCAGGTATCGTTTTTTAATGTGAGTCAAGTAAAGAAAATATGGTTTAAATTTCATGCTTGTATCATTAAATGAAGTATTTCCCTAAATTTGCTCACTAAGCAGCTCCACTAATATTGGCAAACAGTTTTGCTATTCTCGCTAATATCCACAACAAATGCTTTGGGTTGCAAATATGACCATAGAGCGAAAATCAAGGTTATATATATATACTGACAAACACTTCCAACGCAAAACGTTTCAGGAATGTAACTTTAATTAATATACGAGGTATTGCCGTAATCATTGCACCGTTCAGGGGTTATGGCAGACTCACCCAGTCAGGTTATCATTAAAAGGGAGTGATTGACTGATGAAGTTCTACTTTCATTTTCCTAAATAAGTGTTTTATTTTTTGATAAAATTGCATTCCAATGGATAACCAATATATATGTAATATTTAAGGTTCATTTTGATTTTACGTTAGAAGTGGGGTTCAGTATACATGAAATCAGGCTATATGGATTGTAAGCCAACTCCATTTGCATTGCTTGACGGACGATATTCATATTTGAAATAATACATATATACCGACAAGTCAGCCTTTGGGATTCCAGGCCCAGCCTGTGAGACACTGTCATTGTCTAAATAACTGAAATCTGATTGTATGGTATGTAATGCAAATAACTCTGAGTCGCTGTGGAGTAGCTATTTAGTGTCCAGTGCATATTGCACATAGGATTCGCTGTGGTGTCGTGGATAAACCACTTGCCTTTCAAACCTGGGTTTGCAAGTTTGATCACCGGCTTATCCAGGATGGATGAGACTTAAGTTTATTGATTTCTGTTGATCCTGTTTTCTTTTCTCCTACTTAACAGATTATAGCATGGCTTGTGGTGGTATCTTTAAGGAACCAGAAGGTAGCTTCGGATCGGTTACCAAAGCAACATACGACAACGAGGCTGCCCACTGCGTATGGGTTATAGTTGCACCAAAGGACAAGATTGTTAGCCTGTCGTTTCCCACATTTAACCTAACGTTGCACGAAACATGCAGGAATTGCTATTTATCGGTAGTATAATTGATTCGGGACGTGTGAGATCCAGGCCCCGAGGTTATAAGACTTTTTTCATGCTCAACTCAGCTGAGCATAAACTTTCAACTGCTCATAAAATCAAACGCTGAAAAACACTGATTTGTCTTGCTTTAAGACTCTCAGATGTTGTATTTATCCTATATCAAATGTAAAAATGCCAACAATTATGAGCAGAAGAAATTTTGTGCTCAGTTGAGTTGAGCATGATTTTTTTTTTATAATTTCGAGGCCTGCTTTGGTTAATTGGATACAAGACAGTCTGCACTGTTTGGTAACTATTGATTACTTTTGTTCGCTGCTTAAGACTAGGCATGCTGGATAATGTTGCATTTTTTTGGTGTCCGTGTTTTTTTTGTTTCAAATTTTGTTACAACCCAAGCTGCTTATATAGTTCTACGGATAATGGGTTATTTACGCATTTCATGCCTACCAAGTACTATCATTTTGTCTGCTTCCGTCTGTCTACCTATCTGTATGTTTTGTTTGTATATGAGTCTGTATGTTCGAGCGTACAACTAGAAATACACAGTCCTGAAAATACAAATAAGATCACAGATGTACAAGCACTTGTATGTTCTTCATTTCATTTTATATTCAACTTTTGCCGCCACTATATATGATAGAAAAAAGTATGCCTGTTGCCATTACATCAGGCATACGGGAGTGGTGAGATCAATAAGTAGACCCATTCATAGAGTAGCTAGGCCAAGGGCTTCCAATTAAGAGAGCATTTTAGGCAGTATACATCTATACATGTAGCCTTTCGTTTGGCTTACCGTCTTTGTGACATGGTTAGATAACTTAAATATTGTTGACTAGGCTGATCAACAGCAACGCAAGCCGATATGCAGCTACATTTAAAATTCATTGATGCATTGCTGTGAAGTTTCTTATATTAGTATATACATGGCTTTATGTTCATGTTATGACTTTTGATACTTTTCTCATTGGGTTGAACATGACTGCATTAGTTATCAAAAGGAATATTTCAAGATTTTTTTACGCCCAAAAGACCTAGATATCAAACATGTCCATATTTTAATGTAGGTCAATGCCCGCTAGAATTACCATTAACAAAATAAAAAGGGCAAGTGTAAATATTCGTGCAACAAATGATCAGATGAACGTCACAAAGGAAAAGCAAACTTTATTTGGTAACATATATCACTCTTTTTATGCTGTTTTCTATTGTGAAAAAAAGTTTAGAAGATGATAAGATGCTACAACTTATTAGATTTCATCATAATTTGCGCATATTGCAAATGTCTCTTTGTATGATTCTTTCCTGTTGGCTTTTGGATATGTATATATTCCTGAATATCTAGATGTATTTGATGATAATGTTGATCATAAACCAGGCCCCGAGTAAAACTTTTTATGCTTAACTGAGTATAAAATTTCAACACCTCATAAAAACTAAAATGCTAACAAATAAAATGCTGAAAAATAAACACTTTCCTTGCTTTTAAACTCTCAAATGTTGTATTTATTATGTTAGTAAAATGTTAACACATATGAGCCTAGCGTACTTTTTATGGGACAGAGGTAAACAGTGCAGATCCAGATCATACATCGTACAATGCGGTGTCTGACCAGGAACTTCAGTGTTTGCTTACAGAATCTTTTATTAAATTTGGTAAAATACCCCTAACACCCCTAAAATTGGAAATGGACAGCTCCAATTAATAGTAGTTGGAAATACCATTCGTCTTAAATGGGTTAAAATGCCAAAAATTGATGCTCATAAATGCCATGCTCTGTTGAGTTGAGTATGAAAATAGTTTTATAACCTGGGTACCTTATTTGTTATTTTCTAGTTATACGACGGCTACTATTCTTATCCGTTTGAAGTGGCCAAGGGCAAGTACTGCGGTAACAGCATTACACCAGTTTTCTTCTCTTTGACCAACGTACTTTTCGTGGAGTATTTTTGTGAATCATTTTCTTCCTCAAATTTTGAGGCTCGATACAGTATTGTAGATGGTAAGTTTTTAAGATTGAGATTACTATACAGAAATATAATAATAACCATATAGAACTCAACGCCAGAAAACCTGTCTTTGAGATTTCCGATAGTATTAAGTTCAAACCAGCCTGTTCAGCTACAGTTATCATATGGAAACTTTGCATGGTGCTAGTTGGAATATTGTACTTACCAGATAACGAACAGCAAAGGCGCTAATTAGACCGCGCGGATGCGCAGGCTGATTTGCGACTGAGTTGTTTGCAAGCAGCAAAGTCAGTTTTTCTCGCAACGAGGCCTATATTATCGACAAAGCCCAGAGGTGACTCCATATTTTACAGTTCACCCTCAGTGCTTTAACTTCCTACTTCACAGTTCCGACTTCTTGATTCAAAGTCACTACTTCACTCTTCACAGTTCAAGCTTCATATTTTATAGTTAATTGCTCAGAGTTCAAATTTAATAGTTCACAGCTCATGTTATCAATGACTTGATATCAACGAAGGATGACAATAGAAAAATACGTGTATCTTGACCAAAAGTAACAATGCCTCCTTAACTGATGTATTAACTTAGTTAAGTGTTGATTTTTCAACTTGCTATTTCAAATGTTTGATAAATTGCTGGGCTCAGTGCAGCACATATGGTCAAATATGTCATTGTGGTCTACAGAATACACGAAGCATGAAGCAAAAAACTTTGAAGCGTTATTTTTCGTATCTTAAAAATCAATACATAACTAAATTAATTTTTTGTTGTTGTTGTTGTTGTTGTTCTAACTCTCTGAATGTATCATTAATCAATGTAAGAAATAAGCAGAGAAAAGCAACTTGCCCGCTGGACAACATGAAGCTGTAATAAACTTGGCCCCAAGAATTTTAACTTGCCCTCCAGCTGCAACTAAGGTCAAAGAAGTGCTTTTATATACTAAATGTTTGACTGCATCGTTTTCCTATTTTATGTCTTGCAATTGATTGCCAAAAACTAAACTGGTTTGGAACATTAACCACCTGGTCTGCATATACCAATTGATCTAACGTATTTGTAGACCAGTTGATCATCGAAAGGCACTGAAAAAATGATGTAAAAATCCTGCTCTCTCATTTTCGACTATTGCAAGGTATCTCATGGAAATCTAGCCCCGAGGTTATAAAACTCTTTTCATGCTCAACTCAGCTGAGCCCGAAATTTATCATGCTCATGAATTTTAAAATGCCAACAATTTTTTTTAGCATTTTAACATTTATTAGCATGCTAAATACATCATTTGACAGTTTGAAAGCAAGAGAAGTAAGAAAGAGGGCAAAAATCAGGAATATAATCAAGTACCATACCTGACTCAGGATACCAGTGGGAAAGTAACAAACTCACAATTAGACATCCCAAACGAGAGCCAAGAGGTCAGCCCTTCAGTCTTTTTTTCTTCATTATTTAAGTTTTCATGAGCAGTTGAAATTTCATGCTCAGTTGAGTTGAAAATGAAAAAAAAGTTTTATAACCTTGGGCCTGGTTTTCTTTAAGGCAGTCAAGATTTTGTGATCATAATGAAAAAAAAAATGTTGTGGAAATTTTAAATCAGATTCAGTCACGGCATAGAAAAATAAACTTTCCATCGTGCAGAGAGCAATCAAAAACATTACAGTGCTTAGAAAATCACATAACGCCATTTAGCTGCTTTTATTGACTGCACGCTCAGGATAACATATCGGCGTTTTCTTTATAATTATCCAGGAAAGAAGTTTCTCATTAAACATGCACACCTGTGTGTTTGTGCTGTTTAATAGAATTTTATATATCATTAAAAGATTTTCGGGATCAAAGCCTTGCTAAAGAATTTCAGGTTATCCTGTGGGCAACCTTTCAGGAAGATAAGCTTACCGCCGCTTTAACCCGTAAGGAACAAGAGGACATTTGCTTATTTCTAACCTTGTGGCAATCTAAATTGTTTAAGAACTAGATATAATAAACCAAAAAAGGCCTCCTATATGATCGACAGCATTAAAACACCAGTTGAGCCACGTAGATCATGCGCGGATCCAGAGGGTGGGGTGAGGAGACAGGGGGTCTGGACCCCCCCTGAAAATAACAAAAATATAGGTTTTCAAAGCAATACATGTACGAGACCTGTTTCATGATTATTTGAACAGATTTGAAATTTCACTTTTTTCGGTTGCGTATACATAAAACAAACACATTTTGCTTTTCCATGTATAACGGGCGTGTCCCTGGTATTGCCAAATAGACAAGATGGCAATTTAAAGCATAGCCATATATATAATAAGGTGTCCCTTAATACATTACCACCCCCTTTTAACTGATTTTAAGAGCTAAAACGGGCGTACCTTATAAGAAAATTCGTATTTAAGTGTAAAATTTCTTTTTAGTTTAGAGGCACACTCAGTCTACTATTAGAATGAGAAACAGAGAATGTGTGCCTGTTTTTGCTTGAAAACTGGGCCTAATAAGTTCTTCCATACAAGTGCTCAAATGGGTATCTCATATATAAAATGTGTCTTGGAAGAAATTTGAAAAGCAAATTCCTAAAACTCACAGCCTACTCAATTTCTTAGATAATTTAAGTATCCATTACCGATAAAACTGATCACCAAATATTGCATTTGAGTATTTTGCGTACAATTTAGTGTTGCTATGGAACTGTAAACCCTTAAGTGACTGTCACACCTTACCGGATAGCGCTAACGGACGCGTAACGGACAGTAAAATTCTCTGTCCGTTCGCATGCGTTTCTCGTCCGTTCCTCATGCGGTGAATGCGTTCCGTGCCAGGTGATATCCGTTTTATCCGGTCTTATCCGTTGGCAAGTTTCGGACATGTTCAAAACTTCGAACGGACGCCACCGGATAAAGATGTCCGGTGGATGAACGTTACTCCCGCGTTGGTATGCGGTTTTTTCCGGTTCTCATGCGGTTTGTACGTTTCTCATGCGTTCGGCATCCTGTAGGTATCCTTTATGTATCCGTTGATGTCCGTTCGACCTGCGTTGTGAACGGTCAACTACAAGACATTTATTGGAGTTCCCCAGACGAGTGCCGCATGTGCATTCTGTGATCGTTCAACGAACGTTGTGTCCGTTTCTTATGCGGTACATATTCGTTTTGTCCGTTATACATCCGTTACACGTACGTTAATTGACCGTTCTTTGTCAGTTACTTGTCCGGTATGTATGCGCTCATTGCGACTTCCGCGATGACTTCCACCACCGGATAAACATTTTTCGCATTTTTTCTGTCCGTGGGCGTCCGTTGCCTTTATCCGGTAATATGTGACAGCACCATAAAATTTGATGTCCAAGTCGCTCCCAAAAAGTAAATATCCAACTGGAATGCTTTATTTTCTAACAGAACATACTTAAATTATCTATGTACAATATATAAAAGGTTCCAAGAGAAAATCTTTATATCTTTTAGAGAAATTGGTCGAGAAAGATTAAGTAGATTTCGTTTCAGACAGCATTTTTAAACGCTTAAAATTTGACTACTCATCTTCAGAGACTGTTTCACGCCAGGAAATAAAAATTAAGAACTATTTTCTTGATGACTGCGGATTTCTGGAGATCAGACAAACCCATGGTAATCAATTATTACCCAATATAACGAGAAATAAATGAGTAACGGCATTTTCAGAATTGTTCAAATAATGATGAAACACCTCTTGTACTGGTCCTGACCAAAGCTACCAACCCAGCATTAAATGTTGGGCCATCATCAGCACGCCAGCGAACCGCCATTTAATGGCGTTTCACTGGCGGGCACATGATGGTCCGCTTACAGTGGTATTTGGCTCCTTCCTCCACTCAACAACTGGAGAAAAGGAAAAAAAGTTATCAAACTTGGACCCCAAAACTGTCTGGATCCGCGCAAAGAGATTCCAGACAAATTAATCTATCAGCTACCTACCTACCTTAACCATTTATAGACTGTAAAGCCCTTAAAGGTACAGTAGCAAATAGTGTAGACCTTGATAAAATGCCACATACTATCAGGGTCTACACATATTGCTTGGAGAAAAATTGATTCTCAGAGAAAGAGATACATTATTTGGAAAGGGGTACGTGCATTTAGGGACTATTTTGGCCCCCCTAGAGCCAAAAACTGAAAATTACTTTTCACCAACTTCTTTTGATTGGTTTATTAGAAGAATAACTGAAGTGTAAAATCTCGGCATTCATTAAAATTTTACCGTTGCTATGATAACAAAAATGGCCGACAAAATAGGCTTAAAACAGAGAAATTGCATTTTGGGCCAAATCTAAGGCTTTTGGAGAACGATTCTTTTTAAGAATTAGATATCAGCACAGCTAAATACCATAAATCCTTTTAATATGTTGTGTGCCGTGGTAATTCTAATCTTCTGTTAAAATATCTTTTTGGTATTTGCTAGTGCTCTTTCTTAATTTCTCTGTCAACCCACTAAATTTTGCTCCAAAATGGTCAGTTTCCTATTTTTTAGCATATATTTTAGCGGTCATTTTGTTACCATAGCAACGGTAAAAGTCACGTAGCTCTTTTAACATGTAACCCCGCTATCTAATAACGAACCACCCCGACTTAAATTCCATTTATAATTGGTCTTAAAGGGTTCAGTTTCCCTTAAGTTCCCCTGATGTTTTCTATATTATTTATGTATCATTATTAATCACTATATTTTAGCAACTATATGGCCGCCATGCGGAGAGCTATCAACAGATGATTTCGGTGTGATACGCTCCCCAGACTTGGACTTCAACGGATTTTACGACACTAATAGGCTCTGTCGCTGGACCATATTTTCGAAAGAGCAGTACAATATAAAACTGAATGTTTTTAAGTTTGACCTACAAGATGACTACGAATGCTACTATGATTATCTCGAAGTATGTATAAACCAGCATACGAGAGTTTGATACTTGTCGAAGTGTCGAGCAACGATGGCTTAGACGAGCATGCGCAATTGCGTACATGCGCGGATCCAGAGGTGGGGGTTACAAGGGGTCCGGACCACCGTGGAAAATGACAAAATATAGGGTTTCTAGCAATACTGGTCCGGATCCCCAGAAAAAAACCTACTAAGCTTCAAGCAAGCATTCAATGTATTATGTTGGGCCATCATCAGGCCGCCAGCCAAACGCCATTTAAATGGCGTTTCGCTGGCGCGCCGATAATGGCTCGCTTTCAATGGTATTTGGCCCCTTCCTCCCTCCCTCAAAAAAGAAAAAAAAACATTGGCAGAGTTGGACCTTTGACAAAACCTGGATCCGCGCATGGCGCAGACACGCCAGAGCCTTCGTTATACGAGGGTCATTTGGAAAGTTCTTAGCATGGCATCATAACTCCACATTGCGTTGATAAAATGCTATCAAATTATACATTTTTGGAAACTAGAATTTAACGGCTACTTGATGGTTTATTTTTGTCAAAAAAGGCCTCGGCGTGCACGTGCAGCACATGCTCAAAATGAGTAGGAGTTTATATACTGGCGGAAATTTTAAGCAAAATACTTGGAAAAAAGCGAAGGAAAATTGGGGACCTTATTAGCGATCATGATTTGACAAATTAACGATTTGGTGCCAACTAGTTTTTTTATTAAAATATATTATGCGATCACTGCTTGCACGACTACCACCTTTACATTCGAAAAATGTTGTCTAATAGAGAAATGATAAACTTTCAAAAATGGGACTTTATTTCGATTTTTCTTTATACTTTTACTATAAATTATGTCACTACAGGAGCACGAAAGATGCCTATTGAGTATGTTTTTTGCTTTATTTGTAGCGAACAATGCATAAAGATCATTTCGTCGCGCAAAAAGTGTGGCTTGTGTCGTTCTTTATTCAAGAAAGTTATTCCTAATAACACTACCCCTACTTTTCAAGAAGTGGGTGGGGTAACTTAACCCCTCACATTTTGTCGATGGCATAAGAAATTCTCATGGTATCGCGTTAACCATCACAAAATTGATTGATTTCTACTCTCAAGGTATTTTTATTTTATTTTTTGCCACCGTTTTCAATTGAAATGAACCAGAACGTCAGCTCATCGCTAAACTTACTCTACCCCATGGGAAGATTATAAGAGTTATCTTCCCTTTGTTCTAGTTTACAAAATGTATTTTGGTTTCAATACAAAGAGCATAAAATGGGCTTGACAAAAATACCAACGCATGGCATTTTTAAACTACTGTCGGTGAAATATCTTCAAAATATGTGCATTGTGACATGCGATTTTTAGACGAAAAATTTAGCGCATTGCTTTGCTTTCTAGACGGCTTTGGTATTGCTGTTCCGGTATTTAGTTACTAGAAACATCTGACTCGGTCATCAATTGTATAATAACTGTACCAGATTGTGGCCTACCAAATGATGCAAAATTATCTAATTTCATGAACTATTGTAAATGTTCTGCACACTTTTTAAAAGGTAAAATGTTATATTTTACACTGAAATTTTGCGTTTTCCAGTATACAAACAGTACATGTATTCACAATAAAATTTTTCGTTTCTGCATTATAATATCCTCATGAAATTTATGCCAAAACATATAAGAAAGATGATTCTTTAAAATGATACCAAACATGATAGGTTTTGTAAATCGGTTACTGAGATAAAAGACCATGCTAAGAACTTTCCAAATGCCCCTCGTATGCATACACAAATTATGGATCTAATTGGTGTTAACCCTTTACTACATAGAGACGCATAATAACGCTTTTGTAAACAGAGCAAACCCAGATCAGCTAGCCTTTGTAAGATCCGCCTAACTAGGGTCTACTCTGTTTGCTTATGGAAATTTGATTAGATTTGGTCGTACACTAGTGGACCTGACAAGTAATTTCTTTGTTCTATGTACAAACGTGAAAGTTTATATATATAATTATTCATAGTGAGATAAAGCTTAGCATGAATAGTCATTAAGGAAATTGTTAAGAAAGTTCGTTCTTCAATGTTT
Source organism: Loripinus fragilis (assembly GCA_964019695.1). Lineage (NCBI taxonomy): Eukaryota > Metazoa > Mollusca > Bivalvia > Lucinida > Lucinidae > Loripinus > Loripinus fragilis. The sequence goes on along the minus strand of OZ026521.1, from coordinate 8,284,011 downwards.
TCTGTAAACTCCAAGGCAGAAAAACCCCTATCTAAAATCATAAGTGTCACAATTTTTTGAAGATAGATAGATAGATAGATAGATAGATAGATAGAGAGATAAGTTTATTTACTTTAAGCAGTTTACATGCTCATGCGTAGTGTTAACAATATGTATTTGAATTATATAAATACGAGCGGAACATTTTGAGACCAACATTGAGCAGATTTGGTAAAATTTTCTGTTTTGCAACAAAACCGCATCGTCTACAGCAACTCCAAGCTAAGTATTTCATCAAATGGGTTGGGTAATAAAACAGTTATTTCATGCCTGATTGTAGTAAAGTCAAACTATTACCCCTCGGTACCGTGGACGACCTGATACACTATTGCACTCGGCCTTCGCCCTCGTGCAATATAGTGCATCAGGTAGTCCACGGCACCTCGAGGTAATAGTTTTGACTATACTACAAACAGGCATGAAATAACTGTATACTATTACCCCGAGGTGCCGTGGACGACCTGGCGACTGTAGACGATGCGGCTTTGTTGCAAAACAGAAAATTTCACCAAATCTGCTCAATTTTGGTCTCAAAATGTTCCGCTCGTTCTTACTAAGAAAACGAGTACCCACACTTAATGTTTCTGACCATAAACAACGGAGTTATTGGAGTTAAAAGATGCCAAACCATGCATTATTTTCACCATTGTTGCATAACGTCTCCTTTCATAAACGAACCGTTTCGTTGTCGCGCATGCTAATAAGCGCCTGTGTGTTTATAATAGGGAAGCGGGAAACCATGCCATGGTATAGTGTGAGTCTATAGTCATATTAATTGACTGGTGGAATAGTTCAATGACTCATGACATAGCAACAAATACTCAAATAGACAATTACTCCGTATATAGACGGTTGGGTAATAACATGATTTATATGTTCTAGGAGATGATGCATAGATAAGTTAGGAGTCTTTCGTGCAAACCAAACAGCTATGTGTCTTGAAATCGATACAATCAAGTACCACACCTGACCCAGGCACTATAAACCCTCAAGTAAAATATTTTTACTGACCGTTCCAAGGAGGTACTTCTTTTGCGGATCATTTGTTTTATTTATGTCTTGTGTTTGCCATGCTTTCGCGTCTGTTTATTACTGCCCTGTGGTCACCTGAAAGGGAAAGGGCTGACCTCTTGGCTCTTTGATGTTTGTTGTGATTTTGTAACTTTCCCATTTGGTATCATGGGACAGGTGTGGTACGGAATGGCATCTATTCCTGATAATTGCTGTCTTTCTAACTTTTATTATTTAAAAGTAGATATTTTGGGAGTAGACATTTTGGCGCAGTAGAAATAACATGAGTAGACATTTTGGTACAGTAGACATAACAGGAGTAGACAGTTTTGTAGTAGACATTGTGGGAGCAGACATTTTTGGAGAAGACATAACAGCACATACCCCATCATACATATCAGACTTTTTCCAGATTGTTTGAAAGACAATACCCATAGAAAATATAATTTGTGACCCTATTATTGTAGGTCAGACATGAATGTTGGTATCTGGCTCATCAAAAACAGTTTTTAAACGGTAGAGTATTTTTCAGCGTAGTGGAAACCATGTCTTAATGGAGGCTTTTATTTAAGGAAAGAATATGCTCCCCAAAGGTAGCATATTTTTTTCCTTTAAAAGTAGCCCCTTTGAGAATAGAAAATAACTTTAAAGTACATTATATTGAGAAATGTCAAAATTAATGTGTCTGCCTTTTAAAATCGCCAAATTTTGATGTAGCAAATAGTAAGTGTTTTACAGTCGTTTTAGTGCCCTTTCTGATTTAGAATCCCTTTGAAGAAGAGATGCATTATATATAGTATTTCTTCCTTTTTGTACCATAGCCTGTTCATCTTTTATTGTGGCATTTTCTGGACATACTCACTTGTTTGCGAGTGTTATATGGTTAAACTCAAATAAAACATATTTTTTGCGTCTTGACTGATTATAGAAATGAAATATTGTTTAAACAAAAAGCACCAAACAAACTTTGTGGTCATAACACTTTTTTTATGCTCAACTCAAGTGGGCTCATAAATATCAAAATTCCAACAATTGTTGTCATTTTAAGATTTATTAGCAGGATAAATACACCATTTGAGTGTATCAAGCAGGGACAAATCTTTATTGTTTAGTACTTAAGCTTAGTTAAAATGGCATGGCCAGTTGAGTTGAGTATCATAAAAGTTTTATAACCTTGGCGCTAGGTTTTTTCACAAAGTGGCTTAATTTTTGTAGATTTATGTTTGCCGCTTAAAGTAAAGTTCGGTGGTTCTATGAAAATACCTCCTATGTTATCACAATGAGGAATATATCAAAACAGATTCTCTCACGAAGTGGTTTATTTCTTTGTAGATTTATGATGGTCTTTCGCTGATAGGAAAGTACTGTGGTTCTATGGAAGTACATGTACCTCCACTGATACCACAATGAGGAATACATCAAAACAGATTTTCTCACAAAGTGGTTTAATTCTTTACAGATTTATGATGGTCTTTCGCTGATAGGAAAGTACTGTGGTTCTATGGAAGTACATGTGCCTCCACTGATACCACAATGAGGAATACATCAAAACAGATTTTCTCACAAAGTGGTTTAATTCTTTACAGATTTATGATGGTCTTTCGCTGATAGGAAAGTACTGTGGTTCTATGGAAGTACCTTATATGATATCAAATTCCAGACTGGTTACTCTAGTATTTTCCTCCGACGACAATGTAAATGGAGAAGGGATTTTGGCCCTTTATCAACAGATAGAAGGTATATACCGTAAGTGGTATCAGCACCGAAAAAGTTTGTTTTAAAAATGTTGGTTTGGTCCAGTCCATAATGTTGTACACGTTACATCAAAGCTTGGGAATGATTTTAATGTTTATTTTTATTAAAAAGCCAGAAGGTACCCATAATTATTGGATGATAAGCTTCCTGCAGCTGATAAAAATAAAGCCCCCCTAGCGGGTTTATGGGACAGGAGAAAAATGTATATTAGATTTATGGGAATAAGAGAGCAAATGCCATTGCTTTCCAGAATTTCGCTAGATAACAATTTTAGTCATACTTATCTACATACCTTATGTACTTTGATCCTGGTGTTGCAGTATATCAAAATATGTAGATCATTATTTTTCCTAGATTTTATGAATGCCCATGTATAGCACTATAACAGAAAAGCATTTTACTCCTGAAACAGATTTTATTTTCGGTGAAATTCTGGCATGATATCTTACACTTAGTAACACTACCCTTGGTTCTAATGACAGCTTGGATTCCATTTGGCACAGTCGAATATAGGAATTTCAGGTCATATGTTCTCAAGGTGTACCAAATATGTCATTTCTACAGATTTCTGTTTTTTTTATATTTGGCATCCGTCCAACACGATGCTTTACTATACTTCAGACAGTTTCTATGGGGCTCAGATCTGAACTGTTAGATGACCCATAAAATATATCACTACCCAGGTCCCTGATGAAAGCGCAAATGATTTACATAGTCATTATCTTGTTGACATTTTACAATTATATTGGAGTTTTATTGTAGTTTTATATCGTTCATGATAATTATTAACTTAGTATGCTTTACTGTTGATAGTGTCATTTACAAGCTAAGATGAGAGATCCCTTTAAACGTCTCGAGATAGCTCCCATGCCATAACTTCCAGTGGCACATCTATCAATGTATGCCGGATAAAAATGTGTCATATTTCACACCAGGTACTTTGAGTGTGTGATGGGAATCGGTTTGGAATACCTATTCATTTGAAGAGTGCACATACACCAAAGTCAATCAAGTGATTCATTGTCCATACACTCGATAGATTCAGTTTCTCAAAGTAAATTCACAATGCTCAGTATACATGACTCCATAGATGACCTAGATAGTTTTCTTTGCTGCTTTCCTCATTAGCTCATGGTTTGAAATAGAGTTTTGATAAACAACTTTGATTTGCTAAAAATATACCCAACTTTTCAGAAGGTAAAAATGAATAAAAAAAGCCTGCAAGAACAATACATATTTTTACTCACTGTAACTAAATATATCGGTCTTGCAGAAGCAGAAAATATAAACATAAAACAAAGCATGCGTTTTTAACAAACACGCAAACATGTATAGGTTATGTAAATAATTAAGACAAAAATCGCTATCTATAAACATTTTGGAAAGCAGCTGTACACAATTCACACTTTGGGCCATAAAATATACCAGTTAACTAGTCATTTTGACAGTGACAGACATGGCCATCTAAGCCCCGCCCTATCAATTTTGATAAATAATACTGTACCTTCAGATAAAATGCTGTATATAGTATAATACATACATGGCCCCTGTCTGTCTGGTTAGAGATTTAAATTTTATACAGTTATTGTCCTTGTATGAGGGTAATACGAAGAAGTCCCCGGACAATTAAACCTACCTTGGGTGTACAATTGGTCATATTACCCTAACATAAGGGCAACAACTGTTTTATTATACAAAATTCTTATTTTGACAAAAACGCGAAATCCCCTGGTCATTTTGTTTTCTATAAGGCCAGCCCATAAAACTGTTGCTTTGCTGTTTGCAGTGAAGCCAGAGAGTGATACTTTTTTCAATGACAATAATAGAGAGTTTTAGTGACGCCAGAGGGTATTATTGCTGTTTGCAGTGAAATCTGAGGACAAAACTGCTAGCCAGGGTAATAGTGCATGCTTACTGTGCAGAGCAGTGCTATGCACAAGACATGCTCTAAGTCATTCCAAATTTTAAATAACTACTGAATAATAATGAGGCATAACAAACCAGATTGTCTAATACATTGTATGTAGTGGAATGTCCCTTGTCAGTTTTTTTCAATCTCCTTATAGCATGATGTGCAGAGGCTCAGTGAAGGCCATCCCTCAACAAATCTTACAATTATGTTATACAACTATTCAGTTTCATGAGTTGTAAATTATTCTTTCTCTCACCTTTCATTGATCAATGTGTATGCAAACACTTTTCAAAGTATGGGTGATAAGATTCTTTTTGTTCTACGAGAGTAGACATACAAGGAAGATTTATTATAACTAAAAGAGAAGATAGAAAGAAGATAGAGTGTAAAGAAGGGGAATATGGCATAGGTAAGGATAGTTTGTGCACCTAAAATTGCATTTATTTCCCTACCTATCAATTTTAACATGTGTTTTGGGTATACCCACAACATATGTTTTGGTTGAGAAATAAGAAAAATATTTTTCAGTACGCACTCTTATCTGGAGGCCTGAATATGTGACATGGGCGCTACTCAGACTAGTGACTGCTGAGTTTTATTTCATTTGTTGATTATTTATGTATTTAATTTTGGAGTTTTGGTCTGCAGGTAATCTGATAATATATTAAAAAGATTAGAGTATTTTTGCCCATTTGTTTGAAATCTGTATTTCTCTGTCAAAGAGGACGAGTATTTATATGTTTGCTACAGAAGTTTGAGTCTATGTTGTAGCACTGTGAGGTTTAAGTTATTCTTGCAGCTTCTTGTATAGTATATAAAGTATTTCATTTCTATAAGAATTAGTTTGTTGACCTCTTTTTCCTGATCTAGAACTATTCCAAGTATGAATGATGTTTCACTTAGTGTTGAATTTATGTTATGTTGACTCAGCAATGACAGTTTCATTTAAAAATAGTTTGACATACTCCCATTGCTACAAGAGATTTTTGATAGTTTTATCTATTTAAGCGCAAAATGTACATTTTGAGTCATTAATTAGTTTCACTTTATATATCAAAGTTTTTTTTTTTTTTTCTAAATCTTATGCTTAATTCTGCTTTGAAACCATTGAATTGTAATGTCTTTGGTCATTTTCTGTCTCTGTAAAGACTCCTCTGCAACAAGGCTTTGGCATATCAGAACCTGTATTTTATGGCAATTTAGTTTATATATTTAAAAGAATTGTTGGAAAGCCTAATTTAGGGATCACTTAAAAAGGCCTCAGACTCAATGATGCTATAATCCGTTGGTTGATGCCTAACACTTGTCGTTGGCTTGGCCAACCGTAGCTCAACTTGAGGTTTTCTTTAGCTCTGACTATCTGTGAGTAATGAGCTATTCTCTTTGTTTCCTCATAGTGTGTTAATTTTATTTAATTGTTTCTCTTAGATAATACATTGCATTAGTTAGGAAGCCTCCATGCGAGCTAAGCAATTTTATGTTTTAACAACAACAACAGAATCTAGGGCAAAGATTTGGCGCCAGGAAAATGCATTCAGCCCCCCTCCCACAGTGGCTTAGGCTGCTGTCCATTCCAGGACAGTGGTTCTGTTATTGTTGATCTATTGTTCAATGTACTTCCCATTGTTTGTGGGGGTTCTGTGTTTGTCTTGTCTTGGTCTGCATTACTGTGTGTACTTTCTAGTTTTGCAATCATATTGAAGAGGAAAAGAGAGCTGGATGCTTTTCTTTTACTGTCTTATGGATGTCATGCTACTGTAAATGTTCTGTGGCTCTTTTTCATGGTGTCGTGAATTGGTCTACAGTGTCTGGTTGTGGTATATTCTAATCATACTCACTTACTTTTTAAATGGTTCTGAAAATGTTTTTTTCAATAGTTTTTCCTTGAATTTGTATTTTTCATTCCAGAAGATTTTCCAGCTAGGGATGTCTTTTTTTAAATATATTGTGTATGTCTTGTGATCTCTTTTTGTTTTTATCCCCTTACAGGTGTGGTACTTGATTGTATCGATTCCTGATCTGTGCCAACTAACTCAATTTTTTAGACTTATTTGGATAGAAAATCGTATAATAGGGTTTACCACATTATTTATTATGTTTGCTAGACTTAAGTTTTTCTGCCAGTCAAAAATGGACCTTTCCAGACGGGAATACTGCAGGAAATTAATATTTATATTATATATTGCCTTCAGTTCATTAAATGTATAAATGTTACCATCTCCTTGTATGATACTATTAATAAATCTAATGTCATTGTCAAACCATGATTTATAACACACTGCTTTATTTCCTATTTTAATGTTTTCAGTTGAGAAAATTGGACTGATTTGAAATTGCTGTATCTCTGTTGAAGACTGTAGTATTATACTCTATGGGATGTTATCATCTGTAATACTCAACCAAGTTGTTTTAAGCATTTATGTTGATCACTTTTAAACCACCGTTATAGTATTCTTGGTATAAAACTGTCTTTTTGACTCTATTAGTGCATGTACAGATAAAGTTAAAGAATAGTTTATCAAGGTATCTTAACAGTTTTTCATTCTGATTAGGGAGTGACATGAATAAGTGATTAAGAATTGAAAGTAGACGCATTCTTATGATAGTTGTCCTGCCTACTGGGTCAATATTGTGTCAAGATTAGTGTCAAAGTGTCAAATATAATTCCTAATAGTTTAAATCTGTCTACTCCCTAATTTAGTTTACATTTGGCTTTATAGCATCATTGTTATACTTTTTGAACCTATCCATACCACATGTGGTTTAGAGAAATTAACTTGAAATTTTTGCATAATGTTCTAATTTGCTCAATGTTCCATTCAAAGGTCCTTCAGGTCCATTCAATATGACTGATGTATCATCAGCATATTGTGTTAAAATGAATTATTTCTATTTAATGTTATCACTTTAATGTTTTCATTCGTCTTTATTTCTATTGCTAGAATTTCTGCACAGAGTATGAATAAATATTGGGAATAGGTGGTCTCTCTGTTTACAACCACGTTCAGTGTAAAAGGAGGAGAGATGGCCACCTTTATTAATTGTTACTTCCGTTTATTGTAAAATGTTGATACCCACTGAATTATTGATGGCCAAAATTAAATACTTTAAGTACTTTTTTCATGAATGGCCATGAACGTGAACCATATACCTTTTCAAAGCCAATTAGAAATAATAATAATTCAGGTATGTTTTCTTTTGTCTACAAACGGCATTACATAAAAAAACTAGTTGTGTATTATCCCTTACTTTCCTACCTCATACAAAGCCTGACTGTACTTTTCTGATAAATTTAGCCTCGGCTGTTTTTATGCCGTTAGCTATTAAAGAATCTGATTTATTGAACAATGTATTTGATATATATATATATATATATATATATATATATATATATATATATATATATATATATATATATATATATATATATATATATATATATATATATATATATATATATATTGACATGTAGTTAGTTATGTTTTGTCTAGACTTGTCTCCTTGGGTATTAAGAAAATTATGCATTGTCTTTGAATTAGAGATACTTCGCCAATGTTTTAACTATGACTGACTTATCGCATAACGAAAGTGCCTATTCCCCCCATTAAACTCGCTTGAAAACCCAGCTGTTTCTGGAGTTTTGTCGTTTTTCATGCTTATATTTTCATTTTATTATAAATATCTAAAATATATATATAAAAAAAATAATTTAGGAATTAAAACAGCTTTGTCGATTTAATATTTTTCTTATCTAGAGCTCTGGCAGCCCTTTTGTTTATTGGAGTAGAACTATTTATGCATTTTAGTAGATGGTATTATGAGAAACAATTCTGTGAAACTATTTGAATTTGGGCCAGTTGTTCAGGAGGAGAAGTCGTTTAAAAGATATTTCTTATCTGGAGCTCTGGTGGCCCTCCTGTTTAGTGGTGTAGAGCCATTTATGCAATTTTGGAAGAGGGCATTATTGGAAACATTCATGTGAAGTTATTTTAAAATCTGGACAACTGGTTCAGGAGGAGATGTTGTTTAAGGAAAAAGTTTACGGACGACAGACGCACGACGGACTAAGACTGATCACAATAGCTCACCTTGTGCTTTTGGCTCAGGTGAGCTAACAACATGTCATCATTTCTTCGGAGTACGTTATATGCGGCACTTTAACATCTGTAGAATACACACCGGCATTGTCTCAACGTGAACGTGTGGAGCATTTAAAATAGGAAATACTGTATAATAATTGGTCGCTGCAAGGCTGCTTACATAGTGAGATGGCCCAACTTTGATAGATGCCCGTATTTCTTGGGGTGTATGACGTAATATAATATAGAATATGCACCAGTATATTGAGTATTTCAAATAGGACATTCTGCACAATATGTGGTTGCTGCGGGCGGATTATATAGTGGACTGGTCCAACTTTCAAAAGTTGTCCGTATTTTTTTTTTTTTTTTGGGGGGGGGGGGGGGAATTTATTATATTGGTATACGCCAGTATCTCCTAAATGTAAATGCATTTGAAACACATGTATAATCGCTACTCGCATAGTGGGCTGGTACGACTTACGATAGCTCTCCGTATTTCATAGGGTATTTGGATTTGATATCGGTAGAATACTCACCAATATATTCTCACTTCAAACCGCTCATCAACATATAATCCAGTCTTCAAATAATCAACACTGCGAAAACACAAACTTTTACCCGTGACCCCACCCCATAATTCAGACTAAAACATATTCACACTTTGATCCCAGGTAGCTACAGATATGTATAATCTTAAAAACTTTTACACGGCTGGATGAACAATAACCTGAAAGCGTGTACTCATGCATATTAAATGGAGCGTTTAAACAGTTTTTCGAATGTCGCACAGGAAATATAAACAGTGCTTAAAAGAGATCGTCACGACAGCTCTGGCACATTACTTTAACAGACCATTCCTATAAACACTGTTTTAGCATCATATACGTATGGAATAAAGAATATTTATGCATTGCTGAAAGGCAAGGAAACTACTAACATAACGTAAGTCTCCTTCCTCTTACTCAGAGTCTAGGATATATGGCTGCCAATATTATTAACAAGATACAAAAATATTGTATTAAACGATTCAGCTCTTATCATTTTGGGCCTGTCGCATTTGCGACTAGCGACGCACATGCGATAGGTACTATCTCTACCTGAGCTGAGCACCCCGCCCACCCCACCCGCTCTATCTTAAGGAAATTAAAACAATCAGAGAGATATGTATATAGAAATAAATACCATAAGTAGATAATGTCTAAGAAATTGTTTAAATATGTAATATATGTTGTGTCTGTTACATATTTCATTGAAAAATAAAATTATAAAAAACAACAACCTGTCATCATATTTGTGATAATAGTTTCCCCATTGTTTCGTTTTTAAGTTTGTCTGAAAGCAGCCCATCATTAATTTGGAACTGTAAATTACTTTCAAGAATCTAGTCTTGTAGACTTCGAGCTAAAAAAGGTCCTGCTCTCCCCCCCCCCTAGGGAATTTCGCAGACATATCCTATCTTGAAGAAAATTTCAAGCCGCATCTTTTAAGAGATGTTTGCACTCTGTGCTCTGGGGCGTTAGTCTCTGACAGCCTGTTACATATGTTACTGTAACAAACTAAGGAAAAAATCAAAATGAAAGTTTGAGCTACAGAAAGAAGACATTAAGCCATCTAATTATTCAAATTTCTTATGTAGTTTGCAAGCTGGATGCCAAAGCTACATAAAAGCAGCATTTTAAACAAAATTACAGCCTTCAATGGTGTTATATGCGTTACATAGATTAAAATTCTCTTTGAAAGTTGAAATCGTGACTAACATCATTCATTTTACAGACGATTTGTGCATTTTTACAAGTGTTTTTAATCTTAGTTAACTAAAATACTTATTTGACTAATAGAAAAAACAAAGTTTGCTTATCTATCTCAAATACATTGTTTTATATGAGCTATTAAACAACCCTACCCCCAATTTTAAGTATCCAATTTTGGTATCTATTATTGAAGAAAAGTATATGAAAATATTTGACGCTCGTGGATATCTTACATTTTTGGCACTGTCTTGCTAATGCAATAACGAATCATACATTTGCAAGTTTGACATCAGGATCAGAGCACTTATTAAAGTATGTGACGTATGTTACATGGCATAATGAATGAGCTAGGAAATTTTCTTGGAAGTAAGAGATAATATTTCAGAAAAATACCGTTTTTCACATGTTTTCCTATTAATCTCTAGCCTCTGGTGCCTTAGTCTTAGTAATTACAGTAATTGCGTTACCTATGTTATATATAACCCTTTTAATCACATATTTCCTAATGCCTATAATATTAAAATATATAGACATATAGATAGAAAATAATAGTTCTCATTTAAATGACACAATTTAATAAATATTCCTATTAAATAAAATTATTCAAAAACAATCGTTATTCAAGTCACCCTCACAATGTCTATCATTGTGTCTGCTTCTATTGCAAAATAATCACCCATTTCATCACAACCAGTAGAAAGTTATCTGGTATAAGAGAAAGAATATGAAGTTGGACGTTGCCATCAATTATGTTTGCAGTTGGTTGTTTTTTGATGTCAGTACATTGAAGCATGTCTTGAAATAATGTAAAACCTATGATTTCTCAGTTTTTGCAGCTATATCATTAGCTGTTGCATTCAAAAGAAGAAAAGTGGACTATAGGTTGAATGGGATAACCAGTAGTTCTATATTATGCTCTATGGAAAGTTTATACAGAGTAAACAAGTTGTGCCTCATTTCATGATCCATTGAAAACTCGGTTTCAGCACTTCAGAAGTACTAAGACTTCAAATAAGTTTTTGAATGCTTGGGGAAAGATAATAAGTGCAGAGACATTATTAGAAGAAAATGTGTGGGTTGCATGTATGGAAAGGCTACATTTATAAAAGTTAACCAGCTAAGACTTTATTCTTTATCACTGAAATATCAAGGTACATCAGTCCAGGTACTCATTGCTCTTAATGGCATAGTTTTCCTCCGTGTAAAGCTTTAGTCTTTCTCCTACTTGCACAGTATCACTTGAAACACATACTCAAAGAGCCAACTATTAGAAATTCATATCAGTTTCCAAATATTCCAAGCCATAAATGGCAAAATTGGAAAGTTGATAATGGCTCATCAATTTTGAGTGGACTGGTGGTAAAATTGAATAACAGTAAATGATTGAAATATTGTGTGATGATTCTATTGGTTGCAAGAAGGCGTGTGATAATAATGATTACCACAGAAGCAGACAACTACAAACGTTTAACATGAGTGTTAAATCGATGAGAAATAGTTTGGACCATTTCATTTATTGTATTTTCTTGTAAAAATGTAAAACTATCTTTTCTATTTGTGGCTCTATATTTAGCATTATATGCACAGTATTAGGAAATATGTCCAAAAGGTCATTGATAACATCTGTAACAACAGTCCATGGGCTGGATAATCAGAAATGAATAGAATTTCTAGTGTTTTGTCACCAAAGACTTATAAGTACACATTAAGTGTCCTGATCTTTAACTTAATGACATCTTGTAGAAATATGAGCAAGACAGACTAAGAAAATGAAAAATATCCACACGCTGTAATCGCTTTCATGCATTTTACTTAAACAGTAATAACAAAATTCGCTTCTCTGTAAAACTGGGAGTAGGGCTGTGTATCAGCTCCTATAAGACAATATATTTAAGATTGAAAAGCAACTTGGTTTTTCCTATTCATCAATTGAGTATATGTTTGTAAAATCTAATAAAACAGTTTGAAACCAAGTGATAGTAGTTGTTTAACTACATGACGATAGCCACAATTATAGCTTTTAAATTATAATCGGGTTCATGTAACGCACATAACACCACAGTTAGCCGTATTAATGTTAAACAGCTTCCATATGTAGTAAAGACATCCAGTATAAAGACTATAAGAATGTCAATTTATTAGATAATTTTAATGTCTTCTTTTGGTAGCTCAAACATTCAAATTTCTAATTCTCAAATTGATAAAGTAACATATGTAACAAGCTGTTACAGGCTAACGCCCCAACTTACAGAGTGCAAACATTTCTTATTAACTGTACCTTGAATGGTTACATAAGATATAATTTGTCTGCAGAATTCCAAAGGGGATTAGGATGGAGCAGGCCCTTACTCAGCTTGATGTCAAAATACTGTTTGATGATTTTACTTATCACGCTAACATATGTAACGCTCTCTGATCTTTAAAACTTGATGACAACTAGCAGATCTATAAGTCTTTATCATAGGAGCCAGTTTAAAATCCCTAAACAATGTAAGATATCCAACAGCTGCAAGTTTTTTCACAATTTTAGCTCAAACTTTCAAACTACATTTCCTTTATCTGATTTAGTAACGCATGTAACAGGCAGTTTCAGACTAACGCCCCAACTTAGAGAGTGCAAACATACCTTATTCGATGCAGCTTGAGTTGTACTATAAGAAGGAATATGTCTGCAAAATTCCCTCGAGGAGATTAAAACATTTTTAGGCATATCTTACGTAAAGACAATGAGCTTCCCCATTTATTGCATCAGGTAACATATGCTACAGCCTCTGATATTAAAAAGTTTGCAACAAACTTGCAGATTTATGAGTCTTTTCATATAAGCAAATAAATCCCAAACAATGAAACACATTCGTCAACTGCAAATATTTTTTTAACTATTTTTACTTTAGTTTTAATACCAAACATTTCACCTTAAAACTGGGTAGGGGTAGGGTTGTTTAATTGCTTATTTCAGAAAAAATATTTAAGCTAGGGAAACAAACCTCAATTTTTCTGTTAGCCAATTGCATAAGCTAGTCAGACATGGTTAAAAACATCTTGCAAAACACACAGAGAGATTGTGAATGTAAATGATGTTAGCCACACTTGCAAATTTTAATGGGTTATCTGATTTATGTAACGCATATGACACCTTAGAAAGCCGCAATTTTGTTCAAATGGCTGTCATATGTAGTTAAGATATCCAGTATGCAGACTATATGAATGATTTTTAAAAATAAATATTTTAATGTCTTTAATTTGTAGCCCAAACTTTCAATTTACTTTTTCTAAGTTTGATTAAGTAACGTATGTTACAGGCTCTTACAGACTAACGCTCCGGAGCACAGAGTGCAAACATCTCTTAAAAGACTCGGCTTTCAATTCTCTACAAGATAGGATATGTCTGCGAAATTCCCTAGGGGGGGGGGGGGGGGGAGCAAACCCATTCTCAGCCATCCGTCTATTGCTGGTTGTAGTGGTTTCTCTGTGTTTATCTTTTTAACTCTGGATGTGGGTTTCTGTATGGAACTTCGTTTATAATTTCTAGTTTTTTTTTTCTAGCATTTTTTATCTTGAAGGTTATATAATTTTATATTGTCTATTTGAAGAATCAAAGTAAGGAAAACGACAAAGATCAGGAATCGATACAATCAAGTACCACACGTGACCCAGGACACCATATGGGAAAGTGATAAATTCACAAGAAAACAACACTCACAAACGAGTCAAGAGGTCCGCCCTTGTCCAGAAGGTGACTAGAAGTCTGCAATGAACAGAAAAGACAGTATGACAAAGAAAAACATGTAACACAAATAACAAAAAGAGACCAGACAAAAACATGTTTGAAGGTACCAACCTCACCCTTATTTCTGATGTGGATCAAGACACAGAAATGTTTGGTTCGCATGAACCATCCCAAACTTATCGATGTATCATCTAGTACAAACAAGACATGATTAAATCTCCACACCATATAATTGATCTGTTTTCTAGTTCTGCATTTTTTCTTTTGGGAAAAGCCAAGATTATCTCTTGTCAGTATAAATCAGTTTAAATCATAATGTATGTCGTTAATTTAGCCCTCATTCCAGCTAACTCAGCTACAAAGATTTGCTATAATATAGTAGCTTTTCACTATGCACGTTTAACTATTATGCTATCAAAAGAAAGCAAATAACAAAGGCAATGTAATGACCAGACTGCCCATATGAACAGTCTGTTCTGTGAGGTTGTTGTAATCAGATCCTCCAGGGTAAAGTCGGGTATATTCGGACAGACAGCTAAAGTCGGACAGTTCAATTATTGGGATTAAAATTAAATTAACTAAGCAAACAGTGAAAATCCTGATGAGACGGCTCATAAGGAGCCGTCTCATCTGGATTTCCATTGTTTGCAAGTATGTGTCCGAATTTACCTCATGTCCGAATTAACCCGACTTTACTCCAATAACTTCCATTTCAGATACTGCCTGTGGGCACCTAACAGCGTTCCTGGCAGGGTATGTAAAATCGTTTACAAATGACGAGGGTGTATATGAAAATGACGCCTTTTGCATATGGAATATCAATACGCCTTCATCCGGGATACTTATACAAGTTTATGTTGTGAAGATGGATATTGAAGAGTCCCCAGACTGTCTCAACGATAATTTACAGGTAACAATAACCCTTTCTAGACAGGAAACCCTTAATCAGGTACTCTGGCAAACAGTGCAGACCAGGATGGAATGCTGCATAGGGTGACATTTCATGAGGGGCAGCACTGTTTGCTTAGACAAATGCGATGTTCAGAGAAAGAAATACCTAATTTTAAAATGTAAGCTCTCCAAATATACAACGGACCATCCTAACTTAACTGTATTATATTTTATTCAAAAATTACATTGCTCTAAAAAGGTTTACGTAAATGAACTATTCGCCTTAATACGTCCACAGTCAGTCTAACCTGGTCAATTTTCTAAGCCCTCTTGTAAAACCGATAAATTTCAGATCAACTGGTTTCTAATGAAGCTAAGTCGATACTGATCCATACTTTTTTCATCAACACAATTAATCCATGTTAGTTATGAAATTGGTCACCTGAAATCAAATGGAAATAAGAAGTTTATATACTTACCCACACCTCCAACGCAGAATCGAATTTAACTTTGTAGTCTTTATGATCACCTGCTAGGAAAGGGCTGACCTATTGGCTCTCTTGTGTGTAATGTGTAGGCCAGAAATTACAATTGCTATAGTAATGACATTGCAGAAAGTGCCATTGCGATACTATTACTTTTGTGGACTACCACTGCAATACTATTGTGATATTATTGTCTGAAACATTTATGCTTGTTTGAAGGAGGACATTAAGATAATGGTAGGACTTTTCTGTATGTACGGGTACCGGTTTTGTATTGGACCAACAGAAAAATATCAGAATGTTGTCAAAGTCCATTAATCTTGCTGAAATGCATATGATGCAAAAACATGTACATCCTACTGCCATTTAACTTTATTTTTGTGCCTAAACCAAGCCATGTTGAGTGAAAATCCTTAGGTTTAAAAACTATTGAAACTATTGCGATAGTGAAAAGACTATTGCCAATACTATTGTCATTGCAACTTTCCTATCGATATAGTAACATTCCCTAGGTTACTATTGCGATATATCGATAGTCTGATGTATTATTACATCCCTAGTAATGTGTCCTTGCGTTTTTGTCACTATCCAATATGGTGTCTCCCAGGTCTCCTGTCAGGTGAGACACTTGATTGTATCGATTCCTCATCCTTGCCTTCTTCCTTTCTTTTTGTATATTTCAGATACTAGTTCATCCATTGTACCAAAACTTGAATATTACACATAACACATTTGTGAATAAGAAAGAACAGCCTACGTCAGTAAAATACAGTTAAACCTGTCTTGAGCGGACACTCAAATATTGACAAAACAAAGATCTTAATGACAAATGGTAGATGAATGAAGGTCGAACGTATTGCAGAATGCTCCCTTTGGAGCATTCTGCAATATGCTTGACCTGCATTAAGCAATAATTGATCATGAAAACCAATTTTTGAGAGTGGCCATTGTAGACAGGTTTTTCTGTATCGATTTTTATAATTGGAGATATAATCTATGAGACAAAGGTCAAGGCCAAATGTACTTTAAATCTGTGTTATGACTCAAATAGAATGATGGTTGAAAACGGCTTTGTCTACCCTAGGGAATTTTGCAGATTTACCCTATCTTAAAAAAAATTCAAGCTGCATCTTTTAAGAGATGTTTGCACTTTGTATGCTGGGGTGTTAGTCTCTGGCAGCCTGTAACATATGCTACCAAGTTTGAACTACAGAAAGAAGGCATTAAACTGTCACATTATTTAAATTATTCATACAGTCTGCATGTTGGACACCTTAGCTACACATTGAAGCTTTTCGAGCAAAAGTTTGGCTTCCTAAGGTGTTATGTGTGATATATTTATCAGATTATCTTTCAAAAATGATAATTGTAACCAATATCATTTGCTATTATAGCTGATCTGTGCATTTTTAAAAAAATATTTTTGATCATGTTATACTAACACACTCATGAGGCTTATAGAAAACCCCTACCCTTAGTTTCAAGGAGCTCAATTTGATAGGTATTATTTATTAATATATGAAAACATTTTCTGCTGTTTGATATCTTACATATTTGGGATTGGCTTGCTCATATAATAAAGAATTGTGGATTTTGCAGATTTCAAAACAATATCAGTGCACTTGTTAAAGGCTGTAACATATACTACATGGCATGATAAATGAGCAAGGACAATGCCCTGATGTAGGGGATAACTTTTCAGAAACAATAAATGTTTTTCGCATGTTTTCCTATAAGTCTCTAGCCTCTGGGGCATAAATCTTTGGTATTAAGTAATTCATGATTATCAAGCCCATGTACCTTTGTTACAGATGTTATCAATATTTTTTTCAATATTTCCTAATATGTATAATACTGAAATATAGATAAATCCTAGAGAGACATAGAAAATAATAGTTTCTAAATTAGTAAATGTTACTATCAATTGTAAATGCTCTAAACTTATCCTTATCAAAGTCAGATACAATATCAGTTATTTCTGCTTCTCTGGCTAAAAAATCGTCAACCATATCTCATCAAAACTAGTAGAATCATCAAACATTATTTAGACTGCAAGGAGTAAGGGCCTGCTCCATCCCAAACCCCTTGGTAATTCTGCAGATATATTTTATCTTATATATAAATTCAAGCTGTATCAAATAAGAGATGTTTGCACTCTGTAACCCAGGGCGTTAGAATGTAACTTCGTACCGGGGGTATAACAAGCTGTTGAAAGAAAATATTGATAACATCTGTAACAAAGGTACATGGGCTTGATAATCACGAATAACTTAATACCAAAGATTTATGCTCCAGAGGCTAGAGACTTAAATACACATTGATTAGTTTAAACATATTTTATTTCAACTTGGTAAGATACACATACAAATATATACAAGTAACAGAATGTAAAAGGATTAGAACGAAAGCTGGAAACTTATGTTATTCTTCACTTTGCAATAATCAGACGTAAATATAATGGTGTTGTTTGTTTTAGCTGTTGAAATATAATACTTTAACACAATCGTACTTGTTACATCAACATACCTATGCGCCAAATATGTGTATGCTATGTCTACATAAACGACACTGTTATTGTGCTGTTGCTCTCATTAACACCTTGATTATCTCCCTGTGGACTGGCGAATCTGCAAGCATTTATCTATAAAGTACACCAATAGCATTAGCACTTCAGTGTCGTTTATAGACATCAGAAAAATGAACTGTTTTTGGCTTGTAAATAACTAAAAAGGTACAATTATTCGATTTATTTTTCTACAAAATTCTATTCTTTCAGCTTTATATTCTTTACATGTCATTAAACAGTGGAATTCATCCTCCACACATCCGTTTTTATAACAAATTTTGCATAATCTCTGATCCTAGTCTTTTTTATACCGACTGGTCTCAATCTCAAGTTGGTGGTTTGAAATTCAAAATTTAGCAAGATTCAAAAGTTAAGTGTTTATCAACCTTCAGACTTATATAGCTTTCCATCTTATAGTTATTTTTAAACATCTTAAAAGTTCTAAGTTTATCTAATGTTCTGCCTTTAACAGTACTTCTTCCAGTATTGCGTCTTTGAAGAATGCATTGTACCTTTCTATCAATTTTTTTCAACAGCATTTATTAGGCTTCTTTTTGAAAAGTGTCTTTATTTTACCAGACATGATCAAACCCAATTTTTAATATATTCTCCATAACTTGAATTTATTTCATCTCCATATATTAGACTTTGAAAAGTAAATTTATTATGTGTTTTGGGGATTTCATCATCATTTATATGCATCCAGTACTTTATTGAAAGCAAGGTAGCAGATATTGCTAAGGGATATCTTCCACCTTCATTTTTACAAGCAAGTTTTGATGAATATTTGTTAGCACCTATTAGAAACTTACAAAAAATTGTCCATTTAGATTGGATATGTATGTATATATGTGAAACAGCATTAGACACTACCCATTTGATCCCATGACACTGACATGCTGTTTCTGCTTTTGAAGAATGCCCCTTTCCCTGCTAGTAGTGATTTTAGTTGTTAGTGAATAACTTTTGCAAACACATCGGACACATATGAGGTCCTTACATTTTGTCGATGCCTGACTTACGCGGATTCAGAAAGTTTTGTCAGACAGGGTCCAACACAACTCTGAAAACGGTTTTTTTTTCTTTTCATTTTTAGTTGATGAGGGAAGAGGTGATCTAGATACACCACTAAAATCGGGCCATCATCGGCCCACCAGTGAAATGCGATTTAAAAAGCGGTTCGCTGGCGGGCCGATGATTGCCCAACATTGAATGCTTATCTGGTAGCTTTTTGATTTTTCAGGATTCGGGACCAATATTACTAAGAAACCCTATAGCTTTGTGATACCTCTGAATCCGTGCATGACTTAGATCCAAATTGTGTGCCATATTAATGGTATTCTGGGCCCAAAATTACATTGCCTCCTTAAAGTTAAGGAAGACTGAAGTTGAGTATTGATGTTTTAAAATGCTGAAAATGACGTTTCGAACTCATTAAAATCAAAATAGTTTAATTATTTCTGCATATCACAATAATATATTTGACCATGTGAACTGCATTGATCCTGGCAATTTATTTAACATTTATCATTTAACTTTTAAAATAACATGTTGAATTATCAGTACTTATCTTAAGTCTTGCTTAAGCCTTGTAATTTTGTGCCCTGGACGATTAGTTAAATGGTTTTAAAAAAAAGATTGTTAAACACATTGAAGACGCCAAAAACCCATGCAAAATTACCCAGCATGCAAAATGTCAACTTTCCCTGTTTAATTTACAGATCTATGATAATGGGGTATCTTTGGCTTTCGCAAGGCATTGTGGGTCAATTCCACCTCCTCTGCAAACCTCTGTGGCTGACACCGTATACGTCGTGTTCAGAACCGACAGCCTTTATGTGGGCCAGGGATTTACTGCGATTTACGCATATACAAGTAAGATAGACATATATAAGTAAGATAAACATATACACGTAAGATACAAATACACAAGTAAGATGTATATGCAAATACAAGTAGAAGAAACGCATATACAAGTAGGATACGTATTTACAAGTGAGATACGCACATGCAAGAAAGATAATAATGTAAGATTTTATCTCATATAAGCCTAACGTCCTTTTTGTGGGACATAGGCAAACAGGGCAGAACCAGATCAGACACCGTGATGTCAACAAGCATTCTCAAAGCATTGCCTGATTAACTACTCACCTAGTTTTCTCTATTTCCAAAGCAAGCCTTTAATGAATCTTTAGATTTTTGCAACCGTTCATAGTCTCATGAATTTACGTAAGTTTGATTGACAGCTGCCAAGCTCACTTGCCCGTGCAATACCATTTGAACATCGAATCCATTCGCAAGAAGTGACACTGGTGGTGTGATAAACAGCAAGCCAGACCGGAGTCGTACGTGCAAAACTAGCTTCTTGTTTGCTCCATTTCTGTACTTTAGATATTTATAATAAATTGTAAATATAAGCTTTACATTCTGTTCATGGAATCATGAATAATTCGAGTCTCTTGGAAAGTTAACGTGAACTTCATAGTCTATGTCGAATGGGCATCCCGTGTAAATTTTGTGACGATTTTTGGCGACCTATACCAAAATAAACTTTGGGTCATATGGAATAATTTGAACCAGTTCGCCCATCTGAGTTCCGCGTCTGGTCCGAGTAATGACGTCATCAAAATGGCGGCCATAGTGCGACTTATGTACACATATAAGACATCGTATATAAAGCAATATTTGAGGGAGAATTTATTGCTAGAAATGATTTTTCGTCTTTATTTAACTGATTGGACGTCAAACAATACGAAAAAGATGTGCTCCATTTTTTCCAGACGCCTAGAGTCCATTTTGGGCCCCAAATCGATAAATTTGACCCAGATCCTATTACTTTTATTGTAATCCTGTAGAAAGTTTGAGCTAAAATTAAGTGATTTTTGTTCTGGTTTAGTTAATTTGGGGCCATTCTATACAAAATATGAAGTAAATTAGGTTATATATCCCTAGAATGCGAAAACATCTATTTTTGGGGTCCTTATGTCATTGAAATAGGCAAAGAGCCGAATTATGGAGCTGTTATCGTACACGACATTTGACCTTATAGTCTATGTCGAATGGCAATATCGTGTAAATTTTGTGACGATTTTTGGTGACCTATATTAAAATAAACTTTGAGGCATATGTAACAATTTAAACCATTTCACACATCTAAGTTCTGCGTCTGGACCGAATGATGACGTCATCAAAATGGCCGCTTAAGTGCTATTTATGCACATATATACATAAGTCATTAGATTCAAAGCACTAGTTATGTCGGAATTTCTTGCTGGAATAAATTGTTTGTCTTTATTTGATCGATTTGGTGTCTTCTGATACGACAATGAGGTGTTTCTTTATTTCAGATCCCTGGAACCCGTTATTGGGCTTCCGATTTCAATAAAATTGACCCAGAACCCATTACAATACTTGCTATCCCGTAGGACATCATGCTGAAATTGAGTGTTTTTTTTTTGTTTCCTTTTGATTATTTGATTGTTTGTGCTTAACGTCCCTACAACAGCTAAGTTCATATCGAGACGGGGCCACAGCTTAAATTCTCATCTGACAGACTAGTGAAACCGGAGATCAAACACACGACCCCTGGTTAACAAGGCGAGGAGTACAGCGGCTCCTTTGTTTTGATGAATTTGAGACCACACTATATAAATATGACTGACCCCTGGGGCTATTTTGGGATACTTTTGTTTTGGGTTTCAAATCCTAGTTAATTGTCATGGCCATGTTGAGATGGTCAGTTAACCTAACCACGCTTTTCTGGGACAGGCTTAGACTAGGCAGCCAGTACTTTGTGCACACGCTTTCGCTTGTAACTGACAATATCCCTTCTTGAATCACTGAAAGAAGGAGAATGAGGATAGAAAATATTTCATGATCAACCTCCACGAAAATATTGGGCCCGGATCGAAATCACGATCCATGTATCAGCAATCGAACTCACTACCGATTGCTCTACATGGCCAAGTCATTTTGGGGTTCCTATTTTATTTAAATTGACCCTGAATCTATAAATTCAGTTTTTGCCCTATTTGATTGTTTTGGAGCCATACTATATGAATTATTGATTGCTTGGCTCACTGACCTGGTCTAGTAGTCAGGTGCATATGAGGCATTCGCAGGGGTTTTGGTGAACAAGGGAAATGGCATTTATTTCAGGGGAACAGAGGACGAAAGGCCAAATTTCGAGGGGAACAGAGACAATATTGGGGAACAGGGAATATAAGAAAACAAAATTTGAGAGAACAGAGGATCAGGCCAGTTTATTTCAGAGGAACAAGGAAACATGTACTCCCCCCCCCCCCTGAGAGGGTTTCGCATATCACTTAGGCGACAGAATACCACCAAAGTAATGGCATACAATATAACTCGAAATTCGCCATTGTAAAACAAGCAATGATGTTCAAACAAATGCTAGTGCATAAGTTATTTGTGGTGAAATATGACGCAAGTTGATTTACTGCAACCATTTATTACTCCTTATTTGGAGTTAATGTTGTTATAATAGGAACATAAATGTCACCTTATCAACTCCAACATGATTTTTGTGTTTGTGACTGTTTATTGTATTCTTGTTACTTTCCCATGTGGTACCTTGGGTAAGGTGTGGTACTTGATTGTATCGTTTCCTGATCTTTGCCGTCTTTCTTACTTTCAAGCAACTGTATAGTGAGAATTGGCTCCTTTGTGGATTTCCATATGATGCTCTGATACTGAGATCTTTTGACACTCTGAAGAATAGAAAGATTAGTTTCCTACGAAACATCCACTATCCTTACTTTGTAAAATTTCCGATGGTTGTTCCTGCCTGACAAGCAGGCATATATATTGTCGAGAGCATTCTTAGTCCCGTCTTCCAGTGGGACATGACCAAGTTTCAAGAAAGCTTCATGGCGTTACTAAAAGCTTTCCAACATAATATTTTACCTTGCCGGACATTAATCCAGTAAAATCAACAACATCTACTGACATAAGTAAACGTAAAGATCTTTGCATGATGACTTCGGCTGATCTAGACCTTAACCTATAACCATCGCATCAGCAAGTTCGCTTGCTAAGTATATCTCATCCTGACCTTTGACAATAAAGATCAAACAGGCAAACCGAAACCCTTTTTCAGCTACACACCATAAGCAATTAGTGTGCTAAATGAACACCTTCCATCAAAAATGAAAGACGTTTGTGTTACGAGTTGTAAGACAGGTTTCAAGTATACTTGACCTTGACCTTTGACTCTGAAATTATATCAGTAATCTGAAAACCTTCGCTGTCATCTAGACATCATAAGCATTCAGTGTGCTAAATACGAACACCTTCAGGCAAAACTCAAGAAGGCAGTTGGAAGGGCAGCTATATCCCTTACCGCAGAACTACATAGTGGTTGGACCTGTAGTTATCAAAGTGACCGGTCACCGAGCGATTAGTGCTCCCAAATGTGGATCACAGCGTCCAGGGTTCGATTACTGCTTGACCTATACATCACCTCATTGCACTCAGCTTTTGAGCCATCCATCCATTATCATAGCATGGCGAAAATACTGTTTTAAAGGATATAGAATGGCAAGGCAACCATGCATGTCTTTGGTTGCTGAGAGCAAAAGTCATTAGCCCCATGACTGGTACCATGAACGGCCATGGAAATGTGTTCCACGCATTTTCCTTAACTTAGGTCAATATGTAACCAGAGTTTAATGAATATCCTTCAAGGCTTGGCATGAAGTTAGGACACTGACCTTGAGCCCGTATAACGGAGACATGTGTTCTGTACATCTTCTCACTGAAGAAACCAGTTTAGTTTAGCAAATTTAAAAGAAAATTAATGTAATGCAAACATGAAATCAAATGTTCAAATTATTGACCTTCAACTGTGATCTTGAGTTGGCATGGATGAAACATAATGTTTGCATACAGTCTCAATGATTTGAATATTTGACTAAAGTTAAAATGAAAATCCTTCTGACATAAAAGAAGGAATTCAAACTTGTGACCTTAAATTTTTACATAGAGCTTTAGCCACAGTGTTGTAATACATTTTGCATATCCTGTCACTGAAGCGGACATTTCACCTATATTTTATGAAATAATTTCAGGGTAAAGGCGATAGGGTGCGGACATAGAATTAAAGGCTCAAACTTGTGGTCACCACTGGTAACCACGACCTTGTGGTCATGGTTGAATTACACGCTTCGCACATCATCAAACTTAGACAAATATTCGAACAAAATTAAATATAGGGTGGACATGTAATTCAATGTTTAATCCCATTACCTTCAACTGTGACCTTGGCCTTGAGTTTGCATGATTGAGCTATGTGTTTTGCACACCCTCGCAGTGAGCTGAACATCTTATCAAAGTGTAATGATAATCCTTCAAGGGTTTGAAGAGATATGGATCATACGCGCAATTGAAGGCTTAATTCCATTACATGTAACTGTAACCCTGACGTTTAGTCTGCGTAATTGAGTCATGGGTTCTGCACACCGTCTAACTGAGGTGAACATTTGACCAAAGCTTAGAGAATTTTATAGGTTTAATGAGATACAAGAGTTGTGGATAAACGGATGAATAGAAACTTAGGGTTGGTGGATTTATGAATGTGGAGTTTGCTTTAAGGGCTGTTAGGCAAATTTTAAATATATTTGACCTTGACCTTTGACTCCAAAGTCATGTCGGTGATCTTAAATTTTTGTTATAATCTACACACCACAGGCAACCATTGTGTCAAATATGAACACCCTTAGTCAAAACATAAAAGAGGAGTTCGTGTTACGAGCCATAAGTCAGATAGATTCAAAGTATATTTGACTTTGATCTTCGATTCCAAGGTCACATCGACGATCAGATCTGAGACCTTTGTTATAGTCTACGATAAATAGCCAATTACTGTGCCAAAAATGAACACCCTCGGGCATGTACAATTTTGTGTAATTGTAGTTTCTATTAACAATCTGGAGCGGCACAAGCACTAAACTATAAAAGACTTTGTCTGGCTAACATACTTTAATACATATACTATGAATATTCGTATCAATAGCGCGGTGACCGCCATTTCGATGACGTCATTATTTACCCTAGAAGCGCATCTCAGATGTGTGAACTGGATAAAATCGTTGCTAATGCCTCAAAGTTTAATTTGATATAGTTCGCCGAAAATCGTAATGAAATTTACACGGGGCCAAATTTTGTCCTTTTCGACATATGCTACAATGTGACTCATGCCCTATAATGCTCATGGGCAAGATGGCCTATTGCATTACAAAGTAGGATTCTGTGTAAATATTGTTTTTGTTTAAAATCTGGAGCAGTACTGGCATTTAATATATTAACAAAAACGTTTATTTTGCCAACATACTTTGATTTTCTTAAATACATACGCATTATAATTGTTCGATGGCCGCCATTTTGATGACGTCATTACTCGGACCAGACGCCAAACTCAGATGGGCGAACTGGTTGAAATTGTTGCAAATACCCCAAAGTTTAATTTTATATAGGTCGCCAAAAATCGTCACGAAATTTACACGGGACCATTTTTTTTGCCCATTCGACATAGACTATCACGTAGTTTGCAAGAGACCCGAAGTATTCATGATTCCATGAACATTCCAAAAATCGAATTTATTTCTTAAATGTCCCTATGTTATGTAAGCATATTATAAGAGTTTTTGGTTACAGGCGGCACCTCATGAATGCGAAATTAGGACTGGACAACCTTAGACATAGGTAAAAGCTGAAAATGAGGCGTGGTTTTATTAAAAAGTAACTGTATCATCTTGCGCCCTTTTCTCAGTATAGACACAAAACACATTATTTAGTCCTCAAATCGCCAGCAAAATAACTGCATCTGAAAATGTCTATTTAACATAAGCATAGAGGCAAACATTGTGGATCCAGATCAGATTGCACCTACAGGAGCAGTCTGATCTGGGTCCACACAGTTTGTCTATGAAGCTTCAAATACTTAGTGGACGACAAATAACATACATTTTGTGATTATGCGCTTTAAGGGTTAATAAATGTGAGTTCAGTGTGTATACGGTTAGGATTTTCATGAAATGCACGCACGTTTGTGCGACCAAAACAACTTATAAATTGTTCACCAAATTCTAAAAATATAACTTGATCTCCCTTGTTTAACAGATGAAATAGCCGAACCACGCCCAGATGTGAATATTAAAGCTGCCGCCTTTACAGTAAGCGAAAAGCCAATTAATACAAGTTGTTTGATCTTTCTTTAGATGAAACAACAGGGTGTGGAGGGATTTTAGATGATAATGAAGGCATGATTCAGTCTACAGAAGAAATGCGTGGCGAGCTTTGTGTATGGGTTATTGTTGCCCCTGAACGTTCTACAATCGATCTGGCAATTTCTAATGTTGATCTAGATTCCTCAGACACATGTGGCAGAAGTTATATTAAGGTAGCTAGACGCATATAATACTAAAAAGTCTTCTCAGTACTTATACTGTCTTGCTGATACCAGGCCCCGAGGTTATAAAACTTTTTTAATACTCAACTGAGCACGAAATTTCAACGCAATATTGTGCCATACTAAGTGTATTTTAGTTAAAATATTAACAATATGCGCAAGTATTTTGGCCCAAATATATTTGTTTCTGGTATAATTTACCATTTTTTTTTATTTTTACCATGAAAAGATTATAGGCAAAAATTGGAAAAATATATTTTCTACCAGAAATTTGTACATTTATGCGAAACTACTTTCCCATATTGTCGTCGGATAATTGTAGTACATGTTCATATAAATGTGTTTCCCTAAAGTTCACCCAGCCTGTCAAAATATTGCAAATGGAATAAATAGAGGATATTTACTTTTTTGAGGTGAATACCAAATATATTTCATCGAGTGCGGTGAAACAAATCAGTATTTTTCACGAGTGCGTAGCACGAGTGAAAATGCTGATATTTTCACCGCACGAGATGAAATATATATGGTATTTGCCGAGAAAAGTAAATTTTCTTTTTATTTTATACTCAACGGAAAAACAGAAATCACAACCTTACTTTTTACTTGGTCGTTTCTCGTTCAGTTTGACTTTTGCAGTGTGTTTATTGGGTATAACATTGGGTGTAAACGTAGTTTGCACATAGAAAATGGCTTAGTATCATATTATAACGAATGAAACGCAAGAAATCAGCATTTAAAGAAAGTCTATTGAGTGTGCCTTAGGGTAGGCGTCACGTGCAAACTGGCGCTACGCCAGGTGAAACAGTGACGTCATTATGTTTGATGTTGACGTCACAACATGCGTAGCGTTATTTTTGACAAATATACTTCACTTAAAACCTTTTGTTAAAAAATCCCAGTCACAAAATGCCAAGGAAGCCTTCTTTTGCTACAGTTCTATTCTATTCTACAGTGAAAATATAAATCGTATCAGTCACTAGTGAAAAAATACGATATTTTTTCACTGTAGAAAAATACCAATTTTACTCACATTTGATATGCATTGAATTCACTGCTTGTGATAAAATAAAAACAATAAGTTACTAAAAACGACTGATAAGCAGGCTGCCGAGTGCCCAAAAGCTGTATGTTTGGGCGTAAAGTGATATGTGTGAGATGTATATAGTGTTCATATAATACAACAATATAGCCAAAGGTATCCGTCTCCTTGATAAAATAGGAAATATTTCATACAAGTAAGAGCTTTTGAAAGCAACATACCCTTAATAGTAAGAATAATATTATTGTAAAATTACTGAATAAATTTATTAGTGTTAGAAAGGTTGATTTAATTAAAATGATTAATTCATCACCATTGCTCCAATACTTCAACGTTCATTGGCTCATGATAAATTGCATTTCGTATTTATTTGTTTTCCATGACCATTTATTGTGGATGTGTTTGCACAATAAATTTATTGTCATTGTCATTGTAATTACATTTCTTTCTCTGAAGTTCCCTTTTATTTTAGCAAACACTATTAATATAATCGTACTCACATCTAGAATACGAAAGGCATGTCAAATACTACTCTTGAATGTTAAATGGTACTAAAACCACTTTTATTTGCCCCATCAAAGTTTGGCGATTTTGAAAGACTAGCATATTGGCGTAGTTTAAATTTGGCTGTTTCTCAATTTTATTGTAGCCCCTTTTAAAATGTGGTTTCCCATTCTACCATTCAATAGTTGCTTTTTAATGACTCTGCTAATAACATACTTAAAGGTGTGTGTCTGTGTAACTGCATTCAAAACTGTATTTCCCAGTCTCATATTTTGGCGATTTTTGATTTTACCACCAATAGCGCCAAAAATACCCGCCAAAAATAAGAGGTTAACAGTACTCTATTTGTAGGTCTTCGATGGCTATGGCTCATACCCGATAAATGGATCTATGGGCACCTATTGTGAACACAATATACCTGATATAATCCACTCAACGTCAAACATCTTATTTGTGGAAGTTTTCTTTGATATTGTGGCTAGAAGCAATCAAATGCAGATATCATATCAAGGTAAGACGCAGTATCTGACCCTTAATTCTCTATCGATTATTGGAAACTTAATGTGATTTATTATCGATAGATACTATGTTGAGGAAACTTAAAATGGGTTTTGTATTTACAGTAACTTTTTACCGTGTGCGGTCATAACCACAATGGTAGATACAATACCATTTTCTATTGAATAGATGTTATTTTCGTATTTTGTTTTGGTAAACATATGTTGTGGTACCCATTGAAAGCATCTCAATGAGACGTCTCCAATGTTACAACATACGTTTTGTTGAGAAAAGAAGAGAACTCATTGACAGGAAGTCCTATCTATGGCTGTATTTAGAACAATCGATAGTAATTAACTCATATCGATACTTTCCGATTGTAGTTCAAGTAACTTATTAATCGATGTTTCAATTAATCAATATTTCAATTAATCAACAAAACAGATGGTTTCGGTTATGCCCTCAATGTGCTTTTCAACCCTTAAAGAGGCAACCAAAGCAGAAGTCGTTGTTTTTGAAGTCAACTGAATATGTTAAGAAGCATTTAGGAGCAGTCTGATCTAGGTTCACACTGTTTGCCTCTATACTTACATTAATCGATAATGTTAGCGAATATATACTGCTGATTAAATAAGCAGATGATTTTTTTTTTTACAATTGATGCATTGTTTTGAGATTAACATCAGGATTTGTCAACCCGAGAACAGTGATGCTCATGTCGTACAGGGAAAATATTCCAACCTGCCCCAGCTGGGAATCGAACCAAGGTCGCAGGATCTATGTATAGGTTATTTAAGAAATAGATCAGCTCCAGTGCGTGAATTGTTGAGTAATAATTCACTGTTTGGAGGTCAGTTGTAAAGAAGATCAAATCACGAGCGTGCAGCGCGAGTGATTTATCGTAGTATAACTGACTGACAAACAGTGAATTATTACTCAACAATTCACGCACTTGAGCTGATCTATTTCGATTCTATCTCACATTAAACGACGAAAACACATTCGAAGTCTTCAGCTTCTTCCAACTTTCCGCCATTGCACTGAAGAACTCCCGCCAATACTTAGACTACGTCGCATACGTTTACATGTAATTTTGACGTCTTTCAAGCGTAAAAACGACTTTACACCATCTAACGCCATGAATGACGTCATTTTCCAGTGACGTCAGCTATCACACACTTTAGCTGTGAATTAGTGTCCGATATATCACAGTTTGTTACCGTTGGCTCTATAGGCGTGGTGTGTTAGAATCAATGTTTTGTGTTAGTTATGGAATATATACGAGGGAGCGGAGCTCTCGTCTGTATATTTCATAACCAACACAAAACATCTTTTTAGCCGTGGATGCGTTCACATGGAACAAATGGATTTTATTAGCAGCAGTTTTGTTGTTTCAAAATTATCTGGGAATCATTGATCACTGATCACAGGTTACAGGTGTATAGGCTGACCAATCTCCACTGTTTGTGCATTCTACTCTGATTCACAAACAGTGGAGACACTCAGATCAGCATGTATATTCATGTGCCGTTTGGTCATGCTGTCTTTATCAAAAGCATTTTGGGACAAACAGTATAATTTCTGACCAGGCTTCAATAGTCTTTTATTATTGAAGAATTTCCTGAAAACATTCATTTTTCCACCTTTCTTGTCGTATTTACTGTTGTTACTTACTTTTTTCAGTTTTTGCGATATTTATATCAAAATAAAGCTGGATTTTAAGTCAAAGTAGTCAAGTGTTGCTACACAAATGTGCCTCTTAAAGGATTAGTTTAAAACTGCTCTAAAGTACTCCAAATATTAATTGATGCATCTGTTTACAAAGACTGGTAAAAACAAAAACAACTAGACCTCAGTCGATGGTACACATTTTAAATTTAGGTCTGTGGACAAATAACCGCTTTTTATCTGACCAAAGCATCTGCAAAGTTAATAGTTGCTACGTCAAACGAGACGAATTTACAAGAAAGTACATTATTTCACCTTTGACCTTAACCTTAGGTCAAGGACAAACACAAAACGTTGCCCACAATCCTCTACATCATATGGTATATGTACCTGCAAAGTTTGAAGTTGCTATGTCCAACAGTTTAGGAGGAAATGCATTTACAAGAAATATTTGATTTGACCATTACATAAAGCATTGCCCTCTACATTATGTGACCTATGTACCTGCAAAGTTTGAAGTCGCTAGGGACAATGGTTAATGAGATGCATTTACAAGAAAATACATAATTTGACCTTTGGCCTTGACCCAAAGGTCAAGGGAGTCAAGGTCACAAAAATGTTGCCAAGTACCCTCTACATCATGTGACCTATGTACCAGCAAAATTTGATTTGGCTACATCCCACTGTTAAGGAGAAGATGCATTTACAATAAAATACATCACAAGAAAATGTTGCCCAATGCCCTCTGCATCATGTGACCTATGCACCTACAAAGTTTGAAGGTACTACGTCAAAATCTTTAGGAGAAATGCATTTACAAAAAAAAAATACATCATTTGACCTTTGACCTTTATTTTGGGGTCAAGGTCACTTTAAATGTTGCCCAGTTCCCTCTACATCATGTGACATATTCAGCTTCAAAGTTTGCAGTTGCAACGTCTAACGCTTTAGGAGGAGATACATTTACAAGATAATGCATAATTTGTTCTTTGACCTTGACATTGGGGTCAAGGTCACACAAAATTTGCGCAGTACCATTTACAGCATGTTACCTATTCAGGTACAACGTTTGAAGTTAGTTTAAACAATATTTTATTGAAATATTCTACATTCATGCGATATATACATTGTCAATAGATACAGGATTTGACAGTAAGCTAAAAGCTTATATAAAAGTCATTTCCTGTTTCAGGTATAATTTGTACAATATGTGTGAATAGCTTATAAAGCTTCAAAGAAAGTCATTTTGTAATACATGCATATTTCATTATAGAGAAAAAACAGAGAGAGAGAGAGAGAGAGAGAGAGAGAGAGAGAGAGAGAGAGAGAGAGAGAGAGGAGAAAGGGAGAAAGAAAGAGAGAGGGCTGTTGACTGAGAACCTGTCATGTGTATTTGTCTACTTCTAGCAAGATGAGTCTTTGGATTGTTTTAGCATAAATAGAGGATATCTTATCATGTTATATAAAAGTGAAGTGGATAGCAATGCAGTATGCCAATATGTATCAACTCATCAACTCAATGAACAAATCTTTTAGACTTTAATATGTAGTCCTGTACTTTGAGGAAAAGAGCTTTATTTTTTCATCAGTTGATGTATCCTTGCCAAAAAGTAATTCATGAGTTGTATGATTTCTAAGAAGGGCTTCTAAGTATCTTTCTCGTGTTACATTGTAATTAGGGCATACGAAGAAAAAGTGGTAAGCACTTTCAACCCCCCACAGGCACAGGAAGGACTGGGAACTATATTTTTTCGATAGAGATCAGAATTGAGCGAGCTACATGCCATTCGTATTCTTGCATGAAGTATTTGACCTAGCCTTGACTCAGCAGAAAAGAATTTTGGCGGTGCTCGCCTCTGTGTGTCTTTGTTGAGTTGGTTTTTAAATGATGCAACTGAGCTAGACTCTTTTAATTTCTTGGGGTAGGTTATTCCAGTCTCGTATTGTGGCGGAATAAAAAGAGTTATAATACAAGTTGGTGTTAGCGTGAATTGTGCGGATATCGTTAGAATTTCTAAGTCTGTAGGGATTAGCCTCTTGAACAAGTGGTGGCACAAAATCCTGCAGGTAAGGAGGAGTTAGATTATTGAGGATTTTGTAGAATAC
Organism: Loripinus fragilis; assembly: GCA_964019695.1. Taxonomy (NCBI): domain Eukaryota; kingdom Metazoa; phylum Mollusca; class Bivalvia; order Lucinida; family Lucinidae; genus Loripinus; species Loripinus fragilis. The sequence continues at coordinate 8,251,546 of OZ026521.1, read as the reverse complement.
TACCAATTTATGTTTTGTGCGACGTTCTTGCAGAGTGTCCCGCCCCAGATCAGAAAGAAGTTTATCGTTGCTACAGAGTTTCGTACCTCCTGTTATAATTCTGGCACCGTTGCTACGTCTAATGGTTTAGGATGAAATACATTTACAAGAAACGTGACGGACATTTGGACCGTCTTTGTTTCGAAATTAATATATCCATTTTCTAAAGAAAAAAGTGGGTATAAAGACAAACTCTGATAAAACTGGTTCTATAGAAACACAGCGTGCTCTGATATAAGCATGTTTGTTTTTCTGACTGATATTTTCAAATGTATGTACTTAAATATTGCAGCATGGAATATTTGTAAATTATCATAATTCAAAGCATTTTGGCATAAAATTAGCATATGCGCAGACTGGTCTGAACCTTTGCTGCTCGCATACACAAAGAAGAGATGTAGATGTAAGCTCTGACCAAAATTAAGACATCTAGCTTTGATAGGTACATCATCATGTACGTTTACTTTAGGACATTTGTGCGACTGTGATATGCACTAAAATCTTATGTGCTGGAAAACACACCGGGTAGGCGGCAAATGAAAACGCCAATTGAGCCGCGGCCAGAGATTTCCAACAATTTGACATTTTGACAGGTGTAGACTCTGACGAGCCTCTGCAGCCTTCTTTTATGCTTAGAAACTCCAAATGGTGTTCAGTCAGTAGTTTAACAATCATAGAATACTCAAGCGACTAGCACAGGCTCTGATCAGACTGCGTGTATGCGCAGGCTTATCTGAGGCTCTGCTGGTTTTCACAAACCACATTGTTGGAAATCTCATGCACTGGCTCAATTTATATCGAGGAACGTATATAAAAAATCAATAGAAACAGTGTTTTCGATTGCCATTTTTCGCCCACTGGCGACAAATGGCAATCGAAAACGTGGTTTCTATCCATTTTTGATCCGCGTTCGACGATTATTGATAACGTTTACGATTGCCGCCTACCCGGTGTTGAAATTATATTTCAGAAGTGATTTCTGGACAGCCTACGACAGTTGTGGTAACAACAGATGTGGTAACAACAGAAGTGGCAACAACAGGAACATCAATTGGCTCAACTACAACAGCATTTCTTCATGAAGGTAATATTTGGGCCTCGACGCTCAAACCAGGTAGCTCAGCTATAGAGCATACCGTAAAACCTGTGTAAAACGGCCACTCTCAAAAAGACTGAAATTGTTTTCCAAGGCCAATTATTGCTTAATGCAGATCAAAAGAATTGCAGAATGCTCCAAGAGCATTCTGCAATACAGAATGCTCCAAGAGCATTCTGCAATACTTTCCACCTACATTAAGCTACCATTTGTCATTAATACCTTTGTTGTGTCTTTTTTGAGTGGCCGTTTTAGACAGGTTTTCTGTATGCTCTATAGCTGATCTACCTGGTTTGAGCGTATCTAGATTATGAAATTTTGTATGAAACAAGCTTAGATAATATACTTTGCAGGTAGCGAAAAACAAAGGCGCTGATCAGACTGCTTTTTGCATGCAACAAAAATAGAAAGTGAGTATGATCAGGAAATACCACAATCACAAACCGCAGACAATCCCTTGGCACCGCAAGGAAGAGCCATTCAACCATCACGAGACACCAGGAAGACAAATTAAGCAAAGCAACCAGCTCTCTCTTCCCCATCAAGATGATTGCAATACTAGAATGGACATAAAGTAACGTACAACAAAACGTAGAACAATTACAGACTCCACAATGGAAGTAACAATAAACAAAAAGTCAACAACAATAGAACCACCGCCTTAGAACGGACAGCAGCCTAAGCCACTGGGGGCTTAAATGCATTTTACTGGTACCAAATATTCGCCCTAGATCTTGCTGTTGTTGAATTACAAGAAATGTTCAGCTGGCATGGAAGCCTTCTAACTAATGCAATGTATCATCATGGAGAAACACTCTAATCAAATTAACACACCATGGTGAAACAAAGAAAAGGGCTCATGACTCACAGATAGTCTTGAGATACCCTCAAGTTGAGCTACGGTGGGTCTAGCTACAGATAAGCATCAAGCACAAACAGGTTTTCTCACAACGAGACCAATTTCATATATCACTTAATCCGGAATTTTTTATTAGTTGATTAACAAACCCTCGTACTCTAAATTTCTTGAAAGTAGAACAAAAGATTAATTTCCAGTTTTTTTTTTCAAAAATATTATTGTATTACATAATATTATTGTATTATTGTATTATTATATAACTGTAAATATTATTTGTTTCGTTGAGAAAATAATATATTTTTGAGGTTATGTCTGTATTTTTGAGAGTAACACTGTTAAAAATGATTTTCTTATCCAGAATTTTAGAAAAAATATGAAATATTTAAAGATTTAATAAAGAGTGTTGGCTTTCTTTACTAGTTTTCCTGTTTGTTCTGGAGAAATTAAAAAAAAGACTCTGTAAATGACCATTTTTTTCAGAGCTTTTTTCGTGCACCGACCCTCAAGCTGATTTTCCCCCGTAAATCGACTAATAAAAACATTCTGGCCTTATGAATTGAAGTGACGTAGTTTGTCACGCTCCGCTGCTTTATTCAGTTTATTGGACAAAATCAGGTTCTAAAGGTAAATCTCTTTTGTAGCTTAACTGTTACCAAGTGTGAAGTACTGGTCAATTTTGACCTTATACTGTTCTACTCACCATCCCCTTTAATATAATATGCCACATTACCATGTTTGGAAAAAATTAAGTTTTGACCCCAAGCACCCAGCCAAGTCCAACCCCAGGGGCATAACCAAGGCAACCAAATGAAAATTCTATTCGATACGTATAAAGTTTGGTTTGAAAATCTTTGAAATTGAAATTTAATGATATTTGATTTTACCCTTCCTCAGGACACCAGGGGATGGGGCTAATTTGTTGTTGCACACCCCATTTATGTGAGTAATACATACATCCAATTTAGTTTGATTCCATCCAGTGGTTTAGGAGGAGATAGATTGTCAGACTGACGACATATTTGATCCCACAGCTCTCAAAGTCCAACCCCTTGGACATGACCCAGGTAACTGGACGAACGTCCTGTTTAATAATTTTTATTTGTGAGAGGACATATAAAGCTTGGTTTGAAAATCTTTAAAATTGACTTTGTAATTTGTCCCCTCCCCAGGGCCTCAGGGGCGGTGCCCAAAAAATGTGCTGATGCACGCTCTATCCATGTGAGTAACTTGCACACCGAATTAGGTTAAATTTCGTCCAATGATTTAGGAGGAGATAGCGTGAAAGGTTGATGGATGGATTTGAACCCCTATCTCCACCAAGTCCCACATCTTGGTCATGACCCAGGTGACCGAATGAAAATCCCATTCAATATGTTTATTTTTTTAATTCGTGAGAAGACATTCAGAGTTTGTCTTTCGGGAATATTGTGTTCTGACGGAAATCAGAACACTGCTTAAGCCGGTGCTAGGGGCATAAGAATTGTTGCACTTTCCATTAGTTCTCATGAACAGACTCAATTAAACCGAGTCTGCTGTTTTCTAATATTGTAGGTTCTCTCTATTTCTAAAGATCCGGTTTTCCAGATTATTTAGAGGTCGCAACAGCTGCCGTTGTTTCTGTGTAGAGTTGGTAAAACTTCTCCCCATGCATCGATAAAGTGTTGATATTTTTTCATATTCTGGTCCTTCGGGGATATTTGGTTCTGACGATAATCAGAATAATGTTTAAGCCGTTGCAAGGGGGCGTGAGAATTGTTGCACTTTCCATTTATTCTCATGAATAGACTCAATAAAACCAAGCATGCTGTTTTCTAATATTGTAGGTTCTCCCTATTTCCGAAGGAATCGCTTTCCCAGATTATTTATTTGGTTTTTAAAAATTTAAAAATTGACTCTGAAATTGAAATTTAATGATATTTGACCTTTTGACCCCTACCCATGGCCCCAGGGGCAGGGCAAAAATGCTTTTGCACGCCCCATTTACATAAGAACTCATACACCAAGAAGTAAGTGAGTATGATCAGGAAATACCACAATCACATACTGCAGGCCAACCCATGGCACCGTGAGGAAGAGCCACAGAACATTTACAGTAACAAGACATACAAAATACAATAAAAGCAAAGCAGCCAGATCTCTCTTCCTCGTCAAGATGAGTGCAAAACTTGAAAGGACATAAAGTATTGCATACCAAAACAAAGACCAACACAGAACCCCCAAAAATAATTGGATGTACATTAGACAAAAATAAACATAAACAGAACCACCGCCTTATAACAGACAATAGCCTAAGCTAGCGAGGGTGCTGAAATGTGTTTGACTGATGCCAAATCTTCGCCCTGGATTCTGCTGTTGTTAAACATTTTTTAGCTCGCATGGAGGCTTTCTAACTATTGCATCATCACAGAGAAACAATCTAATCAAATTAACACACTAAGATGAAACAAAGACACATTTGGTTGGATTTCATCCAATGGTTTAAGAAGAGTTAGCGTGACAGATGAACAAACAGATAGAAATATGGACGGACTAACGGGGATGATTTCAATATCCCCATTACATGTACTTTTTTTTAAAAAAAAAGTATGGAGATAACTAGAACGTGCAGTTGATGGCGTGCCATCGCAAATCCCCACACTTTTAAAGAAAGATAATGATATTTGACCTTTTGACCCCACCCCAAGGTACCAGTTTGACCCTAGTATATTTTTTTTCTTCTTGGCTGTTCTACGTATCATCTCCTTTAATTTGATAACCCAGATGACCATGTTTGGAAAAATAAAATTTCTGACCGCCCAGCACCACAAAGTCCCACCCCTGGGGCATGACCCAACTCTTTGAAATTGACTTTATAATAGAAATTTAATGTTATTTGACCTTTTGACCCTTCCCAAGGGACCAAGGGGGTGAGGCCAAAAAAATGTGCTGTTGCACGCTTTATGTGAGAAACTCATATCCCATTTCGTCCTATGGTTTTCACTGTCTGTATCAAGCTCCGGATCGGCCGTTTTTTGGAAGCGGAACGGACCACCCAAGATGGCGGACCATTCAACACAGCCAAGGTAGGTGTCTCTTTGTATCTAACATTGTTACTGTATAAAGCATGAATCAGCCGAACGAGCTTAATCAACGCACGCAGAATTGATTTATCTGCATAAAACAGCAAGATCTGTGGCGAAAAATATACAAAGTTGCTTGCATCGGTTCATTGAAATGTCTTTTATTGTGCTGATATTTTTTGAAGCGATGACCTCAATATTTTCCTGTCATTCCTTTGTAACTGCATGCATATATCTGTATTATATCTATAAATGTCGATGCACAATTCAAGTCTGACCCAGACGCCGAAAACCGTAATAAAATCCCTGGGCTGGTTTTTGAGAAAAAGTTGTTTATGTTAGCCGTGTAAGCGGCAATTGTCGACGGATTGGACCCGCTAGTTCAACACAAATTATGCGACTATTATTCATTTGTGACCTCTCAGTATTGACCTTTGGTCGAGTCCATTTTTCTGGGTTGAGCAGATAATTTACCGTTAACTGTTATGTAAGACTTCTTCATATCCTTAAAAGCTCTATTCAATTTATATCTGTCTCATTGGTGCAGTGGTTAAAACGCTTTCCTGAAACACGCAAAGTCGTGAGTTCGAGCCTCAATTCGAACTTGTTTTTTTCTTGCAATTTAATTGATATTTTATTGCTTTAATATAGGAAATCAAGTTTTATATGTTATAAAATGATTTTTCGTGCGTTGGGTACGAATCCCTCATTGTACCCAGCATGGCGTATGACCATTCTTTAACCTGAAAATGTATAAGTAAAGCATACTTAGTACCAATAAATAAATTAATTTTATGTAGATAGCAATATGCTCGCCAACGTTGAATGCTTGCCAATTTGAATGAAACCCTCTTCCATACATACCAGTGGTTAGGGAATGACATTTGCATGCGAAATGTGGTCAAAATATAACTATGAACATTTTCACGAACTGCTAACGGACGAACGAGCGGATGAAATAGTGATTATAGTGCAGACTTAAGGGTCGTGCAATTCCACTATTCTCAAATTACCTTTAGAAAAAGGTTATCTTTAGTCCAGAAGTACTATCTTGCCAGCATTTCGGGACAGCGTGGCTGGTATGAACGTAAGTTTCATACCCACCTCTCTCAACTCCCTGACCATGCGAAGATATCTGATCCTGCTGAGAACTACATTTTATCTCTCCATCGGCACTTTTTGATTCACCCCACAGCGTGTGTAAACAAACTTCATATGAAGGAGATATTTGCAAAGACGACCCTTGCTGTCAGCGTAACAGCTCTGTTCTGATGTTATCAAGGGTTGACAGAACCTTCTTCAATGAGTACATGCTGACGATGGTCCTCCATACAACACCCTGGTCAAAGTCCTCCAGTGACACTTTCGACGTTGCTTTGGTTGTTGCTGCTCCTCCTTTGCCTTCTTCTTCTCTTCCACAATTTTCCGAGCGATAGATCTGCTAACGTCGAGAGAGTCATGCAGTCCTGTCCAATACACGATTCAGTGACAGCTTCATTCCAGACTTCTTTTCCTCCATGCAGAACTTGCACACGTTTTCAATAATAGCTCCTGCATCGTCGCTGTATCTCCATACAAGCCTCGCCATTTTAATGAGTGAAGTCGCTTTACAAGTGCATAATTCATCAAAACATTTTTTTTTCTGCAAACATGTAAACACGAAACTTTACTGCAGCTTTGCGAAACCAAAAAAAGAAAAATAAATAAAAAGGGTTTTACTGGGGCTCGAACCCTTAACTTTGCAATCTTCAACTTTGTTTTCAATTTTTTGAGTACAACCGTTATACTTACTGCGCCATCGAATCGCTTATAAAAGTTCTCTTGTAAATACGGATAACTGCATGGCATAACGTTGTAACACCCCTATTTTATGGAGCAGTTCATTATTATTAGTGCAGTCACGCCCTGATGCTTTTAAGGCTATTATATATGCAGTTATTTGTCAGCGGATTGGCTCGAGAAAAATCATGAAAATGTCTTCGGATTGGACAATCTTTTGTCTGCACAGACAACATTCTAAATCCTATTCATGTTGTCTGTTGATACCGTGACTTTGGACTCAAATCATTAACGAAAATGACAGGTCGGTCGTAATGTCTGTCCTGATTTGGGTCCACACTGTTTGACACTCTGATGGTACTCCTGGAAGAACTTTTTGAAAACGTCAAATTTGGAGAAACAAATCCTACTTTATACACCACAAAAGCGTGAAGAGTACCGGCATCAAGACGTTTTGTCCGTATTGTAGGGCCTGATCTAAATCAATATTGTCGGGCCTGATCTTGACCCAAATTGTGGTGCCATTTAACCCTTGCAAACAGTTTCGATCAGGTCCGACATATTTTCTGGCCTAATCATAATAGAAACTGATTGACACTCTATTCATAATGATGACCTTTGAAAACATCTTGGATCCAGACCAGGTCTGACATCTTTGGACTGGTTTCAAACCATTTTATATTCTAGTCGCATTTAACCTTTAAAAACAGTTTGGATCCAGCCCAGACCCAGCGATATTCGGTGCTTTGCTTTTAAATTGTTCTTGCTGTCTTGTGGCTGTCTGTGCTCTGTGTCTTTTCCTCGTGGTATCCAAGGTGGGAAATCTCGGTCAAATATAATGTGTTAATATTGAGCATTATCAAACTGTTTTCCCCAAGTGTGACAGGCATAACACATTACATAGCAGGCATACGTTTGTTTTTGATGTTCCTGTGTCTGCTGGGTAAAGATAGCCAGTATTCAAGTTCAAAGTTATTCGTTAATGTGCTGAAAATTGTGTTTCATACAAATTCAAACGGCTTAATTCAGTCGAGTAGAACGTCCAGAATAAACAAGTACTGTCCTGCCAGCCAAGAGTGACAGTGACGTCATGTTTTGTTTACAAAGTTATCGGTGACTTAGAATCTATAGATCACTTGTGTATTAATACTATCCACAGGATAGGATTAATACACACGTGATCTATCGATTCGGGTTAGCTCAATTGAAGTGTCCATGTTAATGTTTTACTTAACAATTGTAAACTAAATATGACGTCGCTGTCACTCTCGGTTGGCACCACAGTAGTAGATTTTCTAGTAGACCGTTATTTTTTTCACAAAAAAACGGAGTTCCTAGAATTACAACGTATTAGGCTACTACAAAGCGATGCATTTTTATGAATACGCTCGCGCGCACAGGTAAAATGTTTTGTAATTGATCATTTAACTGCTTCCAAGCTTTTTTTGTTTTTCTTTGATTTGATTCTTTACGTCCCATCAACAATCTTTCTGTTAAAAAGGGACGGGGCTTCCTGGGTTGAACCAGTACTTAGCTAGGATTAATGTTCTTGCTCAAGGACACAACACAGTGACGCCGGTGAGGATCGAACCCGCGGCCCTTCGGTCTCGAGTCAAGCACTCTACCACTGAGCCACTGCGCTCCCTGCTTGCATGCTGGTGTAGTCTGCTGTGCTGGTAACTGTACACATAGTGTGTGCCATTATCAGGCCTGAGTCCTTTGTCACCCAGATCAGGTTTGGCATAAGTCGGCACTGACCTGACTCCAACCTCTTTTTACTCTATTTCCCTATTTTTTGTTTTGAAAATTGCCGAGTATGCAAAGAGTTACCCCGATTTTCCAAATCATACCATAGGGGCGAGCTCGTTTTCCATAAAGAGGCAGAAGTTAGGGTTTTTATCCTGCTTTCAGTACTAAGCAAACAGGGGATACGCTGGTCAATTGTCGTTGCACGTCGTCAGATCTTGGTCTAGGCTGCTGGCACCTGACAGGAGGTTAATATGCGTTAATGTAGTTTTAGCATTGCACATATATACACAAGTTTAGATAAACAAAAAAGTTCAGCGTAAAATTGTAAAAAAAAATCTGACGCATCAATTTTAACATATGTTTTGGGTGCTCAAAAGAACCGCCCCATTGAGACGGTTCTTTGGAGCACCACAACATATGTTTTGGTTGAGAAATAAGAAAATTAAGTTTTCGTTACGCTCTCTTTACTAAAATCCTGTTAATAACAATCATCTTTATGAACATCAATTACAGATGCAGGTGATAGGCATAGCTCTATCTTACGCATTTACGCAAATGCTTATATTAATTGTACGCATTGAATTGAATTCATGTATGTTAACGTAGACAGAACTGCTCTTTAACACGTTGAAGGTAAGAATTATCTCCCTGTATAATATGCTGGTATCTAGCCTGGCGTTCAGACCCTGAGTTCAAGGTAAACTATTCCTGCTGAACCAAACTTGAACCCGCGGCCCTTCGGTCTCGAGTCAAGCACTCTACCACTGATCCACTGCGCTCCCTTAATTAGCTTGTATTGAGAAACAAACACTTTACACCTCTGATCAACAGAAAAAAAAACATGGTTCATGAGGAAAGGATTTTTATCAGAAAACATAATACTCATCTATCCAAAACTTAAGGCCATTTAGGATATTACTTAGATCATCCCTAAAGCCCATCAATAACGTAGTACAATGTTTAAGGTCTTAATATAAGTTCGATCGAAATATAGATACGATTTCAATATCCGGCCTTTGGGTCAGAGGTGAGCATAAGATCAAACATTTGCTTACATCTGCTTAACACTTATTTCCCTTTTTTAGGGGTATGCAACACGTTTACACTCAGGAAGAAGAAAATGACATTTTCACCCATCCTAGGGGTCGAGGGTGCGTGAAAATGTTGAATGTAATGTTGCATGGTGTTCTATGCTTCGTTCCATTAAATTTGATATGCAACATGATTACTATTAGGAAGAAAAATAACATTTTCACCACACCCCACGGGTCGAGGGCGCGTGAAAGTTTTGAATATATTATGCTTCCATGGTGTTCTATGCTTCGTTCCTGTTAATTCGATATGCAGCGTGGCTAATCTCAGGAAGAGAAAATGACCTATTTACCCAAGCGCAGGGGTCAATGGTTTGTGTAAGGGCAAAATTTTTACCTCCGCCAGGTCCAACCAGGGGATCGGACACTAATATTCAAACTAAAATCACATTTGATATGTTTCACATATTTTGTTTGCGCGGGTTTAAGCCTCACCGGCGTCACTGCGTTGTGGTCCTTGAGCAAGACACATTTATCCTAGCTAAGTACTGGTTCAACCCAGGAAGACTCGTCCCTGTTTAACTGAAATATTGTTGATGGGGCGTAAAGAATCCAATCAAACAAACAAACAAACAAACGAAAACAAGCCAATAACAACGAGTCAGATCTATGAAAAGTTCATGATTAAGTAAGTTGCAGTCAAAACTCTTTATAGCGTCATTCGTTATAACAGAATATTCAATATCCGACATAAATTTGCTGAGAACAGATCTGTTTCCATTAAAATTCCCTCTTTATAGCAGAATATACACTTAGCGACACCGACAGTAGGTTCTGAGAACAGATTTACACTTTCTATTGAAAATAAATTCATCATAACAGAATTTTGACATTGTGTCAGTCAATTTAGGGGTCAGGACAAGGTCTTTTGCATGAACAGGTTTCTTTTACATTTGATAAGAGGGAAGCTTTGTGCATTTTGATGCAATATGAAATTGAACTGATGTATACATTTGGAACAATATAGCATTTAAATTCATTTGTATAATATTTTCTATTACCAACTGATTATGATTCGGAAACTTGGTACTTGTCAACATTTTCCTATAACAGCAAATTCACTAGCTTGGAACAAACATGGTCATTATGAAGAGGGTTGACTGTAGTATATATGATGGAGACACTAGACGAGTCACAATCCATTAAAGTGCCTTACAAATGCCCTGCAGTAAAAACAGGATAACTGGTTTGGCGCTCATCTTGGTAAACGTTCACCAGACCAAAAATTGTAAGTGAGTATGAACAGGAAATACCACAATCACAAACCGCAGACAACCCCATGGCACCGCGAGGAAGAGCCACTCAGCCATCACGAGACACCAGGATGACAAATAAAGCAAAGCAAAGAGCTCTCTCTTCCCCATCAAGATGATTGCAATATTAAAATGGACATAAAGTAAGGTACATCAAAACATAGAACAATTACAGACTCCCACAATGAGAGTAACAATAAACAAAAAGTCAACAACAACAGAACCACCGCCTTAGAACGGACAGCAGCCTAAGTCAACGGGGGGAGGGGGCTTAAATGCATTTTACTGGTACCAAATCCGTATTTAAACATAGGTTATGCCTAGGTTACATTTGCCTTCCGATGAGCTAACGACGCCCGTACGATGTCCAAATCACCCTTTCCTTGCGGATGCACGGGCATCGTAGCCACTACAATTTTGTTTAACTCCGCACTATGACAAATTTGGAAAAATCGCAAGATCGTAGCCCACAGACAGGTAGATCGCATGATATCCGTACGGGCACCGCTCGCTGATCTTACGCAACAGAGGATTTTAGATAGTCATTTGGGCGCCAAATGATCGTAGACTCTTGTAGGGAGTCAGCATGGACATCGCAGGGGCAACAGCCGGTTATTATGTGGAGGTTGTGAAGGTTACACAATGATTGTGCGGTTTCCGCACGACCTCCCAAAAGTCTCTGACAGGACTGCCCCGTTCTGTCGGCGAAAGAAATTGCATGATGATCGTATAGCATCGTAGCTAGAGCCACCTACGTACCATGCCTGAAAATAGTATCGAAAGTCGTAGACAAATACATCGTACGATGCCCGTGGCTAATGTAACTGAGGTATAAGAAATAGAAAAAAATCTAAATGAAATGTAAGAAATCAGGCTCTGAGATTTATAAAACTTTTTTCATGCTCAATTCAAATGAGCATAAAAGTTATAATGATCATAAATGTTAAAATGCTGACAGTTGTTGCATTTTAATATTTATTAGCATGATAAATACAACATATGAGAGTTTGAAAGCAATAACACTCTTTAATTTTAAGCATTTTAGCTGTTATGAGCATTTGTAATGCTATGCTCAGTTGAGTTGAGCACATTTTTTTTTTAAAAACTCCATCATCTCGGGACCAGATGATAAGTGACAATGTGAGAGTAAGCATAATTGCGAACCAACAGGTGGTGGTCATTTTGGTGGTCATCATTAAAATAATCCATATGCAATATTTTGGAGAAATCGGACAATAAATAACTGAGAGTGGTCACAAGAGCAAACTGACAGTCGCCTCTCATTTTGACGGCCATCTTGGTTATCGTTCGTCTAACAAAATCCATATTCGAACAGGGGAGAGTAGGATGAAAGTTATTCATATTATGAATTTTAAAGAAAACAGGTGATGAATTGACTAATTACGAGTGCTTACAAAGGAGGACAGACAGACGAACGGATGGACAGACAGCCAAGCTGAAATCAATATAGCTCCTTCCCGTGGGGCTTTAATCATATGAAGACAAGAGCATAGTCGATCACGTATTTTATCGAACATCAGATCACAAACGTATCTTTCTATTTTCAGATTTGAAGCACTGGACATGCCGTTTCGTGGATTTGTTAGCTCTGCTTGCGGAAGGGATTTTCTCACATTAAGTGGTCTCGGGTTTCATTAATACACTCATCCTCTGTGAAAACTTGTGTCTGTTGTGTTGCATTCGTTGATGAATAATTTTGTTGTTCTAGCAGAGGAGTGTCGCACTTATCTTGTATATCGTGGAACAATAGATTATCATTATCAAGATCTGTTTTGGGGTGATCATCAGTCATGTTGCAAATTAATGGTGGTAGAAATGTGTCAAATATTTTATCCTCAAACTCTTCAGCTTTTTCAAGACATATCAGTTTATCAATGGTGGATGTTGAGGATTAACCCTTGGGTGCAGAATATTTTGGTCTTTTTGCCAAGGGACTGCTGGCATGTTCTTCAAGTTCAAAATCAAAATCAAATAATAACACACCCTTAATGTCAGCATCTTGGTGGTCAGATCTTTTCTCCACATCAACTTCCCACTATGCCTCATTGATTCCGAAGGTTTCACTTGCTTTTAAGATTTCTATGGGCACTAGATTGAAGTCTTTAGTCTGGAAGCCAGTCTTTTCATTGAATATTTTATATTTAATTCTCATCCGTTTGTGACGATGCTGCATCACCAAATAATCCAACAGTTCTTTTTTCTTCTGACTTGTTTTATTGCAATAAAAGCACACTAATCCATCTCTTCAATACAGTAGTGGCACTACATTAGAATAACCTGAAAAAAGAAACACTTTTTTAAAAAAAAATATTTGCAACAGCTTTCAAATTAGGATGTATGGACATTAACGTCTGATGTAACAAGACAGCCGTCTAAAGGACAGCTAAACCACCCACTAAAGAATCCCATGACCTTGAAGTGTGACCTTTACCTTGGGTCTACGTAGCTGAGTCATGGGTTCCGTCTAGCACTGTTTAAGTGAGAGAAACATTTGAGAGATGTTTAGTAAAATTTAATCAAAGGGTTCAGGAGATATGGAGCTGACACAAATTTCAAGGGTAAATTCCAAGACCTTGATCTGAGCCTTTGACATTTAGTCTGGCTAGCTGAGTCATAGACTTTGTACATCGTCTAAATGACAGAAACATGTCAATTTTTAGAAGGGTTGAGGGGATATGAGCTGGACATGAACTTCAAGGGTAAAGTCCATGACCTTCAAGTATGACCTTGATTAAAGTCTCCATAGGCGAGTCATGCGCTCTGCACACCATATCACTGAGCGAAATACTTTTGTAAAAATTTATGAAAGTCGTTGAAAGGGTTCATGAAATATTGAGTGGACATGAATTGGAAGGTAAATACCATGATCTTTAATAATGACCTTGACCTTGAGTCTACGTAGACCAGTCTTGGGTTCTGCGAATTCATTTTGTCTCACTCAGATGAACATTTGGGTGAAGCTTAATTAAAATCGTTGAAAGGTTTCATGAGATATGGACCAGACACGAATATAAAAGGTTTATCCAATGACCTTTATATGAGACCTTGACCTTGAGTCTGGCTAGCCAAGTCATAGCTCTGTGAATCATCTTACTTACAAAAATATTTTAGTGATGTTTAATGAAAATCTTTATTAGGGCTGGGAAGATCTGTACAGGACACGGAATTCAAGGGTTAATCACGTGACCTTGAACTTGAGTTTCCGTAGCTTAGCAGTGGGTTCTTCACACCGCCTAAATGAGGGAAAGATTTGGGTGAAGTTTTATGAAAGTTTTTTTAAGGGATCGTGAGATAAAAAAAAGTGCTTGAATTTGAATCTACGTAGTAAGTTCTGCACATTGTGTCACTCAGATGAGCAGTTGGGTGACGTTTTATGAAAATCGTTGAAAGAGCTCAGAAATTATGGAATTAACACGAATAACAAGTGTATATCCCATGACATTGACTGGTGACCTTGACATTGAGTCTGGCTTGCTGATTTATTAATTCTGCATATGGTCTCAACAAGACAAACATTTTAGTGAAGTTAATTGAAACTAGATCCAAGGTTCAGGAGATATGGAACAAACACGAATTAAAGTGTAAAAACCAAGACCTCTAAGTGTGTCATTGACACTGACTCTGGGTTGCCGAGTCATAAATTCTACACATTGTCCCATTGAGAGAAACATTTGGGCGAAGTTAAATGAAAATCATTCAAAGCCTTGAGTAGAAATAAACTTTAAAAGCAATTCAAGGGTAAATCACTTGACCTTGAAGTGTGACCTTTACCTTGGCATCTCACTGAGAGAAACATTGAGTTGAAGTTTGATAAAATTCATTGAAAGGGTTCATGAGATATAGAGTGGACCTTATTTGAAGGGTAAATACCATAATCTAGATGTTGACCTTGACCTTGGGTCTGCGTTGTCAAGTCGTAATTTCTGAACATTGTCTCACCCAGATGAACATTTTGGCTGAAGTTTAATGAAATTCGCTTAAAGAGTTAATGGGATATCGAGTTGCTACGGAGACTTTGACTTTTGAGTCTGGGTAGTTGAGTCATGGGTTCTGCACGGGAGAGGAACATTTAAGTGAAGTTTAGTGAATAGCGATCATAGAGTCAGGAAATATTGAGCAGACACGAATTTAAGGAGCAAAACATAATATTGAAGTATGCTCTTGACATTGAGTCTGCGTAGCCAAGTCATAAATTCTGCACATTGTCTCTTGAATGAAGTCCAGTGAAAATGATTAGAAACACTCTCGAGAACCACTATACTCGAACAGCTCAGTCATTGCGTGGTAGTTGCAGTTGCCGAGTGCACAGAATAGTATGCCTAGCTGATGATAAGGCTTATATTATGGTCATTTTGTTAACTTCTGAAAATATTCATCACAAAATATTATCACTTATTGATCCATCTGAGTATCTGCTTAACGAATTTTTGTTGGTTGAGTGATAGTTGCTACAGCACCAGAGTTATAAAAAACATGTGATTCTTCCTAAAAAAAAGAGGATGAAAGAAATTGTTACTTATGTTCTGGAATTTTTGCTTACTTTTAATATAATGTGCTTAATGTGCTCAAAGTTTGAAATCTGGGGACAGAGCATTTTGAAAGTAATTCAAGCTTTTCATACTGTACGCATATATCTGTATATTGGGTGTTCTGGCCTAGCAGTCGAGCGTCTAAACAAAATCAATATGTTGCAGTCATAGTACTATGCGTACAGTATGAAGAGCATGAATAACTTTCAAAATGCTACAGCCTCAGATTTCAAACTTTTTTTTCACATGAAACAACTAATCTTTTGCATTTTAGCTAAAGTAGACATTAATTCCAGAACATAAGCAAAAATTTCCTTCATCCTCTTTTTCAGGTAAAAATCACATTTCGCCATAACTCTGGCGCTGTAGCGACTATCACTCAACCCCCCCCCCCCCCTAAAAAAAATGTTAAGAAGATACACAGTTGGATTTATAAGTGACAATAAATCGCCATGAATATTTTACGAATTGACCGAAATATTATCCATTTAACAGCTAGGTACACTGTGCACTCGTCGACTGCAACCACCACGGGATGACTGCGCTGTTCGAGTACAGTGGTTCTCTAGCTTGGAAAGGGTTCGGGAGATATGGGTCAGCCGCGAAACTCAAGGGCAAATCCCATGTCCTTGAACTGTAATATGGACCTTGAGTCTGGGTAGATGAGTCATGGGTTCTGCGCATCGTCTCAATGAAGGAAACATTTGAGTGTAGCTTAATGAGTTCGTTCATAGGCTTCACGAGATATTCAGCGAACAGGCGGACATACGGACTGACCGACAGAATGACAGACGAAACACATTTCTATAACCTTAGTTATAAGCCTCCTGTTAGTCTATGTAAACCGCGTGAACACAGGGCCTGCCAATTTGGTGCCATGGGGAATCTGGGGAGGGAATAATTTAATCACGATACATACAATGGGGGTCATAATGTAATGAAAGCGCATTCATAATTCAATCCGCAAAACATAATCTAGAAGTTTGACCTTGACCCTGGGTCTGTGTTGTCAAATAATTATATGCTAAACAAAATATCAATCTTGAGCCTAACAACAGCATTTATCGTTCTGATTTATTTAGGCGCCATACTGATATACACTGGATTACAAAGAAACAATTTAACGAATTTAGGAAGGCATGCTGTATTTTACCTTCAGTCACGAATTGCATTTACATAGTTTTGGATTTAATTTCCGTTTAGCTGCTTTACCCCTGTCAACTTGTGGCAAATACCGATTTCTCATATAACAGCTTATTACTTTACTCTCTCTATGTAGGATTCTTGAAAATGGTCAATTTATGTTTGGGTCAGGAAAGGACGACTTATTCTTGCACACCGGATAAGGATATCTGAGATTTTACCTTGGGAACGAAAATCTGATCTTACCCATGTTATCTTACCCAGACTGTCACGTATGGGCTCTGTACATTGGTTGTATTGGAACTCACGCACGTGGTCATCAAGTGACCTCAATGTTATGTTAAAGTGACGCCATCATGTCATGTCCCATCTCAGCATATTCAAGAAATTCTTGGGACATTTTTTTATCATAAAATGCGGTATATAGTAATGGTGAGCAAGAAAAAGAATTCATGAATGGTATGAGAATGGGATGGAAAAATCAGTCCCTCAGGATCACCGTTTGTCATCACTTAGCAAGCCTCAGTGATCTTCGGGATGAATTTTCCTATCGCAGCCTCACCCTTATGATGGATTCTTATATTCTGTATTTCAAAGTGGATTATCAAATGACATCGCGTCTGGGAGTGATATAATGCCCATGCAATAATTACGCTACGTAAAGATGGCAATATCTTAACGTTTTCAGGCCAAAATGCGATTTTAAGTAATTTTAATGTTACGTGATAAGAATCTAACATTCGTGCTCCTGCATTATTGACTTTATTAAACTTGTTGCGAAAAAAATATAACATGCAAGGCAAGCCTCGCATTTTACCTCTTTTTCTCAACTCCTTAAATAAATTCAATAAAACATGAACACTCATGTGAGATCCTCTATCTAGATCGCCCACATTCCAAATACAATGTTTTGAAAGGCATTCCATGTTTCTGATGTTTCCTGTTCTGTATATAGAGAAACTTGAGACGGTTCTTTTGAATACCTACCATGCTGTGGTTTAAAAACAGGAAAAGTAATTTTCCATTACGCGCTCTTATCCGGAAGTCCGATTTATTTTTTAAATCAGACATTTAGTGTCTTGTAAGTTGAAAACAGCTGGACTCCAATATAAATGTACATGTAGATTACAGATTTACATGTATAATAGGTAAACCTGGGTATCAGTAATAGATTTAAATCCGTAAATAAAGAGTAACCGTATGTACAGCGTGTTTTTAATGCATTGTAAGAAAATCATTTTGTTTAAGTGATTGTCTGTTTAAAGTAAAGCTCGTCCAAACCGTTGACATTTACATGATTTTCTCGAGCCAATCCGCTGACAATTTACTGCATATAGTCGCATAATTTGTGTTGAACCAGCGGGTCCAATCCGTCGATAATTGCCGCTTACACGGCTAACATAAACACCTATTTCTCAAAAACCAGCCTAGGGATTTTATTACGGTTTTCGGCGTCTGGGTCAGACTTGAATAGCGCATCGTCATTTATAGGTATAATACAGATATATGCATGCAGTAACAAAAGAATGACAGGAAAATATTGAGGTCACCGCTTCAAAAAATATCAGCACAATAAAAGACATTTTGATGAACCGATGCAAGCAACTGTGTATATTTTTCGTCACAGAACTTGCTGCTTTTTGCAGATAAATCAATTCTACGTGCGTTGATTTGGCTCGTTCGGCTGATTAATGTTTTATACAGTAAACATATTGGATACAATAAGACACCTACCTTGCCTGTGTTGAATGTTCCGCCATCTTGGGTGTTCCGCTCCGCTTCCAAAAACGGCCGATCCGCAGCTCGATACAGACAGTGGTTTTGGAGGAGATAGCATAATGGACGGACGGAGGCGATCATAATATACAATCACTTTTTATAAAAAGCGTGGGGATATTGATTACTGTTGGTCATAATTGCGTGATTGAAATGGTCTACCATCACTACCAGAAATAGCGAAGCAGTAAATCGGAAGTATGCATTCACATCATGACGAGCGGTAAACTTTTACCTGTATTTACACTTTATTACTTGCTTCTGGACAACCAGTGCATGTAAGGTACTTTGTAAATAGATTAATTTTAATGACGTATGCCTTTATAGTATTCTATGTATTGATATAGCTATTTTCACACAAAAGTTATAGGGGTTTACCTGTTGGATTTCTTTTGCTCCAGTATTCAGTTTTATTTACTGTTGAGTTCTTATCTTTGCGTTATCTCCTTGTTATATTTTGATTAATATGATCTAGGAGATGATGCATTTATAAGTTAGGGGTCTTTTATTCAAACCAAATATCTATGGGCCTTGATCCACATTTGAATTAAGGGTGAGGTTGGCGCCGTGAAAACATTTTAAGCCCTCCAGTAAAATATTTTACTGACCATTCCAAGGCGGTACTTCTTTTGTGGATCTTTTATGTTTTTTCTGTCTTGTGTTTGCTATGACTTTGTACACGTCTGTTTATATGTGCCTTGTGGTCAACTGCTGGGAAAGGGCTGACTTCTTGGCTTTCTCTTGTGGTGTCTAACTGTGAGTTTGTCACTTTCCCATTGGTATCCTGGGTCAGATGTGGTACTTGATTGTATCGATTCCTGACTTTTGCACCCTTACTTACTTTGGTACTGGCTGGAAAATGGTCCATCTCAAAAGACAATTTTTGATTTAATGATTACATGGTAGATCTTGGGGAATGAAGTTAATTACCTATTTTTATAAGCAATTTGTATCATCTTCTTTTAATTTCTGGTCTTAGTCTGATTATATTCCTTTGAAATCTTTTGAAACAAATATAACTGTGGTATATGGCAAATAGTTGTTTATGGGTCAAGTTCTGTTCGCCATACACAATAAAAGTTATATTTTTTTGCCCATAACTTGCTCAAATCCTAAATTTTAGCAAATATCCTTACAAATACATTTGTTTTTTTTAAAACCTTTACTTTCTCAACATTGGAAAAACTGGCTTAATCCACACACTTTCCTCTGAAAAAAAGTGAAAGTAAATGTCCACATAAATTTAAGTTTGGTACAAGCTGTCGGATGATTGACCCACACCAACTCTAAAAACAACTACTTATGACAGAAGCTTTATATTTGGACCTGTAAATGTAAAAGCTTTAGTGGTTTAATGATGAAATCTGCTATATTTTTACCATCACTCAATCTCGCGCATTCACTCGTTAGCTATTTTCAGTGGTGATGATAACTTATAACTAAAATACCAGGTTTGCGTCTTTTGACATCAAATTTACCAGACTCAGCTTCGAGAACGCATGTTGAATCGCTCGACAGAGCCTCCTGATTTATCATCATTCTCAAAGCCTTGCCTGGTAAATTTGATATCAAGAGACACTCATCTAATATTATCTGTGTACTGTTTCAGTATATCCATGCGGTGGCATTCTGAGTGAAACGATTGGCATTATTCACTCACCAGACTTGGATGGGGATGGTGTGTATGATCCTGACGACAGGTGTGAGTGGTATATAATAGCTAGTAAAAATCAGGTGGTTGACTTAACTGTTCATGTTATAGAAATAGAGTATGGAGATGAAGATTGCCAGAATGATTACCTGAAAGTAAGTATATAATTATCAGGCCAGTTGGGCCTTGACGCAACAAAACCTGTCTTCGTGGTTTCTGGAAAAGCGAGGCTCAACCAGTTTCCTCAGCTACAGAGACCAGCTAGATAAATAAATGTTCACTTGTATCAAGTTTTGATATGATATTTTCAAATAAGCGAATAATAAAGCTGCTGATCAGGCTGCGCGGTAGTGCAGGCTGGTCTGCACCTGTGTTGTCTGCAAACCCCGGAAGACAGGTTTTGTTGCGTCGCAGCCAATGTACGAGGGGTGATCAGGAAGTTCTGGGAAAAGTGCTATTTAATCGCATTGCTTTTAACGATTGCAATGAAAAATCATAGATATAAATTACCATTTATAGCAAATTGACTAAAATTAAAATTTAGAAAATGTGACATCAGACGTATGAGCACGAGGCGCCGCTGTGACGTCACTTTGCTGGAACTGACCCATATGTACCCCTGGGTTGCTTCTTGGGACTAAAACTCGTAGTTGTGTTTGAATTGATTGATTTTGTTAACGGAAAGTAATGTTTCGTCATTCTTTGAACAAATTATGAGTTTAATGTTATTCCGCTGCGCTATACATTCAAATTAATAGGTTTTAGGTCGGAAGGACAGGTCTAAAATGCGTCATTTTTTTTAGAGATTTTGTAAATTTAAATAAAACACTTATTTTTTTGTCAGTGTTTATCAAAATAATTATAATATCGGGCATAACTATCAATATTTAATCTACTGTCTTGAAAAAGGGCGTTTTTTTAAGGGTGTAAATAGTTTATTTAAAAGAATTGACATGCCAAAAAAAGCAATGGGTTCATAGTAGTTGAATGCTTTGCCTTTTTTGTCAGCACTGTTATTCGTTTCGATTTAGAACACCATTAGTTAGATATAAATCTTTGAAAATTTGCATAAAAGAGGAGTAAATTTGTCGCTAAATATTCATGGAACTCAGTATGGGCTATCACAGCATAGCAAAATTTTACAAAACGTTGAAGTTTAATTGGTTGTGTAGTAAAACGTAAAGATGCAACGTAAAATGGGCCAGTTTGCGCTATATAGCGTTGCATTGAAAGATTTTTAACTTCTAAAAATATATAATTATGAAGACGATTTGGCTTAATTCGTGCTTTGGGTATTTCAATATTTAGTATAACTTCCTGTTTACATCTATTTTAGTCCAGTTCATTTATTGGCTAGATTTTCCTTTGTTAAAGGCTTTTCTTCACAGTTTGAAAAGTTTTCGACAGAGACAGACGTATAATGTTGAAGTCCACGTCTTTTATAAAATACCCACCCACCCACCACTTATATTTTTTGCTTTTGCATATGTAATACTTTTTGTTAAGCGCTTATTTTGTGTTTAGTAGAATGTTTACTTATTATAGTGTTTCCAGAACATAAGTGATCCCCGTTTTTTGCTAATTATTCTTTAATAGTGATTTTAATTGAAAAATAAATTAGAGAAATGAATTTAGATATAGACCGCGTAATTGAATTAATTTTTTCCACATAAATGTGAGTTTTTGTATAGGCTGAATTTGTGTCCTTCGAAATCGACCACCCCTGTCTTAAAACGGATACTTTTTAAATACCTTAAAGTAAAAGTACAGCTATGAATTTTCTAGGACACACTACAAACTGGTCAGACTATTATATGCAATGGCAATTATCTCGCTGACAGTCTCAGGGTTTGTGTAATAAAGGATTTAATCTGGGTGATGCGTTTTCAAATTCCTTTAGTATACATTTTAGTAATAGATGAGGAAACAGTGTATGGGAAATACTGATACCCTGGCTTTGATCTACATATTTTATCTCAGGTCAGAGCTGGTTGCTTTGCTTAATTTGTCTTCCTGGTGTCTCGTGATTGCTGTGTGACACTTCCTCGCAGTGCCATGGGTTTGTCTTCGGTTTGTTATTGTGGTATTACCTGATCATACTCACTTACTATTTTTGTCTATAATCCACAATATGGATATGGTCATACATTCAGATAATAGACGGAGAAACATGAATTGGAAATACTGTAGCTCTGACTGTGATCTTTCTATTCTAGCTAAGGTCAGGGTTTTTAATATCAGCCATATATGGATACGGTTATACATTTCAGATAATAGACCTAAAAACAGTGTATGGGAAATATTGAAACTCTGACTTTGATCTACCTATTTGATCTCAGGCCAGGGTTGTACATGCATTAAAGCCCCCCTCAACTTGCGTATGCTACTGTCCTATCTCAGGCGATGGTTCTGTAGTGTTTTTGTTGATTCATTATTTTATGTACCTCACATTGTATTTGGGGATTCTGTGTTGGTCTTTGTTTGGTTATGCATTACTATATGTCATTTTCTAGCTTTTCAATCATCTTGAAGAGGAAATGAGAGCTGGTTACTTTGCTTTAATTGTCTTCCTGATGTCTTGTAACTGTTAGCGCTCTGTGGCTATTGCTCACAGTGTCGTTGGTTGGTCTGCAGTGTGTGATTAAGTTGTTTTTCCTGATCATACTCACTTACTTTTGTCTATATAAACTATACATGGATAAGGTCTTACATTTCAGAAATAAGACCGAAATAGTGAATCGTATATCTCACTTTATTCCATTTCTGGTTAGGGTTACCGGTAGTCTATATAAACAATATATGGATGCGGTCATTCATTTCAGATAATTGATGGAGAAACCATGCATTAGAAATATTGTAGATCTGACTTTGATATTTATATTCTATATCAACTATATTTGGATATTGTCATGCATTTCAGATAATAGATGAAGAAAATGTGTATGGTAAATATTTCACTTTGACTTTGATTTACATACTCTATCTTAGGCCAAGGTTATCTATATCAACTGTAAGTGGTCAATGTCGATCATTTCAGATTATAGATGGAGAAACGGTGTATGGGAAATATTGTACCTCTGACTTTGATCTACATTTCCGATCTGAGACCAATGTTGTCTTTATCCAATTTGTATCGAACCCTTTGGTAGCATATGGAGGATTCGAAGGGAACTATACACTAGTAAATAGTAAGTAAAAAGGAATAACTTAATATATGATCAACCAGGAAAAGAACTAGAAACCACAAACATTTTTAAAGCCCCACCTAGCGCCGTAAGTTTGAGGTACTGTCTTTTTCATTAATAATAAAAATGCCAACTTTCAGCCAAAATATTACAGTAATAAATATTTTTGTAATACAAACCAAATTTAAGACTTTCAGAAAGGTTGTTGTCTTTCTTTGTGATTTTTTCTGATTGTTTTTGATTTATTGCTTCTCAAATTTTTTGAAAAATGATTAAGTCATGACAATAAAGTACACGTCATCAACGTCGTCGTCGTCCGTCCCCGTTGTCACACTTTCGGTTTCAGATCGATAACTCTTGAAGGAATGCATTAATTTCTATCAAACTTTACATAAGGGTCAAGCATCATTAAATACAGGTCAACTTCGTAAAGAGGGATACTCTTCAAAATGTTGACTGAGTTATGGCTTTTTTACTTAGATTTTGGCTAAATTGTGGTTTCCTATCAATATTTTTTGAAGGGATGCAACAATTTTATTCAAATTTTAGAGAAGGGTAAAGCATCGTAAAATACATGTCAAGTTCGAATTTGGAGGTCATTTGAAAATTTTTGGCTGAGTTAATGCCCTTTTTGACCTATGTGTAGGCTAATGCAAAAGCTATATTGGCTTTTTGTGGAAAAAAAACTTTTCATTTCTTCAAAACTATTATATCTGACTATTTCTCACTATAGGCCATGATTACCCTGTGCCTGTAGATAAGCATGACAGTGGTTAAAATTTTACCCAATCCGCCCTGACCCCTTAGGTGGCGTCAAAGGTCAAATACTTAAATTTTGCAATAAATCAGCCAGTTGTCAAAATTACTGAAATTTCGCATGCAGACAATGAATATGAACAATATCAAACGTGATTCTCGATCGAAGGCCTGTGTTCCACCCCCTTGCTGGACGTAGGGATTGGGTCAAAAGATCAAAATGCCATTTTTACAGTACATGGTTGCATATCAAATTAAACAAATTAAAGGAATCACGAATACAGCAGCATGGTAGCCAATATTTTGCCCGCATACCCCAAGCACTCAAACCCCCCACCCCTTGATCCTGGTTTGGGGTCAAAAGGTCAAAATTCATCTTTTTCAGAACATGGTCATGTTGCATATCAAATTAAAGTAATAACGAATGCAGCAACATGGTAACAAATATTCTGCTTGTAGACCCTATCCCCCCAACTCCTTACCCTTCTGACCCTTGGGTTGGGGTCGAAAGGTCAAAATTCAACTTTTTCAGAACATGGTCATGCTGCATACCGAATTAAATGGAATCACAAATGCAACAGCATGGTAGCAAATATTTTGCCCACATACCCCCAACACCCTGATCTTTGGGATGGGGTCAATAGGTCAAAATTAAACTTTTTCTGAGCATGGTCAGGTTGCATGTCACATTAAAGGGAATCACAAAATGCAGCAGCATCGTAGCAATATTTTGCCTGCAGACACCCTCTCCCCCACAAGCCTAGGGAATGTCGTTAAATGGTCAACATTCAAGTTTTTCAGAACATGGTCATGTTGCATATCAAATTAAAGGGAATCACAAATGCAGCAAAATGGTAGCAAATAGTTTGCCTGTAGACCCTATCCCCCCACATCTCCCAACTTATCTGACCCTGGGGTCAAAAGGTCAAAATTCAACTTTTTCAGAACATGGTCATGCTGCATATCAAATTACAGGGAATCACGAATGAAGCAACATGGTAGCAAATAGTTTGCCTGTAGACCCTATCCCCCCACAACTCCCCACCCATCTGGCCCTGGGGTCAAAAGGTCAAAATTCAACTTTTTCAGAAAATGGTCATGCTGCATATCAAATTAAAGATAGTCACAAATGCAGCATCATGGTAGCAAATATTTTGACTGCAGACCCCCCAAAACCCCCGACCCTGGGGATGAGTTCAGTAGGCCAAAATTAAACTTTTACAGAACATGGTCATATTGCATATCAAATTAAAGGGAATAACGAATGCAACAGCATTGTAACATGTGTGATCGTTATTCTTGCATATTTTACCATATTTCAAACAAATTCGCACTACGAATGCTTTTAAAACATTAACGTATCTTTTTCTTGCGCTGGATTTCTCTAAACAATATGGCGTCAGCTGTAGACTGTCAAACGTGATATAGTCGCCACAATTTCAAAGCCATGCATAATGTTTTCACAAACAACAAACTCTGAGAAATGATCAGTCTCCCGTATAACTTCATGAAAATAACCCATTTTAAGTATTTACAAGTTTAAACCCGTGTTCATAAAGCACACGATTCTTCAAATTTGAACATGGATTTTTGTTCATTTGACAATGGGCTTACCCTTAAAGCGCCAAGAAAAAAAAATGCATCTGAAGATGTCGTCTGCTGAAGTCGTCTGCTGCAAATAATTGCCTAATATTACTGACGAATTAAGTATAGAAGAAAAC
Source organism: Loripinus fragilis (assembly GCA_964019695.1). Lineage (NCBI taxonomy): Eukaryota > Metazoa > Mollusca > Bivalvia > Lucinida > Lucinidae > Loripinus > Loripinus fragilis. The sequence continues at coordinate 8,225,839 of OZ026521.1, read as the reverse complement.
AGCGTGGACCCAGAACAGACTGCTCCTATAGGAGCAGTCTGATCTGGGTCCACAATGTTTGCCATAGAGGTTTCTTAAACATTTCAGCAGACGAGAAAAGCAGACAACTTTTGTTGCGATTGGCGCATTAAGGGTTAAAACAGCTATACGAATAGATATTTATACCAGATCTATACATAGACCGATGGTCATCTTGTATGTTATGCTATTACAATGTATATTTTTTTGCAAAATGTGTCTGAACTTTACAACAAGCGACAAGGGAGTCCTAATGTCATCAAAATAAAACTAAAGGATTGCCCTCCCCTAACGTTTGTCAATATATACATGTACACGTATGAAGGATTCAAATAAACTAGGATCAGATGTCAAATGAGTGCTTTTTCGCAACCAGTTCTAAAATTAAATGAATATTACAGAAGCACACACATTTAGAATGACACAAAATGTTGGTTGGTTGGTTGGTTTTGTTGCTTTACGTCCCAAGTCAACAGCTATGGTCATTGCGGGACGGTCAGTTCACCTAACCATACTTTTTCCTGGGCAGGCTTGAACAAGCGGTTAACCAGTAATTCGTGCACATACTTTCGCTTGTAACTGACAACAACCCTTCTTGAATGAATCAGCGGAAGGGAGGAGAATGACCGTAGAAATCATTTCATGATCAATCTCCACGAAAGTATGGGACTGGACCAGGATCGAACTCGCGACCCCAGGATCTGCAGTCAGACACGCATCGGTAGCCAGACACGTTACCGACTGCGCTACGCGGCCCGGCAACACAAAATGTACCTTGAAATCGCATTTTGGGGTGAAAACGTTTATAATTTGTCAGTATGTAAGCACGTTGTTACGTGCATGTATGTCATATTAACATAAGGCTGCCACTCATGAAATATATATTTTCTCTTCACCATATGGCATTGGATAGAAGGGAAGTCCTCCTCCTAGAATTTAAAACTTAGACGTTAAGTTACAAATGAGTATCACCATTTGTTATGCCTTTTCTGACGTCACCCACGTAAATGTGATCCTAATTTTGTTGCTTAATAGTAAAAAAATATTTAAAGTCGACACCATTATTGTCAGAGCTCAGTGTTGAAATAAATTGAAGTTTATTAACTTTTATCTAAGTTCTTTGATTTTACTGTTTTCCCACTATGGAGAAAATTGCAACATGCATCACTGATTAGTCTTTCTGAGTGATGACAAATGGTGATCCAGAGGGATCACACGTATGCTAGATTTGTTCCTGCATACACTACAATACTGCAATCCAAAGCTTTCAGATATAGCTGCATAATCTAAGATGCGAAGTACATATTGATGTTAAATCTGTATCACAATGACGTCATATAACGGAAACTTACGTGACTTGCAATACAACCAATGTACACAAAATATACGTGACAATAAGGGTAAGCACAGGGTTGGTTGCAAATATGATTATATTTTTTGCGTAAGAAATGTCAATGCTTTGTTTTCAACTTTTTCTATATTTTCACCTTTTCAGACCCTGCATGCGGGTACTATACCACTTTAAGGGCTGGCTCTATAGTATTACATGATAGAATGTTTACCGTTGGCAGGGCTTGTTATTGGAAGGTGATGTCAATAGATACCAACGCACTTATTCAGTTGTATGTTATATCAATGAACATACAATATACTGAAAATTGTGAATTAGACTACCTCCAGGTAATGCATAAACTTTATTTTAAGTTAATCTAGCTTAAAGTTTAACAGTCGCAGCATGGGGAACCGGAGGTCCCGACCCCCCTGGACAACCACATGACTATAGGTTTCTTAATGACAAAGAAAAAAGGACCCCTCCCTGACCACTGGATCAGCCCATGTGCAGAAAACACTCAAAATATGAAACCTGTGCATTGTGCACAAACAAAAACATATATATAAATATTGAAAGTATGCGTAAATTGCAGTTGGGCTTCCAGGAGCGTACCTACATGTACGCAAATACGCATGAGTTTTTTTTTAATTACAGTAAATCCATCTTTAAAAAAGAGGCCACTCAACATTCTCAAAAATTGACAAAAAGATCATAATGACAAATGGTAGCTTAATGAAGGTCAAAGGTAATGCAGAATGCTCCACTTGGAGCATTCTGCAATACGTTTGACCTTTATTATTGCGATTATCGGACTTGAAAACCATTTTTGGTCTTCTTGTGGAGTGGCCGTTTAATACATTTGTATTTAATTTGATTTGGGAAGAAAAACGCTGTTAATAGTGTTTAGTTGCGTGTCTTCAGGGCTCATTTTAGCCCTTTGAAATACCCTAAAATTGTTTTTTGTCACAGGGCGTAACCCCTGGCCTCATACAAAGAGAGTACCCACAGACCCCCTCAAAAGTGTGTACTCTATAAAATGCCCCAGGAACATGCCTGGCTTCCACTGTAGTATGGTATGTAAACTTAAAACGACTGACATTGCAGGATACAAGCCATTTATTAAAATGCAAAATATATTTATTTCATAAAATTCAATTAGATATTTTCTTCCTAAAAGTACATTTTAAGAAAATGTTGTTATTTTTACAAAATCCAATGAGAAATATAAAACATTTTGACATTTCAAACACATATGCACTATCAACCTTTTGATTCCAAATATTGGTTAATTGGACTATATGTTTTGAGAGAATGACATCATCATAAAGATTGTCAAGTTTTAACCAATCAAATGACCCAGAAAATGGATCTTCCCAGTAATGATAAAACAAATCCTGTGAAATACAACTTTTTTACACTATGTGGTTACATCGTCCGATGAAAACAGATTAACAAAAAACCAAAGAAAGCGCCATCAAACAATATCACACAGTTGCATGTACAAAAAATCGAACGCCCTCTTTTCAAATACTTGCTTATTCGAAATTAATTGAAGACACACTAGATTCAGATTAGAGGACCTAATATGAACTTTTTGAATATTTGTCTGTAAAAATCTTTTGGTTTGTAAAAGAAACGTCTCCTCGACACGTTCCTTTCACGCACTAAAAACGTATGTTATGATAGAAAAAAAATAAGATAAGCATGTTTGGGGATTTGATATTTTTCGGTCTACTCCCTATAATTCGAACTTTCAATTCTTCGAAATAAAACCTCCAGTCCAGAAGACTTAAAATTTACGAGATTTCACTGTATTTGCTTGACAGAACTAAAAGATGGGTCATCTGTGGATGAAAAAGTGTTCCATATTTTTTTGGCTCAAATTTCCTATTCATCATTAATCAATAGAAAAAAACAACATTGTTCTTCATTTGCATAGGATATTTATGGAACAGACAAGCGCGGATCCAGAAAGTTATGTCAGAGGGGGTCCAACTCTGCAATTCTGAAGACGTTTTGAGCTCACCAGAGCCGAAGGCTCGGGATGAGCTTATAGGATGGGACTCGAGCCGGCGTCCGTGTGTGCGTCCGTGCGTGCGTTCACACTTTCAAACATAAATATCTCTGAGACCAGCAGGCCGATCGTAATCAAATTTCATCTGGAGCATCATTTGGGCGAGGGATTGGCTGCATTAGGTTTTAGTCAGGATCAGATCAGAACTCTGGTTTCCATTGCAACAGATAGTTCCCATAGGGCTATAATGGGGAAAACCTTGTGACCACTCTAGCTCCTTCATTTTTGATTGGTTCTTTTTTATTCTTACAGGTAAAGAGGATAATTATAACATCATGAATGGGTTCAAAATTCGGCAAGATCCGACCAGGGACTTATGAGTTAACTGCCCTTGAGCGTCCAGAAAAATCCCCATAGACTTATAATGGGAGAAATATAGTGACCACTCTAGTGCAGTCATTTTTAGTGGATCTTCTTCATTCTTACAGGTAACATGACCAACCATAAAAGCGGGGATGAGTTTGAATTTTGGCAAGATTCCATCACTGACTACGGAGTTAGCTGCCCTTGAGCATCTGAAAACTATTCTAACACCAGGTTTTCTCTTCTTTTTTATTCATATCTTTTTAATACTTGGAGATAACTAGAATTGGCATAATATCTTATATTTTTTAATTAATTTCTGGTCACTGTTTTAAGTTCAGAGTAACCTGCCTTTGAGCATCGTAAATTATGGTGTCTCCAAACATAATGCTTGCTCCATGGTGAGCGATCGTTGCCTATTGGGCTACTTGTTTTTTGTCTGTTTTTAGGGGAGAGAGGATCTAAATACCACTAAAAGCGGGCCATCATTGGCCCGCCAGCTAAACACCATTAAAATAAAATGGCGTAATGGCATTTCCCTGGCACGATGATGGCCCAACATTGAATACTGGCTAGGTAGCTTTGAGAATTTTGAGAAAATCAGGGGATTTGGTCCAGTATTGCTAAGAAACCTATATTTTTGTGATTTTTTAGGGGGGTGGTCCGGACCCCCTGTCCCCCACCCTCTGGATCTGCACATGACAGATACTACATGTTTGCCAGTAAGAAAGAATAGAAATAGACATGGTTAACACAGAGACACATAGCCCAAGTTATTATTGGCAGAAATGGTTCATAATGCGGCATGCTTTGTGGGCATGCGCCGACACAGGTGGGGGAATCACAAAGTTACGAAGGCAGCATTCAATGACGTTTCAATGGCCCGGCGATGATGGCCCCCTTTTATTGATACTTTGATCCTCCCTCCCCTCATCAATAAAAAGAAAGTTTTAAAAAAAGTTTTAAAATAAGTTTGACCCCCGGATCCGTGCATGGTTGGGCTCCAAATTTGCAAAGTTTATTATTTGCTGATAGTTTTGTTTGTGGCATTAGTGCACATCCCGATTAGATATTGTAGTTTGAAACCTTTTAACATTTATTTTCTACAGACTCGAGACATGGTTATGACAAAGTACTGTGGTTCCAATCGTCCACCTCTTTTGTCGTGGGACAGTCCTTTGTTCATAAGGTTTGAATCAAATACCAACATGCCGGGAACAGGCTTCTCTGCAGTATATGCGATGACATGTAAGTTTGTTTTTTTGTTTTGATGCTTTACGTCCCAGTCAACAATGTTTCAATCATGTTAGGGCTAAGTTTGTAATTTCAACTAGATAACAGTGCATAATCAAAAATGTTTTTCTCATTTCTCATATGTTGTGGATACTAAAAAGAACCATCTCAATGACATGGTTTTAGCACCTAAAACATTATGTTAAAACTGATGGCCAAGAATGTTTTGAAAATTATATGTTCAAAAACTTTGCTTAACTTAATTTATGAAGTTTTTTTAGTATACAGTATATTCAATGAAAATAAGAGAACTCACTTTCTCTTTTTTGTTTTTCCTTGGTACTGATAAGCGAACCATGATCGCTTAAATGTAACTTTTAAATCTATATATGATTTAGCATGTATATTTGTTTTCACATTGTTGTTGTAACATGTATTGTTGATTTTTTATACCGAAATCAATCAATCAATCAATCAATACCAATCTTTTAGTTTGAAAAAAAAAACAAAAAAAAAATTATGATGACCACGAAACCCAGCTTACCATTACAGAACACAGACCAACCATGACATTGTGAGAAAGAGACATTCGGACACATAAAAAGGCATAAGTATAGAGGCAAGAAAACAATCTAAAATTTTGGGGGTATATTTTTTTTTCTGCAGCTGCTACTATGTGTAATAAGATCCTCAACCCTTTCTTTGCTATAGTTGAGTATACAATAGAATACATATTCTCGTCTGCTGTAATACTATAAATTCAGAAAATTTTGAGTGTGTAACGAAAATTTTATTTTCTTATTTCTCAACCAAAATATGTGTTGTGGGTACTCAAAAGAACCGTCTCAATGAGCACCCAAAACATAGCTTTGCGAATAGACAAGTTTAAATTTTAAAGACCCATATCTGAAGGATATGCTATTGAATTGCTGTGTAAAGTTCAAATCCGCCCAGATCACCATACGAGTAACACAAATTAGAGTGGTGTTTTACTTCTATACCCTTTTTGTGAACTTCACAATGCTTTCAATGGAATTTCCACTTACAAATTGTTTGAATTTTATCTTCCAAACAGATGGGAATTTTTATCCAATTATGTTGCCACATGCTCTGGACAGAGGTCCAAACAAATCACTCATTAAAAAGTTCAAATGTCATCAGAGATAAAACTTTTAGAAAACACTAAAATTAACTATTGTTTTAATTCCAAGGGAGATAACTTCAATGTGAACCAACTTTAAGATTCTGCCAAAACCAACCATACATCATAGACAAAATGTGAGGCGGTAGTTTTTATTGGCAATTGGTGACTGTTAAAATACATGTAGCGTGTTTGAATCCTGGGTTTACCTATGATTCTGTTAGGTAAGGCTAATTTTGTGTTTTTAATGAACGCACAGATAACACGAAAGAAGATAAATTTACCTTAGTTGTTTTTCGTGAATTATATCAGGGTGGGTGCCAGGTGCTCATTGTAATATCTAATTTTGTTGAAATCAAAAACAGTAAAGATATATTTGGTAATTAAAAGTGTAAAGTTACCTTTGGCTAAGTATAAATGCTTTCTAGGTATGTTGTCCGGCAACGCCTAACTGTTTAATTTTGGCGGATATTCATTTTTATCATATGACGTGGCGCCTGGAAGTGAAATAACGCCATTCAATAAAATCTGTCAACCACTAGTGGTTTATCGATTTTCAGGAAACGTTATGACGTCCATTACAACGTCGTGTATATAATGACAAAAGTATAACGTTTTTTTACGGCAGAAATGAGATTTCAAAGTAATCTTCATGTCATATGATAAATAGAATCTAACATTCGTGCCCTTGTATAATTGAATTTATTAAACTCGTTGCGAAAAAGAGATAAAATGCTCGGCAAGCCTCGCATTTTATCTCTTTTCCTCAACTCGTTTAATAAATTCAATAAATTATGAGCACTCATGTAAGATCCTCTATATATTACATTACGAACAGAAGAACATTCCTTGTTTTTCAAAGATGGCAGCCAATTAAATGGTTCCAATATCTGCACTATGACGTAGGTTGCAGTTGCTATTGGTAACGAAGATTACATTTTTATGTTTAAGATGATGGTGGTGAACGTGGTGGTGTACTGATTGAGTCCACTGGTAACTTAGCGTCTACTTGGATTTATCGGACTAACCAAGACTATGTTTGGGTTCTAGTAGCACCAGACGGACACCTAATCCAAATCGAATTTTCAAGGTTCCACATCGAATACTATTACATGTGTAAACATGATTATATCAAAGTGAGTAAAGTCCTGGACTCGAGGTTATAAAACTTGAGTACAGTCTCAGACTCAAAATAAAGCACAATGATTGGCTGCTTGTGGACATGTGTCTCAGACTCAAAATAAAGCGCAATGATTGGCTGCTTGTGGACATGTGTCCGTAAGCAGCCAATCATTGTGCTTTATTTTGAGTCTGAGAATGAACTCAAGTTTTATAACTTCGAGGCCAGCGTGTCTAGTCGTTGGAAGAACAGGCACTGATTTCTTTTAACTGGTGATATTTAACTACACTGTAAAGATATGTGTACGTTAACTTGCACTTACTTCTATGCTACAACAACCTGATAATTAAGAGTTGAATGAGAAAGGAATCAAATGCATAGAGCATATTTCTGATCATAGATCAAACACCTTTTATAATTTTAATAATGTACATAATTTATATGGTATAAATACAACTGGCTTTGTAAAATACCTTCAAATTGTTAACAACATAATTGAACATTGGAAGATTTAACTTAAAGACGAAACTGTTGTGGAACAAGGAATAAATAAAACAATACAAATATAGACACAATTTATTGAAACTCAACATCAATAAAATCCTGTACAGCACACAATTAAAAGATACGCCACAAGAATAAAATCAGGAGTAAATGGGACAAGAGATTTCTAAAATTATGATATTTTTCAGGAATTTCAGGTGACACACATATGTACAATTGATATAAAATGCAAATGTCTAATGAGAATTATCTCAAAACAATAAAAACCTTTTTTTAATAAATGTAAACTATCAATATCCGTTTTATGTGATTTTTGTGCCATGCAAGAATAAACCAATGCACATCTATTTTGGAAATGTATTTACATTGTATGTTCAAGAGTATTAGTCAAAAATAAAAGATATTAACAAGAGCACAATTTAGATATAGACTTAATGTATTATGGCATTAGTTTGGTACTTTAGATACAAGCAATATTCAAAAACGTCAATGATTCACTTCATCATTCTAATAATCAATTATTGTATACTTGCATCAAAGTATAAAAAGAAGAGACCAACTGCTGTGGGCTTTCTAAAGATAAGGAAAAGAAGCAGAACACTATATAAGAAGTGTTTAATGTTTATTTGAACATATTTAAAATTGCTGTAAAATATTCAGTTCCAACTATATGTTGTAATAATTGACATTATAGCTGTAACTAATGTAAAGCATAGCTAAAAATTCCCACGCCCTGGCTGGTAATCGATCCTGGGCTGCCCCGGTACATGATCAATGGTCTAGCCAGCAAGCCAAAGAGTCGCCTCCCTGACGCAGTTGTCAGAGATTGATTATAAGCTAGAAGCTATGCGAAATCAACTATTTGTAGATATGTAAGGTGAGGGTGCTGGCCCATAACACCCTCCTCTTCAAAAAAGTCATCATGATGATGAAAAGCCCTTTTTAGGTGAATTGAAGTCCAATCCAGGATAAAGCCCCCAATGTTTTTTTTCTTCATTATCACGTTTTGTTCCAAAAATGTTTGAATGATTATTTTATCTCCGTGCCTCTGCCATGTATTTGCTTCTTTTTATGCAGTAAATGACATTTACAAGGCATTTTGATTCACTGTCAACAGCTTAATTCAGATGAAATAAATAAAAACCAGTAAGTAACATTGTAAGCGTCACCATCCATTTATAAGCCATCAAATATTTGCTTTGAAAATCAGCCATTGATTAAAGCAGCTATGCTTTTAACAATAAGGCACAATCGCTGACTTACAACCTTAAAAGCTTAAAGTCATTCCAAGCAAAAGTCCAAATCAAGAAGTGAAAAGTTTTAACAAAATCATCCTGGTCATCTAAATAAAAAAGCTGCATTTGATAGGTATGAAGTAACTATATTCCAATTTGAAAAGATGAACTAATTTCAGACGGTCATGTAACCCCTAAAAATAATTTTTGCAATGACTAAGAAATCAAGCAAAATTCACCAGAAACCGCTTTAGTGTGATTCTTTGTTATTTAATTGATATTTTTGGGCATTCAAATAAAGCATGCATGAATTGTTCAACCCAAAAGCCTATTTTCATTCTCGTGACATCAATTTTACGTTATCAGCCTTTTGTGAACTTTTAAAAAGCACTGCCACTTTATCAACTTGTTCCCACTTTGTATGATGTCTGGAACGCATTTTCACAATGTTTCAGTTCTTTTGAACTCCGTAGCTGCCGCCTGCGTCTATTTAGCGACGTCAAGCGTGTCAATTACATACTGATATGTGTATACTGCAAAGCCTGAAATGCATACGTGATTAAAGTAAAGTGTAGTCAATTGGCACTATAACAAAGTAGACCGCACACACTAAAAGGCGACATATGTTGACAAAGAAAGAATGGTTATTATCCATAGTTTACATAGTTTCTTAATTGACATTAAATTTGGTTTATTCTGCTTTTACCCTTTAATGTGATGCGAGACATAATTTCTGATTTTTGAAAATGCATTCTTTTACAATGATTGGTTTACTAGAAGCCATTTCATTTTCTAGAAGTTGCTTAAACAAAGGAAAACACATCCAATTAGACAACGTCGAAAGCACAGTCAACTTAAAAACCCCATATCATACGACACAGCTAGAAATAGCGAATTTACAAAGCGCAGTTTTGTCCATACTGGTATTGGCCTTGCGAAAATGAAAAACGTTTTAAAAAAATATCTAGACATACACTCTCGAGGAAAAAGTGATTAAAACGGTATTTTTGACGTCGTGACGTCATGTTCTATACTTGATACATATATGTTTTTTAAAGAATACTTTCTAATGTCTAATTATTAAAATAATCATATTGGCTTAGCTCTATAATTTGTTACTTACGAGTTTAAACCAAGTAAAAAGTTTCAGGTTTCTTTAGTAGTTCAGTATAGGTGTTTTATTGACAGATCCACTCGTTTTAGCTATTAAAATCATTTAAAGGGGGTGGGTTGGGTTGGTGTGTATTTCTGGGCTCTATATCATAGTTCTGTTTAAATACCATGCCATGCCAGGGACACACCGTTACTATATACTTAATCTTTTAATATACAACGGCAAAATGTAAGTGAAATTTACGTGTGTTCAAATAAACGTGAAACAGGTCTCGTATTACTTTAGTCAGCCAAAAAGGAATATCTTAATCAGAAATGGGGATTTTTTTATAGACTTCAAATAGGTTTTGTTGTTCATTTTGTATTTTTTCTGATTGTTTTATAATAATAATAATAATAATAATAATAATAATAATAATAATAATAATAATAATAAAAATGATAATAAAAAAATGATAAAAAAAAAAAAAATAATAATAATAATAATAATAATAATAAAACAATATCTTTTGAAAGGTCATCAACAGCGGAACATTTTTACTCCAAAAGTATGGCTATCTGGGGCTCTAGCACAATTTGGCATTGACATTACTCTGTTTTGTCACAGATATATAAACTAACAATTATACTTTTGTAAAACGTATTGTAACAATCTGTATAAACTCCCTTGTAAGTCATACCAAAGTATTATAATTTTTTATTCTCCAACATTACAGAAAAAACACATCTTTTCATGTTTCAAGCGATTACAGTGCTGCTTTGAGATAACATAGCAAACCAAGTAGGGTAGATTGGGAAATAAAGATACAGTAAAAAAAATAGAAAGATAAAAATTTCGGTTTGCGGGCAGATAACTCTAAAAAAAATCACCACAGAAACGATTCTTCACCAGGGTGCCGGCTTCTCAGGGAAAGGTCAGGGAAATTTTGTTTTTTCTTCAAGGTTATACTAAAGTCAGGGAATTCTGTAAAATGGTCAGCGAAATTAGATAATCTTCAACATGCGGGAACAAGTCAGGGAATTTTAAAATCATGATTTGTTCAACCCATCAAAACTGTAAGAAACTAATAAGAAACGATGACTTTGAATTTTTGGGTGATTGTAATATCATGCAATCCAGTTTTTTCTAAATATTCCTGTCAGAGGCGGATGATACTACCTGAGGCGATTAGTATTGAAACATCATAGGGTCTTGAAGCCAGTTTGTCATTGGCTGCATGTTCCTAGTAGTGATTGGCATTAATGTGCTTATTTAACAGCAACTTCTAATTTCAAGAAACATTTGAAGATCAGGTTTTAAGATACTGCTCAACATGTGGCTACTATAATGTACATGCCTAACCCTGAGGCCGTTTCATGATAAAATGGAAATTATCGCATGAAGTTATTCCTTAAACATGCATTCATAGCTACCTAGTGGGACTATCTACATACAATTGGCTTACATTTTATCTAGTTCATTAATGTGTGCGAATGCAAACAGAGAACACTCTGACAAGATAACGTTTTCCTTTTTGATATCTTTAAAAATTTAAGTGACCTTTTCACTTTTAAGTATTGGCATACATTTAGACTTTTGTAAAATACCGTACTTTTTATTTGGTCCAAATAAATGTGCCTTTGTCTGCATGCTGTAGCAAGTTTTAAATACTTGTATATGTTTACAAAAATTTAAGTTTGTAAAATAGCAGACGATGCAAATGATCCAAAAATTTAATTAGGGTAACGTCTGATCTATAGTGTCTATTTACATGTTGTAGCATTCAAATGTTGGCACAAATTTTACAAGAACTACATTTGTGCTCTCAAAGAAAATGACAACTGGCATTTGTATTTATTGATAGTGTAAACATCTTAATGATGTGCTGCAGGGCCAAACTAGTTATTATAACAGCTTTTTCACAGAGGTTGAGATCAGATTGCTGATAAGCCCTTGAACCAAGAGCAAATGTCTGACAGGGATTTCAGTTCCTGCATGCACTTAAGAGCAGTTAGGGCATATAACCAAAACTGTAAGCCTCAGGTAGTATCATCCGCCTCTGTTCCTGTATATTACTTATTTTAAAGTGATCTAAAACATAATATTTGGTCGCATATGACCTATGTGATCACTTGAAGACTGAAGAGATTTTGCAACCCTTACCTCCAGATCTTGGTCACTAATCTATCAAATGTTTAATTGCTTTGTGTTGTACATTATTAGGTTTGCTTGAGTAAAATTGGCACAAACTTATAACTCAACGTGATATTTAAACCATTTTAAGCAACACAAAGTTAAGAATATTACATGCAAGTATATGTTCTTTTCTGACATGCTTGCTGCCTGTTGTTTGTCTTTTTATAAAAAAAACAGCATATTTCTGATGTACTATATTTAAAGGATTTAGTTTATGTCAGAATTAATAAAACGCGGGCTGAACAGACGAGTGTAAGGGAAGGAGGAGGCAGTAAAACGCGGTACAACGGTTAGGGAAAAATGATATTTTGTCAGGGAAAAGTCAGAGTATTTCATTTCAGACTAAGAGTGGGCACCCTGTAATCATTATTAAATAATAACCACCTTATATACTATGTAATATAACAATATCATTTGAATCATTTAACCATAAGAAGATGTTGTTGTTTTAAGTAAAGTTGGTAAAGAAAAAAACACTACAATTTTAGTATGACTAATAAGTGAGTATATACTAAGTGTTTATATAAATTTTACATAATTATGAGTGTTAATATTTATATCTGTTGTCCAATAAACAATCATTGAATGGCTGATTTCCAGCTACATATGGTTTTACAAATATTGTCATGTTAATAATATTACCCTGTTCGGGGTGGAACTACCCCACCCACTTCAACTGAATTTAGAACTCAGAAAACTTCATCAATTGATCCAACATTTTATGATATTACAGCTAAGACATACTAGTTTGATTATACAAAGATTAAAGGAAATTCGTTTGTTGTCATCAAAAATGCCTTGTAGGCTCCTTTAAAAATATGAAAAAACGTGGCTGCTACTCTCACCAAAATTTCTACAAAAAAAAACAATGTTCAGAATGACTTAAACACTGGTATTCAGTATACTTATAGAGTTGACATACTATATAATTGTGCAGTATAAATACAGCATTTTAACAATAAACTGAAGAATGAGTCAATATTATGTTTACTCACTAAACAAATCTAAAAACGTTTGCAATATTTCTAGTATGCTACAAAATGTATTACACACGTGTGAATGTACAACTATGAAACCTGAGTAATTATGTTGAGGTTTAATACTTTGTCCACCTCGTGCCGTTGTACCACTTTAACCTATATACGCCTAGCATCCTTTTTTATGGGACATAGGTAAACAGTGGAGACACAGATCAGACACAACATAATGCAGTGTCTACTCTAGATCTTCACTGTTTGCTTATAGGATATTCTATTCAAATTTAGGAAATCTGACAAATACCACCCAACCCACCTTAAAATGGAAATGGGCTCGTCCTACTGACAAGGGTAGGCTGGTCCATACGGCTTTGATTGATAAAGCAATATACTTTCCAGGTTTACGATGGCTTAAACTCTTACCCCCTTGACGGAGTAGTGGGTCAGTATTGCGGGGAAAGCAAACCGCCATTGATCCTCTCAAAATCAAACGTTTTATATGTGGAGTTCCATTCAGATAATGAGAATGTTGCCAGAGGTTTTACAGCAACATTTCATCACATAGGTATGTATGATATACAACTACTGTCCTGCCAGCCTAGAGTGAGAGAGACGTTATGTTTTGTTTACAAAGTTATGAGGGACTTAAAATCAAAAGATCACTTGTGTGTTAATCCTATCCTATCCGCAGGATAGGATTAATACACCCGTGATCTTTCGATTCGCATTAGCTAAAGTGGAGTGTAAATGTTTATGTTTTACTTAACAATTGTAAACAAAACACGACGTCACTATCACTCTTGGCTGGCATGACAATATATACCTTTGTATGCAACAGTATAGTCCGTGCTCGATAAGAGTAGAGTGACGAAACAGATTTACAGTAAGAAGTATGAACGAAAACGCTATATATGTCCATTCAGGTGAATAAAGTACCATAACGTGACCAACTACGTAACTCTACTCTTATCGAGCACGGACTCTATAAACGGTCACCTGCAAGGTGTTTATAATAGTTGAGTAAAACTATTGTTTTTAAAATTTAGCCTAGGGAAACACAATATATCCTTAGGACAGACAGCCATAGTATGTTGAAAAAGAAGTCGACATGTCAGAAGGGTTTGATTATTTTGCAATTACTAGAATTCCGAGAATCAGATGTGTCATGTAGCAAAACAGAAGTCAAATAAGTCAAATTTGGCAAATTTGTATACCCAGGCTAAGTTTTTTTAGAGAAATGTACAAATCACAAAACATAAATCCCATTTCTCCAAGCCCTAATTTTGCCTGGGGTATCATATAGATCATAGTTAAAAGCTTATCACCTATTTTTCAGTGCTTAGTTCATTAAAAAAATGTTTGACCTTTTGACCGCACCCCATTTACATTGTACCCAAGGTGCGGGTAAGGCCACAATATTTTCTTGCATGGTGCTCTTTGCACCATTTCCTTTAATTTGATATGCACATGACTGATTTCAGAAAAAAATGTTTTGAACTTTTGACCCCATCTGGTGGTTGAGAATGTGTGTAAGGACCAAATATAATTTTGCAAGCGGCTCTATGTTCCATACCCTGAAATTTGATATGCAACATGACTGCTTTAATAAACGTTTTGACCTTGGACCTCACCCCAGAGGTCGAAGGTGTTGGTAAGGACAGAATATGCTCTTGTATGGTGCTATTTGCTCCATTTACTTTATTTTGATATACAACATGACTACTTTAGAAAAAAAATGACCTTCTGACCCCATCTAAGAGTTAATGGTGTATAAAAGGACAGAATATGTGCTTGCATAATGCTCTATATGGTGAGCATGGAAATAACCCATTAATGTAAAGAAAAATCACTCCCTCAGAAAGCCTCGTGATGCCAAATGTCAATCCTTTGGAGGGAGTTTTCTATCCCACCCTCACACACGTGGTGAATTCTTATAAAATTAAATACATACAGGTTTAGACATAGCCACGCTGAATAGACGTGTGTACAAACCTGCTACTGACAAGTCATGGAAAGAAAGAGGCAAAGATCAGGAATCGATCCAATCAAGCACCACACCCGGTCCAGGATACCAATGGGAAAGTGACAACGTCACAATTAGACATCACACACGAGAGCCAAGAGGTCAGCCTTTTCCCAGCAGGTGACTAAAAGGCATCAACAACTAGACGTGCATGAAAGCATAACAGAACATGACAGAAATAACATATATTATCCACAAAAAGAACCAACTGGAATGATCAGTAAAAATATATTACTGAAGAGCTTAAACGGGTTTAACAGAAACTTTTTTAACTGCTAAGTTATTAAAACAAGGTAATAGATATCATAAAATTCGAAAAGCATTTTCTAGATTCTACCACAGACACTCAGAGTTAATTGTTAAATACAAAATCGGGTTAAAAACTCTTCTGCAACAAGGCATATCAGAACCTATATTTTATGGTGATTTAGTTTATAAATTCAAACGAATTGTTGGAAAGCCTAATTTTAGTGATCAATTCAAAAAGCTAGTAAAACGTTATATATATGGGTTGGATATAACTTGGTTATCATGTGACAGTCTGCATGCCTAGTTTTAAACCCAATCACGGTTTATAGCTATGGTTTCCTCTTTAATTGCAAGACGGTGGGTCAAGCCTCAGATTCTATGACGGCTCTGACTTGAAGCTTTATTCGGTGGGTAGGTGCCTGATGCTTATCTGTAGCTGGACCCACCGTGGCTTAACTTGAGGTTTTCTTTAGCTCTGACTATCTGTGAGTCATGAGCCCTTTTCTTTGTTTAATCATGGTGTGTTAATTTGATTAGAGTGTTTCTCCATGATGATACATAACATTAGTTAGATGGCCTCTATGCGAGCTGAAAATTTCTTGTACTTCAGTAACAGCAGAATCTAGGGCGAAGATTTGGTACCAGTAAAATGCATTTGAGCCCCCCTGTGGCTTAGGCTGCTGTCCGTTCTAAGGCGGTGGTTCTGTTGCTGTTGACTTTTTGTTTATTGTTACTCCCATTGTGGGTGTCTGTCAATGTTCTATGTTTTGTTGAACGTTACTTTTTTGTCCATTCTAGTATTGCAATCATCTTGATGGGGAAGAGAGAGCTGGTTGCTTTGCTTAATTTGTCTTCCTGGTGTCTCGTGATGGTTGAGTGGCTCTTCCTCGCGGTGCCACGGGGTTGTCTGCAGTTTGTGATTGTGGTATTTCCTGATCATACTCACTTACTATTTTTAACGGTACACCAACCTCATTCTTAGTTCAGATCTGAATCAAGACACATAGATGTTTAGAATCAATGAAAAAATCCTAACTTATCAATGCATCATCTCCTAGAACATATAAACCAAGATAAAAAATGAGATAAAGCAAAGATAAGGACTCAGCAGTAAATAAAATACCTCTGCTGATAGCCTTACTGTCGTGCCAACCAAGAGTCACAGTGACGTATGTTTTGTTTACAATTGTTAAGTAAAACATTAACTTGTACGCATCAATTGAGCTAACGCGAATCGATAGATCACGTGTGTATTAATCCTATCCTGCGGATAGGATTAATACACAAGCGATCTATCGATTGTAAATCCCTGATAACATTGTAAACAAACCATGACGCCACTGTCACTCTTGGTTGGCACGACAGTAGCAAACAGTTTGGATCAAAAATCGTCAGGCCTGATTTGGTTTGCAGCCAATAAAAAACATATTAACTGACTGAACATGGAAAAAGTTAACCCTTATACGCTGAAAATAGATATAATGATAAAAACAGCTACTACTGTTTCATGTATTAGTTTGTATTAATAGACTTTTCGCTTACTGTAAAGGCGGCATCTCATGCGTAATTAGGACTGGTCAAACTTAGACATAGGTAAAAGCTGAAAATGAGGCGTGGTTTTATTCAAAAGTAACTGTATCATCTTGCGCCATTACCTCGGTATAGACGCAAAACACATTCATTAGTCCTTAAAACGCCAGCAAAATGATTGCATCTAGAAATTTCATTTAACATAAGCATAGAGGCAAACATTGTGGACCCAGATCAGACTGTTCCTACAGGAGCAGTCTAATCTGGGTCCACACTGCTTGTCTATGAGGCTTCTAATATTTTAGTGGACGATAAAAACACATATTTTGTGATTATGCGATTTAAGGGTCAATAAATGTGAGATCAGTGTGACTACGGTTAGGATTTTCATGAAATGCACGCACGTTTGCGCGGCCCAAAAAGCTTATAAACTCTCTTCCAAATTGTAAATAAAAAAAATAGTAAGTGATTATATCAGGAAATACCACAATCACAAACTGCAGACAACCCCAAGACACCGCGAGGAAGAACCGCTCAACCATCACGAGACACCAGCAAGACAAATTAAGCAAAGCAACCAGCTCTCTCTTCCCCATCAAGATGATTGCAATACAAGAATGGACATAAAGTAGCATACAACAAAACATAGAACAATTACAGACTCCCACAATGGGAGATACAATAAACAACCAGTCAACAACAACAACAACAACAACAGAACCACCACCTTAGAACGGACAGCAGCCTTAGCCACTGGGGGTTTAAATGCATTTTAATGGTATCAAATCTTCCCCCTAGATTCTGCTGAAACCTAATTTTCTTTCGTTAGCAGATGAAATAGCTGAACCTCGCCCAGATATGAATATTAAAGTTGCCCCTTTACAGTAAGCGAAAAGTCTATTAATATACAATATGTTTCAGGAAACTCAACAGAACAACCCACAACAAGCGAAAGAACCGAAACGACAACATCTTTTTATGAGGGTAAAGTAATGTTGTTTATGGGACTGTGTATTGGATATACTATTTAATATTTTGTATGAGATAATATTTTTCGAAATAAAACTAAAGGTTAGCTATATGACTGTTTGGTATATAACTTAATGCTTGGCATAAGTTTAAAACAAGGTAGTATATGTCACGAAATTCTTAAAGCATTTTCTAAATTCTACAAAAGACGCTCAGAGATGATTGTTAAAAAACAATTATATTGGTTAAAAACTCTTCTGCAAAAGAGAATATCAGAGCCAGTATTTTATGGTGATTAAGTTTATAAATTAAAAAAATGTGGGAAAATCTAATTTTAGAGATCAATTCACAACTTTTACAAGTGTGATATTTGCCTAGGTAAGTGATAGACTGATGTCTATTTGGCTGCAGTTATCTGCAGTTTAAATGATTTGTTTAAATGACATCGATGACGCCATATCAACGCAAAAATAGATAATTAGGTCATAATCGCCAGTTTGATAAGTAAACCAATGGGTTAGCTGATTAATGGAATTTAATTTATCAGATTCTCGTCCTTTGATATCAAGTTTACCAGACTCTGCTTCAAGAAGGCATTTTGAATTATGAGACAGAGCCCCAAAATTTAACAGCTTGCATATCAAAGGACACTCATCAAGTATTCTCTATTTAGGGTACCCCTGTGGAGGCATCTTGAGAGCAACTACTGGTATCATACACTCCCCGGATATAGACAGGGATGGTCTGTACGACCATAGCAGCAACTGCGAGTGGTACATTCTAGCTGGCCAACAACAAGTGGTGGAGTTGAATGTTCATATAATAAAAATAGAGACCACCAATGAGTGCCAATATGACTATCTGAAAGTAAGAGTATACTTCCTTGTACTATAGTAAATCCTTCATTCTAAAAGTACACATAGTTTAATTTCACTAATCTCCAACTAATATGAATTTGATAGGTGCTATCTATTTCCGTGCGCCTATTTGTTTGCATCAACATATTTTTTTTACTGGTAAGTTATTAATTTGAATGCATTTTGGCGTTCTTCACCTCATAGGCTGTCCACAGGACTAACTCATAGTGGCTCGACATCCTGCGAATATAGTTATTAAAGTGTCTGTCATTAAATAATGCATGGCTGTAATTGATAAATATAGGGATCACACATGTTTTCTCATGCATTTACATTTGCCGGGTCCAGAGGATGCTGTTTGAAGATGAGACCGATAGGCCAAGTGATCAAACATCTTCCAAGGGACCGGCAATTGTTAAAGCAATGATACAAACATTTGTGATCATTATTCTGGCATATTTTACCTCATACGAACCACATTCGCACTGAAAACGCTGCAAAAACATTAAATTGTCCATTTTCTTACACTGGATTTCTCTAAACAAAATGGCGTCGGCTGTGTACTTTCGAACGTCATAACGTCTTCACAACGTTATAACAGTACGCACCGTTTTCGTGAACAAAAACTTTGGCAAAATGATCAGTCATGTCTGTAACGCTTTTCGTATAAAACGTCAGGAAAATAATGCAGGGCTCATTGTAAGTATTTTCAAGTTCAGACCCATGTTCAAACAGCACGTGAATCTCCTGATTTGAACATGGATTTTCGTTCATTTGACAATAGGTGTAAACAGCTATTCAAATAGACATCTATGAGGCCCCCCAGAAGGGGTCTGTGCTCCCAAGATCCCTGAAAATAATGCATTGATCTCCCCGTCTCCCTGCAAATAATGTCCTTGTCTCCCTAAAAGTAATTGCCTTGCCTTTCCAAATCCCTAAAAATAGTTCAGCTTCTCCCCAAATCCCCAAAAATATAAGCCAATTCTCCCTACAATGCATTTATCTTTCTGTAGAATTTAAATCACATACTTATAAACTATGAAGCTATATAAGAGCGCATGACTTAATGATCACTTAATATTTTGTCTTATACATGTAAAAAGGGAGCGCAGTGGCTCAGTGGTAGAGTGCTTGACTCGAGACCGAAGGGTAGCGGGTTCGAGCCTCACCGGCGTCACTGCGTTGTGGTCCTTGAGCAAGACACATTTATCCTAGCTTAGTACTGGTTAAACCCAGGAAGAACCGTCCCGCATAACTGAAAGATTGTTGAGTGGACGTAAAAAATCAAATCAAATCAAATTATACATGTAAAGACAGGTCTTTGTTATGGAATACATGACATATAACAGCCATGGAATGCATAACATATAATCAATTTGAATGAAATGTATTATATAGGGCTCAAAGTATGAGGCCATCCTTAAAATGTTGTTGCTGTACCTGGTAGAGTATGCTTGGACGTTTAGAGACATACCATTCGTTTTTCTTCTTGTGAACAGGGGCTGATTTTTACCAATAGCTTAAACTAGACACTTAAGTGAAAGCATTTAACTATAAAAAGTCTTTTCTACAATTACTTATCAGTGGCTATATGCTTTTTTAACTTCAGTTTAATCAAGAAAGTATATATCTGATAAGCATTTTTCAAAAATTCCTTTAACAAGGGCTGATTAGCTAAAATGATAATAACATTGCAGGTGTGTAGGTGGCCTCGTAACATAACTAGTCACGCTGGTCAAGAAAGGTCCGGGGGCATGCTCCCCGGGAAAAAATTTGACAAAATTAGCCCCCCAGAAGCAGAAGAAATTTTTAAAAAATCAAACAAAATGGAGGCTTTTCCTTATCTTTTTATGCTTTTTGGCAAGGCTCCCTATATCCCCAAAATTATGAGCTTGCTCCCTACCTCCCCTAAAATAATAACCAGTGCTCCCCAGCTCCCTGCAAATAAATAGCCATTCTCCCCAGAACCCAAAACCCCTGGGGAGCCCCATCTATGCAAGAATGACTGGTTCAAGTGCTTAAAGTACTGAATAGTTGGGCTGCACAAATTAGCGTCATCAGATTTTTAACAAATTGGCAATATATGTCTATCAGTATCATAAACTTCGCAAAACATTTTCAAAATTTTATAGACAATACTATGATTTGATTTCTAAATTCCAAGTTGGACTTAAATCTCTTTTGCGCCAAGGACTTTGGGAACCTGATTTTTATGGTGACTTGGTGTATAAATTGAAGAAGACTGGTGCCTCCAATAATTATTCAGCGCAGTTCATTAAAATAAGTTCCCATTATAAAAAGATTGGCTATAACATTAATGTATTGCAACAGACTGCATGCTTGGTGGTAAACCCAATCAAGGTTGGCAACTTTGCCGGGCCCACCAGGGTTTACCTGTTGGATTTCTTTTGGTCCGGTATCAGTTTTATTTACTGTTGAGTCCTTATCTTTGCTTTATCTCCTTGTTATATCTTGATTTATATGTTTTAGGAGATGATGCATTGATAAGTTAGGGGTCTTTTGTGCAAACCAAATATCTATGTGTCTTGATCCACATCTGAATTAATGGTGAGGTTGGTGCGCCGTTAAACCGGTTTAAGCCCTCCAGTAAAATATTTTACTGACCGTTCCAAGGCGGTGCTTCTTTTGTGGATCTTTTATGTTTTTGTTCTGTCTTATGTTTGCAATGTCTTTGTGCGCGTCTGTTTATATGTGCTTTGTAGTCACCTGCTGGGAAAGGGCTGACCTCTTGGCTCTCGTTTGTGGTGTCTAACTGTGAGTGTGTAACTTTCCCATTGGTATCCTGGGTCGGGTGTGGTACTTGATGGTTTCGACTCGTGATCTTTGCACCCTTACTTACTTTCATTGCATTTTTTCACGTATATGGTAGCGCATGAACTTATCTAGTATTTCTGACAAACTGTTCTGTACATGATATGTATAGGAGACAATATGAAAAGAGGACAGATGACCTACTATTTGCGATGCGACATTTAGTGAATTCAAATGCACTTGCAAATGTTACCCGATGTCTGATTGGAAAGCGTCATAAATTTGATGCAGTATATCTTCTTGCGATATCCTGTCACAAACTCGATGGCAGGCAAGTGGTTTTATGCTGGATGTAGACAGTCTTTCACTGTCTTTTTTGCAGGAAAAATGTAATCTGTACAATGAAAAGGTGATAACCATAATCAAAATTTGCATTTTAGTAGGTAGGCCTATATCGTCGGATATACGTTTGGATCCGCTGACGCGTCGCCATAAAACTAAATTTCGAACCGCTTATATATATACGACGATTTACATGTACTTCCCCTAATGAAAAACATAAATACAGTATAGTCCCTAAATATGTCTATAGTTTCAAGGAAGTAAATCTCATGATACTGAAATTCCTGATAAGCCATATGCGCAGGCTGATTTGGGCCTTTATTCTCTCACGGTGCAATATTGATTTTGGGGTATGTGGGGGTCGACAGAGAAAGCCAGCACCAAATCTGTGCGTCAAAGAGGTACCTTGTGATGAGTTCATATAAGGTGCGACCATGCTCGTGGCAGTTGGCGTTTGGTACAAGACATTAACACTTCGTGACGTAACATTATAAGATTTGTGACGTCACATTAGATGTATCACGCAGGCGGCTGCATGAAAGAGCTATCTTTAACTTTCAAGCTCTTGGTGATCGAACAAATCCCTCAGGCAGTGTCGCAAAAGGAAGCACGCTAGCACATACTAACCTGTCGTCTTTCGCTCGGTGCGCACTGGGATTGAACCACCATTTTTATTAAAAATTTATTATGGGATCACTACTTGCATGACTCAGGGCTTTACATCCATAAAATATAAACTTAAAGAGAAATGTTAAACTGTCAAAAATTTAACTTTTTGCTATTTTAACAATAAATTATGTCACTACAGGAGCGCACGAATTGAATGGGACTAGCCAAATATCGCTAGCTGCCCATAATACAAAGGGCAAAATGCGAGAGATCTAGATGAGGTATCGTCAGGTCTCCTGAGAATAATCCCTCAGGTAAATAACACAGGCGATTGCTTGAAAGGGCTTTCCATAACTTTCAAGCTCTTACTGATAGAGTAAATCACTGGGGAAACTGGCTGAACCATATCTGATTCCTAATGTATGAGCCTGTGTCCAATTGAATGGCACACTCTTCGTGCGTACAGTCCAGGACGCAGGAATTTCTATTGATTCACTATATCTCGGCTCAAAGAATTGGTAAGGTGGATTCCAATATCTCAGCTCAAAGAACTAGTTAGGTGGATTTTTTTACATTACATCTTTATATTTATTTTACTTATTCACGTTCTATGATACTTATGGTATTAAATCTATATGCATGACACATCTTCGACCCAACCTGAGTGGTGCAGAGGATAACGTGGATGGCTCTCATTCATATTTGATTGATGGGTATAGTTTTGGAGTCCTGGTATGGATGTTTTTAGAAAGGCTATTCAATCGCAAGCCAGAAAAGATTACTGCCACAAACCCTATATACATGTAGGATCCGTGAAGCTGTACATGTTATAAAAGTGTGCAGGAAGAGGCCATGGTTGGGTGTATTATCTACATCATTCTCATAAGAGAGAGAGAGAGAGAGAGAGAGAGAGAAAGAGAGAGATAGAGAGAGAGAGAAGCAATCCCATCAGCATATCAAACAAGACATTACCAGGCATCTTTAAAAAGTTGGCAAATTGACAATATATGTTCATTGCATTTTTTAGCATTTTTCTGACGAACTGCATTTCAGAATAATTCATATAGTTTCACGTATATGGTAGCGCAAGAACTTATCTAGTATTTCTGACAAAGTGTTCTGTAAATGATATGTATAGGAGACAATATGAAAAGAGGACAGAGGACCTACTATTTGCGATGGGACATTTAGTGAATTATGTTATCTGTACAATGGAAAGGTGATAACCATGATCAAAACTTGCATTTTAGGAGGTAGGCCTATATCGTCGCATATACGTTTGGATCGGCTGACGCGTCACCGTAAAACTAAATTTTGGACGGTATATATACTGAACAAGTGAAAATGCTACACTACAACTATCTATATTTTATGAGAAAGTATTGGTCAAAACGTATTTACTAAAGCTTAATAATGTTGCCCAGACATTCAGCAAACGATTCGTCGAAACTCCACCAATTTTTCTCGTTTGATGTATGAGTTATGCTTCTCTAAGTGTTTAAAGCTTTATTCACTGAGTTTGCTATTGCGCATGCGCAGATTAAAATTGTTATGCTTATCAAAATTGGTCTTAATTGTGTTGCATAAAGACACAAGAAAACTGCTTAATCACTTGAAACAAGCTCAGAAATCAATTTCGAATTCAGCGAAATTGCAAAATATTGAAAATTATCTCCCTTTGACCAAAACAAATAGGAAAGACGTTTACTTTTTGTGACGTAACATTATTAGATTTGTGACGTCACGTAAGACGTATCACGCAGGCGGCTGCATGAAAGAGCTATCGTTAACTTTCAAGCTCTTGGTGATCGAACTAATCCCTCAGGCATTGTTGCAAACATACTAACCTGTAACCTTTCGCTCGGTGCACACTGGGATTGAACCACCATTTTTATTTAAAATTTATTATGAGATCAATGCTTGCATGACTCAGGGCTTTACATCCAGAAAATATAAGCTAAAAGAGAAATGATAAACTGTCAAAAATTTAACTTTTTGCTATTTTTAACAATAAATTATGTCACTACAGGAGCGCGAGAATTGAAAGGGACTAGCCAAATATCGCTAGATACCCATAATACAAAGGGCGAAATGCGAGAGATCTAGATGAGGTATCGTCAGGTCTCGTGAGAATAATCCCTCAGGTACATTACACAGGTGATTGCTTGAAACGGCTTTGGGTAACTTTCTAGCTCTTTCTGATAGAGCAAATCACTGGGGAAATTGGCTGAATGATATCTAATTCCTAATGTATGAGCCTGCATCCAATTGAACGGCAAGCGCCTTGCGCGTACCATCCAGGACGCAGGAATTACTATTGATTCACAATATCTCGGCTCAAAGAATTAGTAAGGTGGATTCCGATATCTCAGCTCAAAAAATTAGTTAGGTGGATTTTTTACATTACATCTTTTAAATGTTGCTACTTTTTCACGTTCTATGATACATATGGTATTAAATCTATATGCATGACGCATTTTCCACCCAACCTGAGTGATGCAGAGGATAACGTGGATGGCGCTCATTCATATTTGATTGATGGGTATAGTTTTGGAGTCCTGGTATGGATGTTTTTAGAAAGGCTATTCAATCGCCAGCCAGAAAAGATTGTGCCACAAACCCTATATACATGTAGGATCCGTGAAGCTGTACGTGTTATAAAAGTGTGCAAGAAGAGGCCATGGTTGGGTGTATTATCTACATCATTCTCATAAGAGAGAGAGAGAGAGAGAGAGAGAGAGAGAGAGAGAGGCAATCCAATCAGCATATCAACCAAGACATTACCGGGCATCTTTAAAAAGAAGTAACCCACATGTTTGTGGTTCCTATTGATTGAACCATGGCGCCGTTTAAAAATACCATGCCTTTAAACACATAAATCTAAGTTGTCTGTTTAGAACTGTTTGAGAACATTTACCAGGCACACTAAACTTAATATAAAGTTGATCACACTTCAACTGGCTGCAGGATTAAAGCGACACATATCACTATACCCAATTTACCATTGACCAATCTTCTTTGACAAGGAATGACTACGCTCTGTCTGACACGTCCAACGTATGATAACTGGTCGCACTTTATAAACTGTTCTGTTATAATTATTCCATTAGTATGCAGCCAACCCCATGTTCCCTTATTTCAAATGGTTTTTTCCACAGCTAACCGTATCATTGAGCCGTGAACAGTAGCTTGTACGTAATGTGTATTGGATACAAACAGTTCTGGTAATGTTCGACCTTAGTTGGATCAAAGTTTAGATGAGTCCATGTTGTAGCCCAAAATATGGAAATATGAGTGAAATTACAGTTATTTCTTGCATGTTTTTCAGATCAGTTTCGAAAGCACGAACAGTATATATTTGGTTAAGAAATAACTGTAACAGTCTGAGTAACCTTGCACATGCTACTGCGTAAACTCATCAAAGCTTTGATCCGTCTAAGGTCATTTACCAGTACTTAAATGAACAAGATGTTTGCTAAGGTTGATTTATACAGTTTCTAAAAGTAAGTAATGGTGCAAAGATCAGGAATCGATACAATCAAGTACCACACCTGACCCAGGATACCAATGGGAAAGTGACAAACTCACAGAAGACACCACAAACGAGAGCCAAGAGGTCAGCCCTTTCCCAGCAGGTGACCAAAAAGCACATATAAACAGACGCGCACAAAACACAGCAAACACAAGACAGAACAAAAACACAAAAGATCCACAAAAGAAGTACCGCCTTGGAACGGTCAGTAAAATATTTTACTGGAGGGCTTAAACCGGTTTAACGGCGCCAACCTCACCCTTAATTCAGATGTGGATCAAGACACATAGATATTTGGTTTGCATGAAATACCCCTAACTTATCAATGCATCATCTCCTAAAACATATAAATCAAGATATAACAAGGAGATAAAGCAAGGATAAGGACTCAACAGTAAATTAAACTGAATACCGGAGCAAAAGAAATCCAACAGGTAAACCCCGGTGGGCCCGACAAACAGCCAAAGCATCAGGCCCCTACCATCTCATCAATAGATAAGTCTTTAAGTCGGAACCATCATAGAGTCTGAAGTCCGACCCACTGGCGTGCAATTAAAGAGGAAAGCAAAGTTGCCAACCGTGATTGGGTTGACTACCAAGCATGCAGTCTGTTGCAATACATTAATGTTATAGCCAATCTTTTTATAATGGGAAATTATTTTAATGAACTGCGCTGAAAAATTATTAGAGCCAACAATCTTCTTCAACTTATACACCAAGTCACCATAGAAATCAGGTTCCGAAAGTCCTTGGCGCAAGAGAGATTTAAGTCCAACTTGGAATTTAGAAATCAAATCATAGTATCGTCTATAAAATTTTGAAAATGTTTTGCGAAGTTTATGATACCGATAGCCTTGTTTAAGAAGTTTCTGAGTTAACAATTTATTGCGAGTGTTGAAGTCAACAACATAGCTAGATGCTCTAGCAAAACGAATGAGTTGAGAGATATAGACTCCATAGGATGTAGAACGAGGAACATCACCATCTAAAAATGGGAAATTGAGTAAACCAATTTTAGGCTCTGCTTGGTCGTCTGAAAGAAAAGTACTACTATTTTCATTGCAATGGTATAAGGGCAGTCAGTAGCAAGCTTGAATAACTCCAGACCAGCATCACAATGACGTATGAAAATAAAAATCATTTATAGCAACACACAATGTTGTTTCATGCATGTAAGCAAAGTTTCACCCCTCATGAAAATGGCATATTTTAAGCCAAAAAGACAGCTTTTTAAACATTTATCACTCCAAAGTACAAACAAAAATAATCAGGAAATAAGACAATTTGTCTGCAGACACACTTCAGAAAAAAATAATATCAGCAATTCATCATCAATCAACCGCTTTGATTTTTAGCACGCCTCTTCTAAATTAGTACACCAATATAGACAAGGCAAAAATGGACAACTTGTAAAAATTCATACTTTCCTTCAAACAAACATACATGTATTAAAGTCAGATGACACTGACAAAATGCATTTTCTTACTGCTGGCTAAGACTTTGACAGGTGCAAGCCAATAATTCTTCATTAAATAAAAAACAACAACATTTTACAGACGGACATACAGCCCTACCAATTGATATTTAAAAATTTACCCAGGGTAATTCCTGCAAAACTGTGGACTACTGGTAAATATCAACCTCAGATAGATCAAAGATTGGACAAGTTTAAGCACTAGCACACGAAAGTAACGCAGATTGTAACAGTTATATCTAAACCAAATATTCAAAGTTTGTGCTATTGACGTTGAATGAAAACAGGTAGGTCTAGCCGTTATTTCACCCAGAAGTCTATACCGTGTGCTACACCATGGGCTCGTCTAACCTTTAATCTGTCTAAGATCAAAATATACTAGTAGATAGGATACTGAGAACCACGCCACAAAATAAGTATCAAACAAAACAAACCTCTAATTAATAGTAGCAATATCTAAGAAGAAATAAACACCACCAGAACAACCTCATTACAACAGGAGCATTGAGCACCAGGAGCATGATGGGGGCTTTATTATATTTTGTCAGATATCTCTCATATTAACTGCATTGTTCCACGCTGACTTACCTCGCAGCATGTGTGTTACTATTTATCAGGTCATGATGACATTGGACTTTTTGAATGACGTCGCCAATAATGGTGAGGCGACACAAAAAATCGATAATTACCTCTTTATCGCTAGTTTGAATAGTGAATCAGTGGGTAGACTGATAACTATAATACCAGGTCCCGAGGTTATAAAGCTTGAGTTCATTCTTAAACTCAAAATAAAGCGCAATGATTGGCTGCTTGCTGCACACGTGTCCTCAAGCAGCCAATCTTTGTGCTTTATTTTGAGCTTGAGACTGTACTCAAGTTTTATAACCTCGGGGCCAGGTTCGCGTCTAATGATATCTAATGTATCAAGCCTGGCCTTCAGAACACATGTCCAATCGCTCGGTAAGCCTTGTGATTCTACAAGCATTCTCAAAGCCTTGTCTGGTAAACTTGATATCAAAAGACACTCACCTAGTAGCCTTTATTTACGAACCAAATCCTTACCTGCTCTACAGGGGGGGGGGGGGGCAGGGGGGGGGCAGGGGCAGGTGGGGACAGGGAGTCTGGACCCCCATGAAAATCACAAAGCGATAGGGTATCATAGTAATACTGGTCATATCCCCTGACTTATCACAAAGCTACCAAGCCAGAATTCATTGTTGGGCTATCATCAGACCATCATTTAATGGCGTTTTGCTGGCGGGCCATTGATTGCCCGCTTTCAATGGTAATTGGATCCTCTCTCTTCTCATCAATTTAAAGAAAAAAGCTTAAAAAACTTAAAAGAACGTTATCAGAGTTGGACCCCCTCTGACAAAACTTTTTGAATCCACGCATGGAAGTTTCCAAACTTATGCAATACATCATCACAGAGGAACAATCAAAACAAATAAAACTAGAATACTATTATGAAGCAAAGAATATGGCTCTTGACTTACAAGCAATCAGAACTAAAGCAAACCTTAAGTTGAACCATGGTGGCTCCAGCTAAAGGCACCAACCCACCAATAAAAGTTATAGGTCTTTGTTGCGTACATTTGTATATGGATACAGGTAAATTTCGACCTTAGACAGATCAAAGGTTAGACGATTTCATGGTGTAGCACAAGATATGGGAATTTAAATGAAATAATGGTTACATCTTACCTGTTTTCAGTTCAACGACGATAGCATGATCAGTAACACTTGGTTTAGAAATGCCTGTAACAATTTGAGTAGCCTTTTAGAATACAATCTGAGTAGGGTAAAGTCAGGTAACTACAGACATCAGGTAAATTCGTACACACATTTGCAAACACTGGAAATCCAGATGAGACGGCTCCTTATGAGCCGTCTCATATAAGGAGCCGTCTCATTAGGATTTTCATTGTTTGCTTAGATAATTGATGTTTTATTCCAATAATTGAAATATGAAACAATTTAAGTCGCTGTCCAAATTAAGCTGACCGTCCGAATTTGCCTGACTGTACCCTAGCTTTTTACCATACTGCTGTATATTTCAGATTATAGATGGAGACACTGTGTATGGGAAATATTGTAACTCCAACTTTGATCTACGTATTCTGTCTCAGACCAGAGTTGTCCATATCATATTTGTATCTGACGAAACCGTAGCACATGTAGGATTCGAAGGGGATTATTCCCTTATAGAAGGTATTTTGTTTGTGTTAATGTTGTACGTCCAACAATGACGAGTTCTAGTATTCTTGAGTTAAACCAGTGTTAAGTTGTGGATAAAATAATGCCTAAACATGCGTAGCTCAAGCACGTGTCACCAGTGTCCAGGTCCAAAGTTTTGACAAGGTTTATTTGTTATATTTTTAAAGCTGCATAGTCTGTAACTTTTGATATTTTTTCGAAATTTTTTATTTTCTTTTTAAATCATTTGTAAAAGTAGAATTAAAGTAAGTAAGGGTGCAAAGATCAGGAATCGATACTAAGTTATGTTTTCACAATAAATCTGTTCACTACTGCTGAAACTGCACGGAAAAGTGAATTATCTTATAAAACAGGTGTGTTTTTCTCTTGCAGGTAATTATTTGCGTCCCTCCAATAATTATAGACAGTTAATTTTAAAATAAATGCGTTTTGATATTGATAATTTGTTAAGATTTACGAAATTGGTAAAATGTTTACCTGAATTTTAGTTATTTTACTGTGTTCTTGAAAAATTCAAATATTAGTTCAAAAATTAAAAGATCAAAAGTTACAGAATATGCTGTTTTAAGTCATCAACTTATATTAAGAGGGAAAAGGGGTCCATACAACTATATCTAAGAACACTTATACACAGCAAACAAAGGAGGGGGTCCATATAAGTAACCCTGAGAGAACTTATAGCTTTGTGATTTTCCATGGGGTGGAGGTGGTCCAGATCTCCAGTCTATTCATCTGGATTCGTGCATGCTAAAGAGATAGCTATAAATGTTGAAAATAGTAAGTGAGTATGATCAGATAATATCCCAATATCAAACTGCAGACAAACCCATTGCACCGCGAGGAAGAGCCACACAACAATCACGAGACACCAGGAAGACAAACTAAGCAAGGCAACCAGCTTTCTCTTCCCCATCGAGATGATTGCAAAACTAGAAGGGACATAAAGTAACGTACAACAAAACATAGAACAATTACAGACTCCCACAATGGGAGTAACAATAAACAACAAGTCAACAAAAACAGAAGTTGCAATAGCTATTCTCATAGTTAGGAATCCTCCATTAGAGCTTACCATGTTTGTGCTTCGACAACAGCAGAATCTAGGGCGAAGATTTGGTATCAGTAAAATACATTTAAAGTAAGTAAGGGTGCAAAGATCAGGAGTCGATACAATCAAGTACCACACCCAACCCAGGATACCTCCATTTGGTTTTGGCTGCTGTCCGTTCTAAGGCAAGGGTTATGTTGTTGTTGATTCCTTGTTGATTGTTGCTCCAGTTGTGGGATTCTGTAATTGTTGTGCGTACTTTTGTGTCCATTCTCGTGTTGCAATCATCTCGAGGGGGAAGAGATGGAGAGAGATTCTTTGCTTTGTTTATCTTCCTGGTGTCTCGTGATTGTTGTGTGGCACCTTCTCGCGATGCAGTGGGTTTGTCTGCAAATTGTGATTGTGGTATTTCCTGATCATACTCACGGCTTGTTTTTGCAGATATACCTATACCTTGTAACCATCTTTGGATCTCTCTATGAATGTGCACTCATCACTAGGCCTTGTAAGCATCCATGAGGAACAATGCGTGGATCAAGAAAGTTTTGTCCAACAACCCTGCCAATGTTTCTTCTTCTTTTTTTGATAGGGGGAGATAATTCAAATACCAGTGAGTTGTGGCTTGGCAGTTTTGAAATTTTCAGGGGATCAGGACCAGTATTGCAAAGAAACCCTATACTTTGTGATTTGTCAGGGGGGGGGGGCAGACCCACTGCCCCATCTGGATCAGCGGATAAGGACCTCCTTTATTGTAACTACATGACAATTCCATTTGCGTTTTTGTTGCCTACTATGGGTGTATCTTAAAGTGAAGAGGAACAGAAAATGCTACAATTACAAACTGCAGACCAACCCACTGCACTGCGACAAACAAAAACAGCCACATGTATATTTGTATCATGATAGTGTGTTAATTTGGTTTATTGTTTCTCTTTCATGATACATTGCATTAGTTAGGAAGCCTCCATGTGAGCTTAACAAGTTTGTGTTTTAACAACAACAGCATCTAGGGCAAAGATTTGGCTCCAGTAGAATGCATTTAAGCCCCCCCCACCGGTGGCTTAGGCTGCTGTCCGTTCTAAGGCAGTGGTTCTGTTGTTGTTGATTTATTGTTTAATTTACTTCCCATTGTTTGTAGAGGTTTTTGTCTTTGTCTTTGTTTTGTTATGCATTACTGTGTGTCCATTCTAGTTTTGAAATCATCTTTAAGAGGAAGGGAAAGCTGGTTGTGTTGCTATTATTGTCTTACAAATGTATTGTTACTGTAGATATTTTGTGGCTCTTCCTCACGGTGCAGTGGGTTGGTCTGCAGTGTGTGATCATACTCACTTACTTTATCAAAAAGTCAATTACAGTATAACCAACGACTATCACTTCAGTACTTGAAATGACAAACTGCATAAACTGCATAACAAAACAGCCTCCAAGCATTCGCACACAATGGGAGCCAGACCTCCAGATAAGAGTGCACATTGGAAAATTATTTTCTTTGTTTCTCATCCAAAACATATATTGTGGGTACTCAAAAGAACCGTCACAATGAGACGGTTCTTTTGAGCTACCAAAATACATGTTTAAATTATTGGGTAAGAAAATAATACTATTGGATAAGAAATAAAATTTCCTTATCTGGACCTTTGGGGAGCTACAATAAACAATGAATCAACAACAACAGAAACATCGCCTTAGAACAGACAGCATCCTAGGCCACCAGGATTGGGGCTAAAATAAATTTAACTAGCCAAGTCTTCGTCCAATGGTTGTGTCAAAGCACAACTGTGACTGCATCCTAGCTTATTCATTGTCCTCATAAGGCATCAATCAAAGCAATTGACATACTGTGATAAAACAAAGAAATGGCAGGCCCCAAATGAGAGTGCATAATTGAAAATTATTTTTTTATATTCCAACCAAAAAAAATGCTTTGGATACTCAAAAAACCTGTCCCCAAACACATGTTTAAACTGATGGATAAGAAAACAATTGCAATTTTACGCTGATTTTTTTTTTGCTAAACTGGCCCTATGAAAGGGACCTTATCTCACGACCAGCCAGAGCTAGAGAAATACCATTCTTGAACCACGGTGGGGCATGTCAAATACAAACATAAGGCACTGACCCTACGATGAAATTTATTTTAGTCTTGGATCATCATTGAGTCCGAGGCCTGACCAACCATCGTGCATTTTCAATGCAAATTGTACAGATATTTTTCAAAATCGTCTAATGTCAACAGATGAATCAATAAAACTGCACTAGAAGTTAAAATGAATAGCAGGAAACTACAGTAGTTATTTTGTTTATGTGATATCAATTAGGACTGTGTGACGTCTCTCAGCCTAAAAAGGCTGCTTTCAATTGTCTAATATAAATCATCTATAACTTTCTTATTTTGTAATAATTTTTGATAGGGTTTGCGGCATATTGCATGATTTAATGAGGACTTGCTTTTTGGATGCATTTGCTTTAAGATTGTCCGGGCCCTTTAAAGAGGAAATCATAGCTGTAAACTGCTATTATGTGTGACAATGCTGTTTATACAAACATGGTTCAAAAGCTTGCCATAGATAATTTTGTTAAACACAACTCCCCTGGTTAGATAATAGAACAATATTTCCACAAATAGTTATTGAGTCTGGCAAGGAAATGCCACCACAGACCAAGCTACGGTGCCATGAGGAAGACGCAAATAACAGCCACATGACGTTTAGAAGACTATAAGAATCTCATATGAGTGTGAGGGTTGGATAGAAAAATCCGTCCCGAGGATCACGGATTTGCATCACCAGGCTTGCAGAGTGATGACAAAAGGTGATCGCGAGGGACGGACTTTTCTATCCAACCCTCACACGTATAATGGATTATTATTCTTGCTCAACACTAAATATCTCATTTTATATTGGAAAACATAAAAAGGGCCTCCAGGTAATCTGAATTTACTTAGATTCAACATGGTGACATCATTTTAACATTACTATGACGTCACTGATAGACGCATGGCCAGCATGTGGCGGACGTGCAGCTGTTCTTTTTTTTATCTTTCCATAGGGCTTGTACGGGAATGTGAGATTTAATTATCTCACATTGGTAAAAGCAACAGAAATACTGATCAGGTGTGCAAGGAAATAAAAGTAAAGCAAAATCTCTCTTTCCCAGCAAGATGATTGCAGTTTTACGATCAGGAGTAGGGAAAGTTTCCTCTTTTGTTTGTGTTTTAATATTTATGAAATTTCAAATTAATAAAGAGCATGCTTATGTGAGTGGAGCATGAAAAAAGTTTTATAACTATAGATTATACTGTGATATACAGTGAGCCACTTTAGTTACGCACCACTTTTTCAGGGCCCACATTTTTTGACAAAAATGCTGAAATCGAACATTCTCTATGATAATTTATTTATTGACATTTTATCTGTTTGATAACATCGAAAAAAAAATATTGGAATCACTCATGCGAATCATTCTGCTACTCAAAGGCAATTTTGACAAAATTTGAAAAATGCATGTGCAAGCGGAACGTCTATATTTTCTATTTTTGTTTTGTGCTAGGAATAATCCATTGTGATCGTTGTGACAGAAAAACACCAAAAAACAATTTATTAATTCAAGTAAAACCCCTTTTTTCGGTCGTTGAATTTAGTAACACCGTTACTTTTTGAAGAAATGCTCGTTTTAACGTCATATTAACGTCAGTTACAATAATCAAACTGGGTTTTCTTCGCAAATTAATTTGTAATGAGTCACTTGTGGACATAGAAGTATCAAAACACTAAAACATCTTATCATTGACACGTCTTATAGCCTTGGTTGTAGATTTGTGCATTACCTGTACCCTGGAAATAAAAAAAACGGTATTCTTTAAATTGTGTTCTAGTCATGAATTTTAAAATGCCAACAAATGTTGGCATTTTAAAATTCATTACTAGAGCAAGTAACATTTTTTCTGATCTGTGTTGGACAATTTTGATACTGTTGTAGAGTACGAATGTTATTCTTATTTGAGTTTAGTTGATAAAAGTTTGATAGTCCAGGGCCTGATCATATTAACTTTTTGTTTCAATTTTTTTCAGATTTGACATGTGGCTACCAAATGGTTTCTAGAGCTGGTTCAGTGATTGTTCATGACACAATATATACCACTGGTGTCCCTTGCTCTTGGAAAATAATATCACCGGATAGTGACAAGATTATTGAATTCTTTGTTATAAATATGATCATACAGTTAAGCGAAAATTGCGAATCAGACTACCTCAAGGTAATGTGAAAGCCTTACTCATATACGCCTAGTGTCCTTTTTTAATGCCAAATAGACAAACAGTGCAGTACTTGGTAGCGTCTGATTAGTGTATCTGCTGTTTGCTTGCACAATGTCCTATAACAATCTGAATTTAAAAAAAACCAAAAGCAAAAACAGCGAAAACAAACAACCCTTTATTTGGAAATTGACTTTTTTGATTAGTATTCGTGAGAACATAAGCTTAACAATCACACAAAAAGTCTACACTGTTCAGTATGGTCTTGTTGATAGCTTTAATAAAGAAAAGAGGGACATAAATGCTACAGGTATGTGTACTAGTTAAATAAAACCCATTAAATTAAACCCTTAATGCATCCTTAGGCAAACAGATGAAATGCTGTGCAATTGGGTCTACACTGTGACAAAAACAATCTTCAGCGAAAGAAATACTTTTAATGTGAAAAATATTTCCTATGTACCCTCAATTAATACAATGGACCACCCTAAGTTTATTGAATCGTACCCCAAGGAAGAAACCATTTTGAAATACAGGGTTAAAGCTATCAATCCTTAAGATATCTCTTCTCACATAATAGCAAAGCAGTGAAGGGTTGGTGCCAGTATTGAAACCTACCCTCAGAGTAAACTTGTAAACAGCTGTGAGGATTCAAACCACTGGCACCGGCCCATCAGTGCAGTCGATAACTCCTCTGACTGCAGATCCAGGGGTTGCGAGTTTAATTCTGGCCTGGTCCCATACTTCTTTGGAGATTGATCATGAAATACTTTCTACCGACATTCTCTCGCTTCCACTGATTCAAAAAGGGTTGCTGTTAGTTACAAGCGAAAGTATGTGCATGAAGAACTGGTTGACTGCTTAGTCAAGAGCGATTGGCACTTTAAAGGTTAAGAAACGTATCTCATATAAATCTATCAGCTACCTCTCATATTAACTGCATTGTTGCATGTTGACCTGATAAACGTTGCCTATCTCACACATGTGTCTTTATCAGGTCACAATTTTTGAATGAGGTCGTCAATGACGTTGAAGTGACACGAAAATACGATAATATTTACCTGATCAGTCAGCCAAGCAATTCAGCAAGCATTCTCAAAGCCTTGCCTGTTAAACTTGATATCAAAAGACACTCACCTGGTATAATCTTACTACTGGCGATTTGTTTTCTTGAGAAGGACACTTTATTCTCAATCTTTTAGAACTGGTTCAACCCTGGAAAACGGTCTGTAGCGACAAACCAAAAATGTTGAATTGTACTTAAAACAACAAATAAACAAACATTTTACCATAATACATTCATTGACTAATGTTGAGGTGGACATGGAGTGCTAGTCAACAGTCAATTTCCAAATTACCGATGTGAAGCGGAGGTCAACATTGGCGTAGCAACCATTACTCAGGTTACACACCTGTGTAATAAGAATAGTAACATTAAAGGGAGGTCACTTGATGTGGTAAAAGTGATTTTCTATACAATAAGGAACTGCTCATAAAGGAAAGAATTCGCTCCTCCCTCTGGGAGCAAATTCTTTCCTTTAAAAGAGGTTCCTATTTTGGAAAGGGGCGCAATAGAAGAGAATCGCCGCTAAATCCAGTAGTTTCCCTTTGATATGCGTATCTTTTCCAACGTTCTAGCTACAACATTGGTCTACGTTTTTTGTTCAATAACATTTCGTGTCTACCCAGACAAAAGTCAACACTTGTTTTATTATATGATAAAGATGTTTTATTTATATCTGCCATTTAGGACCATTGAAACCACTGATATTTCAGCTCGATCACGCGAAATTACTTGACGTTCTGACGCAATTTCCTGCGATCCTTGCATTATTATTTCATGCTGTGTGGTTTAGTAGGTCACTTTCAGAAAATCATGCGTTATGTAGTTATATCAGCAACAGTTGATAGGCGCCCATGGCAATTGCAAGCTGTCTGTCCATGAATTATATAATAATATTCTCTTTTATATTTTCTATCTTATTTTTCAGGTGTACGAAGCCGACGATCTATTGAACACCAAATATTGTGGTTCTTCTACTCCACCACTTATCAGCTCACCAGGTCCTATGCTCATTGAGTTTGTGTCTAATTCCACAATGGAAGGAGCTGGCTTTAAGGCAGTGTATGCATTAACTGGTGAGTCCTTTCATCCAAGTTAGAACATAAAAGCGGGCTACCAATAGCATATTGCTGGCAGGCTGATAGTGGCCCGAGATTTCAACTGGCTGGGATACGCCCAGATAAGCTAGATTTGTATGCATAGATTTGTGATTTTTTTAGATTATTTTTAAGTTTAAACATATGTTTGGGTGCTCAAAAGAACCCACAAAACAAAACTGACAGCTTAATATGCTAACTTGAGCGTGATTTGTGCTTTGGCCAGCAAATACTTTTGCCACTAGTGAAAATACGGCTGTGATTGACGCACATGATTCAAAGCATCTTGTTTAATAAATGTTTCCGAACCATGCCCAGAATGTCACTCAAAAGTAAACTGATAGTGTATAACTGACCAATGCATTTACGACTTAGCATTTGGCGTAGTCCCACAAACAAATTAGCACATGTTCAATCTCCCACAAATAATTTGAGATATACCTTACAGTTAGCTGATTTAAGCCTTTGCATGCTGGGTAATTTTTTATGGGTTTTGTCGTCTGATGATTTTTTTTTAAATATCAAAACTACCTTTTCGGAAAAATTCTTTCATGAATACTATCAGAATGTCAAACAGTTTGGATGCACATTAGGCCGGACATCTCACGTTTGTATCTTCCTTTATTCCGTTTTACAATACAAAATGATTTAATATTGAACTGTTATATATCCTGATTCAATTAATAGTTATTTATAATAAATAGTATCAGAGAGGCATTTTGTGTTAAAGTCCTGGTTTATTTGAAATTGTACATGACACCGTTTGGATGTCACCTACTTTGAACCAAACCAATGGGGTTCATAGCTTCATAAACCACAGAAAAACAAAATTACAGTATCCCGCATAAGGTACAAGTTGCCATCTGCGTACATCAGTCAGCACATGTACATACACAATCTTAGTTTTCCCCCTTAGGAAAAATTGGCCTCTTAGCTACCCTTATGGCTACCCTTAGAGAACCCATTGGAAACTTTGATCAGACTTTGCAGATGCGCAGTCCGATCTGAGTATTTGATGGATGTATGTGCATATTTGTATATTTTGCTGGCCACAAGATCATTTATTTCTAAAAAAAGGACCAAGAGACTCTCTCTAAGACTTCTTATTTTCAGAAAAATTGTCTGCCAGAGGTGGTGTAAGAACACACTCCACCGGCAGCCTCGGGACCCAGCGTTTCTACCGAGAAAACAAGACCTACGTCTGGGCTGTAGTTGCACCAGAAGGCACCTTAATCAAGCTCGACTTTTTAATGTTCTCTCTTGAAACATCGAAAGAATGTCAAAATGATTATGTCAAAGTAAGTAGTATCCAGTAGTATTCAGTATTTCAATATTATAATTAGCCTCTCACATTAACTGCATTGCTGCACGTTGCCTAATAAACATTGTACTTTGCACTTTTTGAATGACGTCGCTAATGACGCTGAATCAACATAAAAATCCAAACTTCCATCATAATCGCTAGTTTGACGAGTGAAACAATGGGTACTCTGATAAATAGAATACGAGGTTCGCATCTTTTGATATCAAAAATAGTAAGTGAGTATGATCAGGAAATACAACAATCACTAACCGCAGACAACCCTGTGGCACCGCAAGGAAGAGCCGCTCAACCATCACGAGACAGCAGGAAGACAAATTAAGCAAAGCAACCAGCTCTCTCTTCCCAATCAAGATGATTGCAATTCTAGAACGGACACAAAGCATCGTACAACAAAACATAGAACAATTACAGACTCCCAAAATGGGAGTAACAATAAACAAAAAGTCAACAACAACAGAACCACCGCCTTAGAATGGACAGCAGCCTAAGCCACCGGGGGGGGGGGGGGGGGGCTTAAACACATTTTACTGGTACCAATCTTCGCCCTAGATTCTGCTGTCATTGAAGTACAAGAAATTCTCAGCTCGCATGGAGGCCATCTAACTAATGCAATGTATCATCATGGAGAAACACTCTAATCAAATTAACACACCATGATGTAACAAAGAAAAGGGCTCATGACATACAGATAGTCAGAGCTAAAGAAAACCTCAAGTTGAGCCACGGTGGGTCCAGCTATTTCAAGCCATTTTGGTGGCTATTTTTTGTTACTATAGCAACCATAAAAGTTGAATAAAGAAAAATAAAGAAAGTTGATCCTTGGGTTATTCTTCTAAACAATTAATCAGAAGTAATTTCTGAAAAGCATCTTTCAGTTTTTGGCTCCAGAGGGGTCCAAATTAGCATCTAAATGCACGTACCTCTTTCAGTATTTACATGTATATTGATTCATCGCTTGGATTGGATTAAAAAAAAAAACAGTGTGGTTCCTCTTCAGCTGAACTCCCATAAAACTGTTTTTCGAAAAGGATATAAAAGTTAAATATTTATTAGAATGGATACAACAAGCGAAGCATCATGATTTTCAGGTGTATGAAGGCTACAATTCTTACCCTTTTGATGGACTAGTTGGAGTATATTGTGGACAAAGAATACCACCACCGCCATCGATCAACTCTACATCTAACATACTATTTGTGGAATTCCATTCAGATGTAACCACGGTAGATAGAGGATTCGAAGCAACATATCACCACATAGGTATAGATAAAAGCCTGCGAGTCATATTTTAGGAGCCATGTGCAAACACACATTATTCGGAGGTCTGCCTGCATGCAGTGCAGAT
Organism: Loripinus fragilis; assembly: GCA_964019695.1. Taxonomy (NCBI): domain Eukaryota; kingdom Metazoa; phylum Mollusca; class Bivalvia; order Lucinida; family Lucinidae; genus Loripinus; species Loripinus fragilis. The sequence continues at coordinate 8,185,908 of OZ026521.1, read as the reverse complement.
TTCTCGCCCATGTTCGTAGACACCCTAGATGTTTCATTTAATAACTGTCTTCACATATCAGTGGTCTCAGGATTTTATAATAATTCTCCTTAGCCCTTTGTATTCTGGAAAACCCCTAAATGAGTCATTTCTCAAACAGTGAAGACCTAGATAAAATGCACCATAATGCTTCATTTCATCAGCGTCTACACTGTTTGTAAAGGTAACTAGAAATGATGTTTACAATACACTATGCCCCAATCCCTTTGATTGTCAAGAAGGGTTCATAACACAAGGGTCATCTTAAGTTTTAAGCTTCTAGCTATACTACTCATCATTCTCTATCAGCTGACCTAATTTGAACTAAAATAAAACATGATTTCACCTAGTAATCAGCTGACAAAGATTGAAGCTTCTAGCTATAACATGTTTCGAAATACATGTATATCTATTAAAATTTTCCATGCCCAAATTTACAATGCGCTATAACTTAAAAAATAAAATAACTTTTTTTTTAAATTTCACCAGGTAATCTACTCACCATCTTCTACCAACTGTCCATGTTTGAAGCTGCTAGCTATAATAATTTTTGAGATATCTTGATTCCAAGTTATCAATGCCAAAATTTGCAAAGAGCAATAACTCAAAAAAAGTAAAATAACATCTTTTAAAATTTGACCAGGTTATCTACTCATTATCTTTTATCAGGTGACAAAGTTTTAAGCTACTGGCTGAAATAGTTTTTGAGATATCTTAACTATGAGTTTTCAATGCCAAAAAATGCGAAAGGCTATAACTGGAAAGAAAATAAAATAACTTCTTTTAAAATTTTAACCAGGTTATCTACTCATTATCTTCTATCAGCTTACCGAGTTTGAAGCTACTTGCTGTAATACACTGACCCAAAATGAAAACTTTACATAGTATTCAAAAGTATATATTTTGGTTATAAATTAAGCTTCGGGGTTAATTTTTTCGATCATCGAATCTTCAATGCCTTATCGATGTCTCTGAAAAAATTATTGGATGAAAATCTAAAATTGCATAATTTTTATGAACAATTCATTTTAGAGGGGTCAAAATGAAAATTTCTAAAACAATTAAAACAGTCACACAAATTTTGGAAACAAGAAATTACTGACTGCGTGCTTTATGTGATGTTAAAAAGATCATCAGTATCCAGTGTGACCTCCATTTTTACGAATGCTTAGCAGAATACGTCGCCTCATTGAACTTACGTAACGTTGTATGAGCACGTTAGGGATACGTATGCAATGCTAACAGAGGTGCATATTGGAGTCATTTAACGCATCCATTTTGATGATTGGACCTGACCCTTCAACCCAATTTATCCTAAAAGTGTTCTAAGGGGTTCATGACCCGGGATGAAGCAGGCAAAGCAAGAGGTTGACGTTATTTTAGCATGGAATTATGTGGTTATTTACGTGTTGTGTGAGGCCTTGCATTGTCATGCTGGAAAATGTCAGATCCGTTAATTGGCACAAAATGACTAAATATCTTTTGTGCATGAACCCCTCAAAGACGAGCAATAATGGTTGCCGTTTAAAACGATTACGTGGTCGAGTTAACGCGTTAACGCGATAAGGACGTAACGTCGTCACACGTGCGTGCCCAGGACTTGCACGAACTCTGACATACCCAGATTTGTTGTACCGGTTCATAAGATAGTGAATAGTCTGTCTAGAGCAGCCAAAGTGATGCGCGATATCATTTACCGTAGACCCCGCAATGAGCACCAATTACTTGGTTTCTTTGATCTTTGGAAAGACGTGCTGTCACTAAATGGAAGTGTTTTGTAACAATACATTATTTTTTATTACCAGTACTCATTTGCAAATGTTTTCTTGTCGGTTTTAAAGCTTTTAGTGAACCACCTGTTCCTCAGCACGTGCAACGTAAGGAACACGTTTTTTAGGCGTTGAAGCTTGAATAGACCTGGGATTGGAATAAAAATTACATAATCATTATCTGCGACGAAGTCTCGATAAGCATGCGTAAATCTTACAACGACATGTATACTTACAAAACAGTTATTCAAAGAAATAAAGTGTAAAGTTTTCATTTTGGGTCAGTGTAGTTTTTACAAGTTTTCAAAGCCAAAATTTACAAAGGGCAATATCTTATTATCCTATATTAGCTGACGAAGTTTGAAGCTCATAGCTGTTATAGTTTTTCGAGATATCTTGATACAAAAATGTCATCGTGGCCCTTTAAAAGGGGCGTAACTCCACAAATGGAGATAATTCAGACTTAAAAAATACGTGTCAATTATTTTTTGATGAATCCAAATTAATTTTGAACGGACTCTCCGCAGGATAGGATTAATACACCTGTGATCTATCGATTCACATTAGCTAAGGTGGAGTATAAACAAAACACGACGTGACTGTCGCTCTTGGCTGGCAGGACAATGAATACCTTTGTGTGCATTAGTATAAACGGTCACCTTCAAGGTGTTTATAATATTTTAGTAAAACTATTATTTTCAAAATTTTTGAACACACAATATATCCTTAGGACAGACAGCCATAGTAGGTTAATAAAGTAGTCGACATGTCAGATGGGTTGGGTCATTTGGCCATAACTAGAATTCAGAGAATCAGATTTGTCGCCTAGCAAAACAGAAGTCAAACAAGTTATTCTTTTAGAATTTATATCCCCAGGCTAAGGCTTATTTTAGAGAAACATATAAATCACAAAACATACATCCCGTTTCTCTAACCCCTGAGTTCATATAGATCATAGTTAAAAGCTGATCAACTATTTTTTCAGTGCTTAGTTCAATAAAAAACAAAAATGTTTTACCTTTAGACCCCACCCCAGGGACCGAGGGTGTGTTAAAGGACAGAATATGTGCTTGCATGGTGCTCTGTGCTCTATTCCTTTCTAATTTGACATGCAACATGACTAATTTCAGAAAAAATGTTATGACTTTTGACCCAATCCCAGATACTGAGGGTGCATGTAACGACCAAATATGTGCTTGCATGGTGCTCTATTTTCCATTCCCTTTAGTTTGATATGCAACATGACTAATTTCAGAAAAATGTTTTGACCCCATCTTTGGGTTGAGGGTTTGTGTAAGGACCAAATATATATTTGCATGGGTCTCTCTGTTAAATTCCTTGTTATTTGATATGCAATATGACTACTTTAATAAATGTTTTGACCTTTGACCTCATCACAGAGGTCAACGGTGTTGGTAAGGACGTATAATATGCGCTTGTATTGTGATATTTGCTCCATTTTGATATGCAACATGACCACTTTCAGAAAAAATGACCTTCTGACCCAATCTTGGGGTCGAGAGTGTGTGTAAGGACAGAATATGTGCTTACATGATGCTCTAAGTGGTGATCAAGAAAAATCAACCATTTATTGATAAAAAATCAGTCCCTCAGAAAGCCATGTGATGCCAAACGTCAGTCCTTGGGGCAGAGTTTTCTATCCCACCCTCACACTCATGGTGGATTCTTATAACCTTAAATACATACAGGTCTAGACTCGGCCAGCCTGAATATCCGTGTATGCATACCAGCTAGTGACAAGCCATACCTCCACTGATAGTCTTAGCAAACAGTTTGGATCTAAAATGGTCAGGCCTGGCCTGGATCAAAACTATTTGATACTTTAATGGTATTTCAAAAAATGTTTTGAAAAAAATAAGAAAAAACTATTTGCAGCCGAGAAAAAGCATGTAAACTAACTGAACATGCAAAATAATAACCCTAATAAGCTGAAAATAGATATTATGATAAACAACTACTACTGTTTCTTGTTTTAGTTTGTACACTATATGTTTCAGGAAACCCAACAGGCGAAGTAACCGAAACGACAACATCTTTTCAAGAGGGTAAAGTAATGTTGGTTGGTTGGTTTTGTTGCTTTACGTCCCAAGTCAACAGCTATGGTCATTGCGGACGGTCAGTTCACCTAACCACACTTTTTCCTGTGCAGGCTTGAACAAGCCGTTAACCAGTAATTTGTGCACATACTTTCGCTTGTAACTGATGTTGGTTGTAAGACTGTGTGCAACAGGGAATATCAAAGCAAGTATTTGGGCCGCGACGTGAGAAAACCTGTCTTTGGGGTTTCGGACAAAGTGAGATTTAAACCAGCCTGCTCAGCTACAGGGACTAGCTAGAAAATTGAAATTTCGCTTGTAGCAAGCTTTGATATGGTACTTTTCAAAAAAGCGAATAACAAAGGCGCAGATCAGAATGCTTGAATGTGCAGGCTGGTCTGCGCCTTTGCTGTTCCAAAACTCCCAAAGACTGATTTTCTCGCGTCAAGGCCCATTTTATGGTGATTTAGTTTATAAATTCAAAATAATGTTGGAAAATATAATTTTAGTGATCAATTCGCAAAAATAGTAAGTGAGTATGATCAGGAAATACCACAATCACAAACTGCAGACAACCCATTGGCACCGCGAGGAAGAACTTTTACAAGTGTAATATTTGCCTAGGTAAGTGATAGACTGCTGTCTATTTCGCTGCAGTCATCTTCAGTTTAAATGATTTCAATTTGTTTAAATGACATTGATGACGCCAAATCGACGCACAAATCTATAATTAGGTCATAATCGCCAGTTTGATAAGTGAACCAATGGGCTAGCTGATCAATAGAATTTAATTTATCAGATTCTCGTCCTTTGATATCAAGTTTACCAGACTCTGCTTCAGGAAGGCATGTTGAATCATGAGGCAGAGCCCAAAAATTTAACAACTTGCATATCAAAGGACACTCATCAAGTATTCTCTATTTAGGGTACCCCTGTGGAGGCATCCTGAGAGCAACTACTGGTATCATACACTCGCCAGATATAGACAGGGATGGTCTGTACGACCATAGCAGCAACTGCGAGTGGTACATTCTAGCTGGCGAACAACAAGTGGTGGAGTTGAATGTTCATATAATAGAAATAGAGACCACCAATTATTGCAATTACGACTATCTAAAAGTAAGAGTAAACTTCAATGTACTATAGTAAATCATTCATTCTAAAAGTACACACATTTTGAGTCTCATTAATCTCCAACAATTACTATTGATTCACAATATCTCGGCTCAAAGAATTAGTTAGTTTGATTTTCCCATTACATCTATATAATGTTGCTACTTATTCACGTTCTATGATACATATGGAATTAAATCTATATACATGATGCATTTTCGACCCAACCTGAGTGGTGCAGAGGATAACGTGGATGGCTTTCATTCATATTTGATTGATGGGTATAGTTTTTAAGTCCTGGTATGGATGTTTTTAGAAAGTCTATTCAATCGTAAGCCAGAAAAGATTGCTGCCATGAAACCTATATACATGTAGGATCCGTGGAGCTGTACATGTTAAAAAGTATGCAAGAAGAGGCCATGGTTGGTGCATTATCTGCATCATTCTCATAAGAGAGAGAGAGAGAGAGAGAGAGAGAGAGAGAGAGAGAGAGAGAGAAGCAAGCTCAAGAATGCCGTGGTTCTTGACTTACAGGCAATCAGAACTAAAGCAAACCTCAAGTTGAACCATGGTGGCTCTAGCTAGAGGCACCAACCCACCGATAAAAGTTATAGGTTTTGGCTGTGTACATTTGTATAGGACTACAGGTCAGTTTCGACCTTAGACAGATCAAAGGTGAGCCGATTCCATAGTGTAGCACAAGATATTGGAATTTAAATGAAATAATGGTTATGACTTACCAGTTTTCAGTTTTACGTCGATAGCATGATCAGTAGACACTTGGTTTGGAAATGCCTGTTACAATTTGAGTAGCCTTTATGAATACAATATGTGTAGGGTAAAGTCGGGTAACTTCGGACATCAGGTAAATTCAGACATACATTTGCAAACACTAAAAATGCAGATGAGACGGCTCCTTATGAGCCGTCTCATCAGGGTTTTCATTGTTTGCTTAGATAATTGATTTTTAGTATGAAACAATTAAAGTCGCTGTCCAAATTAAGCTGACCTTCCGAATTTGCCCGACTTTACCCGCCCATACTGTTGTATATTTCAGATCATAGATGGAGACACTGTGTATGGGAAATATTGTAACTCCAACTCTGATCTACATATTCTGTCTCAGACCAGAGTTGTCCATATCATATTTGTATCTGACCAAACCGTAGCACATGTAGGATTCGAAGGGAATTATTCTCTTATTGAAGGTATTTTGTTTGTGTTGATGTTGTACATCCCTGTTTCATCCAACAATGACGAGTCCCCGATTCATCCAATAATGACGATTTCTAGTATTCCTTAGTTAAACCAGTGTTAAGGGCAATTGCAGGTAATACTTCCCACATAAAAATCTTTTAATTCTTTGCATACAGCTTGTTTTATGTATGGACTGTCAATTTATGAAAGAAAAAGGATATGTCACTACAGTCGATTTTTCATAATCATGGAAGTTTTCAGCATTTTACAAATTTTCTGAAAGAAAAACAACATGTCCTTCATATTTAGTTTAAATAGTTGTAATCGCCATCCAGCTGCCTTATTTTAGTTTTAATTATTACTCACGGCATCAAGCTTTTTAGGAAAAGTGAAAATTTATTTGTTTTCCCAAGCCGTGACAAGATACTGAATGATATATTTTGGTAATTCCCCTAAAATAGGAATACGATTTTTAGATTAAATTCTATATAAAAATCTGGCATTAACACTATCAAAGTTTTGTTTTTATTTCATAAACTTTTATATTAACTTTTAAAAAAAGAATAAAAATGGGGTCACCAAACCAATTTTCTTTCAAGAGAGCAAAATTTACCCCTACCCCCACATATTTGGCGGATAAATCAATATAAAATGCTATTGAGCGTACTTTTGTCATTTATATCAATTCATATTATTTGAAGGAAGTAATTCATTATTATAAAGCTGAAAAAGAAGAAAAAAATGATGTCTTGTAGGTGCCCACCCAGGAAACGACCCTGTTCCGCTGGTTCAAAAGTGCAAAAGGCTAACCACTAGGCTATGAGTTCAGATCGTGCCGCCTAAATTCACCGTATATATTGGACACACAATTCGATTACCGGTCATATTCGTATTCAAATACACGGTATATACTTGATAATTTTGTATATTATTTGATTTCGCCAGATCTATTTATCAGTAATTGGTACTGGGACGATCATTTATTATAACAGGTCAATAGATATTTTGGACACTTTTTATTACTTTATTTTGTCCAGAAAATGAGGAAATAAACATCTGACGTAAGCTTATCTAAAAACTATATTGATCCAAATTCGGAAATGGTCTAAAGACGGGACCCAGACAACTTTCCCCGTTTTCAGCCCCTTGAAGATTGCATGTGGACAATACCCCAAATTGCCCTTAATTAGCGGATTAAATAATGCCTAAACATGCGTTGATCCAGAAAATTTCGCCAGGATATGTTCAGGTCCAAAGATTTGGCAAGGTTTTTTTTGTTACATTTTTAAGTCATCAACTTATTTTTAGAGTTTTGAAGTCATCAACTTTTTTAGAGGGTTAAGGGGGTCCTCTTTCTATATCTAAGAACACTTATACCAAGCAAACAAAGCATGGGGTCCATATCAGTAATCCTGAGGGAACCTATAGCTTTGTGATTTTCCAGGGGTGAGGGTAGTCCAGATCTCCAATCTATTTCTCTGGATCCGTGCGTGCTAAAGAGATAGCTATCTCTATTTAAGTTGCAATAGCTATCTCAATAGTTGGGAATCCTCCATGCGAGCTTAACATTTTTTTGTACTTCAACAACAGCAGAATTTAGGGCAAAGATGTGGTACCAGTAAAATCCATTTTAGCCCCCTGGTGGCTTTGGGTGCTGTCCGTTATAAGACAGTGGTTCTGTTGTTGTTGATTCGTTGTTGATTGCTGCTTCCATTGTGGGATTCCTTTGCGCCAAGGACTTTTAGAACCTGAATTCTATAGTGACTTGGTGTATAGATTGAAGAAGAATGTTGGCTCTAATAATATTTTAGCGCAGTTTATTAAAAAGAATTTCCAATTATAAAAAAGATTGGCTATAATATTAATGTATTGCGACAGACCATATGCTAGGTGGTCAACCCAGTCACGGTTGGCAACTTTGCTGTCCACTTTAATTGCACATCAATGGGTCAGACTTCAGACTCTATGAAGATTCCGACTTAAAGACTTATCTATTGATGAGATGGTAGGGGCCTGATGCTTTGGCTGTTTGTCAGGCCAACGGGGTTTACCTGTTGGATTTCTTTTGCTCCTGTATTCAGTTTTATTTACTGTTGAGTCCTTATCTTTGCTTTATCTAATTTTTATATCTTGAGTTATATGTTCTAGGAGACGAAGGTAGGGGTCTTTCCTGCAAACCAACTATTCATGTGTCTTGATCCACATCTGAATTAAGGGGGAGGTTGGCGCCATGAAACCGGTTTTAGCCCTCCAGTAAAATAATTTTACTGACCTATCCAAGGCGGTACTTCTTTTTTTCTGTGATCATTCATGTTATTTCTGTCTTGTGTTTGTTATGCTATCGTGCGCGTCTGTTTATTGATGCCTTGTGGTCACCTGCTGGGAAAGGGCTGACCTCTTGACTCTTGTTTGTGATGTCCAATTGTGAGCATGTTACTTTCCCATTGGTATCCGGGGTCAGGTGTGATACTTGATTGTGTTGATTCCTGATCTTTGCCCTTTTTCTTTCTTTTCTGTAAGTGTTCTTAGTTTTGCTGTGCGGTACTTTGTGCTCATGCTAGTTTTTCAATCATCTTGAATCGGGAAGAGAGAAATGACTGGTTGATTTGCTTTGTTTGTTTTTCTTGAGTCTCGTGATTGTTTTGTGGCACTTCCTCGCGATGCCATGGGTTTGTCTACAGTTTGTTGTGTTTCCTGATCATACTCACTATTTTTGCAGATATACCTATACCTTTTAACCATCCCTGGGTTTCTCTATGAGTGTGCACTCATTACTAGGCCTTGCAAGCATCCATGAAGGCCAAATTTGTGGACCCAGAAAGTTTTGTCAGAGGGGGTCCAACATCTCTGACATTTTTTCTTCTTTTTTTTTGATGAGGGGAGATGACCCTAATACCACTAAAAGCGGACCATCATCGAGCCGATGATGGCCCAACAGTGAACGGTGGCTTGGCAGCTTTGTAATGTTCAGAGGATCTGGACCAGTATTACGAAGAAACCCTGTTTTTTGTGGTTTGTCAGGGGGGGGGGTCCAGACCGCGTATGAGGGCCTCCTTTTACTGTCACTGCTTGCAAATTTTTTTCGCCAAACAAGGGGTTCCCCTTATTATGTTACAGCTTGTTGATTGGCGTTGTTGCCTACTATGGGTGTATCTAAAAGTGAAGAGACACCGAAAATGCTTACAATAAAAAACTGCAGACCAACCCACTGAACTGTGACAAACAAAAACAGCCACATGTATATTTTTATAATTATAATGTGTTAATTTGATTTGATTGTTTCTCTTTCATGACTTATTGCATTAGTTAGGGCGCTTTCATGCGAGCTTAACATTTTTGTGTTTAAACAACAACAGCATCTAGGGCGAAGATTTGGTACTAGTAAACTCCCCCCCCCCCCCGGTGGCTTAGACTACTGTCTGTTCTAAGGCGGCGGTTCTGTTGTTGTTGATCTATTATCTAATGTACTTTCCATTTTTGTAGAGGTTTTTGTGTTCGTGTTTGTTTTGTTATGCATTACTGTTTGTCCAATCTAGTTTTGCAATCATCTTGAAGAGGTAGGGAAAGCTAGTTGCTTTGCTTTTATTGCTTTAAAGATGTATTGTTTCTGTTAATATTCTGTGGCTCTTCCTCACGGTGCCATAGGTCTGTCTGCAGTATGTGATTGTGGTATTTCCTGATCATACTCACTTTCATTATCAATAAGTCAATTACAGTATAGCCAACGACTCTCCTTTCAGTACTTGAAATGACAAACTGCATAAAACTGCATAACAAAACCATGATGAAACATCAACTCAAAATGGGAGTGACAATAGACAATGAATCAACAACAACAGAAACACCGCCTTAGAACAGACAGCAGCCAAGGCCATCAGGGTTGGGGCTAACGTAAATAAATAATACACCCTTACCAACTTTAGCAACAAATATCTCGTGATGCGCAACGTCTACACTGATGTAGGTGATATAAACTAGTTATACCATGTTTGTCTACCTGTACATAAGATAATCCACTCGGTGGATTATCTCCACATACAGGCAGACAACCCAAGGTAAAACTATTACTTAACTAGCCAAATCTTCGTCCAATGCTTGTGTCATAACACAGCATTTATTTGGCTCATGTGGAGGCATCCTTGCTTATTCAATGTATCCCCATAGTGCAACAATCAAAGCAATTGACATACTGTTATGAAACAAAGAAAAGGCAGGCCCCCATATAAGAGTGCGTAACTGAAAACTATTTTCTTATTTTTCAACTAAAACATATGTTGTGATTACTCAAAAGAGCCGTCTCAATGAGATGGTTTTTTGAGCACCCAAAACACATGTTTAAACTGTTGGATAAGAAAATAATCACAATTTTACGCTGACAGTTTTTGCTTAACTGGCCCTATAAAAGGGATCTTACCTCGCGGACAGCCAGAGCTAGAGAAATCAAAAACTCGAGCCACGGTAAAACATGTCAAATACAAACATTAGGCACTGTCCTACGATGAAATTTTAGTATTGTATCACCATTGAGTCTGAGGCCTGTCCCACCATCATGCAATGTACAATTAAAGAGATAATAGCTATAAACTGCTATTATGTGTGACAATGCTGTTTATGCAAACATTGTTCAAAAGTTTGCACTCAATAATATTCTTAAACACAACACCTCTCTGGTTCTAGGGCTGGTTAGATAATATAATATGATTTCCACGAATAGGTATTGAGTATGGTCAGAAAATGCTACTGCAGACCAAGCCATGACACGATGAGGAAGACGCCAAAAACAGCCACCTAACATTCAGAAGACAATTAAAGTAAAGCAAGATCATTCTTTTCAAGTGGGATGATCGCAATCTGTGTCCTTTCTAGTTTTGCGATTAAGAGTATGGAAATTTTCCCCTTTTGTTTATGAAATTGCATATTTCTAATGTACATGCTGATGTGAGTGGAGCATGGAAAAAACCTTTCATGACTATAGATTAGTCTGTCATATTGAATTGTGCATTTCCTGGCCCCTAGGAAATAAATAGAGGAATCTATCATGAGTGTGAGGGTGTGATGAAAAAATTCCATTGCGAGGATCATCATTTGGCATCACAAGGCTTGCCAAATGATGACAAATTGTGATCACGATGGACGCATTTTTCAATCCCATTCTCACAGGAGTAATGGATTCCTTTTCTTGCTCACCATTAAATACCAATTTTTGTGTTTTTAAAAATGCTCCTAGACGTTCCTTTACATGCTGAATACGCTGAAGTGTGACATGATATGATGGCGTCACTTAAACATAACAATGACGTCACTTGACGACCATGTGCGTGAGTTCCAATACAACCGATGTACAGCACTCACGTGACAGCCAGGGTTAGATAACATAGATAAGATAAGATACTCTCTATCCTAGGTCAAAATCGCAGGTATACTTATCCAGTGTGCAATAAATCTGATGTAATTCTCAACTCACATGAATTTGAAATTTGTTCTAGTCATGAATATTAAAATGCCAACAATCGTTGGCATTTTAAAATTCATGACTAGAACAAGTACCATTTTATCTTGATCTGGGCTGGACAATTTTCATACTTTTGAAGGGTACAAATGTTGTGTTTATGTGAGTTTAGTGTGATAAAAGTTTAATAATTTCAGGGCCTGATCAAATATATTAACTTTCTGTTTCATTTTTTTTCAGATTTGACATGTGGCTACCAAATGGTTTCTAGAGCTGGTTCAGTGATTGTTCATGACACAATGTATACCACTGGTGCCCCTTGCTCTTGGAAAATAATATCACCAGATACTGACAAGATGATTGAATTCTTTGTTATAAATATGATCACACAGTTTAGCGAAAATTGCGAATCAGACTACCTCAAGGTAAAGTGAAAGCCTTACTAATATACGCCTATTGTCCTTTTTTAATGCAACATAGACAAACAGTGCAGTACTTGGTAGCGTCTGATTTGTGTCTGCTGTTTGCTTGCAAAATGTTCTATTACAACAAAAACAACAAGATCGCATTCGGAAGGACAGCCATATCCCCTGCCACAAATCTCCCATTACTTTAAAGTGTGACCTTGACTTTGTGTTTCCATAGCTGTGTTATGGATACTCCAACCAACTCACTGAGAGGAACATTTGAGTGATGTTTAATGAAAATCTAGCAAATTGTTTAGGAGATGGGAAGGGACAACAAATTCATGGATAAATCCCATGACATTGAAGTGTGACCTTGACCTTGAGTCTACATAACTGAGTCATTGGTTTTGCACACCGCATCACTGAATGGAACATTTGTGTGAAGTTGATGAAAATCGTTCAAAGGGTTTAGGAGATGTGGAGTGGACACAAAATAGAGGGTAATCACATGCCCTTGAATTGTGACCTTGACATCAAGTTAGCACAGGCGGGTAATAGGTTCTGCACATTAGCTTACTGAGAGGAACATTTGGGTAAGGTCTAATTAAAATCCCCCTAGGAATAAGGAGATATGGAGCGGACACAAATTCTAGGGTAAAGCACATAGACCTTGAAGTGTGACCTTAAGCTTAAGTCTTTGTAGCCAAGTCAAAGATTCTACACATTGTATCACTAGGAGGAACATTTAGGTTAAGTTTCATAAAAAATTGACCTAAGGGTTCAGGAGATATTGAACAGACACCAAATTCAAGGATAAATCCCTTTACCTTGAGCAGTGACTTTGAGTCAATTTGGCTGGGTTATGTGCTCTGCACACAGTCTCACGAAGAGGAACTTTTGATTGAAGTTGGATGAAACTAGTTCAAACGGTTAAGGAGATATGGAGCGGACACAAATGGAAGGGTTAAACACATGACCTTGAATTCTGACCTTGACCTTGAGTCTGTGTAGGCGAGTCATAGGTTCTGCACATTATCTCACTAAAAGAAACATATGAGTGAAGTTTCATGAAAATCGATCAAAGAGTTCAGGAGATATGGAGCAGACACAAAATTCAATTGACCTTGACCTGAGTCTTGAGTCTAGGTAGTTGGCTCATGTGCTTTGCACACCGTCTTTCTAAGAGGAAAATATGAGTGAAGTTTGATGAAAATCGACCTAAGGGTTCAGGAGATACGGAGTGGACACGAAAGTCTTATGGACGGACTGACAGACGCAGGACATTCCTATAACCCCCTTCCACTTCATGGCGGGGAAAAAACAAAAAAAAACAAAAAACAAAAACAAAACAACCTTTAATTTGGAAATTGACTCGCCTTTTTATTAAGAACATTAGCTCAACAATCACACAAAAAGTATACACTGTTAAGTATGGTCATGTTGATAGTTTTGATACACTTGTGATATAAATGCTACAGGTATGTGCACTAGTTTCATTAAACCTTTTAAATTAAACCCTTAATGCATCCCTGGCAAACAGATGAAATGCCTTACAATGGGGTCTACACTGTGACAAAACAATCTTTAATGAAAGAAAAACTTCATATGTGAAAAATACCTGTGACCCCTCAATATATACAATGGACCATCCGAAGTTAATTGAATTAAACCACAAGGAAGAAGCCATTTGGACATAAAGGGTTAAAGTTATACATCCTGAAGATATCACTTCTCACATAATAGCAAAGTAGTTAAGAGTTGGTGCCAGTTTTGGAGCCTGGCCTCGAGGTTATAAAACTCCAGTACAGCTGAACATTCCCAAACTCAAAATAAAGCGCAATGATTGGCTGATTGCAGACAAAAGTCCGTCGTAAGCAGCCAATCATTGCGCTTTATTTTGAGTTTGAGACAGTATTCAAGTTTTATAACCTCAAGTTAAGCTTGTAAACTGCTGTTAGGATTCAAACCACTGGCATAAAAAAATAGTAAATGAGTATGATCAGGAAATACCACAATCACAAACTGCAGACAACCCCGTGGCACCGCGAGGAAGAGCCGCTCAACCATCACGAGACACCAGGAAGACAAATTAAGCAAAGCAATCAGCTCTCTCTTCCCCATCAAGATGATTGCAATACTAAAATGGACATAAAGTAACGTACAACAAAACATAGAACAATTACAGACTCCCACAATGGGAGTAACAATAAACAGAAAGTCAACAACAACAGAACCACCGCCTTAGAACGGACAGCAGCCTAAGCCACCGGGGGGCTTAAATGCATTTTACTGGTACCAAATCTTCGCCCTAGATTCTGCTGTTGTTGAAGTACAAAAAATCTTCTGCTCGCATGGAGGCCATCTAACTAATGCAATGTATCATCATGGAAAAACACTCTAATCAAATTACTACACCATGATGAAACAAAGAAAAGGGCTCATGACTCACAGATAGTCAGAGCTAAAGAAAACCTCAAGTTGAGCCACGGTGGGTCCAGCTACAGATAAGCATCAGGCACCAAACCACCGATTAAAGCTTTCCGTCAGAGCCGTCATAGAGTCTGAGGCCCGACCCACCGTCGTGCAATTAAAGAGGAAACCATAGCTATAAACCGTGATTGGGTTTACAACTAGGCATGCAGATTGTCGCATGATATCCAAGTTATATCCAACCCTTATATAACGTTCAACTATCTTTTTGAATTGATCACTAAAATTAGGTTTTCCAACAATTCGTTTGAATTTATAGACTAAATCACCATAAAATATAGGTTCTGATATGCCTTGTTGCAGAAGAGCTTTTAACCCAACGTTGTATTTAACAATTAACTCTGAGTGTCTGTGGTAGAATTTAGAAAATGCTTTTCGAATTTTATGATATCTATAACCTTGTTTTAATAATTTAGCAGTTAAAAATAAGTTTCTGTTGTTGAAGTCATCAACATTAGAACATACTCTAGCAAAACGAATAAGCTGAGAAATATACACCATAGGAAGGAGAGCGAGGAACATCTCCATCAAGAAATGGGAAATTTACTATTTCAAAATTAAAATCATCCCGTTTATCATACATTTTAGAAGAAACTATGCCATTTGTTATTGACAAGTTCAAGTCCAAAAACGGAGCTTCAGTATCAGAAGAATTCGCCTTATTTAACTGAAGTTCAGTGGGGTAAAGCCTGATAGTGCAGTCGGTAACACATCTGACTGCAGACCCAGGGATTGCGAGTTTGATCCGGGCCTGGTCCCATACTTCTGTGGAGATTGATCATGAAATATTTTTACGGCAATTCATCTCCCTTCCTCTGATTCAAGAAGGACTGTTGTCAATAACAAGCGAAAGTATGTGCACGAAGTACTGGTTAACTGCTTAGTCCATGTTGCCTGTTAAGCTTGATATAAAAAAACAACAACCTTGTATAATCCCACTACTGGCGTTTTTGTTTTCTTGAGAAGGACAATTAATTCTCAATCTTTTAGAACTGATTCAACCAAGGAAAATGGTCTGCAGTGGCCGACCAAAAATGTATAATTGGACTTAAAACAACAACTAAACAAACATTTTAACATAATACATTTATTGACTTATATTGAGGAGATTATTGAGTGTTAGTCAACAGTAAATTTCCTATTTACCGACGTGAAGCGGATGTCAACATTGGCGTAGCACCCATTACGCAGGTTACACACGTGCGTAATAAAAATAGTAACATTAAAGGGAGGTCCCTTGATAGAATAGAAGTGATTTTCCATACAATAAGGAACCGCTTATAAAGGAATGAATTCTCTCCCTCTGCAAGCAAATTTTCCTTTAAGATAAGTTCCTATTTTGAAAAGGGGCACAATCGAAGAGAATCGCTGCTTAATTCAGTAGTCTCCCTTTGATGTGCGTATCTTTTCCGGCGTTCTAGCTACGACATTGGTCTAAGTTTGTTGTTCAATAACATTTCGTGTCTACTGAGACAAAAGCCAATACTTGTTTCATTATAGGATAAATTTGCCTTCCATTTTGGACCATTGAAACCACTGATATTACAGCTCGATCACGCAAAATTACTTGACATTCTGACGCAATTTTCTGCAATCCTTGCATTATTATTTCATGCTGTGTGGTTTGTAAGGTCACTTTCAGAAAACCTTGCGTTATGTAGTTATACCAGCAGCAGTTGATAGGCGTCCATGACTATCAGAAGCTGTTTGTTCATAAATTATATAATAATATCCTCTTTTATATTTTCTATCTTATTTTTCAGGTGTACGAAGCCGACGATCTATTGAACATCAAATATTGTGGTTCTTCTATTCCACCACTTATCAGCTCACCAGGTCCTATGCTCATTGACTTTGTGTCTAACTCCAACATGGAAGGAGCTGGCTTTAAGGCAGTGTATGCATTGACTGGTGAGTCCTTTCATCCAAGTTAGAACATAAAAGCGGGTCGCCAATAGCATTTTGCTGGCATGCTGATAGTGGCCCGAGATTGTAAGCTGGCTGGGATAGGCCCAGATAAGCTAGATTTGTATGCATAGATTTGTGATTTTTTTAGATTATTTTTAAGTTTAAATATATGTTTGGGTGCTCAAAAAAACCCACAAAACAAAACTTAACTTGAGCGTGATTTGTGCTTTGGCCAGCAAATACTTTTGCCACTAGTTTGCCACTATATTTGGGTGCTCATAAGAACCCACAAAGCAAAACAAAAATCACAGCTGAAAATGCACACTTGAGCGTGCTATGTGATTCGGCCAGCGAATACATTTGCCAATAGTGAAACAAAACTGTGAATGACGCACATGACTTTTTAAGTTTTAGTAACAAGCATCTTGTTTAATATATATTTACCAGCCACGCCCAGAATGTCACTCAAAAGTCAACTGTATAACTGACCAGTGCATCGACGACTTAGCACAAGATGTAGTCCCACAAACAAATTGGCACATGTTTAATCTCCAACATACCTTTCAGTTAGTGATAACATTAATGTATTACAACAGACTGCATGCTTGGTGGTCAACCCAATCACAGTTGGCAACTTTGCTTTCCTCTTTAATTGCACTACGGTGGGTCAGACTTCAGACTCTATGATTGTTCCGACTTAAAGACTTATCTATTGATGAAATGGTAGGGACCTGTTGCTTTGGCTGTTTGTCGGGCCCACCGGGGTTTACCTGTTGGATTTCTTTTAGTCCGGTATTCAGTTGTATTTACTGTTTTGCTTTATCTCCTTGCTATAACTTGATTTATATGTTTTAAGAGATGATGCATTTATAAGTTAGGGGTCTTTCCTACAAACAAAATATCTATGTGTCTTGATCCACATCTGAATTAAGGGTGAGGTTGGCGTTGTTAAACCGGTTTAAGCCCTCCAGTGAAATATTTTACTGACTGTTCCAAGGTGGTACTTCTTTTGTGGACCATTTATGTTTCTGTTCTGTCTTGTGTTTGCTATGTCTTTGTTCACGTCTGTTTATATGTGCTTTGTGGTCACCTGCTGGGAAAGGGCTGATCTCTTGGCCCTCGTTTGTGGTGTCTAACTGTGAGTTTGTCACTTTTCCATTGGTATCCTGGGTCAGGTATGGTACTTGATTGTATCGATTCTTGATCTTTGCACCCTTACTTACTTTTAATGTTGCAGTTGTTTTACAATCCTATTGTTTTAAATACTCTTCAGTGTGATCTTGTTTACACTTATGCCTATAAACTTCAGCCTCTTTGAGTGAATAACATGTATAATTTGGAAAGATTGAGCTTTAATCAATACATGCAACCTAAAATTATTTCAAAATGCATTACTTTAATGACTTTTAAGAGGCAAAGACATACCTATATATCAGACACTGGAAATATGGTAGAAATATGACGTTTATGGACTTACTCACGTTGCCATGGGGTTGTCTGCGGTTTATGTTTGTAGTATTTCCTGATTATAGTCACTTACTATTTTTAGTCTCTGATAGAACGTTAGTAAAAATTGCATGAAAATTGGTCCATGGCCATACACAGCTTCTGAAAATTTGGCTGCAGATAAAAGACACTAAGTGCTACAATAGTACATGACCATTATAGCATTTACGCAAAAACTATTGGATATGGAAGATTTATTTGGAACCTCAGCAAATTGAACAGTAGGCATATAAACTTTTATTGGAAAAAGTTGACACAAATGGAAGTTGGATACGGGCTCTTGAATGTTGTTTAATGTGTTAGCTGTAAAGTACTATTATAATTTTCCTTGTTTATATGGTAGATGGAAGTATTATGGTAACTTTCATCTCAAAACAAAGTTAATACTTATGTTTAATAAGAAATGAACTGCAAAATAAATAGCCAAGGGAGTGCTAAAATTCCTTATTTTGTACATAAATGACGTCATGGAGTGTTACTATATTTAGAAAATACATTAAAACTGTTTTTGTGCTTCTAAACAGGTGTTGGTATTACTGAAATAAGAAAATTATGCAGGCCTGGTCGTTATTATTTTTCTACGCGGGGTTGATTTACCCCACCCACTTTTATAACATGGGAGTATAACAGTTCCGGAAGTTGCCAGGTACACGCTTTAATAGATACATCAATATAACTGCTGACGGATGATTGAGTATATAATTAGCTATGCAACACCAGAAGAAATTAGAAAAAATATTAATAATGTTAATTTTAACTGATATAATAACTAGCACTTGACTGTTATTATTTTGGTATATTGATGGGTGTTTTAAAATTGTTATAGAATAGCAAACTAAATGTCTATACTTTTGCTGCACTTGTCTACGATTAGCGATTGAATAATTAATTTCGATGGTGCAAAAGAAAAATTGGCTTCACAAATGCTTATATCACCATCGCGAATGGAACTTAACAGCGTCTGATTTCCAAATGACTGCGTGGTTAAAATGACATGGAATTCGCCCAGTGTCCTTTACTATGCCTATTTAAAGCTATATATCTTGGCATAACTAAGTCCTAATCATGTTAAATTTATATCAGTTGATAGACAGAAGCTAGACCTTTCAAAATATATATATACTTATGGTACCGTAAATTCTATTTTGTAGAGATATAGCACTATTCTAAGAACATAAAAATGACCCTCGTAAACCTAGAGATTTCAATGCGGCCAGTTTGTCTACTTATGATTTTTCTACTCTTTACACTACTTTATCTCATAATTTAATTAAAGATAAACTTATTGATCTTATTGAAAGCACTTTACAGAGAGAAGGGTCTCCTTACCTGGCATGTAATGACAGAAATGCATTTTTACTTCGGAAAAACCTAAAAAAATATCCTGCATGGTCATGTCAAAATGTATGTGATGCACTAACCTTTTTGTTGGACAACATTTTTTATTCGATTTGGCACCAATAGACAAGTAGTTGGGAATCATATGGGCACTCATTGTGCTCCCCTGGTTGCAAATTTATTCCTGTTTTGTTTTGAGAGGGACTTTATGATGTCTCTTTCTGATGATAATCAGACTGGTGTTATTGACGCGTTTAACACTACATCAAGATATTTGGACGATATTTCAAACATTAATATGTTTATTTTGACAATATGGTTAGTCAAATTTACCCTCCAGAGCTCCAACTTAATAGAGCCAATACCTCTGATACCAAAGCCGCATTTTTAGACTTGCATCTGTCTATTTTTAATGATATTGTTTCTACCAAAATTTATGATAAACGTGGCGACTTTGATTTTGAAATTGTCAATTTTCCATTTTTAGATGGTGATGTCCCTCGCTCTACATTCTATGGAGTCTATATCTCTCAACTCATTCGTTTGGCTAGATCATCTTGCTATGCTACTGACTTCAACACTCGCAATAAATTGTTAACTCAGAAACTTCTTAAACAAGGCTATCGGTATCATAAACTTCTTAAAAAAGTTTTCTAAATTTTATAGACGATACTATGATTGATTTCTAAATTCCAAATTGGACTTAAATCTCTCTTACACCAAGGACTTTCTGAACCTGAATTCTATGACGACTTGGTGTTTAAATTGAAGAAGATTGTTGGCTCTAATAATTTTTCAGCGCAGTTCATTAAAACAAATTTCCATTACAAAAAGATTGGTTATAACATTAATGTATTACAACGGACTGCATGCTTGGTGGTCAACCCAATCACCGTTGGCAACTTTGCTTTCCTCTTTAATTGCATGCCAGTGGGTCAGACTTCAGACTCTATGATGGTTCCGACTTAAAGACTTATCTATGGATGAGATGGTAAGGGCCTGATGCTTTGACTGTTTGTCGAGCCTACCAGGGTTTACCTGTTGGATTTTTTGCTTCAGTATTCAGTTTTTATTTACTGTTGAGTCCTTATCTTTGCTTTATCTCCTTGTTATATCTTGATTTATATGTTCTTGGAGATGATGCATTGAGAAGTTAGGGGTCTTTCATACAAACCACATATCTATGTGTCTTGATCCACATCTGAATTAAGAGTGAGGTTGGCGCTGTGAAACCGGTTTAAGCCCTCCAGTGAAATATTTTACTGACTGTTCCAAGGTGGTACTTCTTTTGTGGACCATTTATGTTTCTGTTCTGTCTTGTGTTTGCTATGTCTTTGTGCACGTCTGTTTATATGTGCTTTGTGGTCACCTGCTGGGAAAGGGCTGACCTCTTGACCCTCGTTTGTGGTGTCTAACTGTGAGTTTGTCACTTTCCCATTGGTTTCCTGTGTCGAGTGTGGTACTTTAATTGTATCAATTCCTGATCTTTGCATCCTTACTTATTTTAGGTCTTTGCATGCTGGGTAATTGTTATGGGTTTTGTTGTCTGCTGATTTAAATATTTAATTCATCGATTCTAAAATTCTTTCATGCTTGCCATCAGAATGTGCGCATATTCTAACTTGTACTTTTGCTGACCACAAACTCATTTACTTCTAAGAAAGACCTAGAGACTTTCTCTAAGACTTCTTATTTTCAGATAAAGAGTCTGCCAGAGGTGGTGTAAGAACGCACTCTATCGGTAGCTTAGGGACCAAGACTTTATACCAGATAAACAAGAGCCACGTCTGGGCCGTAGTTGCACCAGAAGGCACCTTAATTAAGCTCAACTTTTTAACGTTCTCCCTTGAACTATCAGTAGAATGTCAAAAAGATTATGTCAAAGTAAGTTGTATCCAGTATATCAATATTATAATTAACCTCTAACATTAACTGCATTGCTGCACGTTGCCTGATACATATTGTCTATCTCAGGCCTTGAGCCTTTATCAGGTCATGATGACGATGTACTTTGTAAAAGACCTCGCTAATTTTGCTGAATAAAATTACGGCATTATCGCTAGTGTGACGGGTGAAACAATGGGTAAACTGATAAATAGAATGCCAGGTTTTCATCTTTTGATAATAAGTTTACCAGGCTCAGCTTTGAGAACAATTGTTGAATCGCTCAGCAAGCCTCGCGATGTCAACAAGTGTTCTCAATGCCTTGCCTGGTAAACAAGATATCAAAAGACACTCACCTAGTATTCTCTATTTATCACATGACGTTGCGCCTCAGAGCGATAAAAATCCATGCAAAAAAATGATAAGTCACTACTGGTCTACAGATTTATTAACGTAACGTAATGACGTCCATTATTACGTTGCCTAAAGATGGTAAACTTTATATATTTTCACGCTAAAAATGTGATTCTTAAGTAATGTTAAAGCCATGTGATAAATAGAATCTAACATTTGTGCTCATGCATTACGAATGCCCCCATGTTAAACTTGCTGAGAAAAAGCGATAAAATACTAGCTAAGGCTCGCCTTGCATTTTACCTCTTTTCCCAAACGCATTTGATAAATTCTTTTAAACATGAGCACTCATGTAAGATCCTCTATCTTTCCAAAAATATTACAAAAGGAGCAAATGTTGAATCTGCAGGCAAATTTTCAACACAAACGAGAATGAATCTATCATTTGTTTGACGGGTGCAATCTCTCGTGATTACTGTTTGCCACTAATCAGCATGACTAGTGATGATACTCAGGATTGGTTTTCTATCTTCACCTCACCACATGATAGATTCTTATAACTCGAGACGAAATCAGCGTGTGTAACCTTACAGTGGGCTAAATCAGAAGTGACATCAATTGTACGTCAAAAGATCAGTATTGACATCGTTAACATCGTAAACAAAAATATATGAGCCGTGATATGAGATTTCCAACATTGTGGTATGTGCGACCAACAAAGCCTCAGATCAGCCTGCACCTGCGCATACGCGCAGTCTGATTAGAGCCTTTGTTAGTCCCTTGAGTATTCTATGATTGTTAAGCTACTGACTGAACACCATTTGGAGTTTCTAAGTCTAAAAGGAGGCTGCAGGGGCTCGTCCGAGTCTACACATGTCAAGATACCACATTGTCAGAAATCACATGTCATGGCTCAAATGGTCCCTTTGATTAGCTCACCTGAGCATGATGTGCTCAAAGTGACCTTTTTGGATCGGCTTGAAGTCTGGTGTCGGTCCTCCTGTACTACTGAATTAATTTTACCAAACTACACAGAAATGTTTCCTGTGTGACCCTATATAGTAAAAGCTTAAAACATGTTCCGTTAAAACATGGCCGCCATGTGGCGTCACTTATTGGGGCTAGGGCACACTTTAAACATTCCTTTCTCTGGAACTAACAGTCAGATTTAAAAACACTTTGGCAGGGATGGTAGCTAGAAGGCCATCTACAAGAAATGTGACACAAAATTGATTTGTCACCAGAGTCTCTGACCAGTTTCAAATAAATGCCTATATAACTATAAAAATGTTTTAAGCAAAACTCACATGAGCGATCCAGGACCACCTGACATTATGGTTTTATGCTACAGGCAACCGTATGTTAGCCAAATACTTGTACCATATTCACACTATACACCCAACGATACAATCAAATTTTTACAGTGAAGAGATATTTTAAGAGGTGAGTTTTAAGGTAATATGCTTAACATGCCATCCTAGTCTAGAATAAATAACGGTTGTTTTCATCAGCCCAACGTAATTATATTAAGGTACATATATTCCATTGCTACTAGCATGTTGTCTGAGTATCTATGCATTCTTTAACATTCTGCTTGTTTCATCAAATAGAGCAGAATATTTGTCTAGGCGGTACTAGCATTAACAAAGGTTGTGCAGTATATTATTACTTAGTCAGGCACAGACTGAGACTAAGCAGGTAATACAATAGCGAACAAAGTGTCGTGTAAAGACTTTACAGACGTGAGCAACACATCAAAATTTTGTTTAGATTCGAGCAAGAGATCTTGCCGTGTTGATTTGCACGTCGTCATTGCTATGGGGTATACTGCACTGTATCAAATCACAGCAAATTTTAGTCAAAAAAGAAAAAGTTTGGTGTCATGTGGGCTGGACGGCAGGTACTTCGGCAATGAGAAGAGCTTAGGGTTAAGTAAGCTGTGCTACTGGCATGGCTTTTACAAGCATTTCTTAAATAGATCTCACCAAGGTCTACAACGTTCTTCCATGTTACGCTGCTCATTTGCCTACATTAAAGCGCGCCAACATGCTAACTGTGTTTGTTTTCTCAGTTAGAAGTTAAGAAAAGACCTAATGGAAATGCGTTTTAACTGTAGACCACGCTTAGGCGCGTGATGGGCGGTCCACCAAGTTTGGAACGTGTTCAACTAAAACTGGCATTAAGGCAAACTTCTAGAGTCCGTAGACAAATGAGAAAAACATCTAGTTTCACTCTTTTTTTTCTCGCCAGCATATATACTTATTAATAATCAGAAGTCTTCGAATGAATTAATATCATTTTAAGTCGCGCTATTTGAAGTCCGTTGTATCATTTTCATAAAAACCTCCTCGAAGTGTGTTGTATCATGGACATAGACTCATCGCTAGTGGATGTATCCTAATCGAACAACCCCATGTGTGTTTAGCACCGTTTACTTTTTGAAAAGGCGGTTGGATTTCATTATTTTTTCTGCTGGTATTTAACAATGAATGTTTCTGGTATATCAAGAAGTTATGAGACGGGCAATATGTGAAGAAGGATTCAAGTAGGCAAGTTTAATCAAAGTTTGTGTCTGTGGTGGAAAAATCCGCTGAGAAATATAGTATATCTGTCGCAAGGGGATGCTTTATAAAAGACTGCCAATGGCAAAAAATAGAGATAGGTACACTTTATTTGTCCGCAAACTCTCGCCTGACAACTTCTCCTATTATTGCATGTTAACCCTTAATGCGCCAAGAAATAAACGCATCTGAAAATGTCATCTGCTGAAGTCGTCTGCTGCAAATAATTGCCTAACATTACTGACAAATTAAGTATAGAAGCAAACAACGTGGACCCAGAACAAACTGCTATAGGAGCAGTCTGATCTGGATCCACACTGTTTGCCATAAAGGCTTCTAAAACATTTTGAGCAGACGAGAAAAGCAGATGACTTTTGTTGCAATTGACGCATTATGGGTTAAAATTAAAACATAGTCAACTTACCAGAGTCCATCCTGGCACCCGACGTTGTATGTACCCGCTATTCGCTGTAAAAACTCGGTTGTATTACTTGACTTTTTTGGTTACTGTAAAGGCGGCACCTCATGAATGCGTAATTAGGACTGGTCAACCTTAGACATAGGTTAAAGCTGAATTATTCAAAAGTAACTGTATCATCTTGCGCCAATACCTTAGTATAGACGCAAAACACGTTATTTAGTCCTTAAAACGCCAGCAAAATAACTTCATCTGAAATGTCTATTTAACATAAGCATAGAGCCAAACATTGTGGACCCAGATAAGACTGCTCCTACAGGAGCAGTCTGATCTGGGTCCACACTGTTTGTCTGTGAGTCTTCAAATATTTTAGTGGACGACAAAAACATACATTTTGTGCTTATGCGCTGTAAGGATTAAGAAATGTGAGTTCAGTGTGTATACGGTTAGGATTTTCATGAAATGCACGCTCGTTTGCGCGGCCCTAAAAGCTGATTAACTCTTTACCAAATATTAAATAAAACCTTATTTCCCTTCCTTAGCAGATGAAATAGCCGAACCACGCCCAGTTATGAATATTAAAATTGTCGCCTTAACAGTAAGAGAAAAGTCAAGTAATCTATTCGGGTGTATAAGGTGGTATTCGTTCTAATAAACACATATGTTCTTATAACTGCACAGTGAGGTCATTTTAATTTAAGAATAATATAACTCTTAAAGCGGTGGTAAAGAAAACTTTACTTTAAAATGTCGTCCGTTTAAAGCTGCATACTCTGTAACTATGAACATTTTTCGAAAATTTTTATTTTCTTTTTAAATCATTTGTAATAGTAGAATTAAGCTATGTTTTCACAATAAAAATGTTCAGTACAGCTGAAAACTGCATGGAAAAGTGAATTATCTCATCAAATAGGTGTGTTTTTCTCTTGTTGGTAATTATTTGCGTCCCTCCAATAATTCTAGACCGTTGAATTTTAACATAAATGCAGTTGTTTTGATAGTGATACCTTGTTAAGATTTACGAAAATGGTAAAATGTTTACCTGAATTTGAGTATTTTTTGTGTGTTCTTGAAAAATAAAAACATTATTTTTAAATTTAGAAGATCAAAAGTTACAGACTATGCAGCTTTAAGTTGTCTGCTGCTAACATTATTGACCAATGTAATATTTAGGAAAAGAGTGTGGACCAAGATCAGACTGTTCCTATGTCGAAGAGTTCTTTTAAAACAGTTCAGCATACGACAAAACAGACAACTTGTGTCGTGTTTGTTGTTTTAAGGATTAATTTCTACTTTCCAGCGGATCAAGCTGTAAAATTTTAATATTAAATTTTACATGGAACCCTCGCATAGATTGGACGAAACAGTGTGATTCCTGTTCAGCTGTTTGCCCTTTAAGGGTTGATTTCTCCTTTTTAGTGGATCGACTTGTAAAATTCAGTATATAATGGATTCATCGCTTGGATTGGATTAAAAAAACCAGTGTGATTCCTGTTCTGCTGATCTAGATCCACACTGTTTTTCAAAAAGGATATAATAGTTAAGCATCCGCTTATTAGAATGAATACAACAAACCAAGCATCATGATTTTCAGGTGTATGATGGCTACAATTCTTACCCTTTTGATGGACTAGTTGGAGTATATTGCGGACGAAGTATACCGACACCGCCATCGATTAATTCTACATCTAACATACTATTTGTGGAATTCCATTCAGATGAAACGACGCGAGATATAGGATTCGAAGCAACATATGACCACATAGGTACAGATAAAAGCTCCAGAGTCATATTGATAGCTGTGCACAAATACACATCAAACGGAGGTCTGCTTGCATATAGAGCAGATTTTTCGCTCATTTTCATGAACATCCTAGATGTTTAACTTAACCCTTAAAGCGCCAAGAAAAAAATGCATCTGAAAATGTCGTCTGCTGAAGTCGTCTGCTGCAAATAATTGCCTAACATCACTGACGAATTAAGTATAGAAGCAAACAGCGTGGACCCAGAACAGACTGCTCCTATAAGAGCAGTCTGATCTGGGTCAACACTGTTTGCCAAAGAGGCTTCATAAACATTTGAGCAGACGACAAAAAAAGCAGACGACTTTTGCTGCGAACTGTCTTCACATATACGTGGTCTCAATATTCTTTAATAATTCATACGACCCTTTGTGTTTGAAAAACCTTAATATATAATTTCTGTTCCTTGCCACCTTGTGATCACCTGCTGGGAAATGGATGACCTCTTGACTCTTTTGCGTGTGTTTTTTCTTGTGTTTTCATCATTTTTCCATATGATGTCCCAGGTCAGATGTGGTACTAAATTGTTCCTGATCTTTGCCTTCTTCTTTACTTATATACATTGTGAGGTCTCGAATAGAAAATGAGAGAACGTTGTTCGGTATAACAAAATACAAATTATGCCAGTCGCAAACTTCATCTCACACGACGCTTTCAAATAGCGTTTTAACGCACATAAAATATTATTGGAGATCAGTTTATCATGCAATTAGGAGAAAAGCCAAATTTTCATTTTTTATCATACAATCTGACATTAGAAACAACTATCTTGCTACTGTTGTGAATGCAATTTTGTGCCTACAGTAAATATGGTACTTTATGTAATCAATACGTACTTTTTATCCAATTCTTTTATATTCAAATTAAATTTGTAACCAGACCACCAACAATTAGTGTATTCTTTTTTGTAGACCGTTCGTGGTGAAATAGGCCAACTTTTTTTTTTGTTCTGTTAATTTATTCAGTACTGCCCTTTAACCATTAAACCTTAGTAGCCCAGGGTAGCATACCAAGATTTTTGATCATGCAACTAGCTCATTCATTCTTCCTTTCATACAATGACACTATGACATGAAACATATACATATACTGATGATAATTATACAATGGTAATTATGGTATACTTACAGTGAGTAAAATATATACAGTGTAGAAAATAAAGGCAGAAAGTTGAACAAAATTTGTTCAGGCAACTTGTACCCCTTTTCCCCAGGGTCAATCGTGGAACCACATTCTTGCTAGCAGACTAGGTGATAAGGTTTTAATTTTCTCCCAGCATTTTCAAGATTGTATATACTGACCATTTGAAAGCACATTTGTCTTAAACAACGATGCAATTTTATTTATTTGTTTGTTTTTTGTGGATATATCTGGATCAGAAAAGTGTTGAATACAAAACAATTGTTATCAGAAGAAATATAACGTATTTTTTCACGCAACTGATCATTGCATACATTCTTACTTTTTTCTAGTGTCCTTCTTACAAAGAATTATAAACTGATTTGACCAGCACTGATATTTTGCTCAGTGGTCTGAATAAAATTTACAGCAGGAACCAATTTCAAGGTGACAAGTTGATACTCAGAAAAAGAGCAACCATAATTTCTACCTATTTGAGGTATTAGGCATTATATCCTAGACTGTATATATATATATATATATATATATATTGTGATCAGTCTTGCAGGGTAGCCTTTATAGTTACGTTTTGATTGGTTTGTGCTACAAATAACCATTATGTGGGGTGGACTGTTATTCTATTAAGCCAACTTATGTGGTACTTATCAAATTGTAATTAGCGAGCAGCAAATGCTCAGAAAAACAACTAGAATACTGGGCAAGTATGTTTATAGAATGACCTTATTTATATGAAAATAATTATTCTTGTTTTGTTATGAGAGGGACTGTATGATGTCTCTTTTTGATGATAAGCAGGCTGATATTATTGAGGCTTTTAACACTATATCCAGACATTTGGATGATATCTTAAACATAAGTTATATTTATTTTGACAACATGTTAAGTCAGATATACCCTTCAGAGTTTCAACTTAATAAAGCCAATACCTCTGATACTGAAGCCTTGTTTTTGGATTTGCATTTGTCCATTTCTACCAAAATTTACAATAAATGTGACAAGTTTGATTTTGAAATTGCCAATTTCACATTTTAAGATGATGATGTTCTTCGTTCTACATCCTATGGAGTTTATATTGCGCAACTCATCCAATTTGCTAGAGCATCTAGCCATGTTGCAGACTTCAGTTTTCTAATATTGTAGGTTCTCTCTATTTCTGGAGGAAAACTTTTTTCCAGATTATTTAGAGGTAGCATCGCTGTCGTTGTGTCTGTGTGGAGTTGGTTAAACTTCTCCCCTTGCATCGGTATAGTGTTGATATTTTTTGATATTCTGGTCCTTTGGGAATATTGGGTTCTGACGGGAAGCACCAGTGACTTTCGGAGCTATAGTTTTATGGCGACATAGTGTATAAATTAAAGAAAATTGTTGACACAAATAATGTGACAGCACAGTTTATCTAAATAATTTCTCATTTATAACATTTATGTGTTGGGACAGACTGCATGCTTGGTGGTCAACACACTGTTCACATATCTTATTTATTGCTACTGACTGCCTAACAGAAAATGACTCGAATAAGGTTTTAGCTTACTGTCAGATTCTGGTCTATTGATCATGTAAATTGTTTAATACAAAAAACGAAAATATTGTAAATTTTCAAACCAACCCAATCAGGTTTGACAACTCTGCTTTCCTCTTTAATTGAATGCTGGCGGGTCGGACATAAGACTCTTTGACGGCTCCGACTTGAAGACTTAGCTGTAGATGATAGGATTGGGGCCTGCTGTTGTGTCTTTGTTCAGGCTACCAGGTTTTAACTGCTCCAGTATTTAGATGTATGTACTGTTGAGTTTTTATCTTTGTTTTATCACCTTTTTATATATTGATTTGTATGTACTAGGAGATAATGCGTTGTTAAGTAAGGGATCTTTCATGCAAACCAAACACCTATGTGTCTTGATTCACATCAGAATTAAGGATGAGGTTGGCACCATTGAACGCGCGTTTAAGCCCTCCATAATTTTTTACACTGACCGTTCCAAGGCTGTGCTTCTTTTGTGTATACTTTTGTTTTCTAGCCATTCATGTTTGTCTTTATTATGCTTTCTTTTCTTGTGATCACCTGCTGGGAGAGGACTGACCTCTTGGCTCTCTTGTGTGTGATGTTCCTGGTTTTTTGTCCATTTCCCATAGGGGGTCCCGGATCAGGTGTGGTACTTGATGGTATCGATTCTTGATCTTTGCCTTCTTCTTTACCTTGTTTGGGCTATGTGAAACTACTCTAGAATGAGGGTATACAAAATTACTCATATCTCAGCTGCTAATTATCATAGATGGCTAACTCTACCAAACTTGGTGACAAATTAAAGCTTAGACATAGACCCTTTGTCCATTTGTACATTTGCAAATTATCTATTTTGCAAATTGGGCAATATTTATTAAAACATTAAAAAGATGTTTCAAGAATGAGTAGGTACTACAAAACCAATAATATCTCAGCTGCTACTTATCATAGACTACTTAAATTTGTACCAAAATAAAGCTCAGACACAGACCTTTTACTCAATGCAAACTACTTCATTCGCATAATTTGCGTATTCATGAATATAAATGTAAGGTTGGAAAAGAAGGGAGAAAATTATGACAAACATAAATAAGCTAATTTCATCCCCATAATATCCTTGTTGCATTTCACTACATTATGAGGGATACAACTTGACAAGTAAATGCACATTCATCCAGTGATTCTTTCGCATATCCATTAAAGTACATGAAACGTGAAACAAAAATAAGGGAGAACCATGTAAGCCCCCCCTCCCTAAAAAAAATAGGTGTGTTTACGGTTTGCCTAACCACTGTTTTTATAGCTGCCGACCCTACTATTTTTCTCCTAAATTAAAAAAAAAAGGACCACTGTCCGGTCCTGCTTGGGCGGTCCTGGATTTTAGTACCGGTATTCAAATTTTTCACTGATTCTATTCTATTCGGAATGTAGTCAAACCTTTTACGGATACCTTCGGATATTGTCAATTCAAGATGGCGACCCTCTCGTCGCTTTTCGTTTACACCACCTACGCTATTATTTCTGGCTAGTTGAAAATCCTATACTAGGGCAAGTTGCCACTTTAAGATAGTTCAATAAGAATCAATCTTAGAGTGTCCTGCTCCAGATGTACGTCAACTAGTCAGAAATAAGTAACGTAAAGAATATAATTCACATACAAATCTAAGATCTAAGAGAAAAAAAACTGGGCCCATCTAATCTTAAGTATCTGGGTATGAAGTGCTTTCCCTTGATTTATGCGTTTCGCACAAACTACATCTTCTTGGCTACACAATCGTTGACTCAGTCAATAGGCTCTGAGATAATTTATATCTTATCGTCACAATCCACTGAGACGTCAGACCTATTTCTATGGGACTTCTTTTATAACCCGCGTATTTTGGATCGAGATCTTGACTCTTTAAGTCACTTTTGTTTGCTTATTTGTGATTCCAGCCGGTTGGCTTATCAACTCATAGGGTATGTAGTTGGGTTTAACAAATCCTGGAACCTGATCCCACACTGTTTGTGGCCTAAGGGGACGACTTGCAGGTGCCCTCAGGATTTAGATACAATGGTTCACCAACATTCTACCTCTAACGTAGGAGGGGACACAAATCAGAGATAATTCTTTCTATAATAATAAATAGCGTCTCTATAACGTACCTCGTTACGGTAACTTTATAATGTCCCCTAACAAAAATGGGCGATTCAATCCTTTGTAAAGGAGAAAATGCACACAATCTTCGAGAAAAATAACAAAATCATGCACGCGTTACTAAATAAAGAAACAGTGAACTCTATGTCAGACAAACCGCCCTTATATTGGACTAATAGTAGAAAAGGTACCGTATCACGGTTCGTATAGGTGACTATGTGCATACCTAAACCTTTGCGTATTTGTGCGTATACGCAACCAACACTGATTCTGATGTTCCTGACATTCGACATCGTAACATCATCACCAGATGACTTAGATATTTAATGACAACCGTCCATGCGATGACGTCTTTCTTCTTTGGGTTTATTTCCCTCTTCTGTTGCTTGATGTTGTAAGTATCGGAAGAAAGAAAGAAAGTTAAACGCATTTATCACTGACTACACTAACTCGCGCTAAAGCCAGATGTGTTCCTTTTGTTCAGTGTCTAAGGTAATGTAGGGGAAAATCTGTGATTTGCTTTTGGATTTGTCATAAATGAACCAGCCAATCAGTTTGAAATTCAGTTTGAGAATGTTTTCTTGTTCTTTTCTCAATATTCTATGGCCCAAGCTTGGATCATATAAAGCGAAACAAACCAAGTAATTTGCATTATCGTTTATCTTTTTTTTCAAACCTTGGTACATAGTGAAAAAAATTGAGTGAAAAAAAATCGACCTGACCTACCTACCCTATTTCAAATTAAAAAAAAAGAATAAAAAAGAAAAAAGAAAATCGACCTGCCTACCCTGTTTGAAGTTTTCATCAAATAGTATACACACATATTTTATGTTGGCCTAAGAACTATAAATCTGGTGGAAAGAGGTTAGTAATTAGACTTATTCTAGAAATACATTTTTAATGTTTTCATAAATATTAATAAATATGCAAATTAGATAATTTGCACAGGCGACAATTGGATAAAGGGACTAAGGACTATGTTTAGTAGTCTATGGTAATTATAACTGAGATATGAGTAATAATGGAGACACACCTCCATTCTTGACTATTTTATGGATATCCATGCAAACAGCTCAAATATCCCAATGGTGATGCTATATACCCACCCCCTCCCCCATTTAAAGTGAAGAGTGCATAAAACAATAGAACCAGCAAATGGAATTTTATCTCTGTCCAGCAAATGCACAGACTCTCCAGAGCCTTCAAAGTAAGTAAGGGTGCAAAGATCAGGAATCGATACAATCAAGTACCACACCTGACCCAGGATACCAATGGGAAAGTATCAAACTCACAGTTAGACACCACAAACGAGAGCCAAGAGGTCAGCCCTTTCCCAGCAGGTGACCACAAAGCACAATTAAACAGACGCGCACAAAGACATGGCAAACACAAGACAGAACAAAAACATAAAAGATCCACAAAAGAAGTACTGCCTTGGAACGGTCAGTAAAATATTTTACTTGAGGGCTTAAACCGGTTTAACCAGGCGCCAACCCATAATTCAGATGTGGATCAAGACACATAGATATTTGGTTTGCATGAACGACCCCTAACTTATCAATGCATCATCCCCTAAAACATATAAATCAAAGTATAACAAGGAGATAAAGCAAAGATAAGGATTCAACAGTCAATAAAACTGAATACCGGAGCAAAAGAAATCCAACAGGTAAACCCCCGAGGGCCCGACAAACAGCCAAAGCATCAGGCCCCTACCATCTCATCAAAAGATAAGTCTTTAAGTTGAAACCATCATAGAGTCTGAAGTCTGACCCACCGGCATGCAATTAAAGAGGAAAGCAAAGTTGCCAACCGTGATTGTGTTGACAACCAAGCATGCAGTCTGTTGCAATACATTAATGTTATAGCCAATCTTTTTATAATGGGAAATTATTTAAATGAACTGCGCTGAAAAATTATTAGAACCAGCAATCTTCTTGAATTTATACACCAAGTCACCATAGAAATCTGGTTCCGAAAGTCCTTGGCGCAAGAGTGATTTAAGTCCAACTTGGAATTTAGAAATCAAAGCATAGTAATGTCTATAAAATTTTGCAAAATTTTTTGCGAAGTTTATGATATCGATAGCCTTGTTTAAGAAGTTTCTGAGTTAATAATTTATTGCGAGTGTTGAAGTCAGAAACATGGCTAGATGCTCTAGCAAAACGAAGGAGTTGAGAGATATAGACTCCATAGGATGTAGAACGAGGAACATCCCCATCAAAAAATGGGAAATTGACAATTTCAAAATCAAAGTCGTCACGTTTATCATAAATTTTGGTAGAAACAATATCATTAAAATTGACAAATGCAAGTCTAAAAATGCGGCTTCGGTATCAGAGGTATTGGCAATATTCGGTTGGAGCTTTGAAGGGTATATTTGACTAACCATATTGTCAAAATAAACATTATTAATATTTAAAATTAATATTTCAATGCTCATATGGGCCTCGACGGGACAAAACCTGTCTTTGGGGTTCCCGACAAAGCGTTTACATATGATACTTTCTAAAAAGCGAATAACAAAGGTGCTGATCAGACTGCGTGAATGACAGGCTTGTCTACGCCTGTGTTTTGTTCGCAAACCCGGAAGACAGGATTGTGTGTACAATCTCCTTCCATTATTCCTGCCCCTGGATATCCTCTATGTATTGTACCGCATTTAAACTAACCAAATATCTACGTGTCTAGATCCACAACTGAATTAAGGGTGAGTATGGTGCCGTTAAACCGTTTGAAGCCCTCCAGTAAAATATTTTACTGACCATTCCAAGACGGTACTTCTTTTGTGGCTCTTTAATGTTTTAGTTCTGTCTTGTGTTTGCTATGTCTTTGTGCGCGTCTGTTTATATGTGCTTTGTGGTCACCTGATGGGAAAGGGCTGACCTCTTGACTTTCATTTGTGGTGTCTATTTGTGAGTTTGTCACTTCCCATTGGTTTCCTGGGTCAGGTGTGGTACTTGATTGTATCGATTCCTGATCTTTGCACCCTTACTTACTTTCTCACGTCGAAGCCCATTTATACAGATTATGGCTGAACGTTAATGCTCAGACCAAAGTTTACATCTTAAGGCCCCACTTGATGTGTAAGCATGGACGTATAAAAGAGTTTATGCGCATATGTTCTGAGTGGCAAAATCTCATGTGCTTAGTCATTCATTTTTGCAGTAGCAGCAGATGATAGTACCACAGAAACAGTAGAGCCCACTACCAAAACCAGTGAAGTAACCGATCAAACCATGGAACTATCAACAGAGACAGACGCAGACCCAACAACGGTCACAGAGACTACAGCAGGCTTCACAATGGGACAAAGTCCATTTACAGCCAGCATCGCTCCAACTGCACACACTTCTACCATAT
This sequence comes from Loripinus fragilis, assembly GCA_964019695.1. Taxonomy (NCBI): domain Eukaryota; kingdom Metazoa; phylum Mollusca; class Bivalvia; order Lucinida; family Lucinidae; genus Loripinus; species Loripinus fragilis. Next base: position 8,151,493 of record OZ026521.1, on the reverse strand, counting down.
CAGCAACGGGAGTGAATGCGTCAACAGAAAGTAGTAAAGCACCATCGGTGGCCACACAAGGCTTATTGGGGAGAATGAAATTTACAGTTGTGGCACTTTTAGCAGCTTTAAGCATGCATGTTATAAAATGAAATGTTACAGTGAACTTTGTTTTTATTAATTTTATATGATAGTTCATATTTTTTAATTAATTTTCTTATATTTAATCAATTTATGCTGTAGATAGCTAAAATGAATCTTTTAATACCAACAGCATAGCTCTTGGTACATGTAGTTTAATAGATGATACCACTTAGTTATATACTAGAGGACTTTTAAAACGCGTCACAATAATTTTGCACTTTTCTCAGGAACAGAATAAGCCATTGATGTGTAACTTGCAACTCAAAATAGGTATAAACCAGTAAATAATTTGACTACATCATAACGTGACGTTGCTGATGACGTTACATGGCCACATACAGCATCCAGCACCATTCTGCAAAGTAAGTTGATTTTTGTTATCTTGTGTGTATGATAACATAACCAGTAACGCAGTTATTAGAATATGTCTTATCAATAGCAATTGATAGCTTAACATTTCATAAATAAACATCAGATTTTAACATCAGTTTACATCCCATTTTCAAAAAAATCGTAATAAGCTACGTTTATGTATACTTTCATTACTAACAATGAATGACTACTTATACTGACAATCCTATGGGGAATAACTTTCATGCGCGGATCCAGAAAGATATGCCAGAGGGATCCAACTTTGACAACGTTTTTTTTTGTTTTTAGTGTTGAGGGGAGGGAGGATCAAAATACCACTATAAGCGAGCCATCATCAGCCCACAAGCGAATCGCCATTTAAATAACGTTTCGCTGTCGGGCCGATAATGGCCCAACATTGAATGCTGGCTTGGTAGTTTTGTGATTTTTTAGGGGATCCGAACCAGAATTGCTTAGAAACCCTAATTTTTTGTGATATTTGAGGGGGGGGGTCTGGAACCCCTGTCCCTACCTCTGGATCCGCCCATGACTTTTGATGTAGGAGAGATTTTGAGTTTATGTCAGGTGATCGAGAACGTCTTCAAAATGTACGCTAACGTCAATTGCACGATGCAAAAAAGCGTGATACAAACGTAATTAATTTATAATCTACCATTTGTATATGCCATTAGCCTCTTCAAACAAAACCAAACGAAACAATTTGGAAACTTTGAAAGTATCCAGATGTTGAATTGTACTGCTAGACTATAGTAATCAGAGTGGGTGAGGTATGTCAGCATCTTTAAAGGTGTATTAATTTGAGCATATTATTCTGTCAATACATTTTAATTTTTTTTAAATGATGAATTACAATCGTCACTGAAACTTAGGACACATATCTGTTGAGTCAGGAATCAAACATTTTATGGAGACTTTCTTGTGAATTCCGTTTGTATACTGTATACTATTGTTTGTCTTTATGTGTTGTTCTATGTTCAAAGTATACAAATAAAATATGTTTAAACGAACATTTTATTGCGAACTTGCAGCTGAATTGATTTCCTTCAGAATCGACCATTCCTGTCAGAAAATGGAAACCTTTACAATACCTTAGATTAATTTTACAACCACGAATTTTCTAAGGCACACTAAAATCTAGCCAGTCTTTGATGATAAAATTCTAGCTGACAAATTCAGTGTTTGAGCAAAAATGATTTAGTCTGGGTGATGTGTGTTCAAAGTCCTCTAGTATATTATATAACTCCATGACAAATGCATTGTAATTTACAGGAAAATGCAATGTTTTGATCCAAACTTTGCTTGATGGGATAATTTGAACCACTTTGGTAGCGTTTGCATCGAAAACTCCTAAGAATAAAATAACTTGTTTGTTTGTGAAAATAATGTTTAAAATTCTGAAAAAAAACCCCACAAAAATGTAACAAAATGGATGTTAATTTATGCAAATTGCCCTTAGATTAAACTGTAAAATGGTGCATTCTATTCTTCAATCAAAGTGTATATATAATATAGAACATACTCTTTCACAATAACACTACATATGTAAAACTGATCATACTATTTTGAAACCCAACTGTACATAAAAACAGAAAAAAACAGAGTGTTTTATCAACCACTTTGTTATGTACATCAAAATGTATACTATTCTCAATCGCGTTTTATCTGTAGAGCATACTATCAAATTCCACAAACATTGCGTATGTATTACAGATTATCATATGACGTCGCGTCTGGGAGTGAAATTACGTCATGCAATAAAATCGATAAACCACTTGTGCTTTATAGATTTACGGAAACGTTATGACGTCCATATCAATGTTGCGTACATAATGACAAAAGTATAACGTTTTTACGGCAGAAATGAGATTTCAAAGTAATCTTAATGCCATATGATAAATAGAATCTAACATTCGTGCTCTTGTATTATTAAATTTATTAAACACGTTGCAAAAAAGAGATAAAATGCTCGGCAAGCCTCGCATTTTATCTCTTTTCCCCTACTCGTTTAATAAATTCAATAAAACATAAGCACTCATGTAAGATCCTCTATGTATACCATTGGGCAACAACACAACATATATAAATCAGAGTATACTATTAAGCAAACAAGCAGTTTTTGCTAAAGCAAGTATGCTAGTCAGCAAGTACACTGTGTATGTAAAACAGAATATCAATATTCAACAATCACTATATATGTCAAAATAGGGTGTACTCTTTAACAAAAGAATCATATTATGTAAATCAGAATATATACTATTGCCAAATCGCATGGTATAGGAAAAACAGAGTATATTTTCAGCAAACGTACTGTATTTGCAAAATCGAGTGTATTATTCTTCAACCACATTGTATATATACTTAAACGCAAACGTTTCGCAACTCATACTAAAATGCTATTTCTTTCTTTTAGAGCCAGATATTTTACTCCATGATATTGTTATTAACAAGTCCAATGATTTGCCGTCCAAACAACATGGCAATCAGACCAGTGAGACTCACGACTGCCGATCTTCAGCAAGAAATGTAGGGCAACCCAAATTTGAAAAGTCACAGAGTTACAATACCTTACATTTTTTTGAGTCACAGTGTTCAACCACCTAAAATTTTGTTCGGAATAGGTGTTTAACCATTATCTGTTTTCAAAAGCAGAAGGGCAGACAAATCAAAGCAGCTTGTTTTATGCATTTGTTAACGTTCATTACGTCAACGTAAAGCCTTCAATATTTGACGTAATTGGCCGTTTAAGCACAACTGAATATCAATAATCGAGTTTTTAATGTCACCAGTGAAAGCCTTCATTACATTGCATAGTAGACAGAAGTATCGCGCGACATGACGGAATAAAATGAACAATTTTGATAAATTGTTTGACGTTAACAAAGAAACGCAGCAACTTTGAGCATTGATAAACGTTAATTGTTAAACCTTAAAATGTTTTCCGTCAGATACGACATCTGGCTATCACATCGCACCGTTTGTTCTGAAATCGAGATAACTATCTTTATTCTGGACGTAAATTGTTGAAAAACACTGACGTCATTATAACGTCAGAATGAAGAGTATGATCAAAACCGATTAATGGTAAATCATTCCGCATTGTGCAGGTGCATAAAATATGATTCTATGAATATTCTAACATGGACCATACTGAAGAAAACATAGATATTAAACGGTTGCAAAACTTTTGCGTTTAAGTATATAAAACAGAATAATATCTTCCACGAGTGCATAATGTATACTGTTCCTCAAATACACGATGTATGTTATACAGAGTAATAATATTTAACAGTTACTTTATATACAATGTGTAATATATGAACATATATGTCACCAACCTAACTATAATATGTGTAAAATATAATATATTAGTCAACAGTCACACTGTATCTGTAAACCAGAATATTCTAGTTAACAGCAAATATGTTCTTAAAAGTGTACCTGCAAAACAGAATATACTAGTCCGCTACCACAATGCATGTGTAAAACAAAACATACAAGTCACCAACCACAATTATGTGTAAAACGGAATATACAAAGTAAGAAAGAGAGCAAAGATCAGGAATCGATACAATCAAGCACCACACCTGACAAGTCAGCGACCCCACTATTAGTGTAAAATAGACTATACTAGTCAGCAACCACACAGTATGTGTAAAACAGATACTTGACCACAACCACAATATATGTGTAAAACAGAATATATAAGTCTTCTAGCATACAACATGTCAGCAACCACACTATATGTGCAAAACAGAATATATTACTCAACAACCTTTGCGGTTGTGTAAAACAGAATGTAGTAGTCTATAATCCTACTGCATTTAGGTTATCAACCGGGGATCTAAAATCGTGTCTCATGCAAAAATAGTAAGTGAGTATGATCAGGAAATACCACAATCACAAACCGCAGACAACCCCATGGCACCGCGAGGAAGAGCCCCTCAACCACCACGAGACAACAGGAAGACAAATTAAGCAAAGCAACCATCTCTCTCTTCCCCATCAAGATGATTGCAATACTAGAATGGACATAAAGTAACGTACAACAAAACATAGAACAGTTACAGACTCCCACAATGGGAGTAACAATAAACAAAAAGTCAACAACAACAGAACCACCGCTTTAGATGGACAGCAGCCTAAGCCACCAGGGGCTTAAATGCATTTTACTGGTACCAAATCTTCGCCCTAGATTCTGCTGGTGTTTAAGTACAAGAAATGTTCAGCTCGCATGGAAGCCTTCTAACTAATGCAATGTATCATCATGGAGAAACACTCTAATCAAATTAACGCACCATGATGAAACAAAGAAAAGGGCTCATGACTTACAGATAGTCAGAGCTAAAGAAAACCTCAAGTTGAGCCACGGTGGGTCCAGCTACAGATAAAACACAAAACACAAACATTTTGCATCCGAGAGGTATACAGCTGGGTTTTTAAAGAGTGTATTATATATAAAACCACTATATAGCACAATGACCAGAATTGCATTTCGCGGAAAATGCATTTTTATGCCGTACAGGCTTTCACAGCACAGACATTGTGTATGGGCCGCCATTTGTGTACTAATATATAGTCTTCATTGGAATTTCTTTTTTCTTTGAAAATACTATGCGATTTTATTTCTGCATCTCAAACGGAGACAGATAGTTTTTTTACTGATGATATATTAACAATTATACGAGTGTTTCCATCTTTATTTTACCACGGTTTGATGAAAGTAATGTTTTTAGCAGAATAAAACCCTCTTTGTCTCTACAATGACCCTCTGTATCAACGATGTTGTAAAAATGGAAGATACATGTCCTTTAGACCTTGATAACTTTCATCTATGAGTTGAATTGTTCTTAAATTGTTCAAAGTATTTAACTACGAGTCAGCTGACAAGGACTAAATTACACAGTATCACATTACCATGGTTTCATATTATTGCTTTTCAGCTACTTTCTCTAGTTTTTCAAAGAAAATAAAATAAGTTGTCAAAAATGAGCATCGACACAAGAAAATGTGTCTTCGGGGTTTCCGATGAAGTGAGATTAAAACCAGCATACCCAACTACATAGATTAGCTAGCAAATCGAAATCTCGCTCGTAGCAAGTCTAGATACAATACGTTCCAATAAGCGAATAACAAAAACGCTGATCAGACTGCGCGGATGTGCAGGCTGGTCTGCGACTTTGTTGTTTTGAGACCCCTGAAGACAGGATTTCTTGCCCAAATTATACACCAAACGTTTGGCTAACTGTATGCAGTGTTTAATTGCAAACAATTTAAAACTTATATATTTATGTAAAAAATATACACTGCAAACCTCTAATTTGGGAAGATAATGGTGAATATGTAAGCACGCAATTTTTATTACAAGATATGCGTCTAAGCAATATATTAATCAGTAAACACATTCCTATGCAATAAATATAGTTTTATTGACTTTTGAAGCAAAGAAATCTATAAATTTAGTTTCAAAATCGGGGGATCCTAATCTACATACTTTAGAAATTAATAAACAGTATTCTTCGACCTCATTCCATCTCGGGTCTACATGGATGTCGTTTGATTAGGTAAATTCAATATTTTTCAATCCCAATCAAATTTTATGAAAATATAAGACATTTTGAAAAATAATTATTTCGCATCTCCTTGTGGGGCTTCCGTAGGAAATGGACTGCTCTGGCGTCAGCCCGGGGGGAGGGGGAGGGGGGGTAACTTGGAGGTAATTTTGGTACGGATGTGCGAGCCAGTTTTTTGAAACCTACCCCAATCATATACTTGGTCTTCAAATGACCTATTCATATACAAGAGGTGTTTCATGTTCATTTGAACTAATTTGAAAATGCCGTTACTAATTTATTTCTCGTTATATTGAGTAATTATTTATTTCCATGGGTTAGTCTGATCTCCAGGAATACGCAGTCATCAAGAAAATCGTTTTTTTTATTTTCTGGTTTGGAACAGTCTCTGAAGATGAGTAGTCAAATTTTAAGCGTTTAAAAATGCTGTCAGAAACGAAATGTACTAAATCTTTCTCGATCAATTTCTTTAAAAGCTGTGAAGCTTATCTCTTGCAACCTTTCATATATACTTAACGCCAGTAAAAACGCAACTTATACAGTATAACCTCACTCGAGATTTAATGCTATTTTATCATTCTAATAAAATAAAAGCATAAACCTATGGTCGCGATATCAAGTCAATACTCTTTTGGTGCAGATAAAGCAGCCCAGATAAGCCAGGCTGTATATTTTTGATAAAGGAACACAGCCCGAACTTCGACACAAAAACTGCAAAATCACCTTATTAATCTGGATATCAGATCTTCATTATGAATGGCTCTTTTTCATTCAAACTTTCGGATAATTTCAACATGGCTCTACTTTCTATGCATACGCAACAGATTTGTTTTGTCTTGAAGTTTTGACCTTCAAAGTGGTCATCAAAGTTTCAGCAAGAAAACCGGATTTTAGCGAAAATGCGACACTTTCGACGTTTAATATTGCGATAAATGATGACTATAGGTTATGACCTTACAACTTATGTATGCCAATTTTTAAATGATTCAGTTTAATTGAAGCTTTAGTGATTTCTTAAAATTTTGGGGAAATTTCACCAAAAAATGAAATTTAAAACGTAAGTTTTAGGTCCTTCCAGCAAAGAGAATTTTGTGTTGTAAACCGTTTTATTGTTTGTTTGAGTGAAACGCAGTACTTGCAGGCTGAAATTGAATAAAATTACAGGATTTAATATTGTTACCAAAAAACTTGACGAATTTGTCATTTTTCACAATTTTTTGGCAGAAGTGTGCAATTGAACTCAAGTTTTGGTTAAACGTTCTCCTACGTTAAGGACGCTTGTTAGTAAAAAGACAAAGTGTATCAAGCTGATATTTATAGGAAAAATAACACTTATACCAGTTGCGTTTTTAATGGCTTTAAGTATATATATAATAGATAATTTAAGTATGTTCTGTTAGAAAATAAAACATTCCAGTTGGATATTTACTTTTTGGAAGCGTCTTGACCATTAAATTTTAGGGTTTACAGTTTCCATAGCAACATTAAATTGTATGCAAAATACTCAAATGCAATATTTGGTGATCAGTTTTATAGGCATTAGCTACTTAAAATATGGAAGAAATTGAGTCGGCTGTGAGTTTTGAGAATTTATTTTTCAAACTTCTTCCAAGACTCATTTTATGCATGAAATATCCATTTAGGCACTTGTATGGAAGAACTTATTAAGCCAAGTTTCCAAGCAAAAACAGGCATACATATGTTATATCTCATTTTAATAATAGACTGAGTGTTCCTCTAAACCTAAAAGAAAAATTCACACTTAAATACGTATTTTCTTAGAAGATACACTCGTTTTAGCTCTTAAAATCAGTTAAAAGGGGTGGGGATGTATTTAGGCCCGTCGTGTTATGGCTATGCTTTAAATTGCCATCTTTTCTATGAGGGACACGTCCGTTATGCATGAAAAAGCAAAATGTGTTTGTTTTATTTATATGCAACCGCAAAAAACGAAGTTCAAATCTGTTCAAATAAACATGAAACAGGTCTCGTACTAAACTGAACAAAATGTTTACATATTCATATACTGTTCTTTGATCTTTATATACCCTCTTTGCTGTCTGTAAACAAAGTTTACGAATAAATATTACAATTTCAGTTTCTGAGCTGAATATCTGAGCAAAAAATATGAGTATTTTCAAACAGGGATGTCATTCATATATCAATGATGAAAAACGGGGTCAGTCATATACTTTTCCTTTGAAAAAGGGGGCTTATCGTATACCTGGCAACGCTAAAAAAGGGGGCTATTCGGCACGCACATCCGTACTATGTCATACATAGGTAGTTACCCCCCCCCCCCCCCCCGGGCGTGAGTCTGCTATATAGTGGTTTCAGATACCTCATAGAATTGCCTTTGCAACCATTCAAAATCCAGCTGTATACCTTTGGTGTGCAAGGGTGACCACTTTTCCTACCTTGGTTACCCGACCATATACCATATATATGGGATCTATTCAGCTACTACACTACAATTTAAACCCACGTGAAGTAGTTACAGTAAAATGAGCATAATATGGATTTAGCACAGGCTTTCTTATTAATGCATCATGTATATCCCTAGGATATGCCTTGCTGGAATCCATCTTAGCCACCAGTTAATACTTCTAAACTAATTACCTTAAATGATTGTCTAGCTTATTTGGGTATGTTTTTAGAGGTTTTTGCTTTGTGCTGTGAGAAGTGATAATTGATGAGCTAGGGAAGAGATAACTGATGATTTGACATAAATGAGCCCCACTGTCTCGGGCTTATCACAAGGGATGATTCAAACCTGTCTACCCATTTACGGAGGCTAGACGAGGACTTGTTATATCCTTATGGGGACAGCAAATATTCTGATGGGACAAGGCCGATGCGCAGGCAGATTTAAATCTTAAATGGGCGCTGATGAAACATATTTGATTTCGTAACGAGGAGACTCATACATGTAGTAACACTGTTCTTGAGTATGTTGATGTGTTTGTCAGCAACCAAAACCTCAGATAACTAAAATAGCTCCCCGTACCATCCAAAAAAGAACAAAGTATGAGACGTCTGCTTTGAAGAGATGTTTGTTTCAAAATTACAATGCTTCCTTAAAGTTAAGCAAGACTTAAGTTAAGTATTGATATTTCAGCATACTATATTAAATGCTAAATAAATTGCCTGGATCGATGTGGCATTTGTGGTGAAAAATATCATTGTGATCTTCAGAAAAATTAATTTAGATTTTAATCAGTTTTAAACGTTTTCTTTTCGCATCCTGAATAATCAATACTTAACTTAAATCTTCCTTAACTCTAAGGAGGCTCTGCAATTCCGGGCCCAGGTAATTTCTGCAAGGTTTCCTGGACTATCAATTCCGAGTTTAAACTGCAACTTTAATCGCCAATTTTCTTTATACCAATAAGTCACACACTCACCTCTCTTAATAAACTGCTTATTCGATGTTTTCTCTTCGAAGTCAGATAACAGACTGATCTATTGATCGATTGTCAGTTTGATTGTCGACATAGTGCGGCCCCCGTCATTGACGCACACTACGTCCAGCTTTAGGCACCCACGTAGGCTTTGAGAACGGAGTTACTACATGTTTGATAAGCATCTATATGTGATATCAAAAACAAGCATTAGCTTTTCTTGAAAGTAGGGTATGACTAAATAACAAAAATAAGTATGATAAGGAAATATCACAATCACACACTGCAGAATAATCCACGGCACCGCGAGGAAGAGCCACAGAACACTAACAGTCTTAAGACGTCAGATAGACAAAGCAAAGCAACCAGCTATCTCTTCTTGATTTCACTACACTATTCAAAGTTTGATTGAAAGCTTACTTAAGACCCGGATCAGACGCCGCGTTTTGACGCATCTGATTGGGGTCTGCACTGTCTGCAAAAACTTGCTAAGCTAACTTTGGTTAAGCAAGAGTTTAGACTAAACGCTGGGATGTTCACTTTTATTAAAGTTTGCCCTTAAAGGAAATAATTCGTATTATATTCATACGTTCTGAGCATAACTGGTGCAACGCATATGTTTGAACATGCATTTTAATCAACTCTGCCCTTCATTTGCGTAGCTCTCATTACACAATATACGCACGTGCGTAATAAAAAAGTTACAGTGAAGGGATTTCACCTAATGTGGTAAAAGTGACTTTCCGTACCATAAGGAACTGCTCATTAAGGAAAGAATTCGCTCCCTCTGGGAGCAAATTCTTTCCTTTAAGAGAAGTTCTAATGTTGAAAAGGGGACGCAATTGAAGAAAATCACTGATTAATCCAGTAGTCTCCCTTTGATGTGCGTAACTTTTTCAGCGTTCTGGCTACGCCGTTGCATTCTGGGTAATTGTTCATGCTTAGGTTGTCATCTGCTAACTTTCTTTTCAAAATTAACTTTGTCAAAACATTCTTTCAGGAAAACCAGCAGTGTCAATCGGGTTGGATCCAGAACAGGATTGATGTTCTGTCGGTTCTGATCTGGATACCAACTGTTTATAAAGGTTATCAGCCGACGAAAATCACAAGCAAGGAAGGTGTTAAGGTCTATTTTTTATTATGTTTACAGCTTATAATCGTTTCATATTGTTTGTCAAAATTGACCCGAGACATATGAATATTCAATAACCTTTTACCCAGTCTTCGTGAATCTTCGTAAAAAGTGCGCTTTAGATTGTTGTACTATTACTAATCTAAAAAGAAATTAATCACAATTATCCGGCAGCCTAGTGGATAGTTGAGTGTTTTAGCACTCAAAAGATGTGGGTTCGAGTCCAGTGGTATTGAAGTATTTTTTTTTCATTTTTTCTTTCGATTTGCTAGTTTCTTTGTCTTTATTTTTGTTTTTGTGCACACCTGGATACATTTATATGAATTTGGCATGCGTTTATGTAACAAATACAGCACCGTGAATAATTTCAATAAGCCTTCATGTGATTAACTCTTTGCACGCTGAATATTTTTTGAGACTTTTGTTATTATCAGCTGACTTTTGATCAAAATTAACTTTTTCAAAAAAAAATTCAGGAACACTATCAGAGTATCAAATGGTCTGTATCCAGATCAGAACTGACATTCTGTTAGTACTGAACTGGGTCCAAACTATTTGCACATGTTATCAGCTGACAAGGAAAGAGTGGGGAACTTAGGGAATAATTAATACAAAAGCGGCTACATATAGAAATGAAAGATGCAAAGCTTATCACAAGATGATGTAAAATATACGAAGAATATTATCTTAAAAAAGAAAGCAGTTCCTTCCAAGTTTCGCTCCAGGTGTGCTTGGTTTGTAAGTAGTCAACTAACCACTAGGCTATCAGACAATTTGCATTAACGAATTGAGATTATCTTCATATTCTCTGTAAAAGCGTGACCAAGGTCGGAGTACTCCACGAAAACGCACGAATATCACGAAGATTTTGGCGAAAATTAATCAGTCTAAGGTCAATTTTGGCAGACTATACCTTATTTGCTTCATTGTTTATTCTTTTTATTTAAAGCTTTATTTGATTAATATTAGTAAAAGCTGAAATATATTGTGTTCTTTTGTTGTCCTTAAATAACCAACTATACACCACCACCACCACCACCACCACCACCACCTACTTTCGTGCCAGCCAAGAGTGGCAGTGACGTCGTGTTTTGTTTATAATTGTTCAGTAAAACATTAACTTGACCACGGAGCTTGAGCTAATGCGAATCGATAGATCACTTGTGTATTAATCCTATCCTATGGATAGGATTAATACACAAGTAATCTGTCGATTCTAAGTCCCTAATAACTTTTTAAACAAAATCTGACGTCACTGTCACTCTTGGCTAGCAGGACAGTACAACAACAACAACAACAACAACAACAACAACAACAACAACAACAACAACAACAACAACAACAACAACAGAAAATGCATCAATTTTTGTGGCACTTATTTAACAGAACCAAAAGTAAATGCAGACTTTAGCTAGTTATAGTTTCTGTGGAACAACAGTCCCAACAATAGAGGGTACATTTTGTTCCTTAAACAGCCAATTCAGGGTTTTCCTACTGTAGTATACAGCCAAGTAAGTGCATATGTTCTTATAAGCAGAGCCTAAATTATTTTGAAGTTGCTAATGCTTCCTGTATATTCACATCCAATTAACAGCACGTGCAACTTTATTATTATCTCTTACAAACAATGTGCCAAGAATGCTTTGAACCATCAAACTTTAACCCTTAATGTGCCAATGGCAACAAAAGTCGTCTGCTCTTCTCGTCTGCTGAAATGTTTAAGAAGCCTCTATGGCAATCAATGTGGACCCAGATCAGACTGCTCATATAGGAGCAGTCTATTCTGGGTCCACGCTGTTTGCTTCTATACTTAATTTGTCAGTAATGTTTGGCATTTATTTGCACCAGACGACTTCAGCAGACGACATTTTCAGATGCAGTTTTTTCTTGGCACTTTAAGGGTTAACACACATTTATCATATGACTGGTCATATAGTCGCGTCTGGGAGTGAAACAACGCCATAAGACAATAATAGCAAAACAACCAGCTTTCTCTTCCTCTTCAAGATGGTGAAAAATAAACGTCATGTCAACATTGACCTTATATGTAAGAATAGGATTGCAAAAATTTGCAACCGTGGATTTATTGATTAAAACAATTTCAAGTGACAAGCGATTTTCAGAGACAAATACATGTAACTTGAAACCAAGTTCTAGTTGGTCACTGTTCAAACCCATTATTTCTGACCAAACGCTAATAAAATTGAAATGAATTTTTGCCTAAATATGTGCATTTAAATGGGCAAAAATTAAAGCGGTGTTGTAGAATTATTTTAAAACGAAAAATGCAGTTTGATTTGGTGAGATTTCCTTATCATACTCACTATTTTGATTTGGTACCAAGCTTATAAAAAATGGTAATTGAGTATGACCAAGAAATACCACAATCACAAACCGCAGAACCTTGTCAAATTGTATCAATGATGATATAAAACACGCAACAATGATAATATGGGGATGAAATCAGCTTATTTATGTTTTTAATGAGATTCCCTTACTTTTTTTAACGTTTTGTCAATATTTATGAATATGTAAATTTTGCAAATAAGAAATTGTATATTAATATCACAAACTCATAGGTAACAACATCACTTAGCAACATAACGTTAATGATGTCATAGTACAATTTAAGATGACTCTGAATGAATAAGAAATCATTCGGATAAGATTATATCCCTTAGATGCATGTGACAACATTATACAAAGTTTAACATTAATTATATTTTCTTTCTTTTTTAAGTGAAAAGTTTCCAAAATAAAATAAATGAAAACCTTTGATTTTTTTTTAAAATACAAGTGAATCGATATTTGTTGATGGAGAATTATAAGGTTATTAACGTGTGAAAAAAATGTTCCAGTGATATTTGATCATCTTATGAACAGGCATTTACAATATTATACTGCAAAAACATTAACTTTTTCCAAACTGCTATTTCTGTCGCTTATAATTCAATATCCCGTACATATTGTCTCATATAGTCACTCAGTTTACTTGTATTACTGTGAGTAATGATATTATTCTCTGATGCTTCTCAGCATCCCTCCTAGATGCAATAACATTTTTATGCCATGCTATGCTATCAGCCTCTAGGTCTTTTCTCTTGTAAGTAGAGTACACAATGTACCATTTACTTTTCCTAACTCATCCATTTTCTTTAACCCCTGCTTCTTTTCTGATATCCTTTCTGACTTGGCTCTCCTTAGATTGATTTTTTTCACTGTTTTCTTTGATCTGAATGGCTTTTAACTGGCTGTCTAATTCAATGTAAGAATTCGATATCTTGTCCATCATCTCTGCTCCCAGTCTGCCATTCATTGATTAAATTTTAATTTCACTTCTGTCAGTCTCATTCTCTCTAGATTTGTTTCTGTTGTTATCTGGCATGGATTCATTCTTCATTCTACCATCCACCTGTTTTCCTAGATCTCTATCCTTAGCAGCCTTCATATTCATGATCTCATCTTTTAAGTTTATCACTTCACATTTTAAATTCTTCATCGCACCGCTTAATTCACCCACAACAGATGAAATACACGCCTCTCCTTCCTGTTCTTCTGACTGTAGTTTAACGCATTCTCTCATTCCATCAGGTTTTCTGTTCCTACCTATCTTTATCTGCTTAATCTCCCTTTTTAAACTGATAATTTCCTCTTTTAACCTTGTCACTACAGTACTAAACTCCTCAATAACACCTGGCCTATAAGTTTCATCTTCCCACACGCTGGAGCCAGCTAATACAGCTCTGTCACTATGACACAACACTTTTCTATGTTCATTTCCCATATTTTTCATTTTTTCCATATTTTCCCAACTGTCTTGGCAATTGTCTAATAAATGCCGAAATGACCCACAAGATAAGCATTTAAGAATTTTACCATCTGCACCTGTTGGTTTGATTTTCTTTTTAAGGACTCCACTAGCTATTATAGGCCTATGGTTATCTTTTCCTTGTCTATTCCATGATTTCTCCCTTTCAAATTGACTAAATGATTTCCCCTCACAATTACTAGCGCTCGAAATGCTGAAACAGTTATACTATATTAACACCCTAAAGCAAGAACTTAGCACTGCAAAAACATATAAGCATAACAGGCTTGATGAGACGTCTATCGTTGATAGGCATCGATGCCATATGGCCGCTAAGTTTGGGTTGTTTGTTGATGAGGACCATAGCAAGCTTTCTACGTTATACTGGTTACCTAAACTTCATAAACGGCCCTATACATCGCGTTTTATTGCTAATTCTAGTGCATGTACAACTACTGAGTTGTCTATTCTTTTGACTTCTTTCCTCACTGCGATTAAAACCATGTCATTAAATATTGCACAACTATTTATGAAAGAAATGGTAAAAATTTATTTTGGTCTATTAAAAATTCAGGTGAAATTCTTAATAAATTTAAGTCTAGAGGTTTTCTAGCATCTGGTTTGTCTACATATGATTTCTCTACTCTCTATACTACATTGCCTCATAATCTAATCTAAGAAAAACTAACAGAGTTAATTGAACAAACATTAAACAGAGAGGGCTCACTTTATTTGGCTTGTTATGATAAAAGTGTCTTTTTTACTTCTGAACAACCTAAACGATATAAATTATAGTCATAAAAGTAAGTAATGGTGCAAAGATCAGGAATCGATACAATCAAGTACCACACCTGACCCAGGATACCAATGGGAAAGTGACAAACTCACAGAAGACACCACAAACGAGAGCCAAGAGGTCAGCCCTTTCCCAGCAGGTGACCACATAGCACATGTCAGAAAATATGTGATGCGCTCCATTATCTTTTGGACAATATATTTATAAGATTTGACTCGAAATTATATAGACAAATTGTAGGTATTCCAATGGGTACTAATTGTGCTCCTCTTGTTGCAGATTTGTTATTGTTTTGTTATGAGAGAGACTTTATGTTGACTCTGTCAGACAATAATCAAACTGATATTATTGAAGCTTTAAACTCAACCTCCAGATATTTAGATGAATTACTTGATATTGATAATCCTTATTTTGAACAAATGGTAGGTCAGATATATCCCAGTGAACATCAGCTAAATAAGGCGAATTCTTCTGATACTGAAGCTCCGGTTTTGGACTTGAACTTGTCAATAACAAATGGCACAGTTTCTTCTAAAATTTATGATAAACGGGATGATTTTAATTTTGAAATAGTAAATTTTCCCTTTCTTGATGGAGATGTTCCTTGCTCTCCTTCTTATGGTGTATATATTTCTCACCTTATTCGTTTTGTTAGAGTGTGTTCTAATGTTGATGACTTCAACAACAGAAACTTATTTTTAACTGCTAAGTTATTAAAACAAGGTTATAGATATCATAAAATTCGAAAAGCATTTTCTTAATTCTACCACAGACACTCGGAGTTAATTGTTAAATACAACATTGGGTTAAAAACTCTTCTGCAACAAGGCATATCAGAACCTATATTTTATGGTGACTTAGTTAATAAATTCCAACGAATTGTTGGAAAACCTAATTTAAGTGATTAATTCAAAAAGATAGTAAAACGTTATATAAGGGTTGTACTTCAACAACAGCAGAATCTAGGGCGAAGATTTGGTGCCAGTAAAATGCATTTTAGCCCCCCGGTGGCTTAGGCTGCTGTCTGTTCTAAGGCGGTGGTTCTGTTGTTGTTGACTTTTTGTTTATTGTTACTCCTATTGTGGGAGTCTGTAATTGTTCTATGTTTTGTTGTACGTTACTTTACGTCCATTTTAGTATTGCAATCATCTTGATGGGGAAGAGAGAGCTGATTGCTTTGCTTAATTTGTCTTCCTGGTGTCTCTTGATGGTTGAGCGTCTCTTCCTCGCGGTGCCACGGGGTTGTCTGCAGTTTGTGATTGTGGTATTTCCTGATCATACTCATTTACTATTTTGGATCTAACTTAGATATCATGCGACAGTCTGTATGCCTAGTTTTAAACCCAATCACGGTTAATAGCTATGGTTTCCTCTTTAATTGCACGACGGTGGATCAGGCCTCAGACTCTATTACGGCTCTGACGTAAAGCTTTAATCGGTGGGTTGGTGCCTGATGCTTATCTGTAGCTGGACCCACCGTGGCTCAACTTGAGGTTTTCTTTAGCTCTGACTATCTGTGAGTCATGAGCCCTTTTCTTTGTTTCATCATGGTGTGTTAATTTGATTAGATGTTTCTCCATGATGATACATTGCATTAGTTAGATGGCCTCCATGCGAGCTAAATAGTTCTTGTACTTCAACAACAGCAGAATCTTTGGGCGAAGATTTGGTACCAGTAAAATGTATTTAAGCCCCCCCCCCAGTGGCTTAGGCTGCTGTCCGTTCTAAGGCGGTTGTTCTGTTGTTGCTGACTTTTTGTTTATTGTAACTCCCATTGTGGGAGTCTGTGATTGCTCTATGTTTTGTTGTACGTTACTTTATGTCCATTCTAGTAATGCAATCATATTGATGGGGAAGAGAGAGCTGATTGCTTTGCTTAATTTGTCTTCCTGGTGTCTCGTGATGGTTGAGCGTCTCTTCCTCGCGGTGCCACGGGGTTGTCTGCAGTTTGTGATTGTGGTATTTCCTGATCATACTCATTTACTATTTTGGATCTAACTTAGATATCATGCGACAGTCTGTATGCCTAGTTTTAAACCCAATCACGGTTAATAGCTATGGTTTCCTCTTTAATTTCACGACGGTGGATCAGGCCTCAGACTCTATTACGGCTCTGACGTAAAACTTTAATCGGTGGGTTGGTGCCTGATGCTTATCTGTAGCTGGACCCACCGTGGCTCAACTTGAGGTTTTCTTTAGCTCTGACTATCTGTGAGTCATGAGCCCTTTTCTTTGTTTCATCATGGTGTGTTAATTTGATTAGATGTTTCTCCATGATGATACATTGCATTAGTTAGATGGCCTCCATGCGAGCTAAATAGTTCTTGTACTTCAACAACAGCAGAATCTTTGGGCGAAGATTTGGTACCAGTAAAATGCATTTAAGCCCCCCCCCAGTGGCTTAGGCTGCTGTCCGTTCTAAGGCGGTTGTTCTGTTGTTGCTGACTTTTTGTTTATTGTAACTCCCATTGTGGGAGTCTGTGATTACTCTATGTTTTGTTGTACGTTACTATATGTCCATTCTAGTAATGCAATCATATTGATGGGGAAGAGAGAGCTGGTTGCTTTGCTTAATTTGGCTTCCTGGTGTCTCGTGATGGTTGAGCGGCTCTTCCTCGCGGTGCCACGGGGTTGTCTGCGGTTTGTGATTGTAGTATACTCCTCAAAATAATTGAAGGACCAAGCTTTCAATTATAACATTGATGCATTTTGTGTATAACGTATTTTGAAAACCGATTATACGATATAGTCTAAATTTTTCGGACATCTTTGACGCCCAATTGCCAAGTGAAACGGCAAAAAAATGGTAGAAAATGTTACTAAGAAGGATTTTTGGTCCTTTTAAAACATGACCTAAATGCATTGGAATGTCATTTGTTGTGTGTGATCCATGGACCACAGAACTGCATGAAATGAATGAAAAATGTTTTTAGACGCTGAAATATCTGTTTTCACATGATTGTATGGTGTTTAAATCCCCTCGATACCACCCACCTCTTCCTGTGAGAGAAAATTGTCCGTTTTGGCTGCGGCGTAATGGGCAGGCTATGGGTTAAGACAACTGGTTTTGGCGTTTGTCTGTGACAATCTTTAAACAATTCGTCGGGACATCTTTCTAACACTCCGACGCATAAAATGACGACTGAAAATCTGATTCTTGATGGCCAAGTACACCCATTGTTTTCAGAAAACAAAACGCTGTCAAAACTCCATTGTCAGAGATGAAAATGCTTGCTTCCCATTATATTGAAACTGTTCGAGGAAAGTTTTAGCATGCAGGCTGAACTGTTTAAAACAAAGTTTGATTTATTGTCACTTTCATTCTACTCGAATGACCACAGAAGAAATTCTTTACCCCACCCACTGCCTTTTGAAAGTGTGTTATTTGAGGGTATGGTCATTTGAGACACCGTTATGGCAGAATTAGGCATGGAAATCAGTAGTAATGATTCTTGACTTATGGACATAAAGAATTGAAAGCTTTGGGCCAAGTTTTACAAAATTTAAATGTTTGAGCGAATTATACTCGCATTCTAAAATCTTGGTCCTTTAATTATTTTGAGGAGTATATTTCCTGATCATACTCACTTACTATTTTTGAATTTTATCAATGCTTTCGTCGCCTGTTCATACAATGCTGGCTTATTTTCCAAATTCCATCCCAGTTAAAATAAGTAACTTTTCTGATCAAGTTAAATTTGCCTTTTTCAAAGATCTAAATGCAAGGCTTTCTGGTGCTAATTTTATATTTTTTCGTTCTATCCTTTTGTATTTCAAATCAAACACGTTTATGAAGATAAGTATATTTTGTCCGTCTTCTCTTTCAAAACTCTCAAAATCTTCATACTTATCTAAACTATCAACAAGTTCATCCTTTCCACATTGTTTGTTTAAAAAATTCAGAAGAATAATTAGTCCATCATCAGTTTTCAAATCCTGTAATGAGATTTGAACAAAAACTCTCTCTCGAATATGTGTTTCATCATCTTCTGGAAGTGATAAAGCAACCACAATCCCTTGCTTACTCTTTGGTAAATCAATCAGTTCTCACCAAGCTAAAATTTCTTTCCTATATATTTCAAAACACTTCCCTTTGTCTAACGCTGGTGGGTTTTCCAGGCTGTCATCTTGATCTCTTATCACATCTCTCTCTGGCTTAACTTCAACAATATTCCATTACCCATATTTTTTTCACAGCTCACAATAGTCTTCTTATTTCCAAGACCCGTTAAAATCGCTCCGCTACGATTGATAAATCCACAAATAAACACAAAACACTCGGTGCCAATAACAGATGTTTACTGACAACACTAGATATCACAAACCCATAGGTAACAACATCACTTAGCAAAATAACGTTAATGACGCCATAGCACAATTTAAGATAACTCTGAATGAATAATGGTAGAGCAAAAACTAGCGAAAATTGACCAATAACCCCTCCCCATCAGTAAAATGGAAAACGATAGTATGAATGATGTGACAAGATGTTGAAGTTTCTTGGATCGCCGGAATTACTTTCAAAGAGGGGCAGTGGTGTTAAAATTTGGCAAAAACTTGGAATTGCGAATTTCTGAAATCCATTTGCAGCAACAGATACATGATACCAGCAAATAAAAACTGAAAAATGATTATTGAGTCTTGAATAAGTCCTCTCTGATTTTATCATGGTGTCAAAACCGGAATTTTAATGTCTTGATTTTTGGGTAAAAATCGGTGTTTTTATAAATTTAAACACGGATTTTTGTAATCTGGCCGAATTTGAAATATTGAGTTGCTATTTAACTTGTTTCAAATTTGATGCTGAATTGTTCAACCTACATATATCTCTGTTGTGCATACTTAAAAACCCCACCAAAATATTTTCGTTTTTACCTCGAATCCGGCATTTTGATATTCAGGTATACTTTATGAAATGCACGTTTTGCTATTACTTGTATATATGTACATTGTCATATTAAGAAAATGACGTACATATAGTAATCATTTTAAATGGAAACAGCATTTATCATGATCATGTACTATGATATCAAAACAAGTAATGATTTAAAAAAGAGGACCAAATGACCCTAGATCGCTCACCTGAGTTTTGTTTTAAACGTCTTATCTATAGGTATCTATTGGAAATTGGCCATGCTCCTGATGACCTTGTGGTCCATGTTCGGTCCAAGAGTCATAATTGGAACATATTTAAATGTTGTGTACCAGCTGATGCTACATACCAAATATCAGAGCTCTAGGCCTGGTGGTTTCAGACAAGAAGATTTTTTATGTTTTCAATATATAAGGCAGTATGACCTGGAAGTACCACACTCACACATTGCATACAAACCCACGGCACCGTGAGGAAGAATCAAAGAACAATAACAGCCTCATAAACTCTGTGACCTCCAGGACGATGCTATTTTGACCACAGAACCATAGTTTGAACAAACTTGGTAGAGTACCACTTGGTGATGCTACATTTCAAATATCAAGCCTTTTAGTATCTGACAAGAATGTGTTTTAAAACGTTCTCTATATAAGCTATATATAAAACATTGATCCCCGAGGCGGCCTCATTTTCGGCCGCAGGGCCATAATTTTCAACAAACTTAGTAAGTCTACTAGATGATGCTTCATGCCAAATATAGACTCTAGGTTATGTGGTTTCAGACTAGTATATTTTAAGTGTTCCATATATAAGCCTATGTAAAACATGTAACCCCAGGGTGGGGCCAGTTGGGCACAAGGGCCACAATCTAGAGGTATACTAGGTGATGCTACATAACAAATATCTATGCTCTATGCCTTGTGGTATCAGACAAGAAGATTTTCCCAATAGATTCCTAAAGTGAACGTTTGAGCTTGCAGACGGGTCCACTTAATAGTCACTGTGGTCCAAATTGAATAAAATTGGTAGAGGTGTACTTAGTTAGGTGATGTTGCATACCAAATGTCAAGGTGCTAGGCATTGTCGTTTCAGACAAGATGATTTGTTTTATGTTTTCCCAATATAAAAGTAAAGCAGAGGGCAAAATCCAGAAATCGATACAATCAAGTACCTCAGCTGACTCGAGACACAATATGGGAAAGTGAACACCACACACAAGAGAGCCAAGGGATCAGCATTTTCCCAGCAGGTGATCACATGCCTATGTAAAATATGCCACCTCCAGGAATGTGCCATTTACACCACAGGGCCATAATTTGTAAAAACTTGGTGGAGGTCTACTAGGTTATGCTACATACCAAATATTAAGACTCTAGGCATTGTGGTTTCAAACAAGAAGGTTTTCATTTTGAAAATCTAATTTAGCCCATGTGACTGAGATATGCAATGGACTAAACTCTTGGAACAATTATTTAAGAGGGTCATATAAGAACCATTCCTGCAAAGTTTGGATAAAATCTAGTTGTTTAGGAGGAATTTTTGCCATCACAAAACCATAGACAGCCAGTGTCCCAAATATGGTCATTAATACGTCTCTTCTAAAACAGAATGCGTTACATGCCGTATATGCAGAGTTTAAAGGTCTACATTTTGGTTTAGGAGTGGGCATCAGCAGACTTTCTGCTAAGGGAAAGATCATTTCATGTGTTAGCGTATTTCAATATCTCACCGAACTAAATGGGCTCTAAGAGGGGACTTACCGCCTATATAGGTTCACTAAGATAAATATAAATATTTTATCAGAAAATAACTAAACCCTTTAAGAACCTCTTTATTACCCCATGCAGGGAATTCATAATCCACCATTCGGTCTGCCTCGCAAAGAACATAGAAGAGTCATAAACACATTAATGATTAGTACCACTTTGATGGTTTGAAAAGTAGGTTTTTTAGCAGCTTGACCTTGAACTTTGATACAAAGGTCATATCAGCAGTCAGAAGCTATTATTGACAAAAGAACACCTTAGACAACCAGTGTGCAAAATATGAACCATCTGCAAAAAAACATGTTAGAGTCGATACAACCAGCTTCAAACTATTTTGAAAATTAAGGCTCAAATGTCATATTGGTAATTATTCTACAAAATATGAAGCAACTCCGTCTAAAACATACCACTGTTAGACAGATTCTAATTAGCCTTTGACTCCAGGGCCATATAGGTGATATGTAACATACTTTGTAATTTACACACCATGAACAATAATTGTGCTAAGTATGAACACCCTTGATCAAAAAATGAAGGAGTTCGCGTAACGATTGTAAGTATATTTGACCTTGTCTTTTGATACCAATGGCAAATCAGTGATAAGAAACCTACGTTGTAATCTACACCCAATAGACAATCGTTGTGCCATATTTGAACACCCTCGATCGTAGAAATGAAGAAATGAACGAGGAGTTCATGTTATGAGTCGTATTACAGATTTTGGCTTAATTTACCTTGACCTTTAACTCAAAGGTTATATTGATAATTTGAAATACACACCATACGCAAATATGAACACCGAGGCATAAATGTAAATGGCAAGTTCTTGTTATAGCACTAACATAGCTATTCTTTAAAACAGATTTAGGAGGACAATTGGGTGATGCACAAACTCCATGCTGCTACTTATACCAATAGGCAAAACCAACTATATTTTTAATTAGCTCATGGATAAAAGACCATACTTGATTCGGAATGCGTTCAAATCATACGCACTGACAATATGTGCAAATTAAAAGACAATAGATAAAAATAAATGTAATCATGGTACTAAACAATGATGTCAAAATGGTAAATCAGTTACTTCCATTGTGCATATATATATATATATATATATATATATATATATATATATATATATATATATATATATATATATATATATATATATATATATATATATATATATATATGGGCCAGGATATGATGAAGTACCTTATGGTCGCGATAATCAAAATCAGGCTAATGTTACATCTGCAAAGTATTACATGTTTAGAGCATTTCCTGAAAATTTGAAGTGATTATCTTCGAAACTGATGATTATATGGATGTTAGAAACAACATATGTTATCAGGTTTGGAATGCGACGTCAAGAATGGCGTTAACCGTGCGATGACCTCAGAGTGTTGGTATATTCGTATGTTGAGTATTGCCGGCTCAGCACAAGAATCTAGCAAATATAATGTTTTCTCATGTCTTATACATGTAATAATGAAAATGCAGATGAAGTTACAGGAATTTATATCTTCTAGGTCGTATTATAGCCATTCAAAATGACCCACTTGTAGGTGTTGTGATCTGAGTGTTCACATGGCAACGACCCTTATAGAAAACTTAAAAAAAAGTATAATAAGAAACTTTAACTATTTTGATGGTATCAAATTTTAAAAGCATTTTTATGGCAATATAAAGGCATGTAATTTTATGTTATTTCAAGTATTTTTCAAATGTCTCTTACGTAATAATTGCTTGGATGTCTTCAGGTCCCTTTTGTCAGATCCGCTTCTTATGTATTACATTAAAATAGGCCTAACTGTTTTAATGCATGGCTTATTTTGGTTAAATACACACCCCTTCTGCTTTAAAATTTGAAATTATTTGTATTTTTGCATTTCTTTTCACCCAGCCAATTTTTCTTATTTTAGATGCTATATGTGATTCTTAGAATGAGGGTGCCCTTCTTTGAAGCCTTATAAAGAGTCACTGCCCCTGTTTTGAAAAGTAATTCCAGTGGTTTCATAATGTACAGTTATAAAACTTTTCATTGATATATCACAATCCTATTTTACAAGTTGAGCGAGGTTCCACTTCAACTGAGCGATTTATAATTTACCAGATTTTTCCTCGATCAATAGGTTATTTAGAGAAAACATTAAAAAATATTCTTGTCAGAAAACAAAATGCCCAAAGTTTTGATATTTGGTATGTAACATTACCTAGTGGTACTCTACCAAGTTTGCTCAAATTGTGGTTATGTGGTCAAAATGGCCTCATCCTGGATGTCACACAGTTTACATTGACTTATAAATTGAAACATACAAAATCTCCTGGATTGAAACCACTAGGTCTAGATCCCTGATATCACCCAGTTGACCATACTTTAATTTGCTTCAAATAGAGCTGTGGGGATAAAGAGTGGCCCCACCAAGGGGTCACCAGTAGCATGGTCAGTTTTTGATAGATACATATTGATTAGAGGTTTTAAACAAACACTCAGGTGAGCGATCCAGGGTCACTTGGCTCTCTTTAAGTGTGTGTCAGTGCTTGATATGATACCACAGAACATGATAAATGCTGTTTCAATTTGGTATGTTTACTATATGTACGTCATTTTCATCATATGACAATGCCCTGATATCTATGAAATAGCAAAAAATGTACGAGTTTGGCAGGTTTTATAAGTAAACACGACAGAATATATGTAATTTGAATCACGCAGCATCAAAATTAAAAGAAGATAAATAAAAACTATAAATTTTAAAAACTTTACTTGTCTGATTACAAAAATTTGGATTATTTTTAATAAAAATACTGATTATCACCAAAAAATAATACATTTCATTTCTGACTTTGACTTCATAATAAAGCCAGGTCAGGATTATATAAAACTCAATGATCATTAATCAGTCTTGCTTTGCCGGTGTCGTGTATCTGTTGCTGCAAATGGATTTCAGAAATCCGCAATTTCACTTCTAAAAATGAAGTTTTTGCCAAATTTTAACACCACTGCCCCTCTTTGAAAAAGTAATTCCGGCGATCCAAGAAACTTCAACATCTTGCCGTATCATTCATGCAATCGGTATCCATTTTACAGATGGGGAAGGGTTCCTCCTTAAATAAGCGACTTTTTGCCAGTTTTTTGCTCTACCATAAGAAATCATTAGGATAAGATCATGTCCCTTAAATGCATGTGAAAACAAAGTTTAACAATTAGAACTTGGAATGAAAGGTCAGTGTCTGTGCTATTATTTTGTACCAATCTTATAGTCTATGACAAGTAATAGCTGAGATATTATTAATTTTGTAGGTATACCCCCAATCTTGAATCACATGTTTTAATGTTTTCCTAAATATTCATGAATATGCAAATATTTATAACTTGCATATGCGATAAATGAATAGAAGGCCTATGTCTAAGCTTTTATTTGGTACTAAGTTAAGTACTGGTAGTCTTGGATAAGTAACAGTTGAGATATAAGTATTTTAGGCACACCCACATCTTCGAATCCGCTATGGGTGGCATGGTAACCATGCATTTTCACATAGCTAAAATAAGTTTATATTTATATTTGAGGACGGCCTTGTTTCACCTCTAGGGGGTCCTAATAAACAATTTGAGCCAGTGCATGAGATTTCCAACAATTTGGTATGTGCGACCAGCAAAGCCTCAGACCAGCCTGCGCATACGCGCAGTCTGATCAGAGCCTTTGCTTGTCGCTTGAGTATTCTATGATTGTTAAGCTACTGACCGAGCGTCATTTGGAGTTTCTAAGCTTAAAAGGAGGCTGCAGAGGCTCATCTGAGTCTACACTTGTCAAAATGTCAAATTGTTGGAAATCACATGCACTGGCTCATTTGACACCCATAAAAAGTTTATCAGGACAAGGAGTGAACGGTAAGCTAAAGTAGATACCAGACTAGTATTTAAGAGTAAAGAGGTCGGTGATTGGTCAATAATAAAGAAAAGGAAACAAATCATATTTACTAAAATAATCTTACTGCTGCTGTTGATTCATTGTATAGGTGTGCCCTGGTGTGGCTATGTCAAAAGGACCTTGCATTTTTATATTTTTATATGAAGTTTTCCTCTAATGCAAAGTAGTAAAATATAGCGGTCAGGAGGGTATCTCACTTTTGGTCTGTAATTCTATGGCAGCCACGTTGTGATTTTAAAAGAGTTGTGAGAGCCACAGCTGACAAAAGAGCTATAATGGAGGTCTATGGAAAAACACCTTTAAAGGTCAGACAGTCTGTGTCCTAGAGTCCTTGGTATTGCGTTTATATTTTGACATTTTTATTGGTCGACTACTGGGTAATTGTTCTATGCTTTCTTGCCTTTCAACATCAAATTTTTACGAAACGTGTCTTTCAGGAATACCACCAGCGTGGCATTCATTGTGGACCCAGATCAGGCCCGACGTTTTGTCGAGACTGGTCTTGATCCAAGCTGCTTGGAAAGGTTATAAGCAGACGACACTAGTAGGCAAAGAGTTAACATTGTCAAACAATGGATTTCCAGTCGGTAGGTGAGGGGTTCTTGATAAGTGTTCGCAATGACTGTTTCAAAATACAAATACAGTAAATCCTGTCTTAAACGGTCACTCAAAAAGAAGACAAAAATTGTTTTTCAAGACTGATTATCGCTTAATGCAGGTCAAAAGCATTGCAGAATGCTCCAAGAGAGCATTCTGCAATACTTTTGACCTTCATTGAGCTACCACATGTCTTTAAGACCTTTGTTTTGTCTGTTTTTGAGTGGCCGCTTAAGACAGGTTTTACTGTACAATTTATAGTGAACATGTAAAAATCAATTTACTGTACATTTTCAGGTTTTATTTTACCGATTTCATTCAATTAACTCTTTGCCTACTAAGTAATTGTTATACTTTTCTGTCTTCTGCTGATTTTTTTCATCAACTTTTTTGAAAAAGTCTTTCAGGAATACCATCGTAGTGTCAAACAGTTTGGATCCACACCAGGCCCGACATTTTGCAAATGTTATCAGCAGACGACACTAGTAGGCGCATGGTTAATTAAGGTCGCCAAACCCACATTGAAAAAAGATACACTTACATCTCTTTAATGAAAACAATAGCAACCATGTACTATAAGAAAACGGAGCTGGCTCAAGGGATTTTGTTATCGCATTGGAAATCAGCAAATTATTAGACTAGAATATACACATGTGCGTGCTCAGCCTCGTCAGGGACTTCGCAGCACATATTTGCTTCCATGTTACTGTATACGTCTTTCCCTTGAATTTGATATGCAACATGACCATATTCCCGAAAAAGTTGAATTTTGTGCCTCAACTCTACCCCCAATGTTCACCCGGAGGATCAAAGCAAGGGCTTCAAACTAAAATCCCATTAATATGTTTCATATCTTTTATTCCTCTACCTGCTAAACCACTAGATAAATTCGGTAAAAATATTGACAATTGACTTAGTTATTGAGAAATTTAAATGATTGACATTTGAACCCGACTAAGGAGTCAGGGGATGGGGTAAACTTTGAAACTGTCATGCTTATTTTCAATTATTGGCAACCCTTTATTATGCAATCCAGGTTTAAACTCGAGGGTAGGTCCTTAACTAGACTAAAATAAAGTTTCGTCATGCACTCGGCCCCTAATGTATTTTCTTAACGCCAGACGAGCCGCTCAAATGCGCAGCGTCGCCAGAGCTTAAGACCAGGTTAACTAAGGTATTAAACATGCAGCTAGATACATGTAGTTACCCACTGGAAGCATAGGTTAGTTCTTCAAAATTGACATTTCTCAAAAACAAAATATATTTGGAAAATCATCAGACTGTCAAACAATTTGGATCCAGATCAGACCCGACGTTATGTTAGGCCTGGTCTGGGTCCATACAGTTTCCCAAAACATAGGCAGACAGAACGACATAATTAAGGTCGTCTTTGTACTTTTTTAAATACAAAAGTTAAAACTTTGTTTTAAAAAAGTGCCACTTTTCCATTCATGTCTATGGTGAAGTTGTCCAAAAATATCTTAAAAAGCAGCTTTAAAATACATGGATACAATTTATTGTGACTTGAGAATATTATAATCGAAACCCGAGTATAGGGACGTTTTATATTTCAGTTTTGGTTTTAGTTTTTTATTGCTTACGATCTGGTATAAACAATCTTATAAACAGGATATTATCTTGTCCGTTCAATATAAGATCTTGAACGTACAAGATAAATATAAATTAAGAAATAAAATGTATGTCTGTCTGTTTGCATGCATGTACGTATGCATGCATGCTTACATATGGACATATGTATGGGCCCCAGGGGTTTGGGTGATCTGGGGAGAAGGGCTATTTATTTTCAGGGATCTGAGGAGCACTGGCAATTATTTTTAGGGAGCTGGGGAGCAAGCTCATAGTTTTAGGGATTTAGGGAGTCCTGCAAAAAGTAAAAAATAAATTTATGAATCTGACCTTAAAGGTAAGGCCTCCATTTTGTTTGATTTAAAAAATATTTGGCTTCTGGGGGTGGGGGGTGAGGGCTGTTGCCTCCCCAGACCCCACTTGTAAAATGCAAATGTAGTATTTTCATTTTCAGACTGAGATGTGAACACCTTGGTTTTTATATTGGAGAAAAATATGGTCAATAATTTTTATTGTTAATTTATAATCCTTAACATTGTTGATTTTTAGGTTGATAATTACATACTTTGGGATACTTAGAATACACCAGATTGCACCGTTTTTTTTTTATAAAAACAATTCGGGGAGCATGCCCCGGACCCCCATAGTACTAGTGTGACACCACATTGTTACAGGGCTACCTAAGCGCCTGGTATGTAATTCTCTATTTGGGGGGAATTGGGGAGAAGCTAAATTAATTTTAGGGATTTTATTTGGGGAGCACAGGCGAAATACTTTCAGGGAGCTGAGGAATTTATTTCATGAATTTGGGGAGATCAATGCATTATGTTCAGGGAGCAAAGGAGCATAGACCCTCCCTGGGGGAGTGGCTCATGTATGTATGTATGTATGTATGTATGTATGTATGTATGTATGTATGTATGTATGTATGTATGTATGTATGTATGTATGTATGTATGTGGCTCAGTGGTAGAGTGATCGGCTCGAGATGCGGAAGGGCGGCAGGTTCGAGCCTCAAAGGCGTCACTGCGTTGTGTCCTTGATAGGCCTTGCGCTGGCTATAAACCCCCTCCCCCCCCCAGGGGGAATTTTGTACACTACGATTTTCTGAAACTACATTATATAAGACACAAAATAAAAGATGTTAGCCCTCTGAGAGTGGCAGCGTTAACGTGTAGCAGCACGTTATATACGTTACCCCCCCCAAATAGCATCAAACGTCCCTGATAATGTCTCAACCATGACATGTTCGTACATATTTGCATGCTGACACAGGTTTATGAACTTCTTATGACACAGTTACATATTTTAGTATTAATTTTATAAATGTCTTGAGTAATTACCGTTGTATACGTTACTTAGTGTTTCCTGCGTTATTTTCCGAGTATCAGTATGGTATTTATTGACTATACCTGTAATACATCTGTCACAGAATATAGTAAATCTATAAGACTGCTACTAAAATGATTTAAAAGTCTTTATTATGGTTGCTTACACTATTTTTCAGGTCCATGTTATGTATGTTACCTTAAAAATAGCATTAAACATTTAAGTGAATGTCTCTAACAAGCCATGTTTATACTTATTTGCATGCTTGCACAGGTTTATGTTCTTCTTTTAGCAAGGTTTACCTATTTTAAGTATTCATTTAATTAATGCCTTTAGCTTTAACTGTTTTGTGTGTTACCAAATGATACATAAGTTATTCTGAGTATCTGTATAGATGTTGTTGACTATACATGTATAAAGATTGTCAGAGAATTTAGAAAATTTATAAGGCTGAAATAAATTGAAGTTCCTTATTAATTTATGGTGACTTAAACTAATAATATAATGTGATCTATCAATCTTCGCTGTTTGCTCACATAAACAGTATAGATACCATGCATTCAAATCGGAAGTTCTGAAAGACAGTCACTGTGAAACAGATCAGTTCTGGGCAAGGTATATGGATATAATTCAGATGGTGTTGACACTGATTAGGGCTACAAGGAAAACAACTTTAAATTGCATGTCATCTCTATCTGTATGCCTTGTTCCCAATGTTCATTGCAAAGGATCACAACTACGCACACTATGTACCTGTGTAACTGATTACACTCATAAATTTGATACACATTGCAGATGTAAAGAACTTCTCAAACAAAATGGGTTTAGTGTGTCACAACTATTGGTTCTTTGCTTGAGAAATGCTTTTGACATAACTATCAGGCAAACAATAAAGAGGTATTATAGGCTTCAGCAACTAGAACTACGCTTCGTACTACAGATGAAATGGTGTATTACTCATCACATCAGAGCTCAATATATTGAAACAAATCTTCAATGCACTGAAATATTCAATCTGCTCAGATGCAAAGTAGAATGAGTACTAGAGGCAGTTTCAGGCTTCACCAATCTTTTTAGTTCTAGTTTTGAAGGCAATGAACTGTACTTTTTTCTTTCAGTGTGCCTGCTAAGCCTGTCATAGCTAAGGATCTTATTGAGGCTGATGACATTGGCAGGAAGGCTGTTGCAGACTTCATTGACTCACTTTTAGTTTAAAAAATCTGTCTTTCACATCTCCCATAAAATGCTACAAGCTAATAAAGTGTTGATGCTTGCGAGGTCAAGCAAGAAGAAATTGTCCAATTTACAAAACGTAAACAGCCAGATGAGAGCTTAAAGAAGCGTCTTTGGTAAGCATGACCTTCTTTCTATTGGACATAATTTTGACATTGAGTTGACACTGCCGTTTTTTCTGGGATCTGTACCATGGTCACTGTCAACTCCTGATCGAATTTTCACCAAAACTGACAAGTCCAAGTTTCAGCATGGCTTGCAATCACACATTGAACCAACATTAGATTGGCCATGTAGTGCTGCACATAACGTTGATGTTAATGCCGTAACTACAGAGCATAATAGCTTTTCCTGTCACCTTCATGGATCTGATGGCACCAGTATTCAATCAGGCACTAAAAGCAGGGCATGTTGGTTTTGTCACTGATACAAAAATACAATGTATAAGCACCAGTCTATGCAGTCTTACAAACATTCTCGCAGAGGATAACCTGGGTGTTTTGTTCAACAATGGTGTATGCAACAAAAGGTGCACCTTCTAAATGTCAACAGCATTGGCCAGAATATGGGGGAAGAGATCTACAGTAATACACTGTTTTACAGATTGTGACACCACCAATGTGCCGATGTGTTAGTACTACGGTAAGGTTATTCCTATCAAACTGATAGAGAACCCCTCCCCCACTAGTTCATCAACATTCTAAGAGGGGTAGGAAAGCAAATAAAGAATTGCTCTAGGCACTCATCAGTGATATGAAGCCCTAACATGTGCTATTTATGTAATTGTGAATAAGCTGCATTACGACATGTTTCTGAAAAAGTACCAAAGCCATACACATATACTGACTATTTCAAATGGCATGAACTTGAGCTTACCTCCACCCTGTTTTTCTGTCTTTAAGATGTACATACAAAGACTGAACTATCAAGTCTTTCCCATGAAAACAAGTGAGGCTTTCCAGATATGGACACAATGTGTGGAAAATAAATGGGAAGGAAATCGAGTACCTCTGGGTGAAAGAGAACTTGAGTGTACCCTAACAGAAGAGCCACAGAATTATATTTCACATTTTGTGTGATATGTGGTTACCATGTTCAAAACTCAACAACTCAAACTTTATAAAAGATAGAAACATAATATTTGCAGTTTCCAAATGTACATAAACATTCTTTAATACAAAATGAGTTAGTAAGCACATTCACATTAAAAAATATCAAACTATATTAGTTTCGTAATTCATTTATATAGGAATGATGAAAAAAGTACGTACATACGTAACACTTTGGGGTGCATATTTGTTTTCAAAGGTCCATATCTGTGATGCAAAAATAGCTTACTTGGATGATATAGCAAATTTGGAAATCTTACTCTATGGTTTTCACTTTTCAGAAGTCATGTCGGTTACTAAAATTATTAAAGATGTTGAATTGGCTGTTACAGGGTAATGGTGCCATTACCATAGTGCTAGCATATTGCAAAATCCTTGCAAGATAAATCTGATAGAGGAGTAATAAGTTGTACAGGAAAATTCTTTAAAACCCTTGGATAATATATGAAGATTTGCTCTAGAACTTCTACCTGATGGGTTTTCTTTGATCTTTTAAGTTGTTACTCGCACATTGCACTGAATGTTACAAACTTTCCATGAGCATTATGTCAACTATATTTGATGTCTCTATAAAAGGAAAGAGGGTTTATGGTAGTTAATGTTTGAGTTACTTCCTCAGCAAATGAGCCAGAGTAAAAAGAAGTACATGGGCCTGTGCCAGCATGCAAATAAGAACAAGCAGGTCGAGTCCGAGACCATATCTTGAATGTTTAATGGTATTCGGAGAGTAACGTATGTAACCTGGGCTGCAAAATAGTGTAAGACACCATAATAAGAAACTTTATTCATTTGAATTGCAGCCTTATAGATTAACTATATTCACTGACGGATGTAATACATGTATAGTCAATAACTGCCATACTGATACTTGGAAATAACATATGAAACACTAAGTAACATATACAACGACAAAAACTCAAGACATTTACAAAAAACATGCTAAAAATAATGTAACTGTGCTATAAAAAAGTTCTTCAACCTGTGCCAGACTTCAAAAAAAGTGTGAATATGTCATGTTGGAGACATTATCAGGGAAATTTAATGTTATTTTGTGGGTAACGTACGTAACATGATGTTTCCCGCTAACGCTGCCACTCTCCGAGGGCTAACATATTTCATTTTGTGACTAATACAATTTAGTATCTGGAAATTATAGTGTATGACATTCCCCCTGGGGGGAAGTGGGGTCTATAGCCAGCGCGAGGCCTGGAGAATTACATTCAACATTTTTCTGTGATATGGGGGTACCATGTTCATCATCTAATAACTCAAAAAGTATATAAGATAGAAACGTAATGTTTGCAGTTTTAAAAAGGTAAATAAAAAATCTTTAATGTAATGCCAATTAATGAACATAAATTGGTTTTAATAAAATTTAAGACAAACTATATTAGATGCATTTATCATTTGAAAGGGGGTTCAATGAAAAAATGTAACATACACTACATCGGGGGTGACTATATTTGTTTTCAAATGTCATTATCTGTGGCCCAGTAATAGCTTATTTAGAAAATATAACCAATTTGGAAATCTTACCTTATTTTTTGCACTTTTCTGAAGTCTTAAAAAGAATTTTAATTATCAAATATTTTGTAGGGTAACGTATGAAACAGGCTGTTACAGCTTAACGCTGCCATTGTCAGAGGGCTTACATGTTGCAAAATCCTAGCAAGACATTGGGCTTTAAGAATAATATGGTCTACAAAATTCCCCCTGGGGGAGGTAAACCATATCCAGCCAGTGGCCAGACCCATTAATCCTTGCTTAGTACTGGTTCAACCCAGGAAGATCCGTCCGTCCGACATAACTGAAAAACTGTTGACCGGAACGTAAAGAATCAAATAAAAAAAAACAAAAGGTATGTATGTATTATGTACGTGCGTACTTACGCATGCATTTGTGCGTGTGTGTGCGCAGGCAGTCCGCCGTGCACCTGTCTGTCTGTAGGTATGAATGTAGTCATGCATTTGGCATGCGCCCAGGCATCCGTGCGTCTGTATGCCTGTTTGCATGCGCTTGCGTGCGTGCATCCGTTCACGTGTGTATGGGTATGAGTGTATGCCTGTGTTGGGTACATGCCTGCATACATGTGTGTATATTTAAACGTCTCTGACTTTTCTAAATTTTGTAGTGCATGCGGTCGCACATGTGTGTATATGCGCGCGCAGGCACCAAAGCGTATATCTGTCTGTATTTACATACAGGTACATGTATATACGAGTATGTGTATGCATGTATGAATGTACGTATGATGCGTGCGTACGAGCGCGCAGGCGCCCGGCACTTGTCTGTCCGTCTGTGTGTCTGTCTATCTGTCTGTCTGTATGTATGTATGTATGTATGTATGTATGTATGTATGTATGTATGTATGTATGTATGTATGTATGTATGTATGTATGTATGTATGTATGTATGTATGTATGTATGTATGTATTTATGTATATGTGTGTATGTGTGTTTCTATATATGCATGCATGTGCGTGCGTGTGTCTTTGTGTATGTATATACGTATGTCAGTTACTTTTTTTCTTACATCTAGAATCTTACATCTATCTTGGTCTATTGGCGTACACATGTACCCACACGCAGACACACATTTACACCCATACACACACGCGCGGATGTACTCATGCGCATGTATACATACAGTGCAGACCCAGATCAGACGCCGTATATTTTTGCGTCTGATCAGGGACTATACTGTTTGCTTTTACAATAATCTATTATTATTTGAATAAAAAAAACCCGTACATCCCTATAATTGGAAATGGTCTCGTCCAGTTCATATAATACAAAACGTGTTAGACTGGAATTGTCATGACAAAAATCGGTGCATTAAAGAAAATAACCTTCTATTTTGTCCTACTCTTAGACTAACATTTCTGGACTAATTTAACCTCAAGGATAATTTACCCTCGGATAGTTAGACTGGGGATAGTTAAACTCGAGGTCACCTTTCGTTATGCAAACCAGATTTAAACTGGAGGCTAGCAAGCACCGTGTTAGGCCTTAGTCGAGACTAAAATAAACTTTCGTCATGCAATCGGCCCATTGTCTTATTCCAAAATCTGGCTATAAGACCCCTCCATATAAATCACGGTGACGATGCACGTTTTAAAGAACCTATAGTAGTTTCAAAGATAGATGAGAAACGTTGTAAACAAACATTGGCGAGTTTACCTCTATTTTGGACGTGCAGGTAGTCGCAGTTTTCAGTTATATTGAACCTACTACGGATTACTGCCTATGTAGTGAATAGTCATGCTTTACCTACTGTTTATAAGAAAAAATAGAATTGTCTCATTACTATGCATCTTTGAAACTACTAAACATCAAATATTGTTATAAATAGAACTGTTATTACATATAGTTTAACCCTTGAAGCGCTAATCACGACTGCAGCAGACGACAAATTTTGCGACATCTTTACCAATTTTCGAAAAAATAAGGTATGATATTTCATTATTCTCAGGAAATATCAAGCCTGATTTATTACTTTGAAAAAGCAGCAAAATTTGAAATGGTCGTCTGCTGCACTTTAAGGGTTAATCTGGTTTCTAACGATGTAAAATGAATAACGAGATTATTTTGCAATTGACTTAAATGAATCGTAAACATCTAGATTAAGCCATCAAACTGTCAAAACTGATGAGTTCCTATTGGCTGCGACTTTTTTGTCGTATGATAAGGACAGAACCAGAACGACAGAACGTTGGTCCTGATCTGGAACCGAACCATTTGACACGCTGATTGTGTTCCTGAAAGCGTTTGTTTGAAAAAAAAGGTTAATTTCGAAGAGAACTCTTTGCATGCTAGGTAATTTTGTATGTTATTTGTCGTCTGCTGACCTTTTTTTTTCAAAAACAAACATTTTGAAAAATCATTTCAGGAATGCTTTAAGAGTGTCAAACACTAGGTCCGACATTTTGTCGGTCCTGATCTGGGTCCAAACTGTTTTCAAAGGTTATCAGCAGACGACACTAGTATGCAAAGAGGCACAGCATGGTTTCTCGTGAGACGAATCGTATTGCAATAAAGAGTTATTGTTTAATATAGTTTATCTCTTTTACATATCAACCGTATAAATAGAGAATTCTAGGTGAGCGTCTTTTGATATCAAGTTTATCAGGCAAGGCTTCAAGAACGCTTGTTGACATCGCGAGGCTTTCTGAGCGATTCAACATGCGTTCTCATAGCTGAGCCTGGTAAACTTGATATCAAAAGACGTGAGCCTGGTATTCTGTTTATCAGTTTACCCTTTGTTTCACTCTTCAAACAAGCGATTATGACGTAATTTTCGATGTTCGTGTTGATTCAGCGTCATTAACGACGTCATTCAAAAAGTGCAACATCATCATGACCTGATAAATGCGCATGCCGTGAGATAGACAACGTTTATTAGGCAAGGTGCAACAATGCAGTTAATATGAGAGGTAACTGATAAAACTGATTTTATGGATGAAGGTGGAAATGAATGAGAATTGGCTGAGCACATCACTCACTGACCATCTGTCGAGTACGCATATTGACCTAATTTTCGCATTCCTTTGACTTTGCCTCAAAATCATCAACAATTTACACTAAAATGTAGGTGAGTATGACCAGGTAATATCACAATCATAGACTGCACCCCAACCCACGGCACCATGAGGAAGAGACACATAGCACAGGCAGCATGCGCGGATCCAGAAAGTTTTGTCAGAGGGAGTCCAACGTTTTTTTTTCCTTTTAAGTTTAATTTTGGGAGGAAGAAGGATCCAAATACCACTATTAGCGGGCCATCATCGGCCCGCCAGTGAAACGCCATTTAAATGGCATTTGGCTGGAGGGCCGATGATGGCCCAACAATAAATGCTAGATTGGTAGCTTTGTGATTTTAAGGGGATCTGGAACAGTATTGCTAAGGAACCCCTTATTTTTTGTAATTTTTACAGGGGGGGGGGGTGGGATCCGGACCCCCTGTCCCCCCACTCTGGATTCGCACATGGACAGCCACAACACCATTTAAGCAACCAGCTCTCTTGTTATAAAAATGCTGATTTTTATAGAATTCTTGAGACTATTACTAAACGAAACCACAAAATAAAGAACCGCTCAAAAATCACAGACTGAGCCCCAACCCCCGGCACCATGAAGAAGAGACACATAGCACAGACAGTTACAACACCATTAAAGCAACAAGCTTTCTCTTCCCCAACCAGGCCCCGAGGTTATAAAATTTTGCCATGCTCAACTCAACTAAGCACGATATTTCAACTGCTCATAAAAACTAAAATACCAACAAATGAAGAAGCGTTTTGCTTCAAGTCTCTCAAATATTTTATTTATCATGCTAATAAATGTTAAAATGCCAACAATTGTTGGCATTAAAGTGTTATAACCTCGGGGCAAGATGTTTACTAGTCTAGAAAGGACACCCTGAACTTCACCACAAAATAAAGAACCACACACAAATCCAGAAACAAAGGAAGCTACAACAAACAATGAATAAACAACATCATAATCACCCGGTTACTGGTCTAGGGGCCAAACTGAGATACATACATGTATATGGGCTTTTTTGCGAGTTTGTTGCACCCCCCTCCCCTGGAAACAAAAACTTGGTTACTATTTTCAGTCAGGCACATGACTTGGGGCCTTAGAAACCCATGTTTTACTCAGTTTCATTTGGTCGTTTTTCTGTACATGGCTTGTATTCATTGTTACCCTATAAACATTGAAAAGGCAGTACACAAATTACAATACCAATAGGACATTTTCCAATAGTATTAATGAAGTTATATGAGCTTTACATGTTTGAGCTAGACATAAACATCAATTGCAGACATATGTGAGATGTGTTTCTGCTCGCCATAGTTACTTATGATACATTTTCACGAATATGCAGATAATGACCTCATAGATTGCATATAAGAATAAATGTAAGAAATGTGGCAAAGATCAGGACTCAATACAATCAAGCACCACACCTGACCCAGGATACCACATGGGAAAGTGACAAAACACGATTAAACATCACAAACGAGAGCGAAGAGGTCAGCCCTTTCCCAGCAGGTGACCACAAGGCAACAAAGCATAGGCGCGAAAGCATGTCAAACACAAGACATAAATAACACAAATCACCCGCAAAAGAAGCGCCGCCTTGGAACGGTCGGTAAAATATTTTACTGGAGGGCTTAAACCATGTTCCTCAATCATGAGTTTACTGTTTTCTTATATTGTGGGTTATCTCTATTTCTGAAGGATCCGTTTTTCCAGATTATTCGAATGAGTAATAAAGATCTCTATTCTAATGATTAATTTCAACTTTCACATATTTGAAGCTATTTAGAACTTATAACTGGCGACAGGGTGTAGTTAAATAAATAGTTATGTATGCTTATAAGCATGTCATTTCTACTGGGGTACATATTTTTATTGCATTGAAATAGGAAGTGACTTCTTTCAACTCTGTCAAAATGTAATTAAATAACATCCGAGATAACACCTATAGAAACAAGTTCAACTACCATGACCTTTAAATTTCTGTCAGTATATAAATAAAGTAACGTAGGTAACAAAAATGGTGTTTTGTTAATGGATAAAAATACTAAAAATTGTAGAATGTAGACTCAAATTTTACGTTAGCTTGACGACACACCACGCTCAGGTAAAATTTGAGTCTACTCATCACATAGTTTTAATAACTTCAATAATTGACAAATTATTCTAATTAAATACGTGTATCTTAGAGAGTTTTGTAGTTTTGTTTGGCTTTGTAAGTTTGATTTGGCACTTTGTAGATTTTTTTTATCAAGGGTTCAAAGCAATATACATTGTATTTACTTCATGATTCAAATATCGGACTGAATATACTGTACATTAATAAATAAATTAAAATAGCAGCTATATGTCCTGCATCAGGTGGTAAGGCAGGGGATAGTGCTGGATGTCTTCCAGAGCAGGGCCTTTCTGTTGATTTCACACAGAGAAGGATAAATCTTAAAACTAGTTAAGTTCTGGTTATGCCTTCTTTTAACAAGAACGATTGGTCAAATTTGATGAATAGCTATTTTACAAGTTATTAGACCTTTATACTAAATGCAAGTGTTATAGGTAAGCCCATAACATATGTAAATGCACACTATCATTAATTCAGCTTAAATAATATGTTTTTCCTGTGACTACTGGCTCCTTTTTTCCAGTAGAAGTGTTTTATTATGCTTGAAAAAACTATGCTTACTATAAAATGAGTATGACCAGGAAATGTCGCATTCGCAGATTGCAGACCAACTAGTCTTCACTACATTTTATTATAATCTAAAACTCTTATATCATTTTTTTAAGATTACAAATATTATATCAACAAAAGTACTTATCAGAACAGAAGTAGCTTGTTTATACCCAAATATACCTGGTGCTTTGTAGATTAGCATTAACGGTTGTTTTGTATGCTTAATGCATTATATTTTCACATTTGTAGATTACAAATTGAAAAAAAATCAACGTATCACCTGTCGCAATTGCAATGTACTATCCTTTTGTTGAACACGAGTTCATATTGTAATGCTTATTATCTTATTATATTATCAAGCAATTTTGAAAGACATCTTTGTTTGTTAACTATGAAAGTTTGAGGTAAAGCTACCTGAGCCAAACTCATAGACTTAAAAGTGTATTACGTGGTAACATTAATTACAAGGCTATAAAGATATTTCAATGTAATATTAATTGATCAGCTTTTGTCAGTTAGTGAATCTTTATTTTAAAGTCCATCTTCAGGAGTTATTCTAAAGCTTTAATTATAAACACGACTCACCAAAATTCATCAACATGGTTTGAACCTCTGAAACACAGAGATTAAATTATTGAGTGATTGTCTGCTTAAAAAGCAGTGTCACAATTCACACGCAGCTGTTGGCTTTCTAACAATGTTCACAAGGTAGTTTTTGTGTGTTTTTTGTGTTTTTGCACCGTCGAATTGTGTTGAGCTATTTGTAACACTGATACATGTTTACACGTGGCGTATGAACTGAGAAGTGTGAGACTTTTATATATATTCTCACTTTATACAAACTATTCCTACTTTGCGCACGACATCTACCTAGTCGATAAAACTCATTTCCTAATACTTGTGAATCTTGCAACTTATACCATTCATATATGTTGCAAGATCCACAAGTATTAGGAAATGACCACAATAAGCCTCACAGCTTAATGTCAGATCCTACCTCTACAATGTACTTCTATAGAATGTCTTGTGATTTATCTAATAAAATGTTGTTTAAAACAAACAGAAAAAAATCCCTTGCGCAATTCTAGAAGGGTCTGGTACCATTCCAGAATGCACAATCGAGAATTCTTACTTTGCGCACGACCATTCTAGAATGGTATCGACTCTTACTTTGCGCAGAATATATTTCATTGATTACTAGTGAACCTTTTTAATCCTTTCACAGGTGGTATTTCTTTCGTGTCGAGTGGGCGTGGCCCTTGTCGCGAATTTGACAAAATAATTTTTATAAGGAAATACTATAAACAGAAATGAAAAACAACAACAAAGAAAACTGCATTATTATGCTCTCCTCAAATTGCGCATTTGACAAAATGATTTTCATGAAACTATAGTTTTCAGCTGTCTATCCAATCATTTGAACATTAACATTTTTATACGGGAAATAGAAAAAAAAACCAAAAAACAAACAACGGCTTTATATGCTCGCCTGCAATGATTTGACAAAATAATGTTTATGAAATTTGATAAGTGCCTAGAGTTTTCATTTATCTATCCGTTCGCCTGAATATACAGGATTTGAAAAACACAAGCATTTAATACTCTTTTCGAATATCGATTTGCCTGTAATCATTTGGCAAATATAATTTTCTTGAAACTGAATACATGCCCTATAGTTTTCAGCTGTCTGTCTGTTCGTTCGTCTGAACAATGATTTTAATAGGGGAAATAGATATTATACGGAATTGGATAAAACAACACCAGCAATTTATGCTTTTCTCAAATGCGTATAATTTCTGTCTGACTATCCAAGTGTCGGTCCGGCATACTGTATATAATTTATGTTTCCAATATTTAATAGATAAGGCAGAATCCCCTTTTGTATAAATGTCTTTTGACGCATTTTTTTATTCATATAAGTACATGTATTTTCTAACTTTCGGTTAATGTCGTCTGCTTTGTCGTATGTATCCATTTAACCATCAGCATTTACATGAAAAATCCTAGTCAAACAAACACCCCATGAGAGCTAAAATGAGATTCAACGTTTGGCATCACAATAGATAGAAAAGAAACACAAATATTCTTATTTGGTCCAGATTCCTACTTTGCGCAGGAGCAATTCTAGAATAGTTCTGCGCAAAGTAAGGATTCCAACTTTGTGCAACAAACTGAGAATTCTAATTTTGCGCAGGACCATTCTAGAATGGTATCGATTCCTACTTTGCGCAGAACATATATATCACTGAATAACCTTGTTTAGAGCCTTTGTCACCAAAAAGACCAACCAAGACACGCAAACATAATACGATTGTTTTTACTAGTATCAATGAACTTATTTGACATTTCAATGTTTGACCTTGACATAATTATCAATTGTAGACATCTGTGAGATATGTTTCCACTCGTCAGCGTTACTTATGTTACGTTTTAAACGGAATTACAGATAATGACTTTATAGATTGCATATTAGCACAAAACATATTTTCCAACCCTTAAATCTATACTGTAGATCTCTATTCTAATGGTAAATTTCCCTTTTTACACATTTGAAGCTGTTTATAACTTGTAACTGCAGTGAAATACACATTTGAATATGCTTATTAGCATGTAACTTGTATCCCGATTCTATCAGAGTAATAAGGTTGCAAAGATCAGGAATCGATACAATCAAGTACCACACCTGACCCAGGATACCAATGGGAAAGTGACAAACTCACAGAAGACACCACAAACGAGAGCCAAGAGGTCAGCCCTTTCCCAGCAGGTGACCACAAAGCACATATAAACAGACGCGCACAAAACACAGCAAACACAAGACAGAACAAAAACATAAAAGATCCACAAAAGAAGTACCGCCTTGGAACGGTCAGTAAAATATTTTACTGGAGGGCTTAAACCAGTTTAACGGCGCCAACCTCACCCTTAATTCAGATGTGGATCGAAACAACAGGCCTATTTGTAATGCTTTAATCGGTGGGTTGGTGCCTGATACTTATCTGTAGCTGGACCCACCGTGGCCCAACATGAAGTTTTCTTTAGCTCTGACTATCTGTGAGTCGTGAGCCCTTTTCTTTGTTTCATCATAGTGTGTCAATTTGATTATAGTGTTTCTCCATGATGATACATTGTAATAGTTAGAAGGCTTCCATGCGAGCTGAACAATTTTTGTACTTCAACAACAGCAGAATCTAGGGCGAAGATTTGGTAACAGTAAAATGCATTCAAGCCCCCAGTGGCTTAGGCTGCTGTCCGTTTTAAGGCGGTGATTCTGTTTTTGTTGACTTGTTGCTTATTGTTACTCCCATTGTGGGATTCTGTAATTGTTCTATGTTTGTTGTACGTTTCGTTATGTCCCTTCTAGTTTTGCAATCATCTTGATGGGGAAGAGAGAGCTGGTTGCTTTGCTTAGTTTGTCTTCCTGGTGTCTTGTGATTGTTGTGTGGCACTTTCTCACGGTGCCATGGGTTAGTCTACAGTTTGTGATTGTGGTGTTTCCTGATCATACTCACTAACTATTTTTGACAACAGGAAACGTTCAGCCCAATATTTGAATCATGAAGTAGATATCATGTACTTCGTGATAAACCATTGATAAAAAATCAGCACACTGTCATATGTAAGTAACAGAATCAATCAAAATTACAAGACTCTCCTTAATTAGTGTTTATTTAGAATAAAACATCTAAAATGGAAGTTCTTTAAAACAGAGTGGAGAGTGGACTCAAATACAACATGAGACTGGCTTGTCCTCAGGCTGTGTCGTCAGGCTCAGGTAATATTTGGGTCTACTTTCCGCTCTGTTTGATATTTTATCCGTTTATGCAGGGGGCAATGTTGTTACCTATGTAGCCTTATTGATATATTAACAGCAACAAAATATCCATCGTAGTTGAATTTGTTTACATAGTAATCATTTAATTTGATTGTGACAGGGATGAAGAAGACATTATACATTCCAATGCAATGAAAATGGTCAGATAGAAAATTATACGCCAGTAGAAGTTACATGCTAATAAGCATATTTTAATATTCATTTTATTACCTCTATCACCAGTAACAAGTTATAAATAGTTTCAAATATGTGAACATGGAAATTAATCATTAGAATAGAGATATTAAGTACACATTCAAGGGTAGGGCACATGACTTATTATAATATGCAATCTACAAGAGGTGTTTCATGTTTATTTGAACAAATTTGAAATTGCCTTATCTCATTCATTTCTTATTATATTTAGTAATAATAAATTTACATAGGTTGATCAGATCTCCAGGAATGTGAGGAAACAAGAAAATATCTCTTAACTTTATTCACTGGATTAAAACAGTCTCTGAAGATGAGTAAACAAAATTTAAGCGTTTAAAATTGCTGTCTGAAACGAAATGTTCAAAATGGTTCTCGAATGATTTCTCTTAAAGGGGTCAAGTTTTTATCTTGGAACCAATTGTAAATTGTACATACATGATTAAAGTGTGTTCTGCTAATACAGAAAGTATTTCCGTTGGATATTTACTTTTTTGAAGCAACTTAAACATCAAATTTTGGGGTTTACAGTTCCCAAAGCAGCACTAAATTGTAAGCAAAATACATGAATGCAATAGTTGGTGATCAGTTTTATCTGCGATATATTCTTGAACTATGAGAATTTGCTTTTCACAATTCTTCCAGGACACATTTAATACATGGAGTGCCCATTTGGGCACTCGTATGGTAGAACTTATAAAGCCCAGTTGTCACGCAAAATCAGGCGCACAGAAGCCGTTTTTCATTTGAATAATAGAGTGACTGCTCCTCTAAACTTCAAAGAAATTTGAACACTTTTATACGCATTTTCATTGGAAATACACCTGTTTTAGCTCTTAAAATCAGTAAAAGGGGGGTGGGCGTGTATTTTGGGACGCCGTGTTATGGTTATGCTTTGAATTGCCTATTTGTCTATTTGGTCATACAAGGGACACGTCTGTTATTTAAGAGAAAGCAAAAATTATT
Source organism: Loripinus fragilis (assembly GCA_964019695.1). Taxonomy (NCBI): domain Eukaryota; kingdom Metazoa; phylum Mollusca; class Bivalvia; order Lucinida; family Lucinidae; genus Loripinus; species Loripinus fragilis. Next base: position 8,107,656 of record OZ026521.1, on the reverse strand, counting down.
TATTTTATTTACATGCAGCCTCGAAAAATGAAATTCAATTCTGTTCAAATAAACTTGAAACAGGTCTCGTATAGCCATAATCTGCAATTTCGTAAAAAAATGTAACATAAGTACCTCTGACAAGCAGAAATACATCTCACAGATGTCTGCAATAGATGTTTATGTCTAGCCCAAACATGTAAAGCTCAATTTATTCAATCAATACTATCGGAAAATATCCTTTTAGGCTTGATTGTGTGAACTGCTATTTTCACTGTTAGTAGGGTAACATGGAATACAGGCCATTTACAGAAAATTGACCAAAGAGAACTTAGTAAAACATAGTGTTTTCAGGCCCTAAGACATGTCCCTGACTGAAATAGTCACCAAGTTTTTCTTCCTGGGGTTCGGGAACATGGTACTTTCCTATATATGCAATCTATAAAGTCATTATCTGTAATTTCGTATAAAAAATAGTAAGTGAGTATGATCAGGAAATATCACAATCACAAACTGCAGACAACACCTTGGCACCGCGAGGAAGAGCCGTTCAACCGTCACGAGAGACACCAGGAAGACAAATTAAGCAAAGCAACCAGCTCTCTCTTCCCCATCAAGAGCATTGCAATACTCGTATAAACACCGTATAGCATCGTACACCGGATATAGCGATAAAGAAGCGAGAAAATTTCAACACGTTGATGCACGAGGCGAGTGTTTATCCATTTTACTTATTGAATCATTTGAATTTTCATTGCGGGCACATTTTTCTGTCATTGCTGATACATCGATGTATGTTCCTTACTACAACATATGGTCAGCAAAAATCTAAAGTAGCCAGTAATAACAGAACTGCTCCGCTAATCACTGATGATTTTCTATTGTTTGTCACAAAAATACACGTTTTAAAGGCTGTTTATGTAAATTATTAATAGTCAATATATTTTAAACCATAGTAAATACCCCAGAAGATCACAAAAAGCCACTAAAAATACCCAAGCTTACTTTTAAAGCTTCGCTTGACGATTGAATCTTCCCTTTTTAGTCGTTTTGGTGTACGGTCTATAGGAGGGAAGTGTACGTTTTATAGCCGAAGCTCCTGCTCGTAGTTTAAGGTCGATAGCCAGACAAAATCATTGTGAAAATGTTGTCTAGTGCTATAATTTTTAGAAATCTATGTACACAGACAAAACGTCGCTGCAGTGCTATAGTGTTCTATCTACAATTGCACAAGTTTTGAGAAAAATGAGTTTGAAAAATTTTAGCATCCTGACTTTGATGCCTTATTTATCACATACCTTTGAATCACACCAGAGGGTTAGAATATATACATACAGTGTAAATGACCTAGATTCGAAGAAATTTGTACAGAAATGTGGAATTTACGGGCATTTTACAGTTTGCAGATAGAACATTATGCCCTAATAATCGCCTTCTGCGTCCAGTGCTATAATGTTCTATATATTCCTTCAGCGTATTATTCTGTTCATGGAGTCAATTAATATACTAGTCTGAACAAAAATGATTATCTGTACCAAAAAGTAGCATATTTAGTCATTTATTTGGCATAACAGTATAAACACGCATGGATTATGCCATTAAAATTTATGTAAGGGAGGTAATCTGTTTCTACAGTTATTTTTTTGTCAATGGGGTCAATTTGTATAAATATTTTAGATTGAACTAATTATTTGGACCTATAAAAAGCAGATTTAACCATTGATTTGTAATTACATCGATAAATTACTTCAATTAAAGCATTTTAAATATGTGTAAGGGAGGTAATTTGTTTATACAACTTATTATTCTGTCCATGGATTAATTAACGTTATTTTTTGACTGAGCAGATTATTTGGACCTAAGAGTAAACAATGTATCTTTTAGTTCGCCATAAGACCGACAAACCACTTAAATTTTGGAAATTTAAATTTATGTAAGGGAGGTAACTGCAATTTTTAGCAATTTCTCCAAGGGAAAGTGACCTTATGTAGATAGAACACCATGACACTGAACTTACCCAGTCACGTGACATAATCATCATTTGCCATTGGATGAAAATCACTTAGAACACCAAAGCACTGAACGAAAGTGTCTTTTTGAAGATAGCACAGAAATGCATAGCGATTTTAAGCTTACTGGTAGGAGATAGGCAAATGAAACCTTCAACAGTAGATAGAACATTTGATCCCCTTTCGAACGGTAGGCAAAACTCATTTTAGACCAAAATGTCACTTAGAACTCTATAGCACTGAAGCGACGAAATAACAGTTTGTCAAACGTAGCACATAGCCCCACCCATTAATAATATAAGTCATTGAGATGTCTTCTTTGTTACTTTTACTGTCTGGCAGTATTATTGTAATATAGTGGACCATCACACGTACGTATAGACGCACATACCATTGTTGCTCGTTTCTGCATCATGGTGCATTTAATATTTACGTTGGTACTTTCATGAAATGAGCAAGTTCATGAGATCATATGCAAGCAGTGAAGGCTCAGATGAGCCTGCACTTCTGTGGAAAATGGTCATAGCCATAACTCCTCAAATACATATGGAAAGAATAAAGATGAACATGCATGCCTAGATTTAGGGTTAATGTCCCATTAGGTGGTTGTATATTTGAAAACAGTATAGAGCTTGAAATATATTTACCACACGCCTGTAGAATGTTTTAAGATCATATGTACCTTGTCATGTGGTCCAGCTTTGATTCATGCAAACAACAAAGGCGCAGATCAGCCTGAGCTTCGGTAGTCTTATCAGCGCCTTTGTTTCTAGAAAGTGTGAAGAAAAAAAACAACAGAAATACCGTCAGAGTTTCAAACTGTTTGGATCTGTTGGGCTAGATCTGAGCCCGAACTGTCTGCTAATGTTATCAGCCACGAAAAAATGACATACTCGAAGGCCCCCTCCCCTGACAAAAATCTCTGGATCCATGCAGAGACGCCAATCATGGATCCAGTCAGGGGGGTCAAGGCCCACTGACAGTTTCTGTGTTCGTGTTTAACGTCCAACAGACAGCTAATGTCATATGGAGATGGGGTTATCACTTAAAGTCTCATCTGACAGACTGGTGACGCCATGGCTGACTGCCAGATAAAAGTTCTGACAACGTTTTTTGTGATTTTTTAGTCTTTCTTCAACTTATTTACCAGGTGTGGGGATCTAGTGGCTTCTTTTAAAGTAAACTTTAACTTTCAGAGGTTCGAGGGGGTCCAACATTTGTATTCTAGGGGGGGGGGGGGGGGTCAAACTTTTTACAGCCTGCTAATCGACAGAACTTGTGATCTGTTCCCCCTCCAGATCTGTTCAATTATCACTAATTTTATTCAACTACAGTGATTCTCTTTTTGGCTGTTTATTTACGTCTTTCATTATGTACCCATTATAGATGCATGTTTTACTCTAATTTAAAAGCGGGATTTGGTGGGGTCTTTATTTCATAGGTGTGTTAGCATGATATGTTTCTGTGCTTTGATGAAGGGATACTGTAGACTCCCTGCTTGCAAATTTGGGTGATTTTCCATACAGTTTCAGAAGTGTTTATTATGTTTATGCCATGCCCCAAACTGCAGCTTGAGACAGTCACAGAAGGTACCAATATGAAACAGACAAAGTGGGCCTCGACACAAGAAAACCTGTGTTCTGGGCTGGTGAACAGTAAAGGTGCAGACTAGCCTGCACATCCGCGCAGTCTGATCAGCGCATTTGTTTTTCGTTCAATGGAAGGTATCATATCTAGACTTGCAACGAGCAAAATAACCATTTTCTAGCTAGTATTTGTAGCTAAAGCGACTGGTTTGAGTCTTGCTTTGTCGGAAACCCCATAGACAGGTTTTGGTGCGTCGATGCCCAGTATTGTTCTTTGTCCTTGCTTCACAGCAGCCTTTTCCTTTTGGATGTTTTAAGAGATTCTAAACATGTTTAAGGTTGAGTATAGTAGAGTCAGCTAAACCAATCCAAAAGCAGTTTAAATGTTAAACAAATGCAACAATCTTGGGTTGGATCTAAATCTGTAAATGCTCAACACTTCAGATAGATTGTAGAACGGTTGCAATTACCTAGGATAAGTATCATGTCTCCTGATTTTGATGTATTCTTCATCAAACATAGAAAATTTAGCGACCAGTAACATTACAACATTTCTTTTTGGTATGAAATATATGTAGACCAACTATTTTTTAGGTGAAATTCACATTTACATCGGGGAATATTAACTTTAATCTCTTAGCTATAGTCTGTACACTTATTTTGTTTAATTTTGTACACTGATGTGTCTACAGACTGCAATAGACCATACACCAGGAGAGGCTTTTCCTCTTAAATATTGATGGAACCAAATAGAATTTGGAAGTAAAAATTCGTTGGCAAGTACGTATGACAATGTAGAAGCCTTATTTAACCGAATATTTATCTTTATTAGCGAGACATTTGACAAAATAAACATATTTTAAGGAAGCGAGGCAAGAATCATGTAAAATACCAATGATTGTTCAGGTCATTTTGTCAATTGTAGTGCTGACCAATTACTCATGGCTATTTCTCATAGCCACCGGTATACTCCAATGTCTCAACAATGCCATCGCTATAACCTCAAAAACGAATCTTATAAATTATGAAAAATAATAGAAGAAACACTGACCTTGTAACTCAGCGTGTTGTGATTTCCTCGCTTCACTAATCGCTATATCCGATGTACGATGCTATACGAAGATAAAGTGTAACATAAGTAACACTGAAGAACGTAGCTACATCGCACTGATTCTTCAATTGATGTCTAATGACTAGTTAAAACTTTAAAGCGCAAATAATTCCATAAATGTTATTGTAAAATATAATTTTAGTCTTGTATTTTGTGTACTGCTATTTTCAATGTTAGTGGTGTAACGTTGCTATTGCAGGCCGTTTATAGAAAATTGACTACAGAAAACTTAGAAAACATGGGTTTCTATGGCCCAAGACATGTTCATGACTGAAAATAGTAATGTGTCTTGCTCAAGGACCACAGCGCAGTGACGACAGTGAGGCTCAAACTCGCGGCCCCTCGGTCTCGAGTCAAGCACTCTTCCACTGAGCAACTGCGCTCTCTAAATTATGAATGTAAGTATCATAGGTATAAAATTAGCGTCAAGTTTATTTTTCTCTGGTGAATTAAATCACACTTTTTTATCATGAAGAAGTTTTATGTTATTTCGCCACATTTGGCGCCAAAACACGGTAACAATGATGGGACCTACAGCAAAACATTGTAATTTCAGTCTAATTTCAAAATCTTTGAACTTTTAAGATGGCACTAGGTTGTTACAAAAGAAACAGGAGGTTATAGTAAGAATTGCTTCAGAAAGACATTGTGCATTGCGAAAATCTTTTATCAGAAAGTTACAAAATTATAGATCGTGATAAGTTTTCCATTAGACTTAATCAATGTATACAGCTATTAAAAATTAGCTCAGATAATTTAGAACTAACACAATGACAACATATCTTTGGCTGCCACAAAGGACAATGAAAAAGACATCCTGACGCAAATAAAAATGACTTTGATATTCTTGATTCAGCAATTGACGTTAGGATGGAACTGGAAGATTGTGTAAAGGAAACTCAAGACAAGTTAAAGAGTTAAAAAAATCGGCAAACTATCAGCTTTATTAAAAGGAATGGACACAAATCTTTTAGCAATCGAACAACAAATGAAAATGGCATCCACAAATAAACTAAGAATCATAGAACCAAACATAAAATATCCTGCACAACTTTCACAATGGAAGAAAAAATATTCGACGTCAAGGAAACTGCTTCAAATTGTGCTTACAGTCTTGCAGGTGAGGGTGCTGGTGGCAGCATTATTAAAACTACTGACAAAGTAATTGAACCTGGGGTAGAGGTGAGCAATTATTTTCATAAAAAGGGTCTTTTTACAAATGACGAGAGAACAACGGATCAGCAGAAAGAGAAGCCTGTTCAAACGTTTGCTGTAAACAGAAAGACCCTGAGGCAGAGAAGGTGTGTTCGAAGGAAGCACGAAAGAATCCGAAAGTAAAGAAGCAGAGACGGAGAACAAATTTGAAACACAGAACAAATATTTCAGCTGTTTCTAAAAGACCGCTGAAAACTAAGAAGTGGAGAAGTCTCCCATTCTTGGGAAATAGTGATATATGACACGCAACTGTTGAAAAAGGAAACAAGGTCTTCTAAAGGGTAAGCAAAGGATAAAACGAAGAAATTCTAGAATAAAACGTAAACAACTTAATAAAGGTTCAAAGCAAAATGGTTCTGAGGTGAGGAATAGAATTCCAATACGTGCCGGGGTATGGCCAACAAAGAAACGTAGAATGCTTTTAGTGTATTGGAAACGTGTTTACTCCAAATGTAAAACACACGACAAGAAGAAAACAGGAAAAGATGAAGAAACAAAAAGGAAAAAGTAAAACGCATGGAACAAAAGAGAGGAGAAGTAAATATTAAAGGGGAAGGATAAAGTAAAAAGTGTCAAAGCACTGGACAAAACAGAAATGTCATTCTGCTTGACATAAAAGGATGATGATGATGATGATGATGATGATGATGATGATGATGATGATGATCTGGAATCAGTATTTGAATTTGCATTTAAATGGTGCTTCGCTCGCGAGCCGAAGATGACCCAACATAGAATGCTGGCTTGTTACATGTAGCCTTGTGAATTATCAGGGGATCCAAAGAAACCATATAGTTTTGTGATGATTCGGGGGGGGGGGGGTCGGACCCCCTGTCTCCCCACCCTCTGGATCCTCGCACATAAACAGGCTCGATTGAGCCTTACCTGGACAGGTTTTATCGCGACGAGGCTGAGGCCCCGGTAAGGCGTGAGATTGCATAATACTGAAGCTGCTATATCAGGTTTCTAGAAAGCAATAAAACGCAGCAATGAGCATCAGATGCAGTTGTTTTACATATTCAGGTAACAGTTTTAACCTTTAAAGCACCAATCACATCAAAAGTCGTCTGTTTTTGCCATCTGCTGAAATGTTTTAGAAGTCTCTTACTCAAGCAGTGTTGACAATGATCAGAACACTGGAGCAAACTCCATAAATTAGTAAATATTGTCAGCAAATATATGTAGTAGACATCTTAAGCAGAAGACGTTATCATGTCGCTTTCTGCATTTGTTTTAGCATGTAGCAAGGTGTTAAATTAATAAACCGTTGAATCTAATTTGAAGACATTTGATTCTTGGTAAACCAGCAAATAATGCGGAAAAGTTTAAGCTAAATAAGCCTGCACGTGGAATTTCGGCATTTATCGCATGCGCATAAGTGGCAAAAGCCTCCTTCAGCCACCCATGTAAAAAACGGCATCCCACTGGATTCTGCACTGTTAACTGACGTGAAAACAAAGTTTTGTGCTTGAAGTAATGAGGATAGTTCAAGCAGTATAAGTAACGATTATTTTTTTCATTTTTTCTACGGCGTTACTTATTAATGCATAAGTAACTAATATTAGTTCATTTATGAAACAGTGGTTACTCAGCCTATAATTGTAATTGGTTTTGAAATGGACTATTCCTGAGAGGGGTGTGATCAAAGTTATTGTTCAATGAATAACGTTTTGATTAAATTTTTCGTTTTTCAAAGGGTAAAACAAAAACAAATGTAGACTTCTCTTATTTAAATAGTATCTAAAACGTCTAAAATGGGGTGTCTTTTCAGTGTAAATGTCGGATGTTCAACACCTGTATTACCCATGGGATGTGCCTATTTTCACTCTTCAGCTGGTCCAATGGTCTAACTTAGAATAACTTAGAATTGTAATTAATATTTCTACAAAGAAAGTATTTCCGATTATGTGTTATCAGCGTTTTTCTGGGGCGAACTTATTAATTAATTCATAACTATAGGTACGAAAGTCTTAAATAAGTAAATAGTAAATCATTGTGACGTCATTCATTCTATATTTAGCAGTGTGTGTGGTTAAATGTTTCGTGCCACGATAAAACAGAAACAAACTTTTCATTTTATTAAAAAAAATAGGAGCAAGAAAATGTTAAACATACAAACAGAACGGACAACAGGCATACAAGCAGAAATAAGAATAAGCAGAGAAAATTACCTAAGAATAAAGGCAAAACACGGTAAATAGGTCATTCGATTGGTTTGATCTGAGGTTCGTTTCGATGTCATCAAAGCAAATTGTGCCAAACGCGGAAGCAGCGTCATCATCATGCTAGTAGATTTTTCCTATAACCCACAAATTCATTACTGGGGTAGGATTTCTTTCCATCTAAAGGAGGAAAATGCATGGGATATTATTTTTTCAAAACAGGTTCCGCGGACAAGTATAGGTTTTCATAAAAAACTGAAGACAACCAAGTATTGGTTTTTAAAAAAGATCATTTTTAAAGGAATTTTCCCCCATGGGAAGTCTAAACTTACAAATGCGACCTACTGCTGATTTTTCTTTTATAAGAAGTGGGTGTCTTTTTATCATGCTAGTATGCAATTTGTAAAGAATGGAGTGTAATGGATCATGGAATGGCATGCTATGTTTAAAGTGGTGTCTTTTAGTTTCTCTGAAATCAATACCCAGTCACATAGAGGTCATCTTCTGACTTCTTGCGGAAGGGACTATGAATTTCACTTATAAAAAGATTATAAATAAATAAATTAATACGCCACACACAACTCCTAATACCGTTACTCTATGGCTCCATGCCATTCCATGTTTAAACCTAAGCCTCCTGTCGATATGTATGAATCAAGGGGATTGTTTTAAAAGCTGTTTTTTTTTGTGTGTGGCGATATATATAAAACTGTATGTTTTATGATAAAGGCACATATATCTGCCTTGTTGGCAGGACCCACAAACAGAAGAAATCTTCAACATAACTATAGTCCGACAGTTAATAGAGACTGGGCGGTTCTTAGCAAAGAAACACCCCTGGACATTTCCATATAAAAATCGGTAAGACAGAGTGTGTTTATTCACCTGTGAAACGCTTTACAGCTGTATACCTGTACATACCTGTTGTAGTATTGAGCCCATTGTGAGAAAAAGGCAACTCGAATTAATTTGTATAACAAGGAGACTGACTAGTCTAGATATATGCGCTCTGACAATGTTTCGAAATTTTAACTATTCAAATTATAATACTGAATAAGGAAAATAAAATAATGGTCTGCAATAAAAAAAATCAATACTATAAATTGGTCAGCACACGAGATGATGGTTCTCATTACATCGGCGTGTGGCGAATGCTCCGACGAGCCTGCAGGTACGCATGACCTCGCCAGGGCTTTCGCTTCTCGCATAAACAAAGTATGCAAGTTGAAGAAGACTCCGAACAACTTTTAGACATCTATTCCGAATGAGCGATTATAAGAGGCTTTTTCAGATATGGGATAAAGTCAAATCTCAAATCTCAAATGTTTGTATGCCCTTTTTCTCATGGTCCAGATACCGAACCCTTGTCCTGCTGAATTCTAATTGTTGATTTATTATTATTGTATCAGGCTTAAAAATCAAACCAGTTTTGCCATATAGACAGAATTGGAAGAAATTGCAAACCTACCCTCCCCCAAAACTTTCACAACATATCCATCCCAGAAAATAAAATGCAGCAGGTCCTCAGCAGCATACTAAAGATAAACGTTTATTAGGCATGCTAGCGTATAAAGTTGGTTACCCTTGTCGTCTGTGCTTCAGTTGGTTGCACGAGTAAAGCGTACATAGGCTATTACACCCGATTTGCTATAGACGAGTCTTATTTGACAGTGTATGACAGCGCTCTGTCTGACACGCCCAGTCTCTATTAGCTGGACGCACTATACTTAGCTGTTAATACTAAGAAGAAGTCTAATATTTATGTAGTCATAATCGAAGGGTCTCGGCGACGTTGTGGTTTGAAAACAAGCATAACCTTTCACAAAAGCTTGCTTCCCCATAACCGTCTGATTGAAAAGTTTATGTATTAGCGAAACGTCAAGTATTTAATGACTCATTTCAAAGCCGCTTTAATGTATATCTCATTGCAAAAAAAAAAACTTCATTATTATCCTTCATCCATTATTACTCATTAGAACCTTTCAACAACGCCGTTTATAACATGTAACACATGTTATAGTTTTTCTAATCTAGCAGCAAAACTTTAAATTAATCAAGGGACAATTCAAAGAAAATGCAAACATAAGGAGTGCATTTTTGCTATTTTAAACACATGTGCAGATCCAGAGGGGGGCAGGGGGTCGGGACCACCCCCCCCTGAAAAATCACAAAAATATAGGGTTTCCTAGCGATACTGGTCCGGATCCCCTGAAAATTACAAATCTACCAAGCCAGTAATCAATGTTGGGCCAACATCGGCACGCAAGTGAAACGCCATTAAATGGCGTTTCGCTGGTGGGCCGAAGATTGCCCGCTTAAAGTGGGTATTTGAATCCTTCCTCCCCTCATCAACTAAAAAAAACAAAAAACAAAAAAAACGTTGTGTTGTCAACGTTGACCCCCTCTGGCAAAATTGTCTGGATCCTCGCATGAAAAAAGTAGGTTAAAATATTATACATGTTTCTAGTCTCATATAAAAGGCCTGAATCCTTCTTATAAAGTTTTATGCTTTCAGGATCGATGATTTCAGGGATAATTAATCTTATTTATCGGGTATCACTTTACTTTTTCAGCAATAAACCATGATATTAAGAAATAATCTCAGTTTTAGTTTCTCTTTCACATATCTGCCTCGACATGAGAAAAGCTGACTAAATCTGTGTCTTGATCAACATCTGAACTAAGGGTGAGGTTGGGGCTCCGTTAAACCGGTTTAAGCCCTCCAGTAAAATATTTTACTGACCGTTCCAAGGCGGTACTTCTTTTGTGGATCTTTTTTTTTTTTTTTCTGTCTTGTGTTTGCTATGTCTTTGTGAGCGTCTGTTTATGTGTGCCTTGTGGTCACCTGCTGTGAAAGGGCTGACCTCTTGGCTCTTACAGTGAGTTTGTTACTTTCTCATTGGTATCTTGGGTCAGGTGTGGTACTTGATTGTATCGATTCAGCCTGATCTTTCTCCCTTACTTACTTTGTTGCATGCGAGCAACAAACGCACAGATCAGGCTGCTGATCCGCGCCTTTGTTATTCGTATTCTAAAAGCATAATATAGCTAAACTTGCTTCAAGCAAAGTTTCATTTTTCTAGCAAATCTTATAGGCTGATCAGACTGAATTGACTAATCATAAAGACGGGTTTTCCCACGACAATGCCCATTTATATATCAAATGACAAGAAGGTAGTTTACATGCATATCAACTCATTGTCTACCAATGTCGTATGGTAATAAATTTTGTGAAACAGCTTGGACCAAGATAAGGCCCAACAAAATGTCGCACTTGATCTGAATTCAAACTGTTTGACACTTTGATGGTATTACTGAAATATCTTTTTTCGGAAAAGAATATTTAGAAAAAATCAACTGACGTCAACAAACCATACAAAGGAGTTCTAGCGATAAGGCGTATATTTTCCCTAGTTGACATGATTACAAAACCTAAATTTTCAAATTGCCCTAATATTTTTAAAATTGGACTGTTTCGGTAGTAAAATGTGCTTAGAAAGCATCGAAATAGGTTTCATTACAAAGCCGTGAAAACTTGCGCCTTCTACTCCCACCCCTCATTTTACGTCTTAAGACTGGGTGCCGTTTATACGATAGTTGCAGGTTTTCAAAAAGTAAAAATGCTAAAATATTAAGGATATAAGTGCCCTTCATTTCCAAAACTTTGCGGTATTTCTTCTGCGCATGCGTATGAAATATACTTAAAATTGTGACGTTTGTCATTGAAAAGATGAAACTGGCGTCTTTCAGTTTGTTTTTAGATGCTTCCTCCCCCCCTAGACCCAAGATGCCCTTTGGACAATTAAATGTCGCTATACAAATATATAACATATGTAAGTGGCGTTTTGGGTCTAGGGGGGTAAAGGGGTTGTATAAGCGAAAGTAGACATTAAATATCTGACAAAAATAGACCACTTTGCAAGATGGTGTTTTTATTGTACATCAACTGTATAAATAGTTTTATTGTACATAGCGTGGTTCCCTGTTTAACGGTCTAGTTCCCATATATGTTACTGAATAACAAGCACAGTTGATGATTGAAATAAATTATTATTCAATAAGAAGTAGAGTTATTACATGCATGAAGGAAACCCCGTTTTATATATACAAATTGGGGACAATGGTGCATCCGCGGCTCGTCTATATATATTTGTTGAATGTACCTAGTTTCTTCAGTCGTTATTTTAACAAAATAAAACGAACGACTCGTTTATGGAGATTGCTCGCCTTATCGCTAGAAATTCTTGACCCAGTAGGCAAAGGAGTAAGGAATTTTGAGGCTCGATCAATCATTTCGGATTGGTGGTGAGCCCAATGTGATGTTTCTGCTTTGCATCTTTAAGATTCACATTAAATACGTATAGCAGATATTGAGATGAACTGCATACCTAAACCCCTGAAAATTCACAAAACTATAGGGTTTCCTGGTTTCGCTGGCCCGAAAAGGTCCGCTTAAAATGGCATTGGATCCTCTCTACCGTAATTAACTGAACAGCAACAACAACAACAACAACAACAGCCCCCCCCCCCCCCCAAAAAAAAAATGAAAAAAACAACAACAACAAAAACAGCAACATAAAAACACGCAAAAATAACAAAAAAAAAAACACACACTCAAAGTTGGACACCCTCTGACAAAACTTTCTGGATTCGTGCATGGTCGATACTTACCATTTTTTATTATAAATGAGGACAAAATACCAATGCAAGGAAGAATATTCTATTTATGGAAAGTTGGCAATTTGAACCAGTGCGTTGGATGTTTCTAATTACATAGACGAGCAGCAAATGCCTACACATAAACAAAGAACTATTAATCATTTGATATTGATACAAATTTGTTGTAACATGTAGAAAGTTTTCAAAAGGACCTATACTTATCAAACTACGAATATTTAGCAATAGAGCCAGCGCCTTGCTTGGGGCTCAAATGACCGAATATAATACCGTGTGATGTTGTTTAAACACAATATATTTGAAATAACAGATAACTCAAGACTTAATCAATGACCAAACACATCAATAAATCTAACATTTGTATCAATTTCCACACATTGTTGAAAATGGTTTATAGAAATTAAGGGTGCTGTATCCGATTAACTGAGCACTTTTGAGAAAAAGCTAATGTTATATACCCTGTCCAACTCTACACTTGGAGCTATACATTGATGCCCAATGCTAATCAGGTCCTTTTTCACCAGTATTGGGGAGTTGGTCAAAATTTCGGATAATGAGAAAACTGTGACGGAACTGGCATTGTCTCCGCCGGGAAGTATCTTTCAAATACTAACCTGTCTGATTTGAGCATTGGTCGATTCCAACTTGTTATCAATCTGCGTCATCACGCGTCACTAGAAACCACTTTTTCACCCAAAGTGTTTTAGTGTAGAAAATCTTATCATTGTTTCGCTAAATATTGTAATACCGATCACTGTTATTGTTTAGTTACCAAAGGTTACTTGATGTCTCCATAGACGAATTATTTATAGCCATTCAGTGCTTGTTACTTTTCTAACGTAGTGTTTCAGGTAATGCACACCGCGTATTGACACAAATCCGACTTTTCAGTCGTGATGTGCAATAGCAGACATGTCGATTCTTTAGTATTGCGCCTGCGCAAGACAATGCCGAACTGGTGGGAAAACGGTGACGTCATTGGGTGAGACTGAACGTGCTGATTTAAAGATAGCGACTTGAAGGAGGTAGCCTAATGCGAAAAGCCCGCCAAGAAAATACGAAAGCTGCTTCTTGAGATGGAGTACACACAAGAAAGTGTCTCAAATTTGCTTATACAATCCTTCTATAACCATTTTACGACATGTGAGCCCTTGGTTTAAAATATTTATTTCTTAAAATAGATACATACAAATACATACAAATACAATAGTTACAAACATTGATTTGAACTAAACAAAATCTAAACTGATTTAGTTTTAACGGCAGAAAAACATTTTTGGAGCACAGTGGCTAAGTGTTAGTGTGCTCGACACGAGATCGAGGGTCGCTGGTTCGAGACTCACCGGAGGCATCGTGTTGTGTCATTGAACAAGACATTTTATACTTTGCTTAGTACTGGTTCAACCCAGATAACATCCCAATATGACAGTTAAATTGTTGACTGGAACATAAAGCATCAACTCCAACAAACAAAAGAAGAAACATAGTCTCGAGGTTATAAAACTTGAGTACATTCTCAAACTCAAAATAAAGAGCAATGATTGGCTGCTTGCGGACACGTGTCCACAAGCAGCCAATCATTGCTCTTTATTTTGAATTTGAGAATGTACTTAAGTTTTATAACCTCGAGGCACAGTCACCACTAAAGTACCAAGCTAAAAATTTGTGTTAATATACCAAATCTCGATAGTTTCTTATAAATATTATATGGACACCACAGATTTAGATAAAAATCAGTTGAAATGTACTTGATATGTGGTTAACGTCACTTGAAATAGTGGCGCAATAATTGTAATAGCCTCTATTGCAAAATACTACCCTTTCAGTCTAGGGACAAGATGCCCCTGTACTTTAAAACAATCACTGCTGAGTAAAATTACATAAATCAACACTCTGTCAGATTTGCTTTCAAAATAAACAGCCTTGATAAAATTGTAAGCTTGTCGTATCTCCACACATGTGAAACGTGAGGCCAGTGATTAGCTTTGGATACAAGTAAACTTTATTTAACAGTGAAGATACATCTGGCGACATTTGATCAGCGTCTGCACTGTTACCCATTGAAGGACCAGCTATACACATCTGAAAATATCGTCTGCTAAAGTTGTTTGCTGTAATATCCCATGTAGATGGGAGATTAAATTGCAACATGAAGGGTCAATAAACTTACCTCATTTGATGTATGTGGCTGTTTGTCACATACTTTGCTGTTTTTATACAGTAGAAACTTATTAAAATTAAGTAAGTTTCTGGAACAGTCTAGTCTTTTGTTTTTGATAGATAAAATGGATTCAATAAAACCAATGCAATGATAAATATATTATATTTTGCTGTATGCATGGAGCTAACTTATGACAGAGTAATTTCTAAATTCAGATGCTGAACCCAGTTAAATAAACAATCAATCTCAGAGTGTTGATAACACAATTACAGGCGAAATTTATGAACTCGGACCCGAGTTCCTCAAAAGTGCTTGTCTCTAGACTGCTTTATCAGATTATTTTATATTTGTGCCAACACATGAGATTTTGGTACTTATCGCATGTACGCAAATAACTCATTAGACGCCCGTGCAAACCTGTCCAGCATATCGAATAGCCTTATCTTTAGTCTTAGTCTTCATTTACTTCTAATTTTTGTGCGTGTGAGCAGCGAAGGCTCTGACAAGACTGCGCGGAAGTGCTGGCTCGTCAGAGCCTTAGCTGCCCGCAGGTGCGATAAGCATCAAAATGTCAAGTGTTGGTTCTTTACATTATGAGACCCCCTTCTCAAACATCTATACATGGAAAACATGTATACATCTAAAGCTTTCCTGTTTTGAATATTCAACAGCTGACGCGGCAAGCATGCCATAACCATTTTATAAGGGCGTGGTTGATTTCTTCACTGTATGTAGCTAGAGCTGGCATCGCCTTATTAATTTTACTTTTATAAATACTGCTGTGCGTTTATCTCATATAAGTTAAAATGGCTAGGTTAATTCATGGACTCTTTTGCTATTTCATTGCCCTTCAAAAAGGTAAGATGAAAGTTGTGGAATTCTAAATTGAGTACTTTAATTATAAATTCTCTTTAACTCGATTCCTGAGGGGCCAAAGTACCTGCTTTAGCCGAAGTATATTTTGGAAAAACTGTAGTCCGACATCGTACTTCGAAATTATGTTTATATGAAAGTGACTAAGTCTGCAATAATGAACATTTTCCAAAAAAAAATATTTTCTTTTATAATCATTTGTCTAAATAGAATTAAGCTTTGCTTTCACGATAAATCTGTTTACTACACCTAAGGAATCTTCTAATGCATACATTTTTGTTTTGGCATTTACTTGAAACTACATATATCTTGAATACAATAGAACATAGTGCTCGGTATTTTTTGCTTATTTTCAGAGACAACTGGCTCAGAACATTTAAAATATTGAAGTCTGAGTTGAAAACTTAAAATAATGAAAGTCGCATATTTACCATTTTCAAACAAATCAATATGGAAACAGAATAGCAATTTGTCAATGTATTCCACTTTTTTTTTAATAAGATATGAATTCTTTTCAAAGCTAAGTCTTCTGTTCATAAAATAAGACTATCTTCTACATCTATAAAATCGTACGGACAATGCGCACACACACGCATTTAATACTTCCTGACAATCGCATCGCAATTGTGCATTTTTCTGCTAGAGCCCTGCTGATGGTACTTTTTTGAAATTGAACTGAGCCAAATCACATGAAAAATTAAAGTAAGCCAGTATGACCAGAATTCCACAATCATACACTGCAGACCAACCCACGGAACCTTGATGAAGAGACACATATTTGTTAGTGATACATTGGATAAGCCTCCATACGAGCTTAACATTTGTTTTTTGGTTTGACAACATCAGAATCTATGGCGAATATTTAGCAGTCATCTCGCTGGGTAAGAGGGAGCTGGTTGCTTTACTTTAATAACCTTTAATGACATAAAAAGGCAATTAAAATAAAGCAACCATCTCCGTCTTCCCCAGCGAGATGATTACAAAACTACAAATGACACTTAATAATGCACGACAAAACAAGAACAATAAGTAAAACCTCACAAAACAATGGGGGCAACAATAAACAATGAAGCGACAACAACAGAACCACCGCCCTAGAACGCTCAGCCGAAGACACGTAGGGAGGGGGCGCTTAAATTGATTTTACTGTCGAATATATGCCCTAGATTCCGATGTTGTCAAAACAGAAGCATGGAGGCTTATTCAATGCATCATCACAGGGAGATAATTAAATGTATAAACATACTTTCATGAAACAAAGAAAATGCCTCTCAACTCACCGACAGTCAGAGCTAAATAAAAACTCCTGTTAAGCCCTGGTGGGCCCAGCCAAAGACAAACATCAGAAATAGACTTATGCTAGGGTCGTCACTGAGCATGAAACCTGGCCCACCGTGAATTTCATGCATTTCTTATTACAAAATGACGCTTTTTATTGTTCAGCATGACAAAATTAATGAAATTAAAAATGTCTCACCACTGAAACGCAGAATTGAGCCTAAATTCCAATTTTGTGACTTTCGATTTAGACCCTTTCAAATTAAATAAGATGTAATTTGCATAATACTCAAGGCATTGTTCTGAAATTTTAACACATGATGTGAGTAATATTGGATTTTTGTTTAACAACAGAACATTGGATACGTTGAACATAATAAAGTTTTTGTTGTAAAGTGTTTACTGAATGCGTTGGAAGATTCCTTAAGTGTATAGCTGAAATTTACATGGACATGTGCTTTATCTTATAAAAACAAGTGTCTTTCTCTTGTTGGAAATAATGTATATCCTTCCAAAAATTCTAGACAGATAATTTTTAACATCAAATCTGTTGTTTTGGTAGTGATAATGTGTTAAGGTTTACAAAGCTGGTAAAATGTATACCCCAATTTTAGCTATATTACCGTGTTCTTAAAATTAGAAACATTATTTTTACATTGTAGTATGGCCGATGCTTTTTTCTTTGATCTTTGCTTATGCCAGAATAACGACGAAAAAGGAGCTTAAAACCGTACTCTAACTTCCAATTTTAGTTAAACAACGATGTAGGCGGGAACTTCCTAAATAGCGACAAATTGACACGTAGGTAAATGTAATATAATTGACAGCTTCGCCGGATGCAGGAGGAGCGAATGTAAATTTCGTCAGGTGTCAGTAACACGTGTTTATTTGCGCCTTCGCCATACTACAAGCTAAATAAAGGATTTTTCCTCGGCTTTCTGTTTAAACCGCTTCGTGGGCTACGCCCACCTCGCGGTTTAAACAAGAAAGCCTCGGAAAAGTATCCTTTATTTATTACATAGAAGATAAAAAGTTACACGCTTTGCAGTTGTAAAACTATTGGCCAGTACATGAAATTACCTAATACAACCACAAAGTAAAGATGTAGGTAAGACTCTATTAAGACCTCCTTTTATAGCTTCCATTTATATCTTCTAAAAGACATTTGAATATACACTTCCTTTGCGTCGATAATGTCATCATGAGTTGGTTTCATCAGCAAACACTTTAGTTTTACTGTACAACCAAACCTGATGATTCTACTGCTTCGTATAAATTTAGGTCACTGAAACATTTCTTAAGTAGAGGAGATTTTAAGCCATTGAATGAAAGGGTACAAACAGATAAACGTCAAATTAGCAAATGGTCTGTATCGCAGACCTGCCAAACAATATTAGAGGGATTCCTCTATGACTAACGAAGTCCTTGACACAGGTTTGATACCTCTCATGTTTCTTAATTTAATGAAGTAGGGAATCTTTCTCTGATAACATTGTCACATGAAACAATATACCCCTATCTAAAAAGTCTACATTTTCAATGCGTTAAATTCATTTTAATTGGACAAATATTTTATGTGTTACTTACAAATGAACACATATTGTTGACAGTCCTCACTGTGCCTGTGGTGCAGTTGAAACTACAAAACATTACTTTTTTTAAATACCAAAGGTATAACGAGATCTGGAAAATAATGCTCAATGAACTGGCAAACTACTCTGTACCAGATTTCAACACTGTGTTATTTGGTTCATACTTACTATAGAATTATCGATACAGTTCAAAAATACATATTTGGATAGTAAAACGGTTTGAGCGTTGAGGATTGATTCTCTCTCGCTCGCTCTCTCGCTCTCTCTCTCTCTCTCTCTCTCTCTCTCAATACATTTAGAGTAGAAAAGTTATTTGGATTGAATACAATTCATGTCATGTTTCAGCTTTATGCGCCGAGACAGGTTGTGGTGGTGTTCTATATGAACCGTCCGGCAGAATAAGTTCCCCAACTGATACCACGACGTGGAAGTACCTGAGCTCTTCTGACTGTGTATGGACTATTAACGTTGGTGCAGCTAATAGTATTTTATTGACAGTCGAAGACATGGATATAGAATTTGGAAGTTCGTGTAGCTATGATTATCTTGAGGTAAACAAACATTAACCCATTGACTCTCCCATTCTTACCATAACATAACATAATATTGACAGTCGATGACATGTATATAGAATTCGGGAGTGCATGTAACTATGATCAAATAATAACCCATTGAATTTCCCATTCTTACCATAACATAACATAACATAATATTGACAGTCGAAGACATGGATATAGAATTCGGGAGTGCATGTAACTATGATCAAATAATAACCCATTGAATTTCCCATTCTTACCATAAAATAACATAACATAATATTGACAGTCGAGGACATGTATATAGAATTCGGGAGTGCATGTAACTATGATTATCTTCACGTAAACAAACATTAACCATTGACTCTCCCATTCTTACCATAACATAACATAATATAATATTGACAGTCGAAGACATGGATATACAATTTGGGAGTGCATGTAACTATGATTATCTGCAGGTAAACATACATTAACCCATTGACTCTCCAATTCTTACCATAACATAACATAATATAATGTTGACAGTCGATGACATGGATATACAATTTGGGAGTGCATGTGCAATGATTATCTTCGGGTAAACATACATTAACCCATTGACTCTCCAATTCTTGAACGAGGTTATTGCACGACCACCAGGTGTACATTCACTATAATCACTGTACGAGCCCGTCCGTTCGTCCGTCCGTATTCAGCTAGCGAAACTCATGCGCTCATAGCTCTCAACCCATTTAAGCATAGCGTCCTTTTCATGAGACATCGACAAACAGTTTAGAACAAGAACGCGGCGTCTGATCAGGTTCTGCAGTGTTTGCTTGCAAAATCTACTTTAAAATTTGAACGAAATTGAAACTGACTACCCAACAACCCTTAAATTCGAAATCGATTCGTTCAATTGATAAAGTGGGAAATTTCATTAGGCATACATGGGTTAAACTTCACGGTATATTTGGATCAAATTTTGTATACATATGCATGACAACATTGTCTAACCACTTGCATGTGTGACAGACTTTTTTATGGACGAGGTTTTGCTGAGCATCAGTCGAGAGGATTGTGATCAGTTGGTGAAATGCTCTTTAACCAAATGGTATATTAAGAACAAATTTTGGTTACTTATTTTTTTTAGATTGTCCAGCCACAGGTATTCAAAACGGTTTTATTGTACGGCTTTCAGATGTGCACGCTGTCAGTGAAAATGCTCATAAATCTTGAACCACATAGTATATTTTGATCAAATCTTGCATACATATGCATGTCAACATTGTCGAACCACTTGAAAATGAGTTGCGACATGGGATCTCCAACAATATGGTATATATGACCAGCAAAGGCTCAGACCAGCCTGCGCATCTTGAGATGTTCATATTTCCATAACTGTAAAAGCCAAAATCATTATACTTACTAGATATGTTTAACCTAATGAGACATTGGTCAGGTTGACCTTTGGCCTTTCATCTAAGATCGCTTATTTTGGACTGCCACAGAAACCACTGGGCTGATTGAACTCATATTTCATTATGGGATACTCATTAAATAAATCTGACCAATAATATTGGCCATCATACCAATATATACTCAGAAAACCATTGAAGGGTATTAAAATTATTTTTACTAAAAAACATTTGAGAAAATAATTTACAAACGAAGTAGAACTACCAATATGCAATTCAGAAAAATGCAACATAAAATTTACAGGTCATTGGTTACGATACAGTACCACACCAAATGTACCAATTTATTTTTCCATTTAATATACCATGTTGAAATATCAATACTTAACTTAAGTCTTGCTTACGTTTAAGGAGGCATTGTAATTCCGGGCCCTGGTCATTGCTTATGTTCTAATTCCGACCACAGACAAGTTTTCACACCCATTTGTTAGTAATTGCACCTTATAAAGTGACAGCATCTTCAACAAAAAGGCACAGAAATGGCACATCCCAACCATTATGACAACAGATTGGAAGTAAAACACTGACAGCAATTACAAAATTAGGTGTCATTCTCTTGACTGAGAGCCATCAATGATTTTGGAGCCAGTCATTATGGAATACAAACGATAAAAATGGGTTTCAATCATTTTGGAATGTTTGTGACTTTTTCAGTATATAGGGTTGCACCATTTGGACCTGTACTGTACTTTAATCATTGAGGCGTGGCTTAAACCAAACATTCGTTTGAATTGCAAATATCTAGAACTATGAAATGCATGCATACTTAGTTTAGTTTTTATTGTATTGAATGTTAGGATGGTCGGCAACACGCCATTTTAATCCCAGCCAGTATAAGTGTTGGGTGGCCATCGAGGTGCCCCAGCGAAACGCCATTACGACGTTTCGCTGGCTGGCCGATTACGCCCCACTTTTAGATTCGCTGGTGGGCCGATAGTGGTCCATGCCTGTTATGCTGGCTGGATGCACGCAAAATTACTTTCAGCTTAAAGGCGGGCCACCATCGACCCGCCGTCGAAACGCCAAATGAATGGCGTTTCGCTGGTGGGCCGATTGTGGCCTGACATTGTATTCTGACTTGGATGGGTTTTTCAGGTATTTGATGGCGAAGAGGATGAGAATCCCCTGGGGAAATTTTGTGGAGAGGACGTTCCAGCACCTTTGCTGTCTACAGGCTCAATCATGACTGTTATATTCCACTCCGACAGTTCAGTCGAAAAAGCAGGATTCAACGCAACTTATGAAGAAATTGACGGTATAATAAGTATCCCTTCGCCTGCTACAAAAATATGCATCTGAAAATGTCGTCTGCTGAAGTCGTCTGCTGCATGTATTGAAAACATCGCATACAGATGTCGGCATATAGGTTAACAGTGTGAACCCAGTTCAGACTGCTCTGAGCAGTCTGATCTGGGTCCACACTTTGTGATACAGAAACGTTTTAAAGCGCGCAGCAGACGACATTAAATCGCGCTATTAGCAGTCGAAGAATTGCACGTGCATGTGTAAACTATAATCACCGTGTGAATCTGTCCTTCCGTCTGTCGGTCTGTCTGTCTGTGTTGAACCACACATGTTACATTGTCCATGCATATTTGGATCAAATTTTGCATACTTATTTATTCTAACATTGTCTATGAATGCAAACTGGTGACGAGGCTTCGCCTGGCATACTTTTAGCCGGTTTAGGTATTTTCGTGAAAATGCTCAAATGGCACATTTTGATCAAATATTGCATATTTATATATTTTAACAAAGTTAGTGACGAGGCTTTGCCGAGCATCAATCTGGCCGGCCGTGGTCAGTTACATGCGCGGATCTAGAAAGTTTTGTCAGAGGGGGCCAACTTTGACAGGGTTGTTTTTAGAGGGGGAAAGACAGTCCAAGCAAATGCCACTTTAAGCGGGCCATCATCGGCGTGCCGATAATGGCCCAAAATTATATGCTGGCTTGGTAGCTTTGTGATTGTTCAGGGAATCCGGTCCTGTATTGCTAAGAACCCCTACATTTTTGTGAATTTTCAGGGGGGGGGGGTTCCGGACCCCCTATCCCCCCTCTGAATCCCCCATGTTTTTTTTGATCTATTTATGCCTTACTTTCACATTTTAAGATTGTTTGGCCACGTTTATGCAAAAAGTGATGCCATATTATGTTAAAATATATGAGTAAGCAATGTTTGATCCAATTATACCATGTGTTTCAAGAGTTATGAGCATTTCTCTAACTGACTATGACTGGCCTGACTGATGCTTGGCAAAGCCTCAAGTGGTATGCAAATCTATTTATCTTTTCATTAGAATAATAATAGGCCACACAGTCAACACACTATTGACATCATACATGCCAAGATCGTTATACAGCTAACGTTTGCACCATCCTCCGAACTGGGGCATATTTGACTGTAGCATTAAAGAACATCACGTTTGCTGTTCCATAATATGAAACTCTCTCCAGAAAGTTTTGTCAGAGAGTGTCCAATTTTGACAACGTTTTCTTTTTTCATTTATTTTTTATTTTTGAGTTGCTGAGGGGAGAGAGGATCCAAATACCAATATAAGCGGGCCATCGTTGACCCGCCAGCAGAACGCCATTGAAATAACGCCATGTTGTAACTGCTTCTTTCTATTATAACGACACAGCTGTTACTGATAATTTTAAGTGGCTATGCGGAAAAGCGATTTTGTAATAAATTTCTGAAAAGAAATAAAAATGAAAAGTAGGATGACTTGTTATCAACACTAGTTACGTGACTACCTTGTGATTCACCAATATACTAATTGGACAATTGATTTGCGTCTGAATTTGTTCACATCTGACCATAAAAAATTAATTAACAATGTTTTACAATTTTGTTCAACCCCGCACTACGACATAATAGACGAAGAAGCCCGTAGACATTTCGTAGATAGATTGCACGATCCCCGTATTGGCACCGCACGCTGACCGTGAGGAAAACGCAATATTTCAGATAATTATTTGGGCTCAAAAATGGTCGTAGGCTCTTGAGATAATCGCAGGGAACCTGCATGGACATCGCACGGGTATCGTGCGATTTCTGTATGCGGAGGGCGTGCGATTAACCGATGACTGTGCGGTTTCCGTACCATCTCCACATTGTGTCTGTAAAACACCTGTCACAAACCAGAGCAGCGTTCTCACGGCGGTCACATGGCGTCCAAGAATCAGCGCAGTGCGAACACCATGAAAGCACAGTGCACTCATTGTGAGGGCCATAAATTGCAGTGAAAGCGTCGTGACTGAGAGCTCAGAGAATCGCCGACAAGAACTCCGTAGGAATGCGATTGAACGCCATGCGAGCTCCGTAGCAGCGCAAAGTCGCTGTAAGGGCGCCGTAACAGGCCCCTTTTTAGGAAAACTATCAGGATTTCTTGTTATATCTCCGTGCCAACGCAGTTGGAAACGGTTTGGTGTGACAGGGTCTTAAATGTTTGTCCCTTTATGTCGCCGTAAGAAATTGCTCGCTGATTGTAAACAATATAAAAACATAGATCGTAGCTTGTACAGCCTACGATGCCTGAAAAATCGTAACGAAAATCGTTGACAAATAACGCTTACGATGCTCGTAGCAAATATAACCTTGGCATAACATTTAGCATATCGTCCGAACATTTATATTCACAGCATCTCGACTGCATAGAACATTCCTATTTCCTCAACAACAATTCTCTTCTTGCAGTAATATTTCTATTCTCTTAGTTACATTCCCTTTCCCTTTGATGCATTCGTTTTCTCTCACTTAAAATTGTGCTGCTTCTCCATGTCCATCTTTCATGTAAGAATATCACGAGAAGTGGGTTGGTGGATGGGATTGCATTGGAACTATATAATCATCTACATGTGAAGCGCTACTGGGTTAAGTAAAAACCTGCTCTTATGGAAGGATGACCTAGTACGCTATAACTAGACAGCGTTGATGACATTTAAACTCGTTCCCTTGTGGGGGACATTTAAGACTAGCACTTACCGCTGTAGCGAGACTGTGTAGGCAGCATTTCAGATAAAAATCCTACCCTTTGGGTGGGACGGTATTTGAGAAGAAAAATACCATTGTGGTGGGGGTGGGACGGCATTGGCTGCATTTATGCCTAGCACCCTTGGAGCGGGACGGCGTTGTCAGCATTTTAGCAAAAACACGTAATTTTGTGGCCAGGCTGTGTTGGCATTTGAGACTAACCTCAGGTCAAATAGTAAAACTGCCCATAACTCTTGAATAACATTGTTTATCTTAATCAGTATTTGCTTACTTACATCTTTTAAAAATGTCTGGCCACTTGTTTGCAAACGGTGACACCAGACTATATTAAAATGTACAAGTAAGCAAACTTTAATTCAAATACATGTATACACTGTGGTTCAAGAGTTCTGAATTAAGGGTGAGGTTGGCGCCGTGAAACTGGCTTAAGCCCCCCAGTAAAATATTTACGGACCATTCCATGGCGGTACTTCTTTTGTGGATCTTTTGTGTTTTTTTCTGTCTTGTTATTGCTATGCTTTTGTGCGCGTCTGTTTAAATGTGCCTTGTGGTCACCTGCTAGGAAAGGGCTGACCTCTTGGCTCTCGTTTGTGGTGTCTAACTGTTAGTTTGCCACTTTCCCATTTGTATTCTGGGTCAGGTGTGGTACTTGATTGTATCGATTCCTGATCTTTGCGCCCTTACTTACTTTTATTATAAACATTTTCACTAACTGACTATGACTAGTTAGACTGATGCTTGGCGAAGCCTCTACTGGTATTCAAAATTGGTTACTGTATTATTCTCTCACTTACATTTAGCATAGCGTCCTCGCATTTATTTATATTCACAACATCTCAACTGAAAGAACATTCCCCTTTCCTCCTCGACATTCCCATTTTTCCTTGCAGTTACATTTTTTTTTCTCTCAGTTTCATTCCCTTTCCCTTCGATGCAATTATTTTCCCTCACTCAAACTTTTGTTGCTTCTTTGGGTCCATCTTTCATGTAAGAATATCACGAAAAGTGGGTCCGTGGGTGGCATGGCATTTCAACTGCATAAAACATTCCTATTTCCTCTTATTCAAGACTCGTACCCTTGTTGGGGATAGTGTTTGTGGCATTTAAGACTAACACTTACCGTTGTAGCGGGACAGAGTTGCTGGCATTTCAGATAAACATCTACTCTTGGACTTGGATGGCATACACTACCGCCCGCGTATTTGTCCTGCGAATTCGCGTTTTATGTGCGTTTCCAACGCGTTGTACGTGCGTTGAGTTTTAATTGCGTATGAAACGCGAATCAACGTATTTCGAAACTCATGAATATTCATTAGCAGCCCTCCAACGCGTTTCAACGATAAAATATGCGTTTCTTCCTTTAGCCAATCAAATCGTTTTGTTACAACGCAGTGATGCGTAAACCAATCAAAATTTAGTTGACCTTGCTCAATGTTTACATTGTTATTGTTTAACTTCGGTTTGAATATTTCTGATAAGATTTGTCTTGCAAATCTCAATTTTCGTTTCCTTT